>CM008281.1:42268827-43513126 GCA_002319775.1 Fagopyrum tataricum
TCTCATAGGCGAAGCCCGGTCCTGGTACTCCGCCAATGAGGTACAACGGAATCCCGACAGGTAAGCGCGGGTGGACTCCCTCAGTCTCCTGGAAAAGAGATAGACATGCTGGTCCGCTGGGGGTGCGGAAGGTCCCAGCAAGGCTAACTCTGCCCGAAAATCGCCTGATCGCCTCAATGACTGGGCGTCCTCGAATCCTGCCTCAGGAAATCCTGGACTCGGTCACTCCTCAGTGAAGCTGGGCAAAAGGTCTCCCTAACGAGACTCAATAGCTGATCCATCCTAGTCACACCGCCTCTAACTGTCCTCCACCAGTACTGGGCCTGCTCTCGAAACAGTGTCTGAACTATGTCTACATGCCTCTCCTCTGGGGCAACGGATCGCCTCTAAGGCCGACTCAATGTGCCCAATCCAATGCTCCACCTCTAAACCTACCTTCCATCGAAGTAGGGTACATGCTGCTGGTTGAAAGCCTTCAACATGAATCAGGTCTCGGAGACCTCAGCTCGTCTCTCGGCCTAGCAACCTCCACAACTGGCTCGGGTGCAACTATCTCTGGTGCAGCCCGAACCTGGGTCACCCTCTGTGTGACCTCAACTAATCTCGTTGGTGCAGGTGCAGGCACTGGTGGTACGGGAGGTGGTGCTCCAGTCCGAAATGCCTCATCAATCGTCGTATAGTCTCTAAATACAGTAGCTCCAATGGACGCGCCTTCAGTCCTGGTAGATGAAGAACCCTGCGCTCCGGACCTAACACACTCGTATCCCTAGCCTCCGGGAATGATGCTCTCTGTGACCTCCTCTACTGGGGCCTCTGCTGTTGTTGCACCCACAATTGGTGGGTCCGCAACGGGAAATGCGTCCCCGACCTCTACCTCTCGTACCTGGAGGTCTTCCTACTCGTCCCCGCCCTCCTGGGGCGGTAGGGGGAAGTGGTGGTCTACCCTTGGCGGGTCCCACGTAAGCGGTCGCTCTCGTACGTGCCATCTGATTTCGTATTGCGTTTACTTATAATTACGTGGTACTATTTATAATCCGGTATAATAACTCAAAAGCATAAAGGTAGCATGATCATAATACATATCCAAGGCATGCAAGCCCAAACATCCTAAGGTCACATACATAACTAGGTACATATAATATCCACAAACATCCTAAGGTCATATATATATAACTATGTAATAATATAAGTGCATACTTCTAATCCAGCGATCTATGTCGCCGAGGTTTGCGGAAGGAGTGGTGGTCCCGTACATTCTAACCCAAACCCGACTCATGCATATGATTTTGAAAACGAAAAGTCAGAACTCCAGCTGATGTCCAAAACGGCACGATGGCGGTCCATCCAATCCATACCCAAGATGACTTCTTCATGCACTAAGTGCATGACAAAGAAGTCGGCTAACCAATCTCGGTTCCCCAAACGAATGGGGCAACCGCGTACCTCTCGGGTGCCACTAACCCTACCTCCATCGGGTAACCCTATAGTAAAGGGTCTCCCCTCTATCGTAGTAAGGACAACCTAGCTACACAATCATCGAATATAAACGAGTGCGTAGCACCCGTATCAAATAAAACTCGGACCGAAAAACCGTGAATCTGAATAGTACCTGGGGCTGCCGGCGCTGGAGGATCAACAACACTCCTCAGCTCGAATACCCTAGCATGTGTGGCCTCTGGTCTCCTGAGTACCTCCACCACGGCCTCTACCTCGGCTCTGTCCCTGAGCGGATCCCTGAGTGCGGGTCTGACCCTGACCCTGGCTCCTCTGCTGAGAGCCCTGTGCCTGATACTGGGGCGGTCTCTGACTGCCCCCTACTATACCAGCAGGCGAAGAACCCTCCTGTGACTGGGACTTGCCCTGACGGCAAAAAGCAGCTTGGTGACCCATCTAACCACAAGTGAAACAAGCCACGGGCGGCTTCCTACATGTCTTCTTCGTATGTCCATATCCTCCACAACCGTAGCACTGAAGTCCTCCGTCGGATGCCGGTCTCGACGGCTGAGGACCAGAACGTCCCTGACCTGTCGCTCCGGCCCCTGACCCAGCTAGTGTCGTCCTCTGTCTCTTGACCGGTCTCCCGGACTGTGCTGCTCTCCTAGACCCAAGGCGGTCTCTCTCATAGGCCGAAGCCCGGTCCTGGTACTCCGCCAATGAGGTACAACGGAATCCCGACAGGTAAGCGCGGGTGGACTCCCTCAGTCTCCTGGAAAAGAGATAGACATGCTGGTCCGCTGGGGGTGCGGAAGGTCCCAGCAAGGCTAACTCTGCCCGAAATCGCCTGATCGCCTCAATGACTGGGACGTCCTCGAATCCTGCCTCCAGGAAATCCTGGACTCGGTCACTCCTCAGTGAAGCTGGGCAAAAGGTCTCCCTAACGAGACTCAATAGCTGATCCATCCTAGTCACACCGCCTCTAACTGTCCTCCACCAGTACTGGGCCTGCTCTCGAAACAGTGTCTGAACTATGTCTACATGCCTCTCCTCTGGGCAACGGATCGCCTCTAAGGCCGACTCAATGTGCCCAATCCAATGCTCCACCTCTAAACCTACCTTCCCGTCGAAGTAGGGTACATGCTGCTGGTTGAAAGCCTTCAACCATGAATCAGGTCTCGGAGACCTCAGCTCGTCTCTCGGCCTAGCAACCTCCACAACTGGCTCGGGTGCAACTATCTCTGGTGCAGCCCGAACCTGGGTCACCCTCTGTGTGACCTCAACTAATCTCGTTGGTGCAGGTGCAGGCACTGGTGGTACGGGAGGTGGTGCTCCAGTCCGAAATGCCTCATCAACTCGTCGTACATAGTCTCTAAATACAGTAGCTCCAATGGACGCGCCTTCAGTCCTGGTAGATGAAGAACCCTGCGCTCCGGACCTAACCACACTCGTATCCCTAGCCTCGGGAATGATGCTCTCTGTGACCTCCTCTACTGGGGCCTCTGCTGTTGTTGCACCCACAATTGGTGGGTCCGCAACGGGAATGCGTCCCCGACCTCTACCTCTCGTACCTGGAGGTCTTCCTACACGTCCCGCCTTCCTGGGGCGGTAGGGGGAAGTGGTGGTCTACCCTGGGCGGGTCCCACGTAAGCGGTCGCTCTCGTACGTGCCATCTGATTTCGTATTGCGTTTACTTATAATTACGTGGTACTATTTATAATCCGGTATAATAACTCAAAAGCATAAAGGTAGCATGATCATAATACATATCCAAGGCATGCAAGCCCAAACATCCTAAGGTCACATACATAACTAGGTACATATAATATCCACAAACATCCTAAGGTCATATATATATAACTATGTAATAATATAAGTGCATACTTCTAATCCAGCGATCTATGTCGCCGAGGTTTGCGGAAGGAGTGGTGGTCCCGTACATTCTAACCCAAACCCGACTCATGCATATGATTTTGAAAACGAAAAGTCAGAACTCCAGCTGATGTCCAAAACGGCACGATGGCGGTCCATCCAATCCATACCCAAGATGACTTCTTCATGCACTAAGTGCATGACAAAGAAGTCGGCTAACCAATCTCGGTTCCCCAAACGAATGGGGCAACCGCGTACCTCTCGGGTGCCACTAACCCTACCTCCATCGGGTAACCCTATAGTAAAGGGTCTCCCCTCTATCGTAGTAAGGACAACCTAGCTACACAATCATCGAATATAAACGAGTGCGTAGCACCCGTATCAAATAAAACTCGGACCGAAAAACCGTGAATCTGAATAGTACCTGGGGCTGCCGGCGCTGGAGGATCAACAACACTCCTCAGCTCGAATACCCTAGCATGTGTGCCTCTGGTCTCCTGAGTACCTCCACCACGGCCTCTACCTCGGCTCTGTCCCTGAGCGGATCCCTGAGTGCGGGTCTGACCCTGACCCTGGCTCCTCTGCTGAGAGCCCTGTGCCTGATACTGGGGCGGTCTCTGACTGCCCCCTACTATACCAGCAGGCGAAGAACCCTCCTGTGACTGGGACTTGCCCTGACGGCAAAAAGCAGCTTGGTGACCCATCTAACCACAAGTGAAACAAGCCACGGGCGGCTTCCTACATGTCTTCTTCGTATGTCCATATCCTCCACAACCGTAGCACTGAAGTCCTCCGTCGGATGCCGGTCTCGACGGCTGAGGACCAGAACGTCCCTGACCTGTCGCTCCGGCCCCTGACCCAGCTAGTGTCGTCCTCTGTCTCTTGACCGGTCTCCCGGACTGTGCTGCTCTCCTAGACCCAAGGCGGTCTCTCTCATAGGCCGAAGCCCGGTCCTGGTACTCCGCCAATGAGGTACAACGGAATCCCGACAGGTAAGCGCGGGTGGACTCCCTCAGTCTCCTGGAAAAGAGATAGACATGCTGGTCCGCTGGGGGTGCGGAAGGTCCCAGCAAGGCTAACTCTGCCCGAAATCGCCTGATCGCCTCAATGACTGGGACGTCCTCGAATCCTGCCTCCAGGAAATCCTGGACTCGGTCACTCCTCAGTGAAGCTGGGCAAAAGGTCTCCCTAACGAGACTCAATAGCTGATCCATCCTAGTCACACCGCCTCTAACTGTCCTCCACCAGTACTGGGCCTGCTCTCGAAACAGTGTCTGAACTATGTCTACATGCCTCTCCTCTGGGCAACGGATCGCCTCTAAGGCCGACTCAATGTGCCCAATCCAATGCTCCACCTCTAAACCTACCTTCCCATCGAAGTAGGGTACATGCTGCTGGTTGAAAGCCTTCAACCATGAATCAGGTCTCGGAGACCTCAGCTCGTCTCTCGGCCTAGCAACCTCCACAACTGGCTCGGGTGCAACTATCTCTGGTGCAGCCCGAACCTGGGTCACCCTCTGTGTGACCTCAACTAATCTCGTTGGTGCAGGTGCAGGCACTGGTGGTACGGGAGGTGGTGCTCCAGTCCGAAATGCCTCATCAACTCGTCGTACATAGTCTCTAAATACAGTAGCTCCAATGGACGCGCCTTCAGTCCTGGTAGATGAAGAACCCTGCGCTCCGGACCTAACCACACTCGTATCCCTAGCCTCGGGAATGATGCTCTCTGTGACCTCCTCTACTGGGGCCTCTGCTGTTGTTGCACCCACAATTGGTGGGTCCGCAACGGGAATGCGTCCCCGACCTCTACCTCTCGTACCTGGAGGTCTTCCTACTCGTCCCCGCCCTCCTGGGGCGGTAGGGGGAAGTGGTGGTCTACCCTTGGCGGGTCCCACGTAAGCGGTCGCTCTCGTACGTGCCATCTGATTTCGTATTGCGTTTACTTATAATTACGTGGTACTATTTATAATCCGGTATAATAACTCAAAAGCATAAAGGTAGCATGATCATAATACATATCCAAGGCATGCAAGCCCAAACATCCTAAGGTCACATACATAACTAGGTACATATAATATCCACAAACATCCTAAGGTCATATATATATAACTATGTAATAATATAAGTGCATACTTCTAATCCAGCGATCTATGTCGCCGAGGTTTGCGGAAGGAGTGGTGGTCCCGTACATTCTAACCCAAACCCGACTCATGCATATGATTTTGAAAACGAAAAGTCAGAACTCCAGCTGATGTCCAAAACGGCACGATGGCGGTCCATCCAATCCATACCCAAGATGACTTCTTCATGCACTAAGTGCATGACAAAGAAGTCGGCTAACCAATCTCGGTTCCCCAAACGAATGGGGCAACCGCGTACCTCTCGGGTGCCACTAACCCTACCTCCATCGGGTAACCCTATAGTAAAGGGTCTCCCCTCTATCGTAGTAAGGACAACCTAGCTACACAATCATCGAATATAAACGAGTGCGTAGCACCCGTATCAAATAAAACTCGGACCGAAAAACCGTGAATCTGAATAGTACCTGGGGCTGCCGGCGCTGGAGGATCAACAACACTCCTCAGCTCGAATACCCTAGCATGTGTGCCTCTGGTCTCCTGAGTACCTCCACCACGGCCTCTACCTCGGCTCTGTCCCTGAGCGGATCCCTGAGTGCGGGTCTGACCCTGACCCTGGCTCCTCTGCTGAGAGCCCTGTGCCTGATACTGGGGCGGTCTCTGACTGCCCCCTACTATACCAGCAGGCGAAGAACCCTCCTGTGACTGGGACTTGCCCTGACGGCAAAAAGCAGCTTGGTGACCCATCTAACCACAAGTGAAACAAGCCACGGGCGGCTTCCTACATGTCTTCTTCGTATGTCCATATCCTCCACAACCGTAGCACTGAAGTCCTCCGTCGGATGCCGGTCTCGACGGCTGAGGACCAGAACGTCCCTGACCTGTCGCTCCGGCCCCTGACCCAGCTAGTGTCGTCCTCTGTCTCTTGACCGGTCTCCCGGACTGTGCTGCTCTCCTAGACCCAAGGCGGTCTCTCTCATAGGCCGAAGCCCGGTCCTGGTACTCCGCCAATGAGGTACAACGGAATCCCGACAGGTAAGCGCGGGTGGACTCCCTCAGTCTCCTGGAAAAGAGATAGACATGCTGGTCCGCTGGGGGTGCGGAAGGTCCCAGCAAGGCTAACTCTGCCCGAAATCGCCTGATCGCCTCAATGACTGGGACGTCCTCGAATCCTGCCTCCAGGAAATCCTGGACTCGGTCACTCCTCAGTGAAGCTGGGCAAAAGGTCTCCCTAACGAGACTCAATAGCTGATCCATCCTAGTCACACCGCCTCTAACTGTCCTCCACCAGTACTGGGCCTGCTCTCGAAACAGTGTCTGAACTATGTCTACATGCCTCTCCTCTGGGCAACGGATCGCCTCTAAGGCCGACTCAATGTGCCCAATCCAATGCTCCACCTCTAAACCTACCTTCCCATCGAAGTAGGGTACATGCTGCTGGTTGAAAGCCTTCAACCATGAATCAGGTCTCGGAGACCTCAGCTCGTCTCTCGGCCTAGCAACCTCCACAACTGGCTCGGGTGCAACTATCTCTGGTGCAGCCCGAACCTGGGTCACCCTCTGTGTGACCTCAACTAATCTCGTTGGTGCAGGTGCAGGCACTGGTGGTACGGGAGGTGGTGCTCCAGTCCGAAATGCCTCATCAACTCGTCGTACATAGTCTCTAAATACAGTAGCTCCAATGGACGCGCCTTCAGTCCTGGTAGATGAAGAACCCTGCGCTCCGGACCTAACCACACTCGTATCCCTAGCCTCGGGAATGATGCTCTCTGTGACCTCCTCTACTGGGGCCTCTGCTGTTGTTGCACCCACAATTGGTGGGTCCGCAACGGGAATGCGTCCCCGACCTCTACCTCTCGTACCTGGAGGTCTTCCTACTCGTCCCCGCCCTCCTGGGGCGGTAGGGGGAAGTGGTGGTCTACCCTTGGCGGGTCCCACGTAAGCGGTCGCTCTCGTACGTGCCATCTGATTTCGTATTGCGTTTACTTATAATTACGTGGTACTATTTATAATCCGGTATAATAACTCAAAAGCATAAAGGTAGCATGATCATAATACATATCCAAGGCATGCAAGCCCAAACATCCTAAGGTCACATACATAACTAGGTACATATAATATCCACAAACATCCTAAGGTCATATATATATAACTATGTAATAATATAAGTGCATACTTCTAATCCAGCGATCTATGTCGCCGAGGTTTGCGGAAGGAGTGGTGGTCCCGTACATTCTAACCCAAACCCGACTCATGCATATGATTTTGAAAACGAAAAGTCAGAACTCCAGCTGATGTCCAAAACGGCACGATGGCGGTCCATCCAATCCATACCCAAGATGACTTCTTCATGCACTAAGTGCATGACAAAGAAGTCGGCTAACCAATCTCGGTTCCCCAAACGAATGGGGCAACCGCGTACCTCTCGGGTGCCACTAACCCTACCTCCATCGGGTAACCCTATAGTAAAGGGTCTCCCCTCTATCGTAGTAAGGACAACCTAGCTACACAATCATCGAATATAAACGAGTGCGTAGCACCCGTATCAAATAAAACTCGGACCGAAAAACCGTGAATCTGAATAGTACCTGGGGCTGCCGGCGCTGGAGGATCAACAACACTCCTCAGCTCGAATACCCTAGCATGTGTGCCTCTGGTCTCCTGAGTACCTCCACCACGGCCTCTACCTCGGCTCTGTCCCTGAGCGGATCCCTGAGTGCGGGTCTGACCCTGACCCTGGCTCCTCTGCTGAGAGCCCTGTGCCTGATACTGGGGCGGTCTCTGACTGCCCCCTACTATACCAGCAGGCGAAGAAGTGCATACTTCTAATATAAGTGCATACTTCTAATCCAGCGATCTATGTCGCCGAGGTTTGCGGAAGGAGTGGTGGTCCTGTACATTCTAACCCAAATCCGACTCATGCATATGATTTTGAAAACGAAAAGTCAGAACCCGTGTGGGTTCTGTTTTATACCTCATTCGGCCTTTAAAAGATTGCGAGTGCCATTGTTGTCAACCTAGGGCTCTGATACCACTTTGTAACACCCCAAATCCGCGGGACTCGGGGCGCTACTGGGCGAGACCTCACAATGGGTCCCGGCCCTTAGCTTGACAACAACTTCACCGGACCTTCCAACATGGCACAAATAAAGGCGAAAACTCAAATATGGTTTTAAGTATGCGGAAACCGAAATGTAAGAACTACAACTTGGAAACTCAGCCGAGTCCTCAAAACAACATAATTAGATCCGAATTCTAAACATACGACAATATCCAAAAACGAGAACATGAAATATGACTCAAAACATCCCCGTCCTATAATGTACGGAGACCCCGACTGTCCACTCCTCTACCTCACTCGGCGGCATCCCTAACCTGCAAGTCAACTACATAACGGTTTTAAACCGTTAGCTCATATTCTAGATATTAGGAAAGCGGTGAAGGCACAAACACATCCATAACACAAAACATAAATCACACAAGTCCGATTTCTTATCTTTTATTATTAAGTCATATTCCATTCTAGTTCAACTTCTTTTGTGACACGAGACCCCAATGGTCTCGCCTCGGTCCCCACTTACCGGCAAGGAATGGTGCGAATGCATCCGCCCATCTAACCCGCCGGGCTAGTCGCCGAGAATCCCCTAGACCTCACTATGGGCTAGGCAGTATTGTCACCGCCCGTTATCATACACTTGGGCCAACATATATATATATGGTCGGTGGTCCTATTTACCGATTTAATAGTTATAACAAAATATAAACACACACCACCAAACACACATCAATGCTAATACGGAAAATACGAGCTAAGTAAGTCCGGAGACTTACCTCGTCCCAAACGCTATCTCACAAAACGCTCTAGCTTCCCTTGGGAAGGAGTATACAACCTGTTCACAACAAGGTATCATAAAAACCCGCTCAACCTGAGAAGTCCAGGACTTCTACACAAATGACCTACGCAGGATCATTTGACTACCATTCTAGGACTGCATCCTAGAGTCCAAAATAATCACCGTCGATAGTGACGTAAAAGCCAACTAGGTCTAATCCCGCTCCTCACATTCTCTTAAGGTCTCAAAAGCCGCTACTTGGCATTTCCACTAAGTTATGCAATTTCCAACCTATCATGACACTACGGAACATAACAAGATCGATACAATTTCGTGGCTTTTTATCGGAATCCGGACCTATCACCACAACTAAACAAATTTAGCTCATATGCTAAATTTGGTCATACTAATAATATTTATCAAGTCCAAAGGTAAAACTCGTTTCTCGAAAGCCCACGTTAAAATTCCGTAACTAACATCTACGGTTAAAAACCGCTAACACATTTTCCGGGAATTTTTACATTTTCCAAGACATATATTTTGTAAATACTTTTCTAGAGGGAACATATTATTAAAACTGAAACCTTGGGTTGGAATTGTAAATAGAAGCTTTGGGTGCCAAAGTTTAATTTACCCAAAAAGGAGGGGGGCCGACTGTAAATAAGCCAAAGGGCTGTTGACCAGCCCGCGGCGGCGGCAGGGGAGGACGCAGGCGCGGGGCTCCGGCCGGAGAGGGAAGCGGCTCCGTTGGCTTCCCCGGGCGGCTGCAGACAGGCGGCGGCGGCCTCACTCCGGCGACAGAAGGTGGTGCTGAGAGACAGGGATGAAGGTATCTCGGCTGAGGTGTAGGTTGTAGGGGTGGATCCCGGTCACGAACACGGGGCAGGGCGTTGCTAGCTTCGTCCGACGGCGGCGAGGGAGGCAAGCGTGGGGGCGGCTCTTCCCCGATGGTGCTGGACCAGTGGCGGCTTGCTCCAGAGAAGATGGTGAGTTGAGGGAGATGGTTGCTCCAGCTTCCGGCGAGAGGAGGCTGTCGAGGGAGAGAAGCGTAGATCGGGGCCGCGTGAAAGGATGCAGAGGTTGAAGATGGTGGTGAGTGATAGGGAGGTGGCTGCAGAGAGTGAAGGCCGAGAGAGAGAGATGAGTGAGTGAGAGAGATGGCTGCGTGAGGGAGACAAGGGAGAGAAGAGGGAGAACGAGGGGCTCGTCCTAGGCTGCAGCAGCTGGGCGGCGTAGAGGAGGACCGAGGGGTCGGCCTAGGCTGCACTAGCTTGGGCGGGAGCTGTTCTTGGCGTGGAGCAGTGGAGAAAGAAGACAAAGCAGGTGGGGCCCGAGGCATGCTCACGTGGAAAGAGAGGGAAGAAAGAGAAGAAGGAAATAAAGGTCGGGATCGAACCCGTAAAATAATTCCGTAACGGACGTTACGGTCGGAAAACAAGAACCCCAATATAATGAATTAAATTATTATTGCATATATGAAACTAATGAACACTGATATATGAATATTGTAGGTAACTAACTAATATAGTATTTGACATAGACAAACAAAGACCGTGTTATCCAACTTGATTGCGCCCCTATACCGGCGGTTGTGTCAAGTAAATAGGAAAAACCATTAAGAATATAGAAATCCAAAAAAGACCAAGAGAAGCCGCACTTGGTAGTGTAGATTATTTTATCTAAATCCTTTATAAGTGCCACTTCCTTCAAAGGTAAATAAAAGATGAAAACATAGTACTTGGAAAAGAAGAAATATCCCAATCTCAATTCACATACCATATATGCAATAATAAATTAAACCATTATACATATAATCCAATCCTTATATCAGAAGAGAGGTTATCTAAGGATGATTAAATATAAAGCATAATATATTTCTAAAATCAGTAATGATATAAACTCACAATTGTTTGGTTCTAGCACAACGAGGCGAACCTTCCATTCTAAAGCTATTTGACGACTATGGGACTCAAGGAAAGGGATAGTTGAGCGAGTTCAAGATATCTAACCCTAGGGAGATATATGCTTATATAGGAGGAGAAAATCAAAGTCTAGGGTTACACAAATATATTTTTTTCCAAAGATAAGATCGAAATATATAATTTCCTAACTCTATGTAGTACAAACGACATAGGAACAACTTGAGATGGCTTGGGAGATGGCATACATGCCGTTTGGCATCTCGTATTGCAATAGCCTTAGTCTTTTGGACCTAGTTTTTACCTTAGCCGCCCCGCGGGCTTGTGTGCCGCCCCAACGGGTTTCCGCTCCCGCGGCCCAGGGAACGGCCCCCGCGGTTTCCTGCGGCTGCAGCCGGTTTTGTTGACCGGTTGACTCGTGCTTTACTCTCTTCCTTACTTCTTCCGTCTTACCTTGCTGAGCAAGGGTTCCATTTCATTTCCTTTTTCCAGCCACCATACGTCCTTCTTGCTTCTCCTTCTCTTCATCTTGATCTTGATCTTGTTCTTCCTTAGAGTTGAAAGAGTTTTGTGTTATTGTCGATGATGGTAGATGTGGTTGCTGAGCTTGGAAGCCAGCTGAGTTGTGGTTGTGCAGCTTGTCCTTGCCTAGTCCAGCAGTAGAGGTGAGCCTTGGTTCTCCTTTCTTTCTTTCTTTCTTGTTCTTCCTTTCTTAGCTTAGGATTAGATTAATTGAACATAGATTGATGTTGGAATGTGTATGTATATGTATGTGCTTGGTTTTGGATGAGAGAAGACGTGATTTGATCACGTGAAGAGCCGAAGAGGAATCATGGGAACACACTCTGCACTGTCGCCGCCCCCGTGCCTGGAAGCCGCCGCCCCTGCGGAAGCCGTGCCACAACACCTGCGCCGTGCCTGCGGCCTTCGTCACCACGCCTGCGGCTGAGTCTTGTTGCGCCTGCAGGTTGCCTGTTCCGCCCCTGCGTCTCTCTTGTTACGCAGGTGCGTCTTGTCCCGGGTCTACCTAGAGTTAGGTAGATTCTTTTCTTTCCTAGTATGAGCGGGTTAGTAGCATGCTAGGTATGTGTATGAGAATAGAATGATGAGGATGTGATATATATGTACGCCGGTTATGGCTTTGAGGTTTATGAGTTAGGATATGATCCTTATGGATCCCTTGGGTCTAGGTGTGACCCCTTTGATGGATATGAGTGTGATATTTTGTTATGCCTTGTTATTAGGCAGTGTTGTCCTCCAGTTTGGAATGGACCGTGTTGAGGGTTGATCGTGGTTGAGACTACTTCAGAGGTTGAGGTAAGTCCATAGGACTTACTTAGCTACCATCCTTATATTGGATGTATGCATGAGTGGTGTTTGTTATATGCTTTATAGCATGCGATATGGTTCATTACCGACCTATGTTATTTTGACCGCCCATTGTAGTGGTTGTGACAACTTACCTTTCATCCCGTAGTGGAGTCTGGGAAGTTCTCTGTAAGTTAGTTAGTTCTGGTATACGGAAAGGGCACTGACCACTCCTTATGGTATACGGGAAGGTGCGCTGATACCACTCCAGCTAGCTATTGCACGCAGAGGCGAGGTTTATATACATACCTCGTGTGACATATTTTCATATGCAGATCTATATACTATTTGAGTGATTGGCGTTATAAAGATAATAAACCGGGTAAATGTGTGAAAGCATGATGATGTGTTATGATTCCTGATGTGTGCTTGTGCTCTAGCATCTATATATATGTGTGTATGGTTAGCTAACAGTTTTATACCGTGTTGTAGATCCTTTGTAGGTTAGGAGAGTTGTAGAGTGATCCAAAGGGGTGATCTGTTGAGGGTTCCGTACACTGGGCGATATCGTGGGTTATGGGTTATTTATGTTGTACGGATTTCTGTTTTGACTTTGTACTCAACAGTACTCTGTATCACCTTTTTGATATGTATATATATATATCAGTTTTATGTTTTGTTTTAATCTATTGGTGCCTTGTTGTAAGATTCACTGAACTTGTTGTCAGTCTAGGGTCAGGATCCATTGTGAGATCCTAGCCCAGTAGCACCTCGAGTCCTACGGATTTGGGGTGTTACACGTATTGCATCTCCTTTGGGCATGGACTAGTCTAGACCAATGATGTCCATTAGCAGGGTGAAGCTGGGCTCCAAATGCCACGTGGATCAACTTAGGAAGCCGTCTCACAAGTTGTTTGGCTTGCGATGAAGATCTAATCTTGGATCTTGTCTTTGGGACATCTTTGGGGGACTTAGTATTGCAATTCTCCAGTCATGTATGATCTTCATTGCGGCTCTAACTTTAGAGAGAAATGTACTTTTGGCACAATTGATGCCCGAAATGACTGAAACACAAAAAGGCCAAGGTGGATACTAAAGTATGTAAAGTGGAAGCTTTCTATACAAATAATGATGTAAGAGAGAGCAAATGATGTATGAAATGCATGATTCTAAAGGTTATATGATGTTACATTTGACACTCATCAAGATACCACATGCTTAATCATTGCTCGTCCTCGAGTAAGATCATGTCATATGCCATATTGTGTAAAAGAACAAATGGTTAACTCAATTAGGAGGAGAAAAAAACAAATCAAACCATGTCATCATATCATCAATCGTTGTAAATGAATAAAGAATGAATCATAGCTTCCAAACCGCTCAAGGGTAATGTGTTTGCTCACAATATGTGTTTAGGCGTATATCAATAATCACTCAAACAAACCAAACATGAAAAGTTCTTACCATAAGCTTATCAGGGCGTTCTCACAGTCCACCACATGTCAAATGAAACTAAAATGAAAGATATATATATATATATCATGAGGTCTTTATGAGGGTTGTAACACGGGGATATAGGAAATGGAAAAGTGATGTTGGTAGGCCAAAAAGTAGGTCAAAATAGTAAATAGTATTTAGGGTACCGTATCGTATAACTCAAAACTCCTTCAATGCATCACCTCATCACACTTTTCTTCGTATTTGTACTTTTTCATGTACCATAACACTTTAATCTTTGCAACACTTGTCTTCTCTTTTAAGGATAAGTTTTTCTTCACTTTCGAACAAATTGACTTGAAGAAATAGATCTCTAATGGGGTGATGAAAAGCTCGATCGAAGGAGGCGTGTGAATGGGGTGTGATCTAGTTGTTGAAATAAATCGGTAGATGAATAGATAAGGTCGAACCCTAAGAAACGAATTGGAGCATGCTAGGTTGCATATAACCCTAACACACAACCAAGGACAATCGTAGAACTCTTCCACTACAATCAATGTTATTCATCATGCCTACCAATCCACAATTGAAGTATGCTTGTGAGTTGAGAGAGAAGCTACTAGCTTGGCGTCGCAAGGAAAAAAAACTCAAACAAGTCCAAGTTATAGGGCAAATAAGACGTCACTCGCTCTCTACTTCACGTCGGAGCAAACGCGGTTTGCCCAAGCAATAACCTAAATTTATGTATTGAATTCTAAATCGGATGATCTACAATAGGCTCGAGCATCCCCTATTTATAGGCTAGGGTCGAGTGGTCGGATCCACAAGCAAAGATCCAGGTAAGATCTTATCTTATCTTATCTAGGATAAGATGTGATATTCTACTCTAAGATAAGATCAATCTTCTAGTATGATATGATCTTCTAAGATCAAATCAAATCATATCTTGAAAATATATGATTTTCTAAATCTATATTTAAGCTTACCTATTAGAAGACTTAAACTATTTGCAAAATAATTAAAATATGGGCTGAAAAATAACAACTAAAAGCCTAGAATTGACACATAGTTAAAAGATGTCTCTATGGGCTAAAAATATAGCATATGGCCAAAAATTCAACCACTGGGATACAACCAATCTCCATGGTTCGGTAGTAGGCCCAGGATGGCGAGTGTGGGCCAAGGCTCTCGGTTTCAGTGGCGGATTCAAGGGAAACACGGTACCCTAGCTTGCGACGTCGTTTCGCCTTATGAAGAAAAAGAAGAAGAAGAAACCTCCTCAAAATGGGATCTGACATATATTGTTCTGCTTGCTCATCTGGTAGATGGTGGGAAGGAGGTTCTAGTGTTGTAGGTTCCGCGTTCCGGGAGCAGCAAAAAGTTTCTTTTTGTTTTATGGATTTTATTTTAAGTAAATACAATACATTTAGATGAAGAGATTAAGTGAAATTTATTATTTTATTAACTCTTAATTAATACAATCAACTTAATATAATTTTTAATACACTAGTTTATCAACCAACATATAATTTTATTTGACAATTTATTTATATGTAAAACACAACTTTAAAATTAATATACAAAACAAACTTTCTTGTATTATATTTTTATTTTAGAAAATACACATATATTTAGATGGAGATTGTGAAGTTTATTATTAAATTTACTCTTACTTAATTAAATCATTACAGTATAGTTTCAAATACAATAATTCATCAACCACAATCTAATTTATTTGACAATATGTTTATAAAATAAACTAAATATATATAATTTATTTAAATATCATATAAATAAATCTCTAACTTAATATGTGGCATGTCTTTAAAAAATGTGTGCCCCTACAAAAATTTATGTCTCCGCCACTACTCGGTTTTATGGAGGATTGGGGAGACTCGTATAGCTAGTCTAGTCATCATGAAGATATAGGATGAGTCTGGCATGGTGGGCCTGGAAGGAATATGTTGCATAACTAGCCCGTGACGGGGATGTGTTGTGGGTATTTGTTGGTTATTTTGCAGATATGGCCCGGATTGACGTTGCATGGATGGCCCGGTGAGGTACGTATACATGGTTGGCCCGAATAGGTGAGTTTGCATGGTTGATCCGAAATGGAGGGGACGTATGCATGCATGACGGTTCGGTGATCATGATGGTAGTGAACTAGGAATGGTCCAAAGGTGCGTGTGGCCGGACCGGAGCTAGCGTGAATGGGGTGAACCAGGGATGGTCGGAAATGGCATGAGTGGGCTCAAATGTCTTTACATCATTGCATGGTTGAGTTGGAAGATCTGTAGATGTGGGTCCAATATGCATGTGATAAATTAATCTCCTTCTCCTCCGGATATGTGCATGGTCGAGTAGATTAATTATCATGCATCCTTGATCTTTTAGTGCGGAAGGATCTCAACCTACTTATCTTCTTCTTCCTCTTGGTTATGTATTTCCTTTTTTTTCTTCTTTGGAGTCCATAGATTCATGCCCTTCCTTTTCCTTGCTTCTATCTTTCTCGTCATGCTAGGTGGTTCCAAATATGCTCATGCATGAATACTTGACGGGATCCATAGATTCATGTCCATCATTTTCCTTGCTTCTATCTTTCTCCTCTGGCTAGGTGGTTCCGAAATGCTCTTGTATCAATATTTGAAGGAAACTATTTGTCCTCTCCACCAAACATGAAAATATATTCAATAAGGATAATATGTACCCAACTTGTGCATTTACTTCTTGGATTCACCTTCACACTTCAAGGGGAACACCTCATACATAATTTCTTCATTCTCTTTTTCCATTACAATCCCAGATAAGATCCAATGAGCTATACACGGTTGTGAGACATTTTTAAGGGGCACCAAATAAGTGAAAATAAAAACAAGAAGTGGCTAATAGAAGGAAAACATACATAAGGGTAGAAAATCACATATGCTCATCAAAGAGGACCTTAATTATTTAAATATCATTCATATAGAATCATATGAACATTTAGTTTTGAAAGAGCCAATCAAAAGTTTTAGCAGAGACTAAACATGATGGAGATCTCACAATAATAAGAAACACATGAAAATGCATGTCCATAGGCTAGATTGCTCACAAGGGTTATGTGATGCATGAGAATATCCGAATCACCTATGGACACATGAGCATATATAGGATCACCTATGGACACAAAAGCACATCCAAGACCACTAGCATGTCCAAGACCTCCTAACAAGAGGAGGAAGATAGAAGCAAGGAAAGAAAATAAGATGTAGCTATGACCTCATAACAACATCAAAAGGAAGAGTTGGTTAATATCCCACCGTACTAGAAGATCAATAATGCATGAGAACATGATCAATCACGATATAAAGATTCAAGGGAAGATAAGACTCATGGGACCCACAATTGCCCATCTTCCAACAACCATGCTTTGACAAGAGGATCGCGGAGACTTGGGCCCACTCACACCATCTCGGAACCAGCCTCGGTTCCTTGCAACCCGAGTACACATGCCAACACTCCCTCCATCCCAGGAAAGCCATGCAAAGCCTTCTTTGAATCATGCGAGTCGTGAAACGTTAAGGAGAGTAAAGCCACGAGTCATGCAAGCCTTGCACATACAGTGAATAATCATCCAAGCCATGCATCATCAGTATGGGATCAAATCGCCCCTACGACTCCAATTCAAGCTATCCCCGTAGACTCATCAATTGGGGTCCGCAACCTTGAAACGTACTCCTTCCAGGGCTCACCCCTCCGAATTTGTGACCTATCTTTCCGATGACTGACTAGCTATGTAAGTCAACCCGATCCATTACACCAACATGGATCATGGTCCACGGAGGATAATCCAACCCCCTTACATGCACATCATAGGCGCACCATTAGTGGCTAATAGGGCCTCCTATTTTATTTATTAGCCCATAAGGACATGTTTTCATTATGGGTTAATTTTACGGGCTTTAAAATGTTATTTTCCAGCCCATGCTACTTTATTTTTTTCTTTCACATATAATTTAAGTGTTTTAATAGGGAAGCTTAAAAATAGACTTGAATCATATCTTTTAGAGATGCTTGATCCCCAAGTCTTACTAGAATACTAGATCTATCTTATTAGAAGATCGATCTTATTTAATTATTTCCTAGCATAAAATCATATCTTATTATCGATAAGATATGATTCTTCGGGCCGGACTACAAGAAGCTCATGCTCGAGCCACACCCTATAAATAGGAATCTCGAGCCTCTTGTTTTCTTAGCTTGATATTGAATAAACACATTGAGATACTATCGCGGTATTTGCGAGTTGCAAATTGTTGTTGGCCTTCCGCGCGGAAAGTTGAGAGCAAGAGAGGTCTTGTTCGCGTTTTATATTGGACTTGTTTGAGTGTGTTCTACTTGCACGCGACAAAGTATGGTGCTTCTTATTGTCACTAGCATACCTCCAAGTTCTCTAGGGACCATCACTGCTTTTGTATTTGGTTGTACGGAAGGGTTCTACAGAACGGTTGACGGTTGTGTGTTAAGGGTCCATCACGCCCTAGCGTGCCTCCGAGTCATTGATTAGGGTTTGATCTTGATCTATTCATCTACCGATCCATTTCCTCATTAGATATCCCCTCTTTCCATATCTCTTTTATTTTAGTGTCTTTCTATCGAGTCTTTTAGGTGTCAAAAGAACAGGCCATCCAATTACGGTTAACCCCCATATTATTAAGTTTCGATAAGTTAATCATCATAAATTATTCAAAAACTCATGTGCATAAACAATAGCAAGAAGTACTAATCCAAATCATCACCAAGTCAAGTGTAATAACATAGCATATTCCAATTTTGGGAAGTAAAATGATGAGAACTTCCACTTAAAATGCAATATTTTGTGAATTTTGTTCTATGAATGCATCCGAAAATGCATGGAAAGACTCAAGAAAAAGAAAAAGCCATAAAAATAAATGTGCGACAAGGAAATGGAAACACGGTATGTGAATGTGAGTATAACACACCATACTTAAACTACACATCATCCTCGATGTGAAACATAACAAGTAAAGAGAATAAGATACTCATAAAGCGATCCAATGCATATAGTGGTGGAGAAGGAGGGTGGGAAGAATGGTGGAATGATATGAAAGTCTTGAAGTCCGCCTTTTGCAACTTTGAAAATTTCATTTGTACCCATATAAGCATAACTAACACCCGTTATCCTAGAAAAACAAAAAGGGAAAAAAGGAAAAGATAGTTCAAACTCATGGGTTGCCTCCCATGCAACGTTTGTTTTAGGTCACTAGCTCGACCCAAGTGACTTATTTTATCGGAATCCATGAAAGTGGTGGACATAAGTGTAGGTGAGGTGGGCGTCCTTTGATCTGGGGAAGTGAGCAGGTCAAATAGGAGTCCGTTGTGTCCTCTTGGGCGGGTGGATTAAACTATTTACTTAGGTGGGGAGATGAATCATTAATTGATTATGGAAGAAGTTACGGAATAGGAGCTACCCTTGTTGAAGTATGTGAAGTAGGATATATGATATAATAAGTGTTATCTTTGTTGTGGGATTTGATGGGAGAAGTCGGAAATTCATATTTCGGTGTCAATAGAGGCAAGACGGCAGTGAGACGGTGTCAGTTGGCTTGTCGTCTCGATACCGTCTGAATATAGTCTTGGAAAAAATGGAAACACCGTCACATATGGCATGTAAGGCTGTATGAGATGTTGTCTTAGACGTTATCTTACCCCGTTTGGATGCCGTCTGAATTGTTTTGTTGGCTACAACTTTTGTAGTTAATTCCGGGAATTTCTAGAAAATCATCCCATACGGCATATGGAACGGATTTGAGACGCCTTGGCATGTCGTCTAGCATGTTGTCTTGCCCATCTCGATGTTGTCTTTGGCTAAGTCTAGCTTTTTACATTTAATTCAGCTGAATTATTTAAATTCAATATTTCTTCAACTTTCATAAGGATGGAATCCTGAGCATCTAGTTTCTTCACGACTTTTTCCAATGCAACTTCTATGTGTTCTAAGGCAACTAAGAGCTCTTGTTGGGTGTCCTCCATACATGTTCACTACCTGGTGCTCTAAGTACTTATGGCTCTCTAACTTCTGCGGGTTATCTCTCCAAATTTTCAAAAGTTATGTGGTCTGTAACAGTCTCTTTCAGCTCATGGATTGTAGTCCTCATAAGTGTTTGATTTTTCAGCACTCTCTCGTCATTAACTCTATGGGAGTAGCGCTAGATTCCATAGAAAATTGAGGTTTCTTGTCTTTCTTCATAGTGTGGGGTTGTTGCATCTTTGTAGTTTCCTACGCATAAAAAACAGTTAGAGAGGGATCCTTAATGATCATACACTCTATCATTAGTATAGTTAGTGATTGCACAAATATTATCATCAATGGAAGAACGTTTAGGGAGGTTAGGAAATGTGAACTTCACAGAGTCATCATCACATCGGAAGATGATGAATCCATCCTTGACGTCGATGAAAGCTCCTACGATGGCAAGTAATCGGCGTCCGACGATCACGGGATGTTAGCGAGAGCCATGGATTGTAGTCCTCATAAGTGCTTGATTTTTCAGCACCTCTCTCATCATTAACTCTATGAGAGTAGCGCTGGATTCCAGAGAAGATTGAGGCTTCTTGTCTTTCCTCATAGTGTGGGATTGTTGCATATTTGTAGTTTCTTGCACATCAAAAACAACTAGAGAGGGATCCTTAATGATCATACACTCTATCATTAGTAGAGTTAGTGATTGCGCAAATATTATCATCAATGGAAGAACGTTTAGGGAGGTTAGGAAATGTGAACTTCACTGAGTCATCATCACATCGGAAGATGATGAATCCATCCTTGACGTCGATGAGAGATCCTACAATGGCGAGGAATGGGCGTCCGGCGATCACGGGGACATTGGTACCTACATCAACATCAACAACCACAAAATCTACAAGCATTTCATGTTTGTATATCTTAACAATAATATTTTCAAGCACCCGGAACGGTCTAATGATAGACTTATCGGCCAATGTCAAGGTGAATCTCACCGGTGAAATATCTCCAAACTCTAACTCACTACGCCATTTGAGTGAAATAACACACACTACCACCTAAATCACAAATGCAAGTATGCTTCTTTCCACCAAAGGTCAAGGGGAATGCAAAAGCTTTCAGGATCTTCTTTCTCTGGTGAAATCTTGTCTTGAGCATACCACAACATTCCTTAGTGACTTCAATGGAGCTTTTGTAGTTGAGAAACTTTTTGTTAGAGAGCAACTCCTTCATAAATTTGGAATACATACTTTGAAATTTGCTTTAATACCTCAACAAGTGGATTAGTGGAATCTCCAAGTATAGCTTGTTATTCATCTCTAGAAAATTTTTAAAGTTTTCATCCATCTTCTTCTTCTTGTTATGAGCTTGAGGAAATTGTACCTCATCTGGGGTGACTTTCACCTCGATGGTTTTCTCGGTAGCCTTTTCAAAAATAACGGGATATGCGGTTAGGTTGTTGTGAATTGCCAACTTATGCTCAACCCTAATATTTTGTAGCTTTTGCAAAATTTTTGAGAAAAAAGTTGTCATAATTATAAACGACTTTAGACAAGTCTTCTTCCTCTTTTTTCCCTTTATCCCCGAAAGCTTTTGAAGATTTGTATGGAGCGTAAAAACTCCTTTTTCATGAATGTATTAGAAGGCTTGTCCGGGGTGCAATGTTTGGTTAGAAACAATTTGTGAACGGTTTAAAATGAATGAGTCCAACGAGTGGAGTAAATCCGGATCTCTAGCAACTTGTCAATTACCACGACTACAAGACCTCATTGGTAGAAGAATATAAGTTGTAAATTCGTTTTTTGACAATTGTCCTAACATATGGTTGCACACGACTACAAATTTTAAAGGAAATTTTTTTTTTAAAAAAAATTAAACCTTTTCCCTAATCTTTCTCAACAAAAAAAAAAGTTCTCAATTATGGAAAAATCGAAAGTTTTCCTTCTAATCATTTACAATACATTTCCGAAAAAATAACATAGAAACGAACATACAAGTTTCAATGCGCGGACGCGTCCGGTATTGTTATGTCACGGTCTTTATCATCGAAACCGTAAATGAAATGACAATAAATTTTAAAATATAATTTTTAATATAATTTATTCACAATCCGGATATTTAACCTACTTTAGGGGAATATAAAACCCCAAAGAGAGAGTGTGTTCATACGGGTTGAGAGAGCAGAAAAGGTCTCTTCGTTAAGAGTTGTTGGATGGCTAATCTGCCCCAGTCTCTATCGTTGAACGCATCACCCTTTGCCCAGGGCTCGGCTTCCGTGAACGGTGCAGCCGGTTCTCAACCTAACATTGATCGGAAGATGCAGTCAGCTGAGATGTTGGTCCTTGATCTGAGTAACCCTGATCGCCGAGAAAACGCGCTTCTCGAACTCTCTAAGGTCGATTCTATTACTTTTGGCAATCCGCTTTTCTTTCGTATGACTTAGTTTGAATTGTGAAAGTTTTGGGTGTTTTGCTAGGGTTTATTGTGATATCAATAGCTTGACATCGTCTGTCCCAGAATTTCCTATAGATTTATGGGTGCGAGATTATTTATCTTGACAATTTGGAGTGTTTTCAATGTTTAGTTGTATTAGTCGAGTAGATACAAATTTTCCTTGAATTTGCATTTGGTTTGCGATTTTCAGTGGTTTTCTATATTATATTTTGTGATGATCGAAGCTTTGCAATTTAGTAAAATACTAATTTCTTTAGTCTGTATTAGGTTAAATTTACCATTTGTTTGTTCGTCTTGATTATTTTCCCTAGAAAACTTTGTCAATTGTAAGTAAGGAAATTGTTTTTCTCTGGAACACCATGCTCTTACCAACAACTGTTTCATTTATGTAAATTACAAATAACATTGAGAAAGGAGGCAAATCAATGCTTAGTTTCATAGGTATATTTCTCATGTGCCTACTGTATTATATATTGAGAATTGTTCTGTATTTTTTGCTGAGCAGAAAAGAGAGTTGTTTCAAGATTTAGCTCCACTCTTGTGGAACTCGTTTGGCACTATTGCCGCACTTCTGCAGGTATGCTTTTGAGTTTTGTTGTATAAGTAAGGGGGTTATGTTATTTGCTCGGATGTTATATGGTCATCCTCATGAAGTGAACCTAGTAGAACTATGAGGTTAGTTTTGGGTTGAGCTTTGCTTTTACACGTTTGCAGGAGATTGTGTCCATATATCCTGTTCTATCCCCTCCAACTCTCTCTCCAGCACAATCAAATCGTGTTTGCAACGCACTTGCTCTTCTTCAGGTTATCCTTCCAATTTTTTACTATTTCAATTACATTTCATGTTTATTTATGTTTCCCCTTTTACTAAATAGGGCTCCACTTACATATATAGATAACTAATATTCTTTTTTCTACGTCAAATGTAATTAATCGATGTGTTATTTTGCTACAACATCCATATTTACCCAAAGTTATCACTAATGAGTAGTGAATATTTTGTTAAAATACCCGGAATCACTTTATCAAGGATTAAGTAGGTGAAAATTTTTCCATTCTAATTATTTTAAGATGTATAGTCCAATTTGTGATCTACGATGAAATTAAAAAGGGAAGTTCTTTGTTGCTCACTTTCTCAGTTTTGGAGTTCTTAAAGTGCTGCATTTAATCAATTGTTTCTTTGTGTGTCTGCTCATAATTTGATACATTGTTTCTCACATTATGCAGTGTGTTGCCTCTCATCCAGAGACTAGGATGCTATTCTTGAATGGTAAGGCCTCATTAATAAGTATAATCTTTTTCTGTGTTTCTTGGTAATGTGGAAAATATAGATAATCTCTGTTCCAAGATTTTTTGCTTGTCATTATTCCTCTATAGTTTGAATGTAATTAATGTTATTAAAATGGTGATCCAGAATTCCAGATGATGGGATCACACTTCAAAACTAGGGGTAACCGGGTAAGTAGGTTGTAATCCAGGCTGGGTAAAAAAAATCGCAGTATCAGAATCGCAACGAAAAAATTAAATATTGAAGGGCACTTCCTATGAAAACGTCAATGTTTGTCAACTCTATGCAACATTATGATCTCTTAAAAAAACTGTAGATTCGCAACCATATCTGAGATCTAAACCCTAGGTTTTCTAAATTGGAAACAATGACCAAGAGAGGTGACTTGGCAAGATTCTTAATGGGGTGTGGGCTGAGTTTGGTGCAGCTAGGCTGTGGAGCAACTGGGTTGTGCAGCTGATGGTATAAATCTGGTTACTTTGATGGTTATTTGTGAGCAAGTAGTATGGTGTTTTGTGCTTTCTTATCAGAGAAATCAAGGAGGAGTTTCCATTTTGCAAGTTTCTAAAAGACGGAGACGAAACGGAGAGGCACCGTCTACCGTAGACGGATTCTAGATGGTCAAAGACGTTTTTGGCTTATTTTCATGCATTTTACCCTGAAGTATTGTTCAAATGACAAATAAAGTACTGCTATATACTTTACACAAGCACTGTAGCACAACTCATTAAGCATAAAAATGAAGAATAGTCGACTGGAGAGTGGAGTCAAGGCTGTCAAGCAGTCATTCGGATTTCAGAAACACATTCTGTAATGAGTTAATTACAAATTAAACAAGCAGTACTCTAAATGAGAATAGAGAGGTACATTCAGTTTACTGAGAGTCTGAAACAGTTAGACCAAAAGCGAAACTGAGACGGGGAGAGACAGAGAGAGGCCGTTCAATCGACTCACATTTACTGAGTGAGAGAGAGGTGGGAGAGAAAAAGAAAGGCTGGAGGGAGTATTGCAGTGGCGAATAGAGACAGAGAGAGGGAGAGACAAAGTGAGGGACAGAGAGCTAGAAAGACAGAGGGAGGGAGGGAGGTGGGCAATTGAGATTTGAGATTGGATGGAAAGAACAAATAGACAGGATCCACCACGAAGAAGGGTCCTTTTCTGTTTATTCTCTATTGAGTCTTACATTGTGTGTACTATGACGGAAAACAAAAAGAGTTACACTAAAAATTAACAGTTGTAACTAATATCAATTCCTTGATAGATTGTCCTGTTTTTAGTTACAAAACATAATTGACATTGGTTTAGTTGAAGACTTAAGAGCATCTACTATAAGTTTTGGTGTTATAAATTTATAATGTTTATACTTCATACTATTATATTATTTCTTTTGGTTTGTAGATTTTTACTCTTGATCTTACAGCTTTGAATTCTTATGGATTGATCTCTTAAGACGAGAGTCAAAGGTGCATCATATCAATGCAGTGACATACCGTTTTTTAGATTGTCTCCTGAAATATCAGAAAACAAATACAGATAATAACATTATTAATTATTGTTGTATTCTTATAATACTGTATCCCCTGAGTTCAGAAGAAAACTGAAATCATAATTTGGATAATGAAGCTATTTTATGCATGAAGTGGAATTGGAAATTTGTATTTATACTTGTACTTTAAGAATTGAAGGTAAACCATTGTTAAAAAATCATGAGAAGTTGTACAGTTTAGTTGTGATCTTCTTTTAAAATGTTGACATACCTATGCTTTCTTCGAAATGGTAGTGCTTCTTATGCCTCTTTCAGCGATTAATTAATTTTCTTCTTTTGAAATTTCCCTAACTAATTTTTTCTTCATCACAGCTCACATACCTTTATATTTGTATCCATTTCTGAACACCACAAGCAAGTCTAGGCCATTTGAGTACTTGAGACTAACTAGCTTGGGGGTCATTGGGGCTCTTGTCAAGGTATTCCTCATTTCTGTATATTTTATTATATTCAGCTTGTTTATTCAACTTTGTAAGTTTGGCCCAATCAGTGTATGGAAAGGCAAAAGGTGGCTGGAGATGACGACTGATAGGTGTGCCCGAGTGGCAAAAGACAACCATCTTTTATTAAGAGGGTTCAAAACATGTTAAATTACCAATAAAACCATGGTTGTAGTATCGTCTTGTAAAAAAATTCAATTTTAAAGTACTAAACGTGTAAGAAAATAAAGTGTTAGGCAATGTTCCAAAATACACAAAGCGGAGACAAGACTGAGGGGCCCCGTCTAGATGACATGACCGCCTAGACAAATTCTAGACGGATAAGACATTTGTCACCTAAGGTAATCCAAGCATTGGAGGGGCTCAGGCACCAGGTGCGCCTGCACCTTGCCTTTTTCACACACTGGGTTCCTTTAAGCTTTTTAACTTAATTTTTTGATGTTTCTGCCATTTTTATTTTCATTTGTTAACCTCTCCTTCTCGGCTAATTGTTTATCATTGTGTTCTAAAGTATTTGATCTCATACCCCTTCACTCTATGTTTTGGTCTGTCTCTCACGAATCTACTGAGAATACTCAACTGTATCTGAGTTGAATGGGAGGATAAGATAATATGTTACTGATAAACTAGGAGCTGTATTGCCATATTTTCATCGTCAGTGCTTCTGATTCTTAAACTACTTTTTTTTCGGGTGGTGTTTTGTATTTCTTCTGTTTGTAGAGTTTTCATCTCAAACAGTCAAGGATAGTCGAGTCTCCAGTGATAAAATCCTGTCCGGGCAACTGCTATCTTCTGCAGTAAAATATGTAGCATAAGATGTTCCAAAAATAATTATGCATAATTTTACTGGTTACATCAAGCGCATTTTCTGCTTAGAGTGAAGTTTGATATCTGTAAAGATGTTAGTTTGAGAAATTGTATAGGTCATGACACTGTTCTTTGGTGAACAGTTCTAGCTTCTAGTTAAGAAGAGAAAGCCACAAAAGAATCACCGTATTACGAGATTATGCATGGATATACAGATCAAAGCAATTGCATATGGTTTTCATATTACTATGTATGCTTGACTTGAGAACAAGATGCTCCCCAAAAATATAATGCATATTTTTACTAGTTACATCTAATCTAGGGCATTTTTTGCTTAGAGTGATGTTTTGGTATCTTTACAGATGTTAGTTTGAGAAATTGTCTAGGTCGTGATATCATTCTTTGGCGAGCAGTTTTAGCTTCTAGTTAAGAAGAGAAATTCCCATTCCACACTACGAAAAAAAGCCACAAAAGAATCGCCATATTAAGATATTATGCATGGACATATGGCTCAAAGCAATATATGAACTTAAATTTTACCAAGCATGCTTTACTTGAACTTGTTTTTTTTGTTCTTTCAGGTTGATGATACAGAAGTCATAAGCTTCCTTCTTTCTACTGAGATAATTCCTTTGTGCCTGCGTACCATGGAGATGGGTAGCGAGCTGTCAAAAACAGTTGAGATTCTTGACCTATCTATATGACTATCCAATTAATTTGAACTTTGCTTATCATTAAAATTACAGTCTAGTTGTCCAGACAAATCTGTAACTTTTCTATCTTGTAGTTTCTTGGCTTTGACATTTTTTTTCTCCTTCTATACACACATAAATACTAATATATCTGTTGCATCTGTTCAATTGGGGATAATATATGATTGCTTGAAGTATCATCCAAATTGTAAACATGAATTCTTGTGTAACTTGTTTGTTAGATTTGTTAGTTCAGCTTCATGCCATAGACATTAATGGTAATGCAACTTTTTGGTTGGATGGCAAGATGAGTGATATCATAATCAACTACTTCAATAATCAGTGTTGTTCATTGTATGGAATTTAGAGCTTTTTGGATTTTTTTTGTTTCAGCAATGATTTGTCTTATTATCTTTGCACAAATTGAAACAGCTTTCTAGAATGATAGATAAAATTGTCTCTGCTTGTCTGAATTTGGAATTCGAAATTCTTCCATGTTGTTGTTATAGTTGATCTTATTTTACTCATGTGTTACATATTGTTTGTTCTTGTCACATATGTACCTCCTGCAACTTCATGTATTTCCTGATGAATTGCAACTAGTAACCGTGTGACTATCATTGATTCATTGTTGCAGATGTGGGTGTCAGAATTCTCATTTGAGTCAGATTTGATCTCTTTACAGGTAGCTACATTTATAGTTCAGAAGATCCTTTTGGATGATGTGGGGTTGGAGTACATATGCACTACTGCAGAACGCTTTTTTGCTGTGGGAAGGGTGTTGGCAAACATGGTTGCTGCACTGGCAGAGCAGCCGTCCTCTCGGTTGCTGAAACACATCATCAGATGTTACCTTCGACTTTCTGATAATCACAGGCAAGATATTATAGCTGTGTACTAGAGCCTTTTTTTAATTGGTAAATAAAGTATAAAGCTCATCTAATATTCTCCCATGTCATGTCATGTCTCACAGAGCTTGTGAAGCATTGAGGAGTTGCCTGCCAGACATGTTGCGAGATGCCACCTTTGGGGGTTGCCTTCGTGTAAGTATTGTCCTTTCTGCTGTCAACAATCGTGGCTATTACATGGCAGATATATATTATTTAGGCTCCATTTGGTAGAGGTAAAAATTAAGGAGATTAAGATTATAAGAATCAAGAGGGAGAAATAATTCTCTTAATCTCCTTTGATTAGGAATGAAGGTAAATGAAAAGAATTAGATTATGGAGATCAGATTATGAGACTAGTGTAATCCTATTGAACTTAGATTATAAGTATTATTGGGGCTAAAATATCATTTTTACCCCTCTTCTTTTTTTCATCAATTTCATATACAACAAAATTTAACACATACGTTTTCGTAATTTTACCTACAATCATATTCATTTTACCAAACACTCATTTTACTTATTTTTATACTCAATTCCTTAAAACAATTTCATCTCCTTTATTCTCTTTATCTACAACTTCATGAACGAAATCTTACGTTACCAAACTGACCCTTGGTTTCCCTTCCTCTTCCAATGTTTTATTTGGCAATTTTGATGGATTGTCACAGCAAAACTAAGCACACATGATCTACCCCTTTGGGATAGCTGGGTGTTCTGAAACTGTAGATGCACTATTCTGTTGTATGTTTCCAAGTGGTATTAGAAGTTGATCTCGCTGTTTCTTTCTGGGGATTATTACTGACAGCCTGATATTACTTGATTGATCTTCAGGATGATCCAACAACAAGGAGGTGGCTACAGCAGCTGCTTCAGAATGTTGGCCCACCGTCAAGAATGCCAATGCAACCCGGGGCTGGGTTTGACCATATGCTGGTCAGTTGAAGAAGGCCGACTCCCTCCACAAGTCAAGTTCCGATGAGAAGCTAATATTTCTGTTTACTCACCACCTAGCTCTGGAATTATTGGAAAGCTAATATTTCTATCTTACCATATTATACTCTCAAATAAGTAGATGTTCTTTTCGGTGATGCTTGGAGAATGTAGTACATGACTGTACGTAATAGATACCATTTCGGGTTGTTAGCCTCATTCGGTAGCTTTTGGTTTGCCTTGCACCATAGTAGGCAAAACACCAATGGGAGGGATGAATCTTGCCATGCATCAAATTGCAAGGCATGCGCCTTGTTCTTACCAAATACTACTATGATGGTTGTCAAGTCCGCCCTTTAGATAGGTAGATCAACCTATATATTTTCTGTATCCGTCTAACTAATAAATGCAGGTGAGTTGCAAAATCAGGCATATTGAACCTTGATTCCGGTCTTTTTCCTTCCCTATTAGATTCCATACCTAACCGGGTGTGAAATTGAACCCTAAATCCTCACTGTCTCCGATTCTGGCCTTCTTCCCTGTGAGACCCTAAACCCTCCCATATCCGATACCTTCTCTAATCCAGATTTTGACTGGCAATCCCGACCGGAAAACCAAACTGAATTAAACCTACTCCTAGAGTAAAACCCGACTGGTGAATCTGGTCTTCTTCTCCACATTCCGACCACCCATAACTAGATTCCAGCCACCTTGACCCCTAACCAGAACACCCTAATCCAAAACCCTAACCTCCCGGATTCAAAAACTTGTTTACTAACACGATTCAAGTTAGCTCTCAATTTCTAGGGATTCTGGCGATGAATGGCCCCAGCAAGCAAGGAAGAGATGACATCGGTGACGAACGATAAACGACAAAAGTATAATATTTATTATTTTAGATAAATTTAATTAAAAAAAATAAGGGTTATCTGTGAAATTTTGTTTAATTATAATATTGTTGGATAAAATGTGATATCATCTTTAATTCTTGGATAAATTGTTGTTTTATGCTAATCATGATAATGTGATAATTTTTGTCATATTGAGATAATATGCGTGAGAATGTGAATTGTGAGATTTCGTATGAAATTGTGATAATGTGAAGTTTAGTTTATCTTGAGAACTTGTCGAATAATTAATTGTAGCAATGTGATTTTTTTTTTGAAATCGAGAGACAAAATGCAATAATGTGAATTGTGGAATTGAATTGCGAGATTTCGAATGAAATTGATAAATTTGGAGTTTATGTTGAGAGTTTGGTGTGACATTGTAGATTTTTTTTAAAGTTAGGTGTCAGGTTTCTAGAATGATAATTAAAATTGAATTGCAAGATTTCAGCAATGTGAGGTAAATGTGCGAATCGAAAACTCACATTGCATCTCAATGCAAAAGTGGTTTGTTTACATTGGCTTCCTATTTGAAAATACTATTTCAAGTTTTTATAAAGTAAAAATGTTATTTTCAATTAACTTCTAACATGAAAATGTTGTTTTCACATTGACTTTTAATGTGAACCAGAATCAACAAGTTCAACAATTTGACATAGTAAAACATTCGAGTTTGTGCATTTAAATCATCTATTGATCATATTTGTTGTCAAATAACATCAATTCATGCAATTCTAATATGATCCGAGCTTTAATTCATAAAAAAAACTCAAAAGTTGAACAAAACTGAAAATTCATGTCCTAAATAAAAAATAAAATAAAAAAATGACTTGATTTTTTTCCCCTTAAAACATTGTATATTGAAAAACGTAGATTGTTAGTTGTATATGTGATTTGAACCCTCAAACTGCAAATCTGAGCAATATTTGAGTCGGAAAATTGAAGATTGAGAGAAAATAAAACATTGTGGTGATAAAATAGGAGGAAATTGAAAGGTTTTTTTGACAAATTTTGCAATTTTCAATAATATTAGACTACGATTTTAGTTTAGTGCCTTGTGACTTTTATGACCGTAATTTGTTGTGAGAATTTGTTCAAATATGGGTTAAGCTTTAAGATTTGTTTAAATTTAGAAATAATTTTGTGAATATCATGAAATGTGAGTGACATTTTTTTTATTATTGAATATAGATAGATATCGGTTTATTTTGAAAATATTTGGATTTATTTTTATTTATGATTAATTTTGAGAATGTGATTTAATTTATGGTTAAGTTTGTGGATTTTGTGAAATTGTGAAATATAGATTGGTTGTGAGTTGATATGTGACCACGTACAGTTTTGACAGAGCAATACGTATCCGTTCTAGACCTACAATTGATAAGGGTGCTCACTACCAAGATGTAGGTTAAGCTTCAAATGAGATGGAGGATGTCCTCTATCATCATTGATTGAGCCATCTAAGGAGACCATGGATTTGGGGGACTACGAGGAGACGAAGGTCCACAAATAGGTTTTGAACCCCAAGGACACAATGAGGTCCCGAACTCCCGATCCCTAATAACATCTATTTTAACATTTTTGTTCACCATCATTCTTACTCATCTCAAAAATATTCGTGTCCAAACATGGACAAATAATTTGTACTGATATCAAAAGAATATTCTATAAGATCCTACTTTAGTTGAAATAAAATATTAATTCAACGATTTCAGTTACCAATTCTAATAGAATTCAATTTTTATAATAAAAAAACAATATCTAAACAGTTTTTATGTCCTTCACCATAAATTGAAATTGTAAACTTAGTTGGAGAAGCGTGACAAATTCATTCAGTAACCGTATTTCTTTTCGTTAGACGAAAAGACTACAATTTCGCAGTTGGATTATCATCATCGACCTCTTTGTATGCCGACATTTTTAGAAGAAATCGGATATGAGATGTGAATAATGACTTGATTTGACATGCATTTAAATAATTTCAAACCTTTAACGGCTATAAAATCCAACATTTGAATTCAACTACTAAAAGTATGATTTTTGGAGTCATGTTCGAAATTTGCATTACACAGCGGGAGGCGCACTCTAGTGAAAACTGAAAAGGGGCGTACTCCTGGTGGGAACTAAGGGTGCACTCCTATGACGCCCATAGTCTCATCTACTATATCTACTACATAATATTAAAAATATTAAAACAGAAGTGAATAAGCCACTTGTCGTCCTCATATTAAGCCACATCGGCTTTTACCACTTGACAACACCATATTAAGCTATTTTGGATTTTGCCATGTGTCATTCTCGCGCTAAACCGCATATTTGGTAATTTTGATTATGAAATATTGTTTTCATTTTTGACTTGTTAATTTTATCTTCAGTAAAATCTTTATTTTATACAATGACCAAAAATAATTATTGAGCTAAATGTTGGATATAGTATTTAAAAAATCCATATTTCTAAATTATAGTGTATAATATTTCTTAATTATATATTTCATTTAATATTTGAGTGTTAATGATTAATATTTTATTTTCAACTCTTTATATATGTTGTTGATCTTTATATATATTGTTGATGTAATTTATTTATTTTTATATAGTTTTGTTATTAGTTCATTCTAAATTTTAACTTTGTAGATATATTTATTTATTTATTTTATATTATATATTATTTAAAATGATAAAATTTTTCATTTCAAATTTTATAAAGATCCCGTTTTCTAAAAAAATATCGGATTAAAATTGAGAACTCTTGGTGTTTGACTTGGTAATTTGTTTGTTCTCTATAAATATAAATATCCCACACGTCTAATAAATATTTCATAGTCATTTTTCTCTTCACTAAAAGATGGCACCAAATCCGTCGAAGATGTCGGGGAATTGATTGCTTTGCAGCTCAGCAGAGGAAATAGAGGGTGAAGAAGCAGTTACACCTGCGCATCCACGGCGCACTGTGATGGAGGGCTCCTCGATCGTTTCAAGGGCGAAGACTGCCTTCCATTCCGCCGCTGCGAAAGCCGAGAGAGTTCTAACTGATATTAAATCTGATTTCTCCACCCTTGATCATCTAGGTATCAGATTCTGCCTCTCTGGAATCTCTAATTTCGGCCTGCGCTCTCCAAATTTCTATTTTTTTGTTCTGTTCCCGTTAATCTATAAATTCGATTTGGTTTCTAGAGTTGAAGGAACAGCTGCCAAAAGTGTCTGTGGATCATCTGGGAGTGCAATCTCACGAGGAGTCTGAATCCAAGGTAAACTTTAATTGATTCAGTTCATTACTTATTTATACTTTTAAAATTGAAGTATGCTAGTGTACTGAAAAATTGGGCTTATTTGAACCTAAGATTGGAATTGTTGGATTCTTTTGGTATATACCGGTCTATGATGAAGCTAGAGGTTTCTATTGCTTATTTAGTTGGAATTGTGATAAAAAAATTATACGATATAAATGATTGAGCAGTTCCATTGGCGACCACAAAAATAGGGACGAAGCAGGAATGACAAGAGAGGTTTAAGAATACGGGGAGAGGAGTTAAAGGCAGATAGGAGTCGGAGAAAGTTGAAAATCCAAAAATGTCAATTCCTTTTTACCATGAAAATATTTACTTGCACAATAAGATACATTCCACTGAATCCAAGCTTAGGAGTTGCCTCCATCACTAATTTTTGAGACTTAATATTTTGCAATGAAACGTATTTCCTTACTTATGTTATGTCATTATCTATTATTAGGTCCTTATCAGTTTATTGTATTGTTTCTGATTAGCAGTTGTGTCTGACCATGCATGCTTCATGGATTCTAGATCTTAAAAAACCATTAGTGTGAGAATTTGTTGATAGCTTACCCATATAATATCACATCTAGACAACGAGAAAGTTGATTAGAAACATTAAATGCTAGGAAGCCTAGAATCTAGATAAACTCGGGAGAGATAGAACATATAGAAGTTTGGATTTAGACTCTCCAGATTCCTTTCATTCTGTGGTAGCTTATGTTTTTGTATGGCATAGAAAATGATTGTGCTAATGAAGAATTTGTTTTTAATCTGGAATGCTGAATAACTGTTGTAAAAAGAGCCAGGTACAATGTAGTGATGACATTAAACATTATTTTACATTTCACAATAGAGGTGCTTAGGCTGATACTTGATGACTTGAATTTGATTCTTGTAGTCTTATTGCCCTTTGTTATATACAGCAGTTGAAGTTTCTGTATTATTACCAAGCATTGTTAAAGATTGAGGCTTACTTCAACTTGGCATGGTTTATTTATGAGATGTGCTGTTAATGGATATATTTTCTGGTTCAAAAAGTCGATGCCCTTCCTAAGCCTCCCATCTGATGACCAAGTGCATTGAGTTGCCTGTTCAACATGTATTTCATTGTCACTAAGAAGAAAAAGTGTTTTTGATCTGGCTTAAAAAAATGCATTTCATTTTACAGAATTAACGTTAATACAGTCTAAATTACGAGGAATCCGTGGCTTAGTATCTTATGTTCCTAATTTTGTTTCTTTACCAAAAACCATATTTTTCCATTTCCGATGGCATCAAATTTTCAGGATTCAGGGAGTTCACTGCAACAAAATTCTGCTTTTGTGACTGGAGATATAATTCCTCCTGCATCAGTCTTGAAACAACTATCCATTGCTATTGAGTAAGTTTGTTTTCATACTTATGTGGTGGAAATCTCTTATATATCTAAGCTTCCACCAGTGTTATTAAAGGGCACGATTTCACATTTTATGTTTTTATTCGAATTTGAATATTAGCTACCAGAGGGGAACCAAGTTCCTATTTGTTTGTAGGGTTCTTGGTGATCTTATGCTTAAAATTGAAATTATTTCTGATTTTGAGCATGAGTGCATAACTATCTTGCCGATCACAGTCTACATTCACTATATGCACAATGTGTAGATTCCTAGTAGGCTAATATCAGGTCTCCCTTCCTTTAACTAGGTAATGCATTAATTCTTGTTGCGAGAACCTGCAAGCAATTGTCATCATATTAATACTTTGGGTTTCTTTTCCAGCACTGGGAAGGATCATGGATCTGTGAAGGATTTACTCAACTCATCCAGAAGTTCTTCACCAGTCAAGGAGAGAGCAAGTTTAAGCTTATCTGCAATGAAATCACTAATGTGTCGCGAGAAAGATGAAAAATTTAGGCTTGAGCATCGTGATAATCAGACCCTATATTTCCTCGAGTCAATTCTTGATGCTGGTAATTGTAAATGTTCATTTTACTACCAGGGAGGATTTTACATCCTGTCATTATTTCCCATAGTTTCATCTACATTCGTGTAATGTCTGCAAGATGCTCGCAGAGGGGCTTACACCCATTAGGAAAATCGGATGCTTCAAGGAGACGTGGCCCAGCTCAATGGTGTTGGCAAGAGATATCCATGGCGTTCCCCCTGAAAGCTTCATTGCAAAAGTTGCTGTGATCATGGGAAGCTTCAAGACACTACAGAAGATGGCATTGTTCTGGTGCAAAGTTGTTGCTGAAGTAAGTGGCTTCTTTACAAAAAAGGTTCTTTTGGAGGGAGGCCCATTGTTGTTCATCCAGGTGAACCTGCCCTTGGATTCAGTTTCAGTAGACCTGAAATAAATAAGGATATTCAATTCATTGATGCGGACCACACTTCAAACATCACCTGCAAAGGGAACAATATAAATTTCTTAAATGCACTACCTCTATTAAGCTTGTATTACCACATAGTGAATGTTTACTTGTTTCCATGTGTACACTACTCTGCTTAACTTTATTGCAATATCAAGTAACTAGTAGCTGCAACGCAATCTACCATCTCTCTTCTGTGGGTCTATTCTTTGCCTGAATCCTGCTTTGTGCTGAATTCTTCAAGAATTTCTACTTCAATGCAGCTGCGGAAGCTTTGGCTGGAAAATCAATACGTACCTGGCATTCCCGAGGACGAGCCCGTAGATCTGAACTGCTGCCTTCTGTATCAACAGCTTCAGGTTATGAATTGCTGTGTTTCCCGAAAAAAACGTCGTATTGTTGCCATTGATTTGCTGGAGTCTGTGGAGAGAGAAGATTTCTGCTATCCTGATGGACCTGATTTTCCAAGGGATGCCAGTTCTTCAAATTCTGCTCTCTACGCTAGACTAAACAATGGTGAACTTGTTCTTCGCCTAGGTGCTAATCATCCTGCAGATTGTTTAACAATGTTGGAAACTGGAGAGCCCGTATATGCTCCGTTAACACAGGTTTATCAATATACCATTCTTCATGGTTCTGGAAGTTTGAATCATTTGTTTTTTTTTTTTTATGGGAGTTTGAATCATTTGTTAAGACATCTCCATCTTTGAAATGTAGGAAGCACCTTTGCTTACTGAGGATCTTATCCGAGAACATGAGGAATTTGTGCTACGGACTGGAAGGTTGGTCTAGTAACATATTCCAATGATTCTAGATTTGACACCTGTAGCAGGTTGGCTAGTAGAATTATTGATCACCTTATATCTATACACAGATTAAGTTTTTATTGAAAATATTATTATTTTATTTTATTTTAATATATTAGATAATTTACACATAGGATAAGATTATGTAAAAATAAAATCGTGTTAAACTATATCTTAGTTAACTATCTACTAAACTAGTCCGATTTCCGCGCCTTGTATTCGTTGGTTATACATTGAAATATTGTGTTTTTTCTCGAACATAAAATTACCTAAATAGAGTTTTGAGAAAATTGATTTTTGTGATTAGTTTTTGATAATTCATGCAAAGTATGTGAACCATTTGTAAATTATAATGTAATTCAAATAAACCATACAAATAATATAAGAACTAACAACAGATATATAGTGTAAATAATAGCAATTGTAATAAATAATAATAATAATAGTAATAATAATAATAATAATAATAATAATAATAATAATAATAATAATAATAATAATAGTAATAGTAATAATAATAATGCATAATAATAGTAATAGTAATAATAATAGGATATGAGTGTAAAATAATATGTTATAAAAATAAAAATAATCAATAAGATAGGATAACATTACGTAAAAGTAAGATAGTGTTATATGATATTCGAACTATATAATATCTAGTGCATTATAATTTCTTGGAGTACAATATCTACCAAAATTGTTTCAATAGTTAAATGCTATTTAATGTAGTGTGTATATAACTATATATATATATAACAATGATGAATCTCATTAAATTAATAACTTTATCAACCAAATAAAAATTATTGAAGGTTTCGATAAATTTGCAATAAGATTAATAAACTATTAATATTAACAAGATTAGATGTGAATTATGTAAGAACAAAATTATAATTAAAACTAGATCTATATCATGTAAATAGCAATTGAAGATATAATGATACGTATGAAAAGTGTATTCTTTTTTATTATATATTGTAGTGTAACAGATTTTACTTATTTTCTGCTTTCAGATGCCATTTGCCAACTTGTTTTTGGTGCTATAATAAGTGGAAACTGTTAGTTGTTCTTCTGAAAACTAGATCTTCACGGCATATATTCAAGCTCTTTGCTTCAATTTTTTTATAGATCTTCAATGTAACATAGCAATCAAAAGAAAATTGAAGCCTGTATAGCTGTTCACAGTATCAGTATGCAAAGACTACGGTGAAGTGACGATCTTAGTTATAAATGGTTACACGACATCCATTACACAATGAACCTGTTAACTAGGATTATATGTTTGAACTTTCTCTCACCGTTGTGGTTTAGGTTTTTTTTATCATTTTCAATACTGAACACATTTTTGGGGGAATAGACATCCTCTAGAATCATCATTGGAAGGCTAAAGAGCATACACAGATCTAGGAATCTATCTACATAAACTGTATACATCTGCTATGAACCATAGAATAATTCTATTATATACTCTGACACAAGGACAAGGCCGGCAATTGAATAATGGAGGCCTTTTCTAAAATATTAAATTGAAAATTCAATTTTAAATATTAATTAAAACCCTTAATTTATATAATATATAGAATCATCAAATACATCAAAAATCTAAACTAATTATATTTTTAGTTAATTTAAAAATAAAGATTGATTTATTGTAATAATAATTATTATAAATGATTTTTGTAAAAACTGGATAAAAATTTGATACTTTATCTATTTCTAATAAAATTTTACTTTTATACATAAAAGAATAAGTATCTATAATACACTTACATCTAATTTATAAAGAAATAGATTACATCTAAGATTAGTACAAATGATGAAATTGGTGTAACATTTTAATAAACAAAAAAGTGTTGAATATAGAATATATATATGTATATATACACATTTTATTTTAGATTTTTTGTTTCCACCCAAATCAAGTTAACCACTTGACCCATCCTCCCACATTCCCACAGTAGAGCAGCATTGGAAAAACCAAATGCAACCTCACCCTCGCATATTAGCGCAACATTGTAAAATTAGAATGACAAAACAATGGGGCAGCGGAAAGGAGTTGACCAAGCGACAGGTCAGACTGAGAGCAATAATCTTACACCCTTCCTCCACTGAGACAGACTTTTTAATTTCTTATTCCGAAACAGAAATATTAAATTATCTTAAAGGTTTAATACTGAGTGGAGGCCTTGATCGACTGTGCCCTGTGCAGGTGCTCACCTCACACCTACTCAGGGCCGGGCCTACTGTAACACAACCCCCTCAAGTTGGAGCATATACATAAATTATGCTCAGCATGCAGCATCTTTACATAAACTTTTTAGAGATTTCATCTAGAAGTCTCCTGGGCACGCTTCAATCCTCACATACCCCATATAAGGAAAAAAAATAAACAAAGCTGACAACAAAATGAAAATTAACTTCATTGTGCTTACTGCTCATCAAATATAAGAATAAATGCAATTCCAAGGGTAACTCAAAATTACAAATAGTGTAGCTTGGACTTCTGTCAACTAGTTATAAATCTGTATTATTTCTAAAAAATCATTCAAGGATGAAGAGCCGTTCTCTAAATTATAAACATATTACAATCCTAGTATTCTAGTAAGATCGATACCTAATTTTTTCGCTAGAATAATTATGATATTTATATTCTAATGCATACCAACTTCTGTCCCATCTTTGACTCTTAGTTCACTCTAGACTTTTTTCGTTGAACAGTGCTGTGCTGGCCGTGTGGAAGTAAAATCATTAAGCTGTAAATTGTTGCAAAGATGATAGCTAAGCACAAAATATCAGCTATATCCTGCTTATTATCCTCTGCTGTCAATAGTTTCCTGAAAATGCAGTCTTTTCTTTTTCTTTTGTTCATCTTTTGTAGTATTGTTGTTAAGCTTAATCCTCTCTTGCTGTGAAATCCTCAGTGTTGGCGCTGGCTGCTCCCAGCTTCTCTCTGATATGCAAGCTTTCAAGGTAATATGATAACCACTGATATCTTCTGTATTTCATATTGCTAGTTTATATAGTTGAAGGTGTGAAGCTGCCAAAAATGTTCGGCTTTGCTTAAAGAAATTGCTCCAATATTGAATTATGATGGAATTAAAGTGTGATCCAATCCCCCAACACACGCACATATTTCTACTAACCAAAGGCTCCAACCCTTGTGTAGTTCTACCTTAATTTATACTTCATGAATGCTGACTTTAGGTAGATCCGTTGACAGCCCGACAAGCAGTTGATACCCCAAAAAGGTTCCATGAGTTTAGATAATCCCATAACAGCAATGATGCCCCAACTCATCCTATAATGCCGCAGCCTTACAGTGATTGCTCTTAAATGCCCCTGCTGATCTTTGCTGTGTATGAAACAGGCTGCAAATCCTGGTTGTATTCTTGAAGACTTTGTAAGATGGCATTCACCTCCTGATTGGAGCAAACTTGAATCATGTAATCTGGCAGATGACACAGCTAGTGAAGGGTCTTCAAGAGGTCGACTAAGTAGTCGAATGCAGAAAGCGGGTCAGTTTATTGCAAAAAACCCATGTTTTTGCAAACTTAATCGTACTTCTTTCAGTTCTTTGCGACCCATGCAAATTTCTTTACTAATCTGCTAGAGTAGATTCTTTTGATGGTCAAAGTAAAAAGGCGTACATTAGTGTCATATCATCCTGTCATTTGAGAGAATTCTCTGAAATTTGATTTGCTTATAACCGGTTGTGTATCACCGTGAAACTGAGACATTGCTTTGTGTATATATGCTGATATCCACTGTTTATTCATACAGAGATTTGAAGCAATTCTGTCATTCTATTTATAAGTGCGCTATTCATTTACATAGATTTGAAGCAGATATGTCATTCCACCTATAAGTGTGCTATGCATTTATTTATTAGTATGATCTGTAGGTAATTTGTGGCGTGAGCTGTGGGAAACCGCAAAGCCAGTTCCTTCAGTTCGACAAGCACCTCTCTTCGATGAGGATTTGGCAGTGTAAGATCAATCCCTTGTGCTCAGAGTTATTTATTCTTCTGTAATTTTTTTTTTCTTTTTCCTGAGCAGAATGGTATGATAAATATATTTTAGGGAAGGAATTCTGTCGGGCATGGAATCCATATCTCCGTCCAGCCTATTTGAGCAGCTTTTTCTCTCAGTAGTAAGTAGTCTATTGAACTTGAAAGGCTTCTCTTAATTAGAACATGCATATTTAAAGTGTAGTGCCGTAGTGGACAGATAAAGATGGCTGATGGTGATTCAGGGACACATATTTTCCTTATGGTTGGATGATCAATATCAGTTAAATCAACTTAAATTCTCATGCAGTTGTCCATGCCTTATTAAGAGGTTCCACTGCTTTGGAATTTGGATGATTGCTTATGTACCCATGTTAGCAAATGGGAAAAATATGAAATTCAGAACAGGATGTGACCCGAGCTGAAAATTTATAGTAAATAAAAACCCTAATTTACCAGCTTAATTTTTCATTTTGTAATATATACCTAGATTTTAACAATTTGTTCAGTTGTATTGCCTTAGTTTCTCTAGAATTTACGTGCAGATGATTCTTATTGTACTTGGGCGTGAGATTAACTCGTCGATTACATAGTTGCTTCGTGTAACAATTAGCAATTCTCCCTTTCTTCAGCTTGGAGTAGGATTTGTGATTGCTGAGGTTACTCTTTCCACCAACGATAACATGTCGAGACTATTTTGTGAATGCAAAGATTATGTGGTTGCCACATGTCAAGAATATTCGTGGAATGAAAAAATTGAAGATCTTTGCCAGGTACCATTTCTTTTGCATTAACATAACAGTCTGAAGCTAAGGTGTTATTTATAAATGGTGCAGAAGCAGATCATTACTGCAATATGTTGGTTTTCAAAATCTTCAGATGAATTAGTTTGATTATCGATGAACATGAACCATATATACAATACTACAAGGAATGCTTGCAGATTGTGCATAAACATCTACTCTTTCTTGATTGTCTTTCTCTTTACTTTCATTTAATTATATAATAAAAAACCGTTTTTACAAGTTTAGAACCGAATTGAACCCAACTTCTGTAGAGAAAAATAGTTATTTGTCTATAAAAAAAATCAATGTCTACAGTGTTGTATAAAATAAGAATCTCTCTCAAACGTTGAGTCAGAATAGCAGAGTGTGTTTTGGATATTTTCTTTTTGGTCTTTTGCTGCTTCGTATTATTGATTTGTGATACCTGTAAAACAGTTACTTGATCAATTCTGTTTATAAACAATTTTTGCATTCAAACTACTTTGTACAGGTTTACGAGTCAGTAGAGGCAATGCTTGTCCGTCCAGAGTCATTCACGAAGATAGTTCCCAAAGAAAGTGAAGAGCCCAAACGACGGCTTATGGGTCTAAGCAATGTGTTCAGTAAGAAAAATAGACCCCAAAGAAAAGCAGCGACCAAGGAGCAGCAACTCCCGGAGGAAAAGGAGGAAAAGAACACGACTCGCCAATCATTTCGTAGTTTCTTTGACAACAAATCATCGCTTTTCGCAAGGAAGCCCCCCAAGCCCGAGAACACACTGACTGCAGCTCAAATGAGCAGCTTCAGTTCGGATGATAATGAATGGATGGTTGTTTGAAGACTTACTATTCTTTATTTGAAATTCCAATTGTATGTATAGTCCCATGTTAATGTCCATTGCAAAAGTTGTGATACTCACTTCACTTGCAAAGTATTTATTGTAAACTCACTGTTTTGTATAGAGTTTGTTTGGTCAACAAGCAAATCGAGATGAAAACAAATCAAAATTAAAACTACTGGCCTTTGAAACATTTCATTGGACTTTGAAGACTCCTCGGACATTTTAGCTCTTATAGAGATTTGCTTTTCTTAGTCCAAAATACCTTCCAAGTACTCATTGCTTAACTCCTGCAATCGCCTCTCACTTTACTCTTTCTCCATTTTTTTTTCTTTCACTAGTTTTATGCTCGAAGAGGTTCCTTTATTGTATCAACATATGCAGCAAAAATACTAAAATAGATCATTACAAGATATATAAATGCTACTTCAGTAACCAGGTGGAGTACATGGTACTTCAGTAACCAGGTGATTTCAACAAGAAGGATTTTTGTAAAAGGAAAAAACATTGTGGAATTTATATTATCCCATATCAAAACATGTGTAGAAGCCAAGAATGGAGAAAATAATGACTATCCATCTTTCAAAAAGCAGCATAGCAGGAGGAAAAGAAAAATAAAAAATAAAATAGGAACCACTAAATAACGATTTTGTGAAAATCAATTTCGATGGGTGTAGAACAGCTATTGATTCATCCTTTTTTTTGGTTTTATCATACGAAATCACAATGCTAATGTTGTATCCATAGATTATGAAAGTCTTCCAAAACTAGCAGTCTTTGAAACAAAATCACACGCTCTTTTAAAGGGTCTTGTAAAGTTAAATGAACGTGGGTTCCGAAAAATCGAGATTGAGGGACATATTCTCAATATGATCAATTGTGTCAGGGTATCTGAAAACCACCAAGGCAAGCAAAATTCTTATAGGTGACATTTGTTTAATTTACAATCTTTCGAGAAAGTTCGGATCAAACATATTTTCAAGGAAGTCAACATTGTGGTCAATGTCCTTGGCTAGTTACACCATGTTGTCAATGTTGATATTCCTCTGGCGATAGAAAAACCCATTCTTTTTCATTCCTTTCAACGGCTAGTGACGAGGAGAAGGCTCTGGCGTTTGGCACCACATTTCGTTGTTGTCTGTTGTAGATGATCTCAGACCACTAGGTTTTCTATCTAATGCCCCGAATGTCTTTCCATGTAAAAAATACAAATGCCCTAACATAAGAGAAAGGTTCAGGTATGGAGTACTTTTTTCGTTACGGAGCGCCGTCATACTAACACGTGTGTGTGTGTTTTTTTTTTTCTTTTCTAATGGATACTTTTTTTTGTACAATATGGTCAATTTTTTGTTTTATTAGTTCAATTTGTTTGTAATAATGGTTCGTATATGTCTACAACTTTTTTTATAAGTTCAAAATAAAGCAGGAGCGAATAATATAAAATATTTAAACTAATAGAACACTATATATAAATTAATAGTATGAAAGTTTAGAACTAACAAAAGTTATAAAAAATTTTGTGTTCTATAAAAAGTATTTGAGAAAATACCAAAAAGACATGAACTGATTAAGGACCGAACAATTGGGCACATGCCAAATCTCATCAACCAAATATAGAGAAATCATAAGGCGATACTTAATTAAGGACCGAACAATACTCAACCGAGGACATACACTGACAAACCATCAATGGAAAGGATTTTGTAAAATATGATTATCCTAATGTAAAATATGAAACTTTTATTATTAATGGCTTGATTTTTCTATGTTTTCTTCTTTAAATAGAAAACATGAAATCTTCTAAGGAAAGACTTGATGAGAATGAGCAATGTCTTGTAGATCGAGAATGTCATCACACATACCATCTTGAGAAATAAAGAGTATTTTACACAATTGAAACCCTTTAAGGGCAATGTAAATACAATATCAGGTGTGACTAGACTAATCAAAGGTTTTGGAAGAGCTCTTCTTCTACTCCCCAAGGGAACAAAAATAGTAATAAATGACGCATTATATTCGAGTAAATCTCGAAGAAATTTATTGAGTTTTAAGGACGTGCATCAGAATATATTTCATATGGAAATCATGAATGAAAATAGGATAGAATATTTGTGCATCACAACACATTAATGAACATGTTACTAGCTATGGTTTGGGAGTAATAGCCCAAACCTAGTGTTTTTCCCATATTAATACTTGATTCTTGTTGCCTGATTGCTTGTTAGTCAAACCCCAAATCATTGATCACTTGATCCCCTTTTCATTTCATTTTACACACTCAAAACTTTTCTAGTGGACTTGAGACATAGTCAAGATATACATAGTTATTTAGGATCTCGACCTTGATGTTATAATCATATACTCACATTGACAAGGACTTATACTTGCGGTAATATGTGGTTTTGAGGTAGACATCCTACCCACAACAATATACGATGGTGTTGTTGAAGAAATACATTCAATGATGGGGATCAAATTCGAGGAGATGGAAAATACATTTGAAAAGTTGTGAGAAACTACGTCATCCGAATAAGAGGCGTGGGTTTTAAGAACTTGGAGTTTTTCAATCAAGCGTTGTTGGCCAAACAAGGGTGGTTTCTATTAATGAATCCAAATTCTCTTGTTCATAAAGTTCTTAAGGTACAATGAAAACTGTATATCTTCATCACTTGGTGATAAATGATAGCCCAAGTTGCTATTGGAAGAGTATATGGGATGCCTTGCTGCTACTAAGGTTTGGATTTGAATGTTGGAAGAGCATGTGGTCTTAGCGTATGGAGTATTGTTTGGATGATCGATGACAAATGGAGGAACCGATTTGATATTCCTACTGAGGTGTGAGGATGTGACCCTCTAATGAGAGTGGGACAATTGATCAATGATAATGCTGATTATCGGAAAAAAGATCTTGTTGAATTGCTTAAATTAATCTTGGCAATACCCCTAAGGTGAGGAATTTTGCAAATCCGGATCGGATCATGTATCCTTACGGTCCAGACGGTCAAACTCTAATGGATTACGGTCCGATCCGGTCCGGACCGTAATATACCCATTCTAGGGTTTATGTTCTCCATATGTCCTCACTCTTTAACTCATCTTTCTCGTTCAGTTCTCCTGATAAGATGGCGATACGGCAATACCGATTACCGACGCTCTCAAATCTCAAATTCTCGCTTCTCTCAAACTTTGTCTCTCAAGTCTAGTCTATCTCAAGCTCTATAGCCTCTGTCTCTCAAGTCTGGATCTCACATCGTTACACGCTCTTCCTGTACAACACACCGGAGGAGCTTTATCACTAAAATGGTTCTCGGATGATATTTCTACACTTGGTTTTTCAACTTTCTATGTGAATTTGTTTTTATTCAATGAATGTAGTTTCTTTTTAAATTTTTTTTCTAATATAGTAATGTCATTACTTTCAATGGCCTTATATTTTAGGGGATGAAACTCTTATTATACCAAACTATATATTAATTTATTGAGGGATTCTCGTAATAAGAGCATTAGATACAAAGTCTCCATCCCGATGTTTTGTATGTTTTTAGATTTTCCTAAAATCCCATAAGAACTAAAGGAAGGTCCGAATACAACGGTGTAATCATAGCTCCATCATAAACTCTACAAAATTCCCTCCAAATCATCCATTTTCCACCAAAAAAAAAAAACAGAAAACAAACCCCCATTTATCCCACATCTTCATTCTTCTCTTCTGGGTTTCCTCCTCTCGAATCTTCGAGAGCCCCCATATACTCATCTCTTTAAATTGGTGCGATTTCGTTTTCTTTCCACCCACAAACATTGGGGTGTTCGTCTCTCGTTCGAAACACGATGCGAAACCCACCTATGAAGATATCATGGCTCACCATGCTATTATTATTAACCCTCTCTAACGCAGCAAAATTTGACGAATTTGGTGACCCGATCAAGCCCGGAGAGAAACCCGGAGCCTCAATATTCAGAACCGGAACAAAAGCAGCCGCAACCGGAGACGATTCGAAAACAATAACCGTCCCCAAGAGCCAAAAGAGATGCGACGGAATCTTTGTAGCGTACAATTTCTTAGGGCGCGACAAAACGTACCCTATAACAAAAAACGTTACAGGACAATCATGGTCGTTTCAGTCGCAGCTACAATTACTAAACATGGGCTCAATCGAGCTTAAGGCATGGCAAGTCTTCGTTGGGTTCCAATATCATGAGTTGATTGTGTCGTTAGACGGAGGCCAACTGGTTGACGCCGGTGACTTTCCTGCACAAGTACACAACGGGACCACCATTGCCGGCTCCGACCTTAACACAGCCATCAACACCGCTGGTGACGTCACACAGATGTCAGCTCAGGTCATGATCAAAGGCACACAGTTTGGTCTCAATGTCAAGCGTACGCCTATGCCGAAGACCATCAAGCTCGTCAACCCGGGATTCAAGTGCCCCGCTCCTACCAAGCAGAGTACGTTACTCCCAAAACCAAGTTTTATATATATATATATATATATATATAAAATATGTTCTCACGTCGAAAGTTGGTAACATTTTGAGTCTAGTATTTGTGGTCGGTAGACTATTCTTCTTATTGTTAATTCGTTTTAGGATAAAACCTTGTCAAGTTTATGTGTTGGACTGAAACCTAACATGCACGTGTGCTCGTATGCACACGACTCACTCTAATTGTTCCGTTTTACGGGACTTTGACAATATAACCATAATTAATTAATTTATATTTTTGTTGTTTACTGCGGATGCATGTAGAGACGAACATGCAGATGTGTTGTAGGAAGGACAAGAAGTTTAAGATCAAGCCGACGAAGATATACCAACGCAGCTATGGAGACTTGAACATAGCTTATGATGTGCTCCAGGCTTTTGGAAATAACTACCAGGCTCAAGTGACCATGGACAATAATAACCCCCTCGGGAGGCTAGACCATTGGAACCTCACATGGGACTGGATGCGAGGCGAGTTCATCTACAGCATGCGAGGTGCCTACACTGACATGAAGGACCCTTCTACTTGTATCTATGGCCCTGTTGGACAATACTATGGGGACATGGACTTCACCCAGGTACGTTATTTCCTATCAAATTATTTACTAGTTATACTACCTAGCTAGCCACTATTGTACGTCCATCTCTAATTATAATTAGGGTTGTAGCATCGGACAAGATACTCAGACTCAGCTCGTGTTCGATTCGTTAAAAGTCCGGTTCGAACTCGTTTATTTTTTAAACGAGTTGAATATGAACACATTTTAAAGCCTGTACAAAATTTAGTCCCGGACTCAGCTCGTTTATAAACAAGCGGATATTGAGCATGTCAATACTCAACTCGTTTGGCTAAAATAAAGTTACTATAAGAGTATTATTTTAGCCGAGCTATTCGGACTCGTCTCATCAAAAGCTCGGCTCGTTCACTTTCTAAACGAACCGAATATGAACGGATATTAAAGCTCGTATAAAATTTAGGCTCAGTTCAAGCTCACTCACTTTCTAAACGAGCCGAATATAAACACATTTTAAACCTCGTTAAAATTTAGGCTCGGCTCGAGCTCGTTCACTTTCTAAACGAGCCGAATATAAACACATTTTAAACCTCGTTAAAATTTAGGTTGGATTCGTTTATAAAGAAGCCGAGTTTAAACATGTAAATGCTCGATTCGTTCGTCTCATATTAAACCCCTAATTACAAATGGTTTGTTATGTGTAGGTAGCGAGTTGTCACCCGACTCCGGTCATAATAGACCTTCCGAGAGAGAAGAAGGACGACGACAAGATCGGGAAGCTTCCTTTTTGCTGCAGGAATGGGACAATATTACCAAAACTTATGAACGAGAGTGAGTCACATACCATCTTCCAACTCCAAGTATTTAAGATGCCCCCAGACCAAAAACGAACGGCACTCTTTCCACCTCAAAATTGGAGAATCACCGGAGCCGTCAACCCTCACTACCGTTGTGGCCCACCAATTCGGGTTCCTCCATCCGAATTCCCCGATCCGAATGGTCTCAATGCCAAGTCATTAGCCGTCGCCAGCTGGCAAGTTGTTTGTAACATAACACGCCCCAAAACAAGACAAAACAAATGTTGTGTATCCTTCTCAAGCTTCTTCAACGAATCCGCTGTCCCGTGCGACACGTGCGCTTGCGGCTGCGATAACCTCCCCGACAACTACCCCAAATGCAGCTCAAAATCCAAGGCGATGCTTCTCCCGACAGAAGCCCTCCTCGTACCGTACGAGAATCGTACCAAAAAAGCCGTGGTGTGGGCCCGGATGAAACACTACCCAATCCACGACCCTCTCCCATGTCCCGACAGCTGCGGCGTCAGCATCAACTGGCATGTCCTCGCCGACTTCAAAGGCGGCTGGACCGCCCGAATCACAATCTTCAACTGGGGCGACCAATCATACGAGAATTGGTTTGCGGCGGTACAAATGGGCAACGCAGCACCAGGGTTCGAGAAAGCCTACTCCTTTAACGGATCTCAGCTCGACGACCCAGCAAAGACAATTTTCCTACAAGGGCTCGAGGGGATGAAGTACTTGATCCAAGAAACAAACGGGTCTAGACCCGGCAATCCTCGGGTCCCAGGGAAGCAACAAACGGTCATTTCTTTTAAGAAGAAGAGCGAGTGGAATCTTGATATAGTCAACGGTGATGGCTTCCCTAAGAAGGTCATCTTCAATGGAGAGGAGTGTGCGCTTCCTAATATCCCTACATCTGCGGCCCCATGCCACTTACCGGCTAGGATCATGCTACTGCATATCGTTACCTTTGTGCTCGGACTTCTGCTCGTTACTGATCGACTTCATTGGGCTTCAACCTAGGATTCATGTAATTATATCCTTTTATTGTATCTATCACATGTGCTGTTGTATACTTATCTTCATATAGTACAACTATATAGTATATAGTATATCTATATATAAAAAGCATGGAGTGCTCAAATGAATAGTCACTTGACTCTTTTGTCCTTCCTTAAAGTTAGAAATTGCCATTTAGCCTCACTCCTATCATCTTACCACGTTACTACTACATGGCTGCTTTCCCTTCTTGCCACGTAGGTTGCTACTTGTTGCCTGCATTCCTCAACCAAGAGACGTTAATTTTGTGTTCATCTAGGTTTTGGTTCTGAATTGTTACCCTTCTACCGACGACCGAACCCAACTATTTCTTCCGCGCTTGCTGGTCGCCAAACGAGTGAGCCCTCCGCTCTTTCTTCATCTCCTTATGCCAAAATGGCTTTCATCTTCCTTTCTCATGTCTCCGCTCTCTCCAGGATTTAATTAATTTGTACCTTTATTTTGTGCCTTAATTTTGCTTAGTCGGTTTCAGTTCGTTGGGAAATTTGGCCCCGCAGAATCGACTCACCGCCTAGCAACTCCACCTTCTTCATTGGCCAAATTCGTTTTTACCGGCTAAGCAGTTGCAGGTGTGTAAACTCGTATCGTCCTCCACTCCTCCTCTGTAACTATCTCAATCTGATTCTGGATTATTTCATATGAGTTATGACAAAAGAATCAGTTTCTCCGCTTTTTAGTCGTTGTTTTGCTCTTCCTTGTTTTGTAAATTGTAATTCATATTTCCATGAAGTCGGTTTTGTAGTTTTCAGTGATCACACAAACATTAACTGTGAGGGAATTTGAATATCGTAATTTGCTTTGCGATATGAAATTATTATAAATTAATTTTGCGCCTAATCTTTCAAAATAGGTGAGGTTTCATGAGTAATGCGTTACTGGGCAAAACCAGTACACCACAATAAATTCTTTGTTTAGATGATTTCCTCTAGATTTATGCTCGTTGCTTTCACATGCCTTAATTTTGAGGGCTTTTCATAGAAGATATATTATATGATGGTGTGATTTTCAATTGTATTACCTTCTTATGATCCGATATCAGGCTTCCATCTATTGGATATTATCATTAGGCTACTATGTAAGAGAAACCCCAATTTCAACCTTAATGAATTGAATAACGTGTGTTCATAGTCAGTCAATGGTCATGGCCGTCTACGCTATGACAATTTTAAATTATTTAGTATTTTCTAATTGACCGTGTTCTAAAAACCTCAAATTCATTATATAATACCTTTCTTTTATGTACAAAAGACTTCTACAGAAATGCAAAGTGTAACTGCGTTTGGCCACTGTGTGATTAAAGCATGATTACTTGCTCGGTTCTTCGTATATCTCTAATGTTTCTGATCTTCTTAAGATAGGAAGTGCTTTGATTTTATGTGTGTTATTCCTCTTTTAATAACTTCTACTTGCTAATTTTGCTCATCTGATAGTTCATTTAATGTAAGTACTTTATTACAGATGATTGATCAGGATAACAAAGATGATAAATATTAATCTATTGTAGTAGAGGCCCAATCTAATGAATACACAATTTTTGTGTTGGAAGGAACCATCAAGCTATGAAGCAAATATTAGTCAGATTAAATATAAAAACAACAACCAAATCCAAGAAGTACATCCAAAATACCCAAAACATAATCTATCATACATCTCTTTTACACTTATCATGTTAATTTCTTCCTCGTATGGCTTCAAGCTTTGATTGTTAGCCTTCTTCGCCCCCTAAAAGCCAACAAGTTCCTCTTCATGAAATCGAATGCCTTTTGCGTCTTGAACATGAACTAGAAGACTTTGTTTCCCCTAGAACCATGGAAGTTGGCGGCTCAGATCTAACAGATGTCTATGAGCTTATGCTTTCTGATTTTTATTAATCCTTTCCCCATTACCCGTATCTTATCAAAAGTTCTCCGTGAAGGAGATGCTAATATTTGGCCACTCACGTTGTTCTTGCTTCCTTTTTTGGTATCTTTGTCGTTGGACTTTACCGTGTCCATTTGTTTCCTCGGAGACTTCAAAACTCTCGATTGATGTCTTTTTCAGTGGATGGAGGGTTATGGTATTGGTGGTTATTATCCCATTCTTTGTCGATGCTTGTAGTTGAATTTGACATGTCATGGGAAGAGCTGTTTTGTGTCCCTGCAATGCCTGATTTGACTTGCGCAAAGTAAAGGACTTGGACTACAAGTCGAAGAGGAAGACACTCGTTTTTTGTTGTGTGTGTAGATGCTTCTATTGTTAGTCTCTTAATATCATCAACCCAAATATTTTCCCACTCCGCCTCCCGCCTTTTCTTCTTTTCTTTGACGAATATAGAAGGGTAAGATCAAATAAGTATATGCATCTTTATCAGGGTTTTTTTTGCATTGGCTTGTTTTTTGTTTATTGAGATTGTTGCTTGATGTCCAAAATTTGAAAAAGATAATATATATGTTTGTCGTAGCAACGGAGTTATTAGTTAACCATTGATTTCAATGGGATTATTCAAGATTTTGTCTCAGTCTTCTCATCTACATGAGGAAAGACGATACTTGTAAACGTGTAGTTCTATGTACTGTTGCTTGCTTGGAGGCGCTAAATTCAGTTTTGAAACAGCATATGAAACTTTTGCGAATTAGGTACATAAAAGTTAGTTGGTGTTAGCTGATGCCCACCTAAAAACTAATCTTGGTTTAGTATAGTGTTAGTACAATTGTTTGTATGGCTTTTGTTTTCCAAATATATGAATGAAGATATGATTATCTAAATGTCTGAAGACATACTAAAATGAATAAATAAATAAATAATGTTTTTGTTGGTCAAGACTTGCATTTTTGGAACAATCTATTCTTTGTGATTAGGAGTAGGTACCTTAGACATTGTTTTTAGCGCTACTTTATTTCTTGATTCTCATGTATAAGGAAAATATGACAACAATACTACATTGTCATTTTAGTTTCCTTCTAATGTCACTCTAAAGGTCCTAGCTTAGGTTTCATTTGTTAACTTGTTGGGAATTCCTGAACTTAAAAGGATGCAGAGGTCCATTGATTATTGAACGATTACTTCTGTTCAAAGTTGGGTCCCTCAACCCTACTGCACCATTTATAAAACAAAGTTGCAGCGTTCATCTGTTGATTGTTCTTATTCATCTGCGTTTGGACATATTCCTCATGTTGTTGTTAGTATTCATATCTCTTTATTGTTCTTTTGCACAGACAGGTTCAAGCAATACGAATTGCAGCGTAGTTTGAAGCTTTGGGTTCTGGTATTGGCTTAAAAGTTGCAGTGGTGTGTTTTTTTTCTCTTCTAAAAGATGATTTCTTATATAAATAAGAATGCAAACATATTTAATTGTTGTGCTTTTGATTTACAGCTGGTTGGTGGAGTAGATATGGCTCAATAACAAGCCGTCTTGGAAAAAAAGACCACACATCATTGTAAGTAGTCACCTTCAATTATTAATGTAGTTTAGTATTTGTTTTTTAATATGTCACCTTGTGCTGGAGCTCTCAGCTCAAAGTAGACACAAGGGATCAAAGATAAATTACCATTATTATATGTCCACTGATTTTGATTGTGAAAATATCCTATTCGTCCATTTAATTTTGATGATTCGATTAGTTGTTTAATAGGGTTGTTTCGGTTTGAGAGCAAATATTATCTTGTGATGCATGTTATAAGCTAATGATATTTGGACTTGAATCTAGATATCCAAGCAAATACTATCGAGTAAAAAAAAAAGACAGTTGTAGCTACTGGAGTCTTACGAGGCAAGTTGAACAAAGTTGTCCTACTTCTCTCTCCCAAATATTTGTTTGCATTTTAATTACAATAGGGAAATGTATTGTTCTTATTCTGCTTTCATTTTCTCTTATCTTAATTTCACTCTTCTGATTATGGGTTGCAGAGGACCTCATATTAACAATGACATACCCATCTACTCCCAGCTTTTGAGCTTATTTGCTAGCTCTCATAAACCTTGAAACTGATCCCTTAACATATTGATGTGTCTGCTTCACGTTTATCTTCTTCGTCATCTCATCTGGAAAGTTGATCAAGATCTAATCTCCGTCAAAACTATAGTCAGCTGAACAATCTACTTTACAATGATAAGGAATGTTGATCACCTCTCCTAAACGTTTCCTTTCTTTCTCTTCCTTCTTCGTGTATCAATTTTTCCCTTTGTTTTTATGGTTTCATTTCACTTTTATATCGGTCATCAGCCTTATACCTTATTGGTAAACTCCTTTTGTTTCCTAAATTACATAGCAGTTCATATACCTACTGTGTAATTTACTTATTTCCTTCTAGGGTTTGACTGCTTGTTGGATGTTCTTAATTCTTATACTAAATGCTTTTAAGGGTTTTCAAGTTATTATTTTACTCTCTTTTTTTTGCGTTTATTATTAGGTTCCGCTTGTTGTTTGATGCTATATGTTTCTTTTTCAGATCATCTGTTGTAGCTTGAGTAGGCCTAATAAATGTTTTTTGTGAAATATCATGCTTGTTCTTTGTCATTATAGTATAAGGTTTAGTTCATTATGTAACAGGAGTTTGTTGTGCATTTGTTTAGTTTAGTAACTCTTTCATGACTAAACGCACTTCTTTCTACTGGTGCAAAGAGGTCACTCGAGCTTAAGGACATTTTCCTTTTCGCACCAATCGATCACTCAAATACCTGTTATAAGATTCTAAATTCAAATTGGGAAAAACTCAATGCCGAAAATCCCGTAAAACAAACTTCCTTAGGTTGGGCAATTCTCAACTCTTTCTGGACGGAGGCAGCTTGTAATGCAGTCTTTGTTAAACACTCTTGTTTCATACATTGGTCCATATTTGATTAGTTCCTTTGCAGACATCCACTTACCTTGAATTGTCATTTAGGTCAAAATCTACTTATCCACAACTTGCTTCTTCTACTTGGACCAAAAAATTAACTCTTCCACTATGTATCTTTTGTTTCAATTAGTTTATCAAGTGATTACTTATTATTGTTGATCTCAGTACTGCATGCAAGTTATGGTTGTTGGAATCTTAGTCTGGTCAATAGCTACTACACTTATCCTTTATTTAGCTGGATTTATGCTTGGAAATATTGTATCTACTTCTAATCAACGACTTGTTCTTTTTCCTAGAGTTGAAGCTTTCAGATTCTATATATGCTATTGACATTTCATTTAGGAAATTGATCCGTCCACGTGTGTGACATAATGTGTTTGTTTTTCAACTTGGAACTCAGGTCCATATAATTGGAGGAACGCCCACAACTAACTGCTTCTGTTTTGCGTGAGTTCAGTGTTGGAAGTGTTGCCGGGTATGTTGCCTTTCACAATAGTGGTATATTTTAGGCTTAAAATAGGATTTTGTAGGATAACTGATAGAAATTGTTTTGTCAATGTCAAAAGTTTAAAATATAAGATAACCAGATAAACTCCGTTGACTGTTTGTAGTTGCGACACTTGTCATTTTTTTTAACTAATACAACTTTTGAGGCTTGTACTAGCGCTGACCCTCATTCAAAACTTTCGATGGGAATCAGTTTTTAACATATCTGGCTTCCTAGTAGTAGAGCACGGCAAGCTGCTTCAGATAAATATCATTCCTTCTTATCCTTTGTATTATATTTATTGGGTGTCATGTTATTTGGTATTAACAAACAACAACGAATCGTCATTTTTACAGATTTTAGGTTTCATTTGAACAAACAACTTATGGTTTTATGCTCGAACCAGGACACCATTGCTACTACATTCGCATATCTCGCTACAGTTGCAGTTTAGGTAGCAAGCGAGGAACTCTAGAATCAACACATGCATATTAAGTTTAAGAAACAGTTTAGGTAGCAAGCAAGGGACTTCAAAATCAACACTCAATTCATTTTAAACGCATTGTCTTATTTGTTAACGCCTTCTTGACTTACTGTACAATTATGACAGATCTTAGTCCTCAATCTTCTTACAATAAAGACGACCACCGGCGTGCGAAGCACGCTGCTAGGCTACTAGTATATAGTAAAGGAGCTTCTTTTTAATATTTATCGTTCATATAACTCACTACTTTTAAGTTTTATGTTGTTTTTTTCCTTCTTATTTTGTGTTATTTTAAATTTGATAATCATGGCAACGTCGTTTACTTTTCATCAAAAGTTATAATTTTATCAAATTATCTCTAGTTTTTTTCATTTTTATATAAAATAAGAACTAATTGTATAAATAATATATATAAATTAGTGAATATAATATATTTACACTAACAAAATAACCTAAGCACTCACAAATTTACAATAGTACAAATAAAGAATGAACTAACTGGTATGAAGTATTAAAACTAACTAAACAAAAAATTTATAATTATAATCATGTATTAAGCTCGGTGTTTCCTGTGTACATCGAGAAACCTGTTCGGATCTAGCTCATCTTTTTATTTTTTTCATATATTTTTTTTACTTTTGTATTAAAATGGAGTGGAGTTTTTGTAATATTGCAACCCTATTTCGGGTGTTCGTGACTTCAAGTTGGAAGGGAGGGTATTATGATAGAAAATAGACGGGTAAATTATTAGAAGATATATATATACATATATATATGGTTATTCTTAAGGAAAAATAACGCAAAATAATACCAACTATTAACATTGAACTGAAAACAATACCAACTTTGAAAATTACTAGGACTGATACAAACTATCAATGTATTTACCAAAAATAATACGTTATATTTTTCCGGTAAAAGTCCTAGCTCCGGCGATGACGTGGTAACCGGAATGTTACATGTTATTAAATAAATGGATTAAATGTGTGACGTGGATGTTATTTTTAAAAAAATTAATTTAATAATATTTAAATATTAAAAAATAAAAATTATTATTTTAAAATTTTTAATAATAATATTTTTGTAAAAAAATTTGTACAAATATATGGATTATTATTTAAAAAAATTGTACAAATATTTTTTTGAAAAAATATTTTTTGGAAAAATAAATATTTTTTTTTGGAAAAATCCATTTTAATCATTAAATTATATATTTTTTGGAAAAAAATATTTTTACTTTTTTTACAAATCAAATTTAAAAAAATGTTCAAACTTTATTTAAAAAATTTTTTTTACAAAAAATATTTTTAAAAAAAATATTTGTACAATTTTTTTTTTAAAAACTATTATTTAAAAATTTAAAAATAATAATTTTATTTTTTAAGATTATTAATTAATTTTTTTTAAAAATAAAATCCACATCACACATTTAATCCACTTACTTGATGACATGTAACATTTCGGTTGCCACGTCATCACCGGAGTTAGGAATTTTGCCGAAAAAGTATGTCATATTATTTTTGGTTAATACATTGATAGTTTGTATCGCTCATAATAATTTTCAAAGTTGATATTATTTTCGATTCAATGTTGATAGTTGGTATTATTTTGGGTTTTTTTTCTTTTGATAAGATTAGGTTTCCTTAATTATAATATTAGGCTTAACTCATTGTCTTGTGTACGACGTCGACTAATTTTAAAAAATTAATGACGATTGATAAAAAGTCAATTGAACATCCATAGGTTATAATAAATCTTGACAAAATCGTTTATTTTATCCTAACTAAATAATTTTTGACCACCTAAGTGGTTTTTCCCGACACTTATTCGTGATGTTTGAGATTCTTGATATTAGTTTCCTAATTAATAGACACTAACGTGGATAAGGCCATATAAATAGGATTCGGTCTAATTCTTACCAAAAAAAAGATTCGGTCTAATTTTTTCGGGCCAACAAAGTAGACTCCGGTTAATAGGATGGATAACATCATGAACATTAAGGGTACGTGGATATTATGCCCAAACCTTTTCGAAGCAGAATGCAACAAAGTATCACCAACGGCTGTTCTCCAAGGACCCAATTAATGCACATGTAATTGGTATCTTTTACTCAAATTTTCCCTCTATATCTTGTACAGACCTTGATGTTCTCGGTATTTCCTTTTTTGAGCAGGAGATCAAAGGTTGTCGTTTCCATATGGATCCTTTAAGAGCTCCGGGCAAGACCGGTCTTTGTGCCATTTTTGTCCAACACTGTTGGGAGTCTTTGGGCATAGGGGTCTTGAGTACTGTTCAATATTTGGGTCTGAATGAAACTCTGATTCTGCTTATCCCAAAAGGTTCCAAGCCCGACCATATGTCCAAATTTTGGCCCATCGGTCATTGTAATGTGGTGTATAAGCTAATTACCAAGTTGTTAGTTGGTAGACTTCAACCGATTATGTGCAAAAACGTCAGTCCCTTTCATAACAGTTTCATACCTGGATGTATGATCGAGGACAACTCAGTTTTGGTTCAAGAACTTGCTCATTCTATGGGGAACAAGAGATCATGTCGACAATGAATGACAATGAAAATCGATTTGAAAAAAGATTACGATAAGCTTTCTTGGGATTTTGTGGATGAGATTGCGCTCTCTTAGGGATGTCTACGCCTTGGAGAAACTGGATTAGTGTTTGCATTTATTCACCTTCTATAAGAGTTCTCTGGAATTGGGAAACATCTTATCCCTTTGCCCTCTTGTGGTGTGCGACTAAGGGGATCCAATATCACCATACTTGTTTGCGCTTTGTCTAGAAAGGTTGAGTCATGATATTCAGAATCTCGTTGATGAAGGCCGGACACTGGAAACCGTTGAGAGTTAAGAGGGGTTGCCCGGGTATCTCTTATGTCTTCTTCTCGGAAGATATTGTTTAAGAACTAAGGCCTCCTTAGTTAATGTTAGACTAATCAAGAGTTGCCTGGATGAATTGTGTTCACATTCCGGGCTTAAGGTGAATGTAGCTAAGTCTCATATGTTTGTATCCCCTAATGTCACGGGTTATTTCAAAGATGACATCCAAGCTGTTGCGGAATTTCCTATTGTTTCAGATTTCGGTAAATACTTGAGGTTCTCTATTATACACTCTTAGATCTCTAACAATGAGTTTATGTTTCTGATTTTTTAGGTAAATGTAAATTCATATGAAAAAAAAGGAGAAATAGTATAACCGGACACGTTAAGACATAGTTATACTATTATAACGAAGTATATGTACATGCTTGTGACATGAGGTATATGCCCCAAAACATCACACAAAAACTCTAGAGAGGCATGCAATCCTCCTGAACATACCTACTATCGTGAAATTGATAAATTTGAGAGTACATACAAAATCAGCACAACTCATGATACTCATCCACCTTCGACATAACCATCAGTAGACAAAAACACTCACAAGCCAAACAAGTGCCCAAACCTCGGGACAATGGTTAGTCCACCTTCGGCAAAGCCATCAGCTGACTAAAACCAATCCTAGTACACAAATCAATAGCAAAAACATCAAAGTATGGAGCATAATACAGCTCCGGTAAAAACTAACTACTAAGATGTAATCCTCTCTTTAACTCCTGCGGAGAATGCCTCATGTAGCAACTGTAGATGTGGATGTTGATCAATCTCACGAGGTTATCTATCGTAATTATGTTTTGGTCAATTACCAAGGCATTCCTAGAATACCAAAGATCGTAGACCGTAATAGAAAACGTGTATATCCTAGATCTGCTCGTCCAACCCATACCATGTACAATGTGAATCAACCAATATACCTCTGATCTGGTGGTGATATCTCCAGGAACCCCAAAATCCGCACCAACCTGTCTCCAAACCTCACGTGCATATGTGCATCCAAAGATCAAGTGATCATGACTCATGAGACTCACTCTCACTCATGCACCAACTACAAATAGGATCAATACCAAGAACCTATCTTTAGTAGATAACCGGCAAATAATCGCATCTATAAGATAAAACAATGCTTGGACATGTGACTCGGATCCCAAACCACTTATTAAGCCTACCATATTTTTATGAATGTATTTTAATTAAATTAATTGTATGCGTGTGGCTCACATGCATAGGTTTTTTATGAATATTTTTAATTAATTTAATTGTATATTAATTAAATGGTCTATTTTTATTTAAAGATATCTAAAATTCTATTCTACCCGTCTAACTAATTGTTAAAATTTTTTAAATACTACATACGGTTTTTCAACCATGTTGATGATATTTTTGAACTTAAGAAATCAATGTAATTTTATTTTACTTAATAAAATAATTTAATGGTAGCAATTCTAACAAAGTAGAACATTAAACAGAGAACATATATCATTAATATATAATAACGAGATGAGGCAAATTGTTAAAAATGTTAATTGACACATATTATTATTAATCGATATATAATAAGATGACGTAGTTTATTTAAGAATTTAATTAATATTTAAAATATAGAAGAAAAAACAATAATGTTGTATTAAACACATTGTTAAATAGTAAAATTATAGATGAAGAACTCGTTCTCTTTCTTTACCGAAATGTACTCACTTTGGTGGCATGTGTTTTGGTCTTCTGGTGCCGCCGGTGACATCTCCTTACCGGACTGTTCTCTGTTGAAACAAAGATGGGATGTTCAAAACAACGTAAGAGGAAAGTTAAAAGGCAAACAAAATGAAAAAAAAATGACGGCCACCTTGGTGCCATTAAAAAGCATTGAATGTCTAATTTACAAATGATAAAGAGAGTAAAAGGAAAGTATGACCAAGCTTTGAACAAGTTAAGTCATAACTCCACAAACAATCAGCCTCACTCGTCTTTTCTTTCTCTTAGGCCTGCCCAAGGACTTAATCAGGGACTTAATTATTTGTTGATCTTTTTGTGTAAAGATTGGGTCTAGAAGCTTTGTCAAATCTTATTGTGTGTATATAATCAAGCAAAAATATTTAAATACCAATAAAATAAACTTTCGAGGCCTTAAAGCCTAAATAGACAAAACAAAATATTTAACTTTTGGGCTGAAAAACCCAAAAGTTTACCAATTTAGTATGAATTGGTAGAAACCCAATTATAAATCATCCAAAATTTATTACCCCACTTTCCTACCATTGTGTGCTACTATGAAAATTAAAAAATTCAAAAACCAACATCAATTGTAATCAAATGTTTATCCGATTTTGTATGAACAATTTCTTCCTTGTAAACCTATTTTTTATCAATCAAAGTTACACACTTTATATGTTAAGATCCTGTGTTTTGCAATGTCGTCTTCTTAGTTTGATTCTGTTTTAGGTGGCGTCTTGAGTGGTTTGTCTAGGAGGGGGCGTGGATTTGTGATCGACTCCTGATGACTCTGTTGCAAGTCCAAATCTGAGGTGTCCGCAGTTGTTCCTCAGGCTTCATTCTTGTGTACTCTCTTCGAAGACGAACTTTCTGCTCACCGCTTCCGTTGGACTGGATCATACTACTTTCCCTCGTTGACTTCTTTGCTGTCGGGTTTTCTTGATGTATTTTTTGTGTTTCTTTTTCTTCTGTTGTTGCTCCTCGTGACGGTTAGTCCGTCTGCCGATCTTTTTCGGCCTTTCGACCCACTAGACAGCGTGTCGTCTAATGTTTCGAACCGCTTTCCTTTATAATAAAAAATAAAAAAGAGTAAAAGAAAATGGAAGGTGACGCGCAGACTCGATGAGCTTTGAAAATCCTACAATATGATTTTTATTTTCATGATACAGTATTTTCTAAATTGTAGCATTCATTTCCTCTTATTTTTTAAAAAAAATTAGCCTTTTTTTTATGTAAATTTAACTTCATAAAGTTATTTTTGAACTTCACTAGAGCTAGACCGGTGCAACAGGCGGCTCAAAAATGAATGTGTTGGGCCGACTCGGATTCATTAATGAGGCCCACTAACAGTTTGGAAGAAGAAGAGACCTGCATCATCATCAAATCAAGTAGAAAAATAAAAATAAAAATAGTTATTCATCTCCAACGTTCGATTGTGGTTGAAGAGTTGCAGATTATCAACTCGATTTCCCTTCCTTCTACCTCAAACTGGAGTTGCTCCTTACTCACAACTGGTTCGTGATTGTTTCATATAAATGGGAGTGGGCGGCCATTTTTGGGAACAACTAAAACCCTACGCTCGGTACGAGGGCTTTGATTTTCTGAGGAACAAGAAGGTCGCTGTTGATCTCTCTTTCTGGATCGTTCAGCACGAAACTGCAATCAAATCTAATGTCCGAAATCCCCATCTCAGACTCACCTTCTTTCGAACCATCAATCTCTTCTCCAAGGTTTGTTCTTTTTTCTATTATATGCCTTGTTTCTTCGTTTCGAATTCCAGTGCCACACAAAGACAAAATTTACTAGGACTCTCTTTCGTTTTTTAGTTGTTAGTTTCTACTATTTTTTGGCTAATTTCACGATTTCAAGTATGATACTGGTTTCTACAACGGGTTTTGATCTTGCTGTTTGATTTTCCTTTCCCGGCACATTTTATAAACAGTATTCGCATTTTGCAAGGAGTATACGTCTTCCTTCTACCCTGTTGAGTGAATGTCTGTTTGCATGGCAATCTCCAATCGCTTGTTGAAATTTTCTCCCTCTTTCTTTTTTTAATTTTAATATTAATGTTAGTTATTGTGTGCAATTCTCAAGGTCAGGAATCTCAGTTTATTCAATTCCTTGTACCAGAATTTGATGTTCTTGAAACATGTGTAGTTTGGAGCGTTTCCTGTCTTCATCATGGACGGATCCGCATCTCCATTAAAGTCAGAGGCAAGGATTAGGCGGTTCTATCGATCCTCAGGCATTGATACATCTAGTCTCCCTGCTTATGAAGAAAGTATTCCAGTTGAAAGGAATCAATCTTTTCAGAGAAGTGTAAAGGAGTGTGCGGTATGTTAAACTTGAAATGTTGATTACCTAAGTTACAAGAACATTTTTGCTTGGATGCTTGTGGATACTTTTTTCAGTTTTTTGTTGTTGATTTGTTTTTATTTGATAGTAGCTTCATGAGCTTTTTGCCAGCTTCCATTTCTGGACTTTTGTCAAATGTGTATAGAGTTTCAGAGGAATATTGTCATAACTCGCCATATTTTAAGGTTTTGGATAGAGTTTCAGTGCATCTTTAATATTATCCTCATAATGCCATATATCATGGTCTGACTTCGCTGTAATATCTTGTACAATATGTGCTTTATACAAAACAACTTTATCAACTAAGAAATGAATGAGGTTTAGTGCATCAAATCCTTCCCCTCGGCTAGAAAAATAAGAAATGAATGAGGTTTAAAAATAATCATGAGAAGTTCAATGGAAAATAAAACTTTTACTGTATTGTAGTGAAGTTGAATTTATGGAATATTTTGTTTCAGTATTTCCATGAATTTTCATAGCGTACTGATGATTGTAGCAATTCATCAATGACCATCTCATAATTATACATGTTCTTTTGGATTTGCCTATTTGCTCTTCTTTTGTTCATCATTCTGCATGTTTTGATTAAATGATACAATTACAGGAGCTGCTCAAACTCCTTGGGATTCCTGTTTTAACTGCTAAAGGTGAAGCTGAAGCACTGTGTGCTCTATTAAATGATGAGTGTCTTGTTGATGCCTGTATCACCTCTGACAGCGACGCTTTCTTGTATGGGGCGCGTTGTGTAATAAAATCTATTCAACCTGGTTCTAGGGTAAGTTCCCACTTATATAGTTGTTTTTCATGCTCTATTTGCCAGGCTAGTTGTATTTGTTCTTCTTATATCTTACTCCCGCTGTCTATAAAAAGTAGGTGTATTTTGGCATGAACTATCCACAATTTGCGTTGTTGTAGTTAGTTGTAGTAGTAAATAAAGAATTTAAAAGGCGTTAGTAGTAGTTTTTAAGAAAGTGAAAAAGCTGAGCAATTAATAAAGGGTATCTCTGTACTTTTGTATAATCTTCTTAAATGTAAAAAATTCTGAAATGACAGTTATTGTGAAACAAGAGGGAGTATTATTTAAGAGGGAGTATTATTTTGCTCTTGCTTTGTGCTTTGACAGTGATTTATGCAGTAAGACACTGTATGTTTTGTTTCTTTCTTCATCTTCTGCTCGGTGAAACTATTTAAGACATCTAGGTTGTACATAATTAACAATATGTCTTTATATCGTACTTCGTCAAAATACTAAAGCTCTTCTTATTTCTACATATAGTTTGTCCACAAATATCTATGTTGCATCGACTGTGATTTTTTCCAAAATTATTAAGCTCCTGGTTAATTGGATTTTTCCGATGACTTGGGTGAAATTTTTTACTTTGTGTATCAGGAACCATTTGAATGCTACTATATGTCTGATATTAATGATGCCCTTGGATTGAAGAGGAAACATTTGATTGCTGTATCTCTGTTAGTGGGGAATGATTTTGATTTGAATGGGGTCCAAGGAATTGGCATTGATACAGCCATTCGATTTGTGCAAAGATTTAGTGAAGATGAAATATTTAACAGGTTTGGTTCTTGACCTTTCTTAGTTATCTAAACTTGTTTCTCCTGTTCATAGGATCATTATAGCTTAGAGATGTCTATCTCTTTTTCCTTTATTCTTTTCAGTCTGTACATCATTGGCTCTGGAATCAATTCACTACCAGATAGTAGTTTTACGTCGAATATCGAACAAATACCAACACCAAGTAAGGAGTCACACCAGTTAAAAACTCCACATTGTTCTTTTTGTGGCCATCTGGGTAACAAGACAGCACATTCCAAAGTTGCTTGTGTTTATTGCTTGTCAACTAGTGGAGGAAATTGCAACAAGAAACCACCGGGCTTTATGTGTGAATGCTCTTCTTGTATTCTGGTAAAAAAGCTTATGCTTCTTAACTTTGTGCTTTGATTCCTCTTACTGAATGTTGACTGCTGAGAGTATCCGGCTAGTAAAGATTGAAAATTAAGATTGTTTTTAATTTCAGAAGCAAAAAGGAAAGAAGAAAAAGAAGGATGAAAATTGGCATCTCAGAGTTTGTGAAAAGATAGCCAAGGGAGGCAACTTTCCGAAAAACGAGATAATTGAAATGTTCATGGGCAGAAATAATGGTAATTTTATAGTTGTGCAATTATTCATGGAAAATACAATGTTTAAATATTGCTAATGTTGCTGCAGAAGATGAAGTCACTGCTTCTTCTCTAGCCTGGGGAAGCCCACAAATGGATATACTACTTGAGTTTTTATCATATCATCAACAATGGTCACCATCTTATATAAGGCAAAGGATGCTCCCAATGCTGTCCACCATTTTCTTGAGGGAAATGGCTCAAAATGCAAAACCAAAATTATTGTGTGGGCAGTTTGAGTTCGATTCTATTGAACGTGTAAAAGTGAGAAACGGGCATTCGTTTTATGTGGTCAAGTGGAAGAGACCAGCTTCCATTGTTGACAGTTTTAGTAATGAAGGAGTTGAGATTGTGCAGATAGATGAATCTGAACCTGAATCTGGTAATGTATTGGAAGACCAAGATGGAGTTGAGATTCGTGCAGAGGGTGGATGTTCCTTTTTCTTAACGGATGAAAATATGGAGCTAGTTCAGCGTGCTTTCCCAGAGAAGGTGAAACACTTGTTGGATCGTCAGGTACGTTTATGATACTAAACATCTAGTCATGTCCCAGTCAGGATCTTCTGTATCACTAATACATGTATCTCTCGTATCCTTATCACGTAATTGGTGGAATGTGTTGTTTAATATTTTTCTCGTAAATCCCTAACACTTTAATCCTTATTTATTTAACTTGAACCAATCACATACAAGGTATACATGTATTAGTGATACAGGAGATCTTGATCGTGTCCGGGCATTAGAAATACTACTTATGTCATGCTTGTTTATGTCTCTGCAGAAAGCGAAGGAGCTGAAAAGAAAGAAACCTGAATCACCAGGTACGTTTATAACCGATTATTTCCACTCCACGAAACTGCGCAATCAAGGGAAGGCTGGAGAGGGCATTGAATCCTCACAAAGTAAACCGTCTCCTCCAAATCTCCTTCCGAAATCTGTGAGGCGTAGGCTTTTGTTCGATTAGGGACTTCCTTTGTATGTATCAGCATGTTATATGCTTGGCAGAGGTTGTTGTCTGTACAGCCAATCTTTAGCTTAATTCAGAAACTTCTCCTATGCAGCGAATCTCCTCTGAGAGCTAATTTGAAGAGAATCAAGAGATGCATGCCTGTGTCACAAGTTATACTTTTGTTTTCTTAGATTGTGCATATTGGATTATATATATTATCTCACGGAGAGGATTTTGCTGAGCAGGACGCATATGGAGAAATATCAACACCCAGCTTAGTTTGGATCAATATAATCACTTCTTCATATTTGATTTTCTCTCCTCTTGACCAGACAAACCTTTCTAAGAACAAATTACATGTTGGGTAGTTTCTCCTGGAAAAAATGTTTGTCACCTTGTGGCGAATAATTAAGTAGTGAGAACGTCGATGAAGGTGTCCGTGGAGCAGTGATAATATCAAAGACGACATCGGCGGAGTAGTGACGACTCCGTAGAAGGTCGAAAACGGCGTCAGCGAAGCAGTGACGACTCCGGAGAAGATCAAAGACAGCAACGAGCAGTGAAAGGAGAACACCCGTCGGTACAGAAGGCAGATGCAACTTCAAGGTGACGGCAAAAACTCGAAAGGCTAGAGAGAAACACGGGATCAAGACTCAAAACGGTTGTTTGTTTGTCAATTTTTTCCCAGATTAGATATTAGGGATTTAGGGACTTATATATGTTTTTATAATTTAAACGGGTGAAACGGGGCGGGTGGTGGGTGGTTGTACCTCCACCCATACCCGCCCCACCACCCATCAATTTCACCCCACCAACCGGAATTCTTCGGGTTTTCACCCATATATTCGGGTCGGGTGATCGTTTGAGTCGGGTGGTTGTGCACCCATTTCCATCCCTACATATAAGACCTTATCGTCCCTACTAATTTTTATGTCCCGTGAATTTTAAGGGGATATATTTTTTGTTACATATAAGACCTTATCCTTCCTACTAGTTTGGATCAATATTTGAGATTAAAATATAAATATCGTTCTCTTTTTCTTGCATTAGTCAACGCGTAGCTTTTGAATGATGAATGAATATGAGCTATTTTTATGAATCTGTAGTTCATTTTTCTCTGTCAAATAGATATTTTTTTGAACATGTAAATTATTTTTTTTCAAAGTTGTAGTTTTTTTTTTACTTGAATTTTTTTTTTTGTGAAAATGTATTCCATTTTTCTCTGCAAATGTGTTCATTGTTTTATAAGTGACACTTTATATTCTCTTACTAATCTTCTCGTTGTTTCGGTGGTCACAACTTTTATATTTTATTAAAATATTACTATGTTGATACCCTAAAATGGAACCTGATTTATTTGCCATTGTTGATGTTTGTTTTGTCTTTTCATTTTCTTTGATTTGAAAAACAAAAATCTCTTTCGAAGTTGAATCGATGCGAATTATTACGAAAGATGCTAGAAAAACAATTTATTTTGTGATTTGATTGACGAATCTAAAGTTAACAATTAATGGTAGTTGAATTTTTATTTATAGGTTCGAGTGGTTTTTGGGGAGAGAAATTACAATTTTATAGTTATAAATAGTTATTAGTTTATAAATGTTAAAAATTTAGTGGTCACTTTTACAGTTTTATAGTTTATAGGGCCTACATGAAAATATTTTCCCGTATCTCGCCGGTTCGGTTCAGACCCGGTTGCGGTCCGGTTCTTCTAAAACATGCCTGCGGAATGCGGATAGTATATCCCTCCACATTTCTGTGTTAATATTTTGAGAGACCTGCTAATATCGGAATCAAAACGATAATGGGTTCCCTCCTCCATCCTCTCCCGCCTAAACAAACCACCTTCAATTCTTTGATTCAACGTTCACCCTTCCTCCCATTGGGCTCCGCCGTCTCAGCCGCTTGGAGAACAACCACGGTGATCGCTGCCAGCGTTGCAGCCCAAAACGCAGATGACTACCACTCCACTCTCAAGGCCCTCAACTCCAGAAAACGTCACCCCAGAAAATCACTTGGACAGGTTTTCCATCCATTTCTGTTGGAACCCATCTTCTGTCTTTCGAAAAAATTCTAATTAAGAATTTTTATTTCCTCTCAATGTATGTGTATAAATTTGATGTTCTTTGAGGCATTTTATCAAACAGATACGAGGCATTATGTATGCTTTTGTTTGGTGGCTATGCAGCATTATATGTTGAATTCTGTCGTTAACGATCAGCTTGCTGGTGTCGCCGGTGTCTCAGACGGGGATCTTGTGCTTGAGATTGGACCTGGTACTGGCTCCTTGACCAATGTTCTTATTAACGCAGGGGCTACTGTTCTAGCCATCGAAAAGGTGCGCTTCAGACTTTTGAGAGGCTGAGTTTTTCAATGTATATTGGTGTTTCTCTACAATATAATTCCAATCTGATGGTTTACCGCTTTCTTCTATGTTTCGTCATCCTATCATCATTCTGTTGGTTTAATCCATTTTGATTAGTGCAGGATCTTCATATGGCTGCTCTTGTGAGAGAACGATTTGCCAGTACAGACCGCTTGTTGGTATTTTCCTTGAGAAAGTGAACTCTATATTAGAATTCGATCCTCATTACAAGTATACTGATCTGTTCATATCTGTAATCTGCATTGGTCAAATGGTAACTTGTATGTAAATATTGGTATTAGTTTTAGGCTAATGTAATATCAGTATTATCATTCTCTATGTAGGTATTGGGAGAAGATTTCACCAAATGTAATGTCCGCTCCCATATACTCTCTCTGCTGGAGAGCAAAAGTTTCTCAGGCGTAAAGGCATGCATTCTTGAATTTTTGTCCAATTGTTGCTCTCACATGTTCACTGAACTTCACATGATGATTAAGTTGTCCTGTGAAGTTGTATGGATGATCATATTTAAATTAAAAGTTGGTTCTAATTTAATTTTAATTACCTGGATAGTTAGACAGCTAGATTACTCTGATTTCTTGTTTGCAGGTGGTAGCCAATATTCCTTTTAACATCAGTAAAGATGTTGTAAAGGAACTACTTCCCATCGGCGACATCTTTTCTCAAGTTGTTCTTTTACTTCAGGTTAGCTTATTAATTATTCAAACAGGCTCTGTAGACACTTTGTGAATAAATTTCTATCATTGGTATGCATCAGTGCAGTGTACTGAATTTCTATTTGGTCATCAATGATAACATTTGTTCTTAGGATGAAACTGCATTGCGATTGGCGGAACCATCTCTAAGATCATCAGAGTACCGACCCATAAATATATTTGTGAACTTTTATTCAGGTATTATTACAACCCCAGGACTTTGTCTTAGTGCATTTTATAAACTAGATTCTTGGACAACAGATCAAATTGATAATTTCCATGAAAGAAACATGAACAACAATTAAGATCGTATCGCTGGTACATGTATCCCTCTTAAGTGATTGGATGAATCTAAATAAATAGGGATTAAAATATTAGTGTTTTACGAGAAAAATAATAAACAATATAAAATCCATCAATCAACTATCCAAGGAAAAATACATTTTTAATCCACACCTTTAAAGGTTTCAATTCATGTCTGATCTTGATATATGCTGTGTTCTTCATCTGCTTTGTTATTTCAGACCCAGAATACAAATTTAAAGTACTGAGGTCAAACTTCTTCCCACAGCCTAATGTAAGTTGTTTTCTTTTGAAGAAAAGAGGTCAATTGGCACATTCGCTGTATACAAGTTGTTGTATAAAGCTGATCTTTGATGTTATGATCTGCTTATGATGATTTTTGCCAATTTTACAAAAAAATAAAAATATAGTAAAATATAGTTGGTCTTGTTTAGGTTGATGCTGCTGTTGTGACATTCAAACTAAAGCATCCATCAGAATACCCGAAAGTCTCATCCATCAAGAGCTTCTTCTCGATGGTAATACTATTGTTTATAAGATTCTCAATTCACTTTGGTGCTGTCATCTTATCTTGTTTTGAAACTTCGCAGGTGAATGCTGCCTTCAATGGGAAACGCAAAATGTTGAGGAAAACACTTCAACACATACGTCCATCTCAAGAAATAGAAGCTGCTCTCGCAAAAGTTGGACTGTCTACTACTGTAAGTATATTTATCTTGTCACACTGATGAGACCACACCTTGCCATTTAAACAGTTAAAATCACAATTGACACTAAATATATTAAAAAAAAAGAAAAAAGCTAACCATGCTTTTCTTTCTCAACAGGCAAGACCAGAGGAGTTAACACTGGATGACTTTGTAAAATTGCATAACTCCATTGTTGAAGTGGAATTCTAACGCCTGGGCTCTCTTCCAAAATAACCTCAAGCCTCAGATTACAGGTTAATTTGATAGTAAAACAAAAGTAACATATTCTGTAACAAATGTTGTTTTCTCATAAATCGAAGAAATTGTAAATCTTTTTTTTTTTTTGTTTTTTTGTCGAAGGACAGACATTTTTGCTCTTCTAAATACACTTTATTAATATATTAAAAAAAAAATCTAAGCATTATAGTCAGGTGGGGTTAACCTCACTCTCTACATCCAAAAAAACAATCCCTCAACTACACACTCAGAGGGTTGAACAATCCACAAATCCAATGGAGAAGGTAAAAACAACTCTAGCAAAACATGAGACTAATATTCTATATTATTTAACCTACGGATGACATATAGTACAACAATGTTTAATCACAAATCCAATAGAGAAGGTAAAAACAACACTAATAGGGATGTTCTTTAACCTACGGATGACACAGAGTACAATGCTCAATCACTTAAACAAGTTAAATATGATAATTGTGCAATTTATCTATGTGTTGATATATTTTGAGATTCAAGTCTTGTTTTCGTTATCTAGGAAGTTGGAGTGGAATGATGCTACCTTGCCTTCCATGTCTACCCAAGAGGAGGATGAAGCCTGATTATAAGAGCTTACAAACTAGTCACTCAATCCCGAGTCAAGACCATTACACAAGTCACCTAATCCTTTGTCACGAAAGTACTCGTTAATCCGGATTCCAAGACCCCAAAGACCAAAAAATTGGTTCACTTATCCATATTAACGGAAACTCACCCTATTATGTAGTTTAATTGAGCTTGTCACCATAGTACGGGATGGATTCAGGTAAAACAAGTTCGTCCGATACAAAGGTGCGGAGTGATGAAGCATAGGTTGATAAAATATATATGGTTAGTTAATAGCATATGAACTAACATTCAATTTTTTTGAAAATAAACCTAAAATGAACCATGGTGGGCACAATGTGAACTAAGATGACATTTTATGGTACACAAAATATTTTTCTATATTTTAATAGTTTAATGCTTTTGTTTATTATTTTATGTTTTATTTTAAACTTATAAATAAAAAATTTATTAAAATGTGTGAACCATTCGTACAAATAACATAAACATTATAGAACAAAAAATTTGAACGAATTGTAAAAAAATTTAATCTAAAGAAGTCTCAGTCAGAAAGAAAGGACACATATCAATAAAACGACACTATGTACCGATGTATCAGAAGAAGCTCTTCGTACCTAAACCTTGCTATACAAAATAAGAAATTAAATGTCTCACATTTGTTCTTTTTTTTTCCTCATCATAATATTTGATAACAACCTTGTGTACGTTATGTAAGTGCTATATATAGGGTTGCGTATTTTTTAACCAAGCCAACTTTTTAAGGGTTGTATGTAAGGTGATTTATGGTTCCGGTCCAAGACCAGAAAACTAGTGGTACAAATTAGACGAAAAACTAATTATAAAAATCGATAAAAGAAAAACCTAGAAGATTCTATAGACCCGGATCATACCGAATTTCGGTTCGAAATTCATATATTTGAAAATTCCAATCCCTTTCTAATTTTTGAAAATTTTGACCCGGACAGGACCCGGAGCCTGAGGTCCGGACTGGTTGATTAACGTAACAATCATTTGAAAAATAAGTTAAGAGAGTTGCAAGTCCGTACAAAATTAAATTGCTTTTCTAAAAAGGAAAACCCATAAAAATAAGTTAAAAACCCTGTTTTTATGGATCAAGACTCGAAGGCACTCCATCATACACGTCATATCTATACTTTTCCACACGTGGCATTGCGTTTCCACCCACTCGGGCTTACAATTTACAAAGCTTTCAAAATTTATTGATACAAAAATGTCACAAATTATCCTCTCCTTTGAAACTTCAGTTCCATCCGGTTCAAAAAATATCAAAATAAAATATTTTATAGTTATGTGTGGGGAAATGGGTCACACCCTTGATTCAAACTTGAAATTTCAAACTGCTCCGACGGATTTTTGAATAGCCAGAAACTGTTTGGAAACGAACAAGAAACAAACAAGAAAACGAAGGTTTGAAGATCAAGCTACTTCTTTACCGGATTCGTTTTTGCTTTAAGAAAGGCACACTCCAAAAGGTTTGTTCTTTCTGATTTTGTATTGGAAATTCATATGCACTCTACTCTGATAGAGACTTGCTATCTTCTCTTTAAAGGAAAGTGTTTGTCTCTACTTGCAAATTCTACCTACTGATACAGATCTCATTGACACTGTTATTCCCCACTTGTATTGTATTGTATATTTGTATTGTGAGAGAAGATGAGCCTTTCAATTGATGCTTTTACGCTACTGTCCCTCTCTTCTCCCCATCCTCCCTTGAGTAATGAGCAACACACTGATAATACAAAACAAGGGTATTTCTGGAAATTTCGTTTCATTGATTTGCCGACAATGTGTTTTGGGTTTCTGGTAAGCGACCATGGTGAAATCCATCTTTTTCAAAACGTTCGTCGTCATCTTAATATATTCTAGAAGCCTCCAATAATCTCTTTGCAGATTAAGCTAATTGATGATTTTATTTGTTTGCTTGTTTGTTTTCTAGGTCACCATCTGATTGATTGTTTGTTGCAACTACACCACTGCTTGATAACCATCAATTAGAGAGAAGAAAGTAAATCATTTTGAATCTTGAATTCCTCAAATCATTGATGCCTTGTTATTGCTCCTTCTGAATGAATCTACAGCTCTCTGATTTCGATGAGGGTGTAGCCATGGCGGAAGAGAACGCCGAGTATTGGCTTTGTCAAGCACAGGAGCTTGTCCCTGTGGCGCTGGATAAGAGTAGACAAATCAAAGGACTCTCAGCCAGATGGAAGATGATCGCCTCCAAGATCGAGCAGGTTCCTAATCGGTTATCCGATTTGTCGTGCCACCCTTGCTTCTCCAAGAACAGCCTCTGCAAGGAACAACTGCAGTCTGTTGTGAACACACTGAATGAAGCAATCCGCTTAGCTGATTTATGCATACAAGACAAGTACGAAGGTAAGCTTCGGATGCAGAGCGATCTTGACTCCTTGTCCGGGAAATTGGACTTGAATTTACACGATTGTAGCCTGCTCATCAAGACCGGCGTTCTCACTGACTCGCTAAGAACGCCGTCAATAGCATCAACATCAACAACATCATCGTCTTCGTTTTGTTCGGAGCCGCAGGGGATCAGGGAGTTGTTTGCAAGGCTTCAAATCGGCCATCAGGAATCCAAGCACAAGGCGCTTGACTCACTTGTTGAAATGATGAAAGAGGATGAGAAGAGTATTTTATCTTCCATAGGGAGGAGCAACATCGCTGCCTTAGTTCCGCTCCTGAGCGTGACAAATGCAAGAATCCGAGAGAAAACAGTGACAGTAATCTGTTGGTTAGCTGAATCCGGAAGCTGCGAAGACTGGCTTGTTTCGGAAGGTGTTCTTCCTCCTCTCATTAGGTTAACCGAATCAGGCAGCCCTACGTGTAAGGAAAAAGCCACAATTTCCCTCCAGAGGCTATCAATGTCACCGGAGACCGCCCGAGCTGTGGTGGGACACGGCGGCGTGGGCCCTCTAGTGGAGCTCTGTCGAATTGGAGCCTCTGTTACACAATCTGCAGCTGCTTGCACTCTCAAAAACCTCTCAGCTGTTCCCGAAATCCGGCAAACCCTAGCAGATGAAGGAATAGTGAAAACCATGGTAGATCTCCTCGATTGCGGAATCTTGTTAGGTTCAAAAGAGTACGCAGCAGAGTGCTTACAGAATCTAACTACAAGCAACGAGATCCTCAGAAGGAACGTTGTAGCAGAAGGCGGATTACGAAGCCTATTGGTTTACATCGACGGTCCTTTACCTCAAGAGTCAGCAGTCGGAGCAATAAGGAACTTGGTGGGATCCGGTTCGGTTTCGGTTCAAGCTCTTGAATCGGTTCGTTTCCTGCCAAGGATGATCCATGTACTGAAAACCGGATCAGTTGGGGCACAGCAAGCAGCTACATCAGCGCTTTGTCGGATATCCACTTCCGCGGATACGAAGAGGAGAGTTGGTCAGGCAGGGTGTATCCCCTTAGTGATAAAGATGCTTGAAGCGAAGACGAACGGGGCGAGGGAGGCAGCAGCTCAGCTGCTGTCAGTTCTTATGACGGTTCATGCTAACCAAAGAGAAGTGAAGAAGGAAGAGAAGAGTGTGCCGAGTTTAGTGCAGTTACTTGAGCCAAACATAAACAACTCGGCAAAGAAGTACGCGGTGTGTTGTCTGTTAGGGCTGTCGTCGAGCAATAAGTGCAAGAAGCTGATGATCTCGTATGGGGCGATTGGGTACTTGAAGAAGCTAGCGGATATGGAAATTCCCGGGGCGAAGAAGTTGTTGGAACGGTTAGAGAGGGGTAAGCTGAAAAGCTTGTTTAGCAAGAGATTAGTTACTAACTAATAAATTAGAGGAGGAAGGTGTAAATTATATGGAAGCCTAAGTTGTTGTTGATATTTTCCTTGGATTTCCAGCTGATTGATTACATATGGTATTTGTCGGGGTCGTGTGTAAGTCTCATTCTTGCAAATAATAAGGTCAAATGCTCAGGTTATACATAGTACCTCTTTAAGATAATAAACTGAGTCATTTCATTGATGAATATATAAAGAACAAAAATGATGGATTTGGAAATTCTAAACCTGCTCACTTCGCTTTTGCCTTTGAATCTGATTACCTATGTACATTGCTTATGTGATCTTCTATCATTGATAATTCTAAATATTACATGTTTGATATTGCATACTATAATCATCATGTATATCCCCGTGAATTGCTTATGTGTACATCTATCCCTAGCAGTCATAATACGCAAAAACGTAGATTCAGGTTGAATTGTGAATGCAACTTTTGACAGATCTATGTTTAGTAGTATCAAACTGCGTGATAGAGGTGGGTCATGTTAGGGGATTAACAAGGGCTGAAATGTGAGCCTCAAATCTCACAAATAATCACAAGACCTGATTGTAGCAAGGGATAACGATCAAACTGCGTGATGGAACTGGGACGAGTGTGTAGAGGGTTGGAAGTAGGCGGAAGTGCAGGAGGGAGGAGGCGTTGGTCGACAGTAAGCTCCGGCATGATTGAGAGAGGGGGATGCAGTGTGAGGATCGGTTGATGGTGCTATCGTTAGCAACAAACGGGTAGAGGCGGGGTGTATAGGAGACGGCTCGAAAGGTGGCCTGGAGGATGTGAGTAACATTTGTCTTCAATGCCTTCAGTCAACGTGCCTTCAAGATGGGGCTTTAATGGTGCCGTTACTTGTTGGGGAGCGAGAGCCGTTGGAGGAGGAGAGGGTTGTCCGTGTGTCCTTCGGCCTGTTGGCGTAATGGGCCAACAAGCTTATCTTCTACTGGGAAGGGGATGATGGGCCGTTAAATGAATGAGGAAAGGAAGAGATGGGCCGGTAAGTAGCAGGCCAAATGCAAGGGAAGGTAGGAAAGGGCTTGGCCCACTCGGACGGTCCAAGGAATAAAAGAAGTGGTTCGGTTTGGTTTAAACCACTCGATCGGGTTTGGATCCGTTTGGCTTAATTCTTCGTATTCGATTCGATTTCACGGTCGGAGTTACAATTAATTAATAATATTAAAAGGATTTTTTTCTTGAATTTTCCGGTTATTACATCAGTCGCTTCTTAAAATAAGTTTCGTCCCGAAACTTAGGGTGACGTACGGTCAGTCCGAGTTACGTACTTCAGGGTCATATTTATTGTTATCATTAAAGATTATTTTTCTTTCCGTTTTCTTCCATTCAAGTCGAACCGGCATCACACGCATCCCGTGGGCAATCATCAATATATAAGTATCATTAAAGTGAAATTGCGGATTACATAATAAACATATAACACATAAACGTGGTCTCAAGGCTAACTCGTCGAGCCTAAAGTCGACACTAACTCGATATATTGTTCCGGGTATGAACTCCTAATGCTATCCTCAACCTTCCATGTAGCCTCATCAATTCCCCATCGGGACCACTGTACCTATAGCATCGGGATCTCCTATGACCGCATTCGTCTAACACTCTTCTCCAATATAGGAACCGGTACTCGGAAAAATTATGGTCCGACTCAACAGTCAAATCCTCATGGTTTACTACATGTCGTGGGTCCGGTTGTACTCTTTGAGTTGAGATACATGTAACACCGGATGTACGCTCTCCAAGGCAGGTGGGAGTGTCAATCGCTATGCAACTTCTCCGACATGATCCAATATCTCAAAGGATCCGACATATCAGGGCTTAGCTTCCCCTTAATGCCGAAACACCTGACGCCTCGAGTCGGTGATAGTCACAACCACACATGTGAACCGACTCAGAACTCTAGAGGTCGACGCCTCTTATCAACATAAGACTTCTCGTTGGCTTTGAGCTGCTAGCATACGCTCTCGTATCAAGGCTATTAGAGCCATGTCGTCTTGTATCTGCTCCGGAGCGACTCCTCCGGCCTCACTAGCATCCTCCCAACATAGGGGGTACGACACTTCCGGCCATATAGTGCCTCATAGAGAGCCATATTAATAGATGTATGATAGCTATTGTTGTATGAGAACGTACTCCACTAGAGGAAGATGATATGGCCATACATGTCCCCAATCCAATACGCATGCTCTCAACATGTTCTCCAAGATCTGGATGGTCCTCTCCGACTGACCATCTGGCTATGGGTGGTAGGCGGTGGTGAAATGCATACTGGTACCTAAAGTGGTGTGTACCTGCTCCTAAAATCTCGAAGTGAACCGTCCATCTCTGTCGGAGACGATGGTCCTAGGCACTCCATGCATTATCACGATTTGTCTCGTGAACTCCTCTGCTAACCGAGTCACCGACCACGTTTCTTTGATGGGATGAAACGGGTGGTCTTGGTGAGTCTATCCACCACTACCCAAATAGCGTCACAAATATTGCTAGGTCCCAACCCTGTGACAAAGTCCATAGATATGTCCTCCCACTTCCACTGCGGGACCAAAAGTGGGTGAAACTCTCCTCCGGGTCTGCGGTGCTCAATCTTGACCTGTTGACAGGTCGCACATTGGGCCACGAATCTGGTCACAACCGACTTCAGACCACTCCACCAATAGGAGCGTCTGACGTCTCGGTACATCTTATTGGCACCTAGATGTACCGACAGTGTATGAATCAATCGCAGGATGAGCAAGTATTCCAAGGTGAACACAAGGACTTGGAGGATTAATTTGCAGCAATGATTAAAGATAGGATAGATCTAGAATAAGAAGGGTTGGAAAAGATAAGGGAAAGAAGTCAAAAGGTTTTGAAAAGGTTTTTGGGTTGCTCTCAATTGAATGTCACCTTCAATCAAGAGTAGTTTTATGAAAGGAAAGATAAACAAAGATAATAAAATTAAAGGCAAGAAAAATGAATTCCAAGGATTCAAGATCATTGTTTATACACAAGAACTCAGGACAATCTCACAAAGCATATATGATTTGAAAAGCATACAAGGATGAATGTTTCTACTCTGATGGTCTATTACCGGGTAAGTCTCAAGAACATCTAGTTCCAATCCTAACTACCTTTTACCGGATAAGTCTCAAGGTAGAGAAGAAGGAAATTCTAAACAAACCACATTACAAACTAAAGATCAGGTAAACCTTTATCGGGTAAGTCTCATGTATTACCTTACTTAAGAAAGAATAATGACACATTCTATCCAATAAATGTTTTATCTTTATTACCTATGGACAATCTACTTATGTATCTAAGAAGTATATCACCAAGTAGGTCTCAATTCCTACTTAGGTTGAGGGATTTAGAATTATTCTAAATCTGCAAAAACCAAACATTTATAGAGGAGTTAAAGCGATTCAAACAATTATAGGAAACAATCCCTCATTGATCTTTGTATAAACAAATCTTCTAGTCTTCCCTAGAACCTCAAGGTTCTAGCCAATAATAATCATATCAAAACAAATAAATATATAACAAAAGGGAGAAAATAAACTACTCAACTTCAATAATTGAAAACCTAAAATCTTGTCAGATCTTGAATTAACAATGTCTTCCAACAAATCTGAATGCCAAAATGCGAATCTTTAATCTAAACTAACTAAGAAGAATGATGAATGAAGAAAGCGGCAGGGTATGAGATGGCTCCCCCTTCTAGGGTAAACTAACCCTGAATAAGCACCCCTTGAAATGAATCTTAGACTTCCTTTTATAATAAAAAAAACCTAGCTAAAAGACATTGGGCCTAAAAGGAAAAAACCCGTAAATAAAATATAAAGTGCCAAAAAGGAAAAAGCCCGCAAATAAAATATAAGGCTCAGGGAAAAAATCTCGGGCTGGATCTCGGCCGAGATGGGTCATCGTCGGGACCGAGATTTCGTCTTCGATCTTCAGCGTCATGGATCTCGGTCAAGTCACCCGAGATTTAACCCGAGATACCGAACCGAGATTTTTCAACAGTAGCTTCCAAGCCTTCTATCTCGGACCGAGATAGGTGGATCTCGGCCGAGATCACCTACAAAGCCACAAACTAAGGCTAAAACATGAATGCGGAAAGGGAAAATCTACCTAAATGCTTGACTAAAACAGGTTGATAAATCATGTTATCACTTGTGAAATAAAATAAAGAACTAGATCACTGTCTTAAAATTTCTAAAGAGAGGCCCAAGTGTATGATAACGTTCCGTAAAGGTCGGTCCGGGCTGATAGTGCCGGAGAATTTCCCCGTGACCAATCCAATAGTGTATATGGGAAGAGGAACATACGCTAGTCCTACTGGTTAACGGGGACGGGGGAAAGAGTCAGAAGACTCTTGTGTTACAAGCAAAAGTTGGAAAATAGAATGACTAAATCCACCTAATGAAAGATAATAAACCGGGACATTGCGTGTGCATGCTGATTGATTTACAATACCTATTTATATGTGTGTGTGCTTTAGTGACCTTAGTATTAGAATTGTAGCTAACGGTTTTACCGTGTTGTTAGGTTTTTGCAGGATAGATCTCTACCGAGAAATCGGGAGTGGAGTGGCCAGCCGGGTTTCCGTACTAGGAGTTTGGGCGTTGGTTTATATAGTTCTGTTTATTTATTTTATTACATTAGAGTTTGTCTATTTAACAGTTGGTTGATGTACAGGTCTAGAGTCTATCGAGTTATTTACGTATCTTGAAAGAATTTGTATTTAAAATATTTGTATCTTGTTGCAAGATCCGACGTTATTGACTTCAACCTAAGGCCGGGACCCACTATGAGGTCTTAGCCAGTAACATTCTGAGTACCCAAAATTCGGGGTGTTACAACATGGTATCAGAGGTCTAGGTTGGCAACAATGGCACTCGCAATCTTCTAAAAAGTTCAAGTGTAAACAGAACCCGGAAAGGAATATGATTTTCCAAGATGAATTTCAAAGTTTATTTCTTGTTAGTCGGGTTGGGTAATAGTACGGAAACCACCGCTCCACTCTGCAGATCTCGGTAGTAGTAAGTTAGTGTGATTTGTACTTAGAAATAATAATAATAATACTAGTTATAGTCGACTGTCTCGTATAAACGGAGCATACCAAGTTAGTAATCATGTCGGGTCGGGGTAAAGGTAATTACCTTTCCTCCCTTCCCGCACGGAGTAGAATTAATAAGGCGCTACAGATCAAGCACGCGAGCGGAGGAATAAAATCTTTTCAAAGACGAGAGTACGGAGAGTGAGATTGCTGGAAGTATGACTCGACGGTACTAGGAATTCGAAGATACGACCAACCAATCAAGTCACGCCTCGAAGAGAGCCCAAAGTTCACAAAAGGATCCCGGACTCCAGAGATACAATTGTCGTGACTTTCCAAGAGTACAAGAATAACGAACGGAACCGCAGTAACTGCAATTACATCAAGTGTACCATAAGAAGGAAGGTCAGGTGAAACGATGCAAAAAAGGCGCGAGATCCAATAAAGGCGTCATTTGGACAAGGACTAGAGACGCCAACGTCAAGAGATATTGCCGAGAAACCGGAAACAGAAGAAGAGAGTATCATAGTGCTTAGAGGAACGCAAGAATAAGTCATCGTGCGGTGTCATGAAGTAAAATCATGTCGGTTGGACGACGAGAAGAAGTTGAGAAGTGGTGATTAATTGCGTAGGAAGTCAAGCACGCACTTGTAAGCGAACCACACCGGTTAAGGTACGAAGAAGGAAGCAGGTAACATAACCCAAGGTAGATACCGATACTTTTGGCACCTAAAAAGAGAGTATCATAGTGCTTTAGTGATCTTAGTATTAGAATTCCGATACTTTTGGTACCTAAAAAGTCTGAAACATAGAATAACCAAAGTAGATACCGAAATACAGAAAGTGGAGTTTTTCCATATTAAAAGGTATATGTGAGATGGAAATGAGGATATGAAATGCATGAAAACATAAGGAAAAAAGTAGTTGTTTTGACACTCATCACATGCTCCGGGGCTTTCTTCTTGCTTTCGTTCCTTGTTTTCCATGTGATGATGAGGTGAAGTGAGCTTCCTTTAGCCTTGATGGATTCTAATTCTTAGATGATTTTGGACCTAAAACACCTAAACAAGAGACAAATGGGAGTACATATTTTTTGATTCATATAAGCACTAGCTAAGATGTAATTGTCTAATCCCATGCAAAAACTAGGAAAATATTTGAAAATAACACTACAAAAGATATCATGAAAACATGCTATCAATTGCCTCCTTCGACTTTCATGATTTCCGTCATACATAATTGTAAAGTTAAGAAAATATGGTTGATCTTTGATGTTGAGTATTCTTTAAATGTCTTCTCAACAGTGTGAGTAAGTTCATCTACCGTCCTTACACACTTTTTATCTTGCAATCATGAACCGCGTTTTATAAAAAAAGATCAAGAACAATTAAGTCTGTAGAGTTGGGACAACGAAACAATTAAATGTCAAAACCAATTTCATATGTAGCTTCTCGAAACCCCTCTTCTTCTAAGTGGACATGTGTTCTTGCAATTGCCGAATAAAAATTTGTATTTCTCGAATCTTCACTTGGGTACATAGCTTGAATAGTTGGAATTACTTTTATCAGTAAAAAAAACACACATAATTTATTTCCTCAAAATATTTTTTTTCCTAAATGGCCCATTTGAAAAACAGGCTCAAAAAGACTTAAGAAGTGAATGCCTATAAATTCAAATCTATTCTTATTTCTTACCAAATGAAGAAGGCCTTGATCCAAACCCAACAAAAAACCAAGGTGGCGTCCAAACATCCCCTAGTCACACACCCACAGTGTTGGTTGCGTGACAAGAATGATTCGTTTTTATCCCTTCATTGTATTAGTTAGTTAGCGTAGTTGATATTTTATCCTCTCGTTTTCTTCATCTTTTGCAAAACCTTTATCTTTAAGTCCTCTTTTTCTTTTTCTTTTAAGTTAGTTATGAACTGATATGTTCCTATAAATAGATATCATTTTTCGTTGTTTTAAATCATCTAAGAATTAGAATTAAATAATATTGTACATTTCTTTTGCCAATATTATTCGATTAGCCAGAACTATCAATAAAAAGTAGTATTTTGTTCATAAAATTTATGTGCATCCACCATCCTTTTCAAGACGTGTCATCTTCCCTCCCAATTTTTCAAATTGATCCATAGTTCAATCAATCTAGGTTGTATTTGGTATTGTACCTCTCCCCCTTTCTTCATTGATTTATATTAACGTTTGTGATTGTAATTGCACCCCCATCCCTCTCTACGTCAAGGCTACATCCGAAAACTCTAGTGTAGCAAGGCTAAAATATCAAGTCGGTCAGATCTAACAAGATCGAATCGAGTTGGTAGTCATATTCCTTTGTTCATTAGTCAATTTGTTTCCTCCTAACATTTGTTCATTGTAGTTTCCAAGGTACACGAGAGCAACATATCCACCCTCTTGTTCGGCATTCTCTTCATCTCCCGTATTCTGATTCTGGCTCTTAGTTCCCGAGTATTGACAAAGGATAGATGGTTACTTGAGTCGAGGAACCTAGATTACTCTTGCTCCATGTCAGGGGTTGGGCATATTTGCTTAGAAAATCCGAGTATTGACTAGACTTAAGTATTGCTTTGGTGACAACGAAGACCCCTAAAACACAAACATAGTCAAGGTTCAACCCTTGATTCACATACAAAAGATGAACACATGTTGTCCTTATGCCAAAATTTTTCATAAGTGTGCATTTTAGAGATCAAGTCAAACGTAGATATGTCGTGTTCGTACTATAACCCCTAAAACTGAAGATTTATAGATAGAATTGTCACTTAGATTTATTCATGGACTAGGGTTACTAAACCCTTTATAAGATAATGAACTGATTGTCAATGTTGAATTAATTAAAGGACACCACTCTCTAATGCAAAGAAGGTCATTGAAGTGATGTTGGTAAGTGCTTATTTCCTTCTCCTACCCTCAATCATCTCCCTAGGATATAATAAGTTTTTTTTCATCAAGAATAAGGTAAAAAAACTCGACCACACCAAACAAAATTGATGTATCGAGACGTTGAAAACCGACAAACAGACTAACCATCATGCAAAAAAACGCAAGAGAAAAAAATGAAACACACCACACAAAAATGACCACAAAGGTCAACAAGATCCAAAAGTCGGAACAAACAAACCACATGAGAAGTCGAGGAGCACTCGAGGCTAGAAGAAACATGGAAAGAGCACAATATAGCTGGATTAACGCAGTGTCTCGCCGCCAGGAAGTAAGATAGTAGAAACCAATGGCCGGAAATGTGAATTCCACAACGTTCCCCCACCTAGATGGATGATCTTCGGAGACCTCGAACACCACCATGATCAAAACTCTTTCAAAATTATAACGTGCTACCTTTTATAACTCACTACTTTTACAAAACAGCTTAAAATTTACGTCACAACCGCGAGTAGAATACAACTAGTTAACTTATAAAATGTAGGGGGTCATAAGAATTGCAAAGTTGGAAGATGATTTAGCATTATAAAAGTGGGAACTTTTGAACCAGTTTAATCTAAGAAATAGAAAGATAATATTTATCGACAAGTTGCAAAAAAAAAAAAAATTCTGAAATAATTAGACGAAAAGAAACTATAAATTGATTGTGAAATGGCAAAAGCAGGTGAGGGGCCGTCTAGTTAAAAGAGAGTGTGTAGTGACGGCTAACAAATAGACTAAACACAGCTCGATGGCATCTGCGAACCCAAAATCTGAAAATCCTACCGACGCCTCAATGGTCACTGTCAAGGGGAACATATTGCTATAACTTGATTGATAAGACTTCCACATCAAACACCCAACCATCAATAATATTGATGTAAATAAAGCTAGCCAACAACTATCATCGTAGCTTGACCCAAAAACAAAAACATACAACTCTTTCCCTACCGATTTCGGACAAGTCAATACCCGAACCACTGTCCCAGTACTCGCGTGGTTCGTTCTTGACTCAAAACCCCAACATCCCGACGAGCTCATTCAAGTATATATATTGACCAATATCATTCATTAGTTCTGGCAATCGAGAGCAGCCTTGATCTTTTGGAGTGTGCACGAGATGAGATTGTTGACTGTCTCCACCGACTCGACAGTCAGCTTAGCGGAGGGAAGGTCGTTGACCAGGATCTGGAAGGCAACAGAGAGAAGCGACCCACCCGCCCTCTGTGGCATGATGGAAAACCCTGACGGGAGAAGTGCCACATACGCGGAGTCCCCACCATTCATAACTACCTGCATTGCCGGAATGTCAACCGGAGCGTACACAACAAGCGACCCCGATGCGTCCGTGCTCGTCTCCTGCAGAATCAGCATTCTGTTCGGGCTCGCTTCACTCCCCTGCAACATATATACAATGCTAAAATAAAATAAAAAGAAAATAAAATATAATCTGGATCTGAGTAGTATTAATTTTTCATTTTTTTCATATACTAAAATCAATTGGCAATATATATGTATATATGTATATGTATATATATATATATATATTAGGTTCACACACACATTATGATATTGTAGATGTGGATCAAATCCACATCTCGACAAAAAGAAAGGTCAAAACATGTGGATGTATGTGGTCACGAGAGGGGTAAAGAAAGGGATGGCAAGTGGGCCTTGTTTACATTTTGACTTTTCCCGTTAATCCTGTGACTGAGATCCCATGCTTTTCACCTTGCAGCTTTCACACTTTTGTCATTTTTTAGCTTTCCAGTTTTGTCACCTCCACTAATTTTGACTTTTTTCACAATTAAAAAAAAAAGGACCACCTCTTCCGAGGACAAAAGGGTCATTTTCATTTACTTTCTACCAAAAAATTGCATGGGAGAGGTTTAGCTTACGCTGGCGCAAAGGAGCGAGACACAGTTGCCTTGATCCTGCCCCTTGGCTGTGCGGGACATCTCCTGCATGGGCCCGCCATTCGAGAGGATGTCCCACTCACTTCGTAGCCGTTCATCGCGGAGGAAGTCGAAAAGCCTTTGCGGGGATACAGGTAGCCAAACCGAGGTGGCTGCGCTCAGAACGATGCCCGAAGGCTCCCCTGGCTCATCCACGCTCTTACGAGTCATCACACGGACATCCTCGTCTATGTTTCCCATGTTCAGCTTGTTCCACTGGTGGACTCTTGAAGCGCACACCCCAGCACAGAAGTTGTCCGTCATCCTCTGCGCTAGCTTTAGCATGCTCCTCCTACCGCTTGCTGTTATAGCTGTTGTACCAAAGATATTTATTTGCATAACTGACCTGATAAGCATCAATAACAGGTGACAGAAGAATCAACTAATCCCTGTAGGTAATACCTGTGTGGTCACGAGCAGGGAAGGACGAGGACATGAGGATAGCAAGGCACTCGCACTGCCGCTGAAGTGTGGTAACCCACCGCTGGGCACCAAAGCCCATGCCAGCACAGATGAGGGGCCGATAGAGATGGTGGATCCCGCTCTCATCATATTCTGCATGCTCCACCCATGTTACCTTCAAAATTATCAATTGTCATGTCTACAACTAAATAATGTTCTAATATCTGTTTCAATGAGAATATGCAAATCTATCCAAAAACAGCAAAACAAAATGTAACTTGTATCAAAGATCACTTCTGCTACAAGTCGGATAGAAAACAATGCGCAAAAGAAGTCCTGATTGATCTCAACCGCGAGGTGCCAGTCAAACACAAGCAACTGGTAACAAAGTGCAGACTGGAAGAGGAAAGAAGTCATTTATCTTGCTCAATATTTCAGATAAAATAAGAAAACAAATTTATTAAACATGAGGAAAATCATTTTCTAAACAACATCGTCAGACAGTTTCTATGCCATAGCTTATAAAGATCCAGTATAATAATACATCAAGTTGGCGACATAATTAAGGATTTTAAAAGGTGAAAGACTACAAGGACTGCCCTCGTGATTTGGAATTAGCTTAGATAGCTGTACGAGAAGAAGAAAAGACTGTATTGGGCTTTTGACTACAAAGACTTCAGTGAGCAGCGAGAGCAATGCAAGAGTAATAAACAACACAGAAATGTAGCTGGAGAAATTATTATTAAGCCTTTTTGTTGAAGATTTTATAATATAATCATGGTCTATAATCGAGGCAATATAAAGATATAGAATAGAAGCTGGAGAAAATTATAGTTTAATTACTTAAATCAAACTCGTGTCAGTAGAATTGTAGATTACAAGGCATTGATTAGGAACTAATATGATTGTTTAAGGGATTGATGCAGAAAATAAGGATAATAAGAGGCTTCTATTCAATTTTAATAATGATTGGACTGAGGAGGGAACCCTCGATTGTCTCCAAAGTTCAGTCCTAGATGAAAAAAAATTAAGTGCTTCGTTTGGACAAATCTAGCTGTCCAAAACATGAAATATTACAATATAAGTAGGCACAAAATAAGCATCTAAGCTGTATAAAAACATCCAGCTTTTAGGAAGGCGGGAAAACTAAATATTTTATCAACCTTGGAGTCAGAAGCCTAGTGAGTATGTGAGTAATATCATTAAAGACAAATTTAATTACCTTAGAGTACCCATTTCGCATATCTTGCACAACACAACCGGAAGGAAGCCTCCTACAGTTCACATATGTCTGTGTCCCTGCTGTTTCTCGGATGTAGTCAATGGACACATCCACAACTGCCCACACACCCTCTGCATGCTGCTTGCAGAATCGGAGGAAGTTCACAACCCGAAGCGGAACCAAAGGTGATAGAACTTGATGCTCAGCGTGCATCTGACAAAAGAATCAGGAAGAAAAAGAAATTGCATTTATTTTTCATGCAGCATTTGGATCAACTTGCATACCTTAAGATAATGGTAAACCATAAACGAACAGACATGAAATAATGTATATCTTATTATCATTTAGAGCATCTCCATCACAAATATCCAGAGTTTATTTACTGATTTAAAATTTAAAAATTAAGATTTGTGTCACATAAGGTGATAGAATAGAGGAAATGAGTATGGAGAGAAGTTTCTATGGGAAGATATTCAATCTGACGAGTTTCCTGCCAAATTTAACAAATTTTGGGATGGAGTAAAAAGTTTCTACAGATTATAAAAATATTAAAAATAGATAAGAAACTCTAATGGGAGTTTCTGGGATAAAGATGCTCTTACCAGCTGAAGTGCCCCGTTTAGTGTTCCACCCATGCCATTTGCAATCACATCAGTAGTAGACGTTCTCGATATCATACAAGGAAACATATCTGCCCATCGCTTCTGTTCCAAGAGTAAAATGTGAATCAAATCAAAATAATTCAGTATAGAAGATCATACTCTAATTCTAAGATCAAGATTTCAGCTCAAAGTTGAGAATGACAAAGGCTTTACCGAATCCATTAATGTTTCAACAAGGGCTAAGCTGTTAATGATCACCACACCCGTCTCCCTTGTGGCTTCAGTGACATAGCCATTAGGTTTTACTCCAATGCAAGGAGTAAAGGATCTCATATACTCCTCCTGGTTGAAGATTTCCCTACTGGTTCCGTCTATGTTCGATTTCAACCAAAGGGGCTCATCAGTGTGAGACATCTTGATCAGTTCATCCATAGCAGCCAAGGCAAGCTCCAAATACAAAGACCTCTCCAGTGATCTCTCAATGCAAGTCACACTGGAGTTAGACGATTTGGTTGGGGAGACAACAGGCAACGCGTTCGAGATAACACCTCCAAAGTCAGGAGGCATGGGCAAGCTAGTAGCAGGAAACCCAATGCCTCCAACGGCGAGTTCCAAGGATGAGACGGGACGCCCTAAGAACTTGCTGGCAAGAACAGAAACACGATCTAATTCATCTTTTAAGCGAGCGTTCTCGATTCTAAGATGTTGCTCTTCTAAAGAAATGTCACCCATGATAGCAGGACCACCACAGTTGGTGCACATTGGGTTTCTCATAGCATCCCTCATAGATAGATTATCAGCTCGGAGTTTATCGTTCTCGTGCCTCAAAAGCAAATTATCATGCCTTTCCAATTGTGTCTGATCAGCAAAAACTTGAATCGATCATCTAGTTAAGAAAATCAAAATTAATGATGAGAAGTTACAAGCCAAGTAGTACCTTCATCTGAGTACGTCGATTTTGAAACCAAAACTTGACCTGCCTAGTTTCCAAGGAGAGTCTTCTGCTCAGCTCTAATCTTTGTTTCTCATCTGGATGAGGGCACTCTTTGAACATCCTACAAAAACACACAAAAATATAAATCAAAATCAAATCGTTCTACAGAATGTTCGGAAACTCGAGTGATGAAATCATACGATTCGAGTTCTTGAATTTGCTGTGGGGTGTGTCGGTGATATCTTTTCTTCCGAGGACGGTTGTGAGGGCCGTCGTCAAGATCATCACCGGAAGCAGCGCCGTCCATGTTGTCACTTCCAGATCTGCTCTCATGCTCCTCTTCCCTGCTCCTCCTACTTCCACCGTTATTAGAGTCGAAATTCTCTGAGACTCTGGTCAGTTCAGCTTGACCACCACCACCACCACCTTCCATGCTCGTTTGCTTTTTCATCAGAAAATAATAAACAAGTCAAGAGCCAAACACCAACTTAACTTATTATACAGTTTAGAGAGAGAAAGAATAGAGAAAAGTTACAAGGGCGAGGGAGAGGCCAGGAGAGTTGAAAAAAGACTTGTTGGTGAAAGAGGGAGGAGCAAAGCGCTGAGCCGGCATGCTTCCAACGCCACCGCCGGGATTGTTGTTACTGATGAAACCCCCAAAACTCATCAAGGAAGAGAGGGAAGAGAAGACGCAAGGGCTTTCCCCCAATGTCTGCAATCCCTCTCTGGGATACTGTATAAGAGAGACACCGAAGGAAGAAAAGGAGGCTAAAGCCAAGACCCCACTTTTAAGCTTCTCCTTGTGTTCTGTATCCCTTTTCCTTGACCCTAATATACTGTATTATTATATTATAATATATATATATATATATATATATAATTATTTAAGCCCCCACCCCAAACCTCACACTCTTTTTACTGTCCTGTCGCTTAAACACATCACACATGATACTCAAGAAGACCCAAGTTGCAGGGAAAAGTGCCGATTGCAAACCCTAGAAAGTTAGGAGAAACGAAAATAGGAAAAGGGGAGGGTTGAATTTGGGGGAAATTGCGGATTGCTATCAAAAGGGTTCCCATTTTCTTATTCGACGGTAGATTAATGGACCTATAAAAGTAAGTACTTCAGAAAGGGTCTCACTCTCCCGAGGATGATGCATTTGAAGAAGAAAGGGTATATATATAAATATAAAAATAGAGGAGAGGAGAGGCCCAATATAAGTTTGGAATCGACAACTTTATATTTTACTCAAATACGAGTATCTTCGTTATCTACTACGGGATATAATAATGTTAAAGCATAAACTTCAAATTGAAAGAATATCATTGATACCACTTTTATAACACCCCAAATTCGCGGAACTCGGGACGCTACTACGTGAGACCTCACAATGAGTCCCGACCCTTAGCTTGACAACAATTTCACCGGACCTTTCAACATGACACAAATAAAGGCGAAAACTCAAATATGTTTTTAATGGATGCGGAAACGAAAGGTACGAAACTACAACTTGGAAACTCAACCGAGTCCTCAAAACAACGTAAATAGATCCGAATTCTAAACATACGACAATATCCATAAACTAGAACATGAAATATGACTCAAAACATCCCCGTCCTATAATGTACGGAGACTCCGGCTGTCCACTCCTCCACCTCACTCGGCGGCATCCCTAACCTGCAAGTCAACTACATAACGGTTTTAAACCGTTAGCTCATATTCTAGATATTAGGAAAGCGGTGAAGGCACAAACACATTCATAACACAAAACATAAATCACACAAGTCTGATTTCTTATCTTTTATTATTAAGTCGTATTCCATTCTATTTCAACTTCTTTTGTGACACGAGACCCCAATGGTCTCGCCTCGGTCCCCACTTACCGGCAAGGAATGGTGCGAATGCATCCGCCCATCTAACCCGCCACGCTAATCGCCGAGAATCCCCTAGACCTCACTATGGGCTAGGCAGTATTGTCACCGCCCGTTCTCATACACTTGGGCCAATATAATCATATAGGGTCGGTGGTCCTAATTACCGTTTTATAAGTTATAACATAACATAAACACACACCACCAAATACACAGCAATACTAATACATAAAATACGAGCTAAGTAAGTCCGGAGACTTACCTCGTCCAAACGCTACTCACAAACGCTCACGCTTCCCTTGGGAAGAAGTACTCAACATGTTCACAACAAGGTATTTATAAAAACCCGCTCAACTCGAGAAGTCTAGGACTTCTACAGAAATGATCTACGCAGGATCATTTGACTCACATTTTAGGACTGCATCCTAGAGTCTACCATAATTACCGTCAAAACGACGTAAAAGCTAACGAGGTCTAAAAACGCTCTTCACATTCTCCTAAGGTCTCAAAAGCCGCTACTTTGCATTTCCACTAAGTTATGCAAAATTTCAACCTATCATGATATTACGGAACATAACTAGATTGATATGAATTCGTGGCTTTTTATCGGGATCCGGACCTAGCATGAAACTACCCAATTTAGCCCATATGCTAAATTGATCATCAAATATAAGATATCCAACCTAATATTAAACTCGTTATAAATTCCGAGTTTAGAACCCGCTAACACATTTTCCGGGGCAATTATACATTTCTCCAAACCTAGGGGTCAAAACCGTAATAAACAATCTGCTGGGTATAATTTGTAATTAACCAAAACTGAGGGGGTCGAAAATGTAATATACCTAAAAGAGGGGGTGGCCGACCGTAATTAAGCCGGAAGGGCTGCTTCAGCTCCGCGGCGGCGGCAGAGAGGGCGCAGGCGCGGGGAAGGCTCCGGCTGGGAGAAGGCGGCTCCGTGGGCTTCCTTGGCGGCTGCAGACTGGTGGCGGCCGTTCTCCTGCGTCGACGGAAGGGTAAGGAAGAGAAAGAGATGCCGAGGTGGTTCTCCCGTGGCGACCGAGATGAGCGGCGGAGGGATGGAGGAGGGCGGTTCCCAGCGACAGAGGTGAAGAGATCTCGAGAGGAGGCAAGGGTGTTGGCTTCCCCGGCGGTGCTAGGCGGCGGAGAGCTTCCTCCGACGATGGCGGGCGGTTCCAAGGGAAACAGAAGAGGGATGCAGAGACGTGGTGAAGAGGATGAATCTGCAGAGGGTGGTAGAGTGGTGGGTTGTGAGGAGTTCGCCGAGCCGAGCAGGAGAGACGAGAGAGGAGATGGAGTGAGGGAGAGGAGAGTGTGCAGGCGGGGAGTGCCAAAGAGAGGAGAGGGAGCGTGAGGAATGAGGGAGAGGGGGTGCTGTTGTGGGGTTGTGCCGACCGTGCTCCAGGCCGAGGGATCGGCTGCAGGTGCCAGGGGCGGGGAGTGGTACAGAGGGGAAGCCAGGCTAGGCGGGCGGGCGTAGGTGCAGGGCTAGCTCCTGGGCTGTAGGCGGCAGCTAGGCAGGCGGCAACGCAGGCTGGTCCAAAACAAGCCGCGGAAAAAAAAGAAAAAGAAGAAAAGAAGGGAAGGCCAGCGTGGCGGTGGGCCCCGGGCGACGTGGCGCCAGCATGGCGTGGGCCCATGCTGAGGTGGAAAGGGAGAGGAAAATAAAAAGAACCAATAATGGGACGGGTTCCAAACTCGTAAAATAATTTCGTAACGGATGTTTACGGGTCGGAATACTTTCCGACATTCACGTGAAATTTATTTACGAGTTTACGGATCAACTATTTTCCGAACAATTCCGTAAAATAATTTACGGAAGGAGAAATAAAAAGATATATTTATTTCTAAAATTCCCGGACGTTACAACTAACCCCCAAAAACAAGTTTCGTCCCGAAACTTGCTAAACCCAACACTTTCCAACATTCCCGTCTCGTAACCCGTAGAACTCATAAAACGTCAACTATCGGCTCTAGATCAAGTCCATGTATATAAATCATATCACGACCTCGCAAGGTACTAATAGTTCAAACCAAATCACCTAACATGTAAAGAAAACAAGTAAAATCTTTGGACTAACCCGACGGTCCTATCGATGTCGCTAGGTTTGCATAAAACTCGGGATAGTTCCTCCGGATACTATCCTCCGTCTCCCATGTAGCCTCGTCAGTTCCTCGCCTCGACCACTGGATCCTAAGCATCGGTATCTCCTTCGATCGAAGGCGTCTCGTACTCCGCTCTAAGACCGCTATCGGGTGCTCTGCGAAAGTGTGGTTCAGCTCGACCACTAGGTCCTCATGACTAATGACGTGTCTCGGGTCATGTATGTACTCTCTCATCTGAGAGACATGAAAGACCGGGTGTATACACTCCAACCGCGGTGGCAATGTTAACCGGTATGCCACCTCACCGACTCTCTCCAAGATCTCAAATGGTCCGACATATCGGGGGCTTAACTTCCCCTTAATGCGGAATCGTCTAACGCCCCGTGTCGGTGATACCCTCAACCAGACCTGAGCTTCTACCCTGAACTCGAGAGGTCTACGCCTCCTATCCGCATACGACCTCTGACGGCTCTGCGCAGCCAACATCCTCGCCCGAATCAAAGCGACTCTCGCCATGTCGTCCTGTACCTAATCCGGTGCTACAATGCTAGAGCTCCCGGGCTCGTCCCAACACAAAGGAGTACGGCATCTCCGTCCATACAATGCCTCATACGGTGTCATCCCAATCGAAGCGTACCAGCTGTTATTATACGAAAACTCGACCAACGGGAGATGATCTGGCCATACCTGACCCCAGTCTAGTACACACGCTCGAAGCATATCGTCTAAAGTCTTAATAGTCCGCTCAAACTGGCCGTCGGTCTGGGGATGGTATGCGGTGGTGAAATGGAGACTCGAACCTAGGGCGGCGTGTACCTGCTGCCAGAACCTCGAGGTAAAATGCTCGTCCCTGTCCGAGATGATGGTCCTCGGGACTCCATGTAGTCTCACAATCTGACGGGTAAACTCCTCGGCTAAACGACTCACCGACCACGTTTCCCGTATAGGAATGAAACGTGCGGTCTTCGTCAGCCGGTCTACTACCACTCATATCGCGTCAAAACTCCTACTAGGTCTCAGGCCGGTCACGAAGTCCATAGATATGTCCTCCCACTTCCACTGCGGCACGGGTAGTGGGTGAAGCTCTCTTCCGGGTCTATGGTGGTCGATCTTGACCTGCTGGCAGGTCGTGCATCGGGCCACATATCTAGCTACATCGGGCTTGAGCCCGCCCCACCAATAGGATCTCCTAAGGTCATGGTACATCTTACTCGCGCCTAGGTGCACTGAGTAAGGTGTGGAATGGGCCTCCTGCAAAATCCGCTCTCTAAGCTCCTGATCCGACGGTACACATATACGTCCCTGACGTCTCAACAGCCCATCTGCTCCCGTGACAAACTGTGGTGCCTCTCCTCGGGACATCCTGTCCCGGACCCTCCTCAAAATGGGACAACTCTTCTGCTTCTGCAGGATCTCTCCGGACAGGTCAGATAACGCCTCTAACTCGGACAAACGACCGTCCGTACCCAGAAATCGGATATCCAACTCTAAGCCCATCAAATCCCTCTACAGCTGAGGCTGAACCGTAAGCCGAGCTATCACCTCCTCCCGAGGTGTCCTTCTACTCAAAGCATCGGCGACTACGTTCGCCTTCCCGGGATGGTATAAAATACCCAAGTCAAAGTCCTTGATGCGCTCCAGCCATCTCCTCTGGCGGTTATTCAACTCCCGCTGAGTGAATATATACTTCAGACTCTTATGGTCTGTGAAGATCTGGCACGTAGCCCCGTACAAGTAGTTTCATCAGATCTTCAGGGCGTGAATCACTGCCGCTAGCTCGAGATCATGAGTAGGGTAGTTCTCCTGGTACGGCTTCAGCTGCCGAGAAGCATACGCAATAACCCTACCCCTCTGCATCAAGACGCACCCCAAGCCTAGCTTGGAGGCGTCACTATATACTACAAAGTCTTCTATGCCCTCAGGCTGGGCTAACATAGGAGCGGAGGTCAACCTCCTCTTCAGCTCCTCAAAGCTGCGCTGGCAAGGCTCGGACCAGACGAACCTGGTAGACTTCCTCAGCAAGGAAGTGAGCGGTCGTGCAATCACGGAGAAACCCTCAACAAAACGGCGGTAGTATCCCGCTAAGCCCAAGAAACTGCGCACCTCCTTGACCGTCCTAGGAGGCGGCCATGAGGAAACAGACTCAATCTTCGCCGGGTCGACCATGACACCCTCGGCGGAAACTATATGTCCCAAAAATGCCACCTCGGACATCCAAAACTCACACTTAGAGAGCTTAGCGTAAAGCTCTCTATCCTGGAGGACTCGAAGTACCGTCCTCATGTGTCCCTCATGCTCCTCTCTACTCCGGGAGTAGACTAAGAAAAAGAAAAAGAAGAAAAGAAGGGAAGGCCAGCGTGGCGGTGGGCCCCGGGCGACGTGGCGCCAGCATGGCGTGGGCCCATGCTGAGGTGGAAAGGGAGAGGAAAATAAAAAGAACCAATAATGGGACGGGTTCCAAACTCGTAAAATAATTTCGTAACGGATGTTTACGGGTCGGAATACTTTCCGACATTCACGTGAAATTTATTTACGAGTTTACGGGTCAACTATTTTCCGAACAATTCCGTAAAATAATTTACGGAAGGAGAAATAAAAAGATATATTTATTTCTAGTTTAAATTGCTTTAATGAAGGCTCAATTATTTTTAATAAAGTTCAATTGTTTTAAAAAGTCTATCTCCGATACAGTTACACAAGACTACGTCCGGACCCAATACACAAATCTAAGGCAGGGCTCAATACACAAGCCTTAAACAGGGCCCAATAGACAAGCATAGGACAAGGTCCAACACAAGCCTAGGACAGGTCCAATACACAAGCCTAGGCCATGTTCCAATACACAAGCCTAGGTCCGAGCCCAATACACAAGCTTAGGTCCGGGTCCAATAATCAAGCCTAGGATCGGGTCCATTAAAAAATATTAATAAATCTTGTAATTATTGAGTTTTAAACTGTGTATGAGAGACCCTCTCACCCTTATACCAACTAGACTAATTCAACTTGTGTATTCCATTATTGTTTTTTTGGAATATTATACTTAAAACCGAATATTAATACACACGTCCGTCGTTTACAAAAGTCAATTATTTACACAGGGTCGAGTTACACAAGTCTAAGTCAATTCGAGTTATACAAGCCCAATCGAGTTACACAAGTCCAAGGTCTGTTGAGTTACACAAGTCCAAGGTCAGTCTAGTTACACACGTCAATATTCGTCGAGTTACCCAAGTCCAATGTCCATCACGTTACACAAATCCAATGTACGTCGAGTTACACAAGTTCAAATTACGTCGAGTTACACAAGTCCATTACACAAAGTTTAGCTTTTAAAAGACACTATAACTATAACTAATACAATCACTTAAAACTGATTTCTTGCTTGATTCAAATATATGCGTTAATAGAAGATTAAATCATCCCAAGTCACAATGTAAGCCATCATAAATCCTCCCAAGTTCTTAATGAGCTTTACACCACATTCCGATATTGATTGCTAAAAAACGTGGGTAAACACATTATGTTTACAACAATGAACACAATTCTTATTAGAATAGCTCCACGGAGTGAGAACTTCGACAGAGAACCGTACAATTAATTATGGGCGTGTTGAGAACTTTTTTTAAACCGTAAAAACTCTTAAGAACCGTACAATTGTGAGAAATGAGTTCGCTTAATTACTTATTATATAATAAGTATATGATTTTCCATGTACACCGCTTTCTATTGGTACACCTAAACATCAAAATCATCACTTATACTAAACCAATTGCACTAAATTTGTTTATAAATTACTGATGAAAAGCTCCACGAACAGGCTTTTGATTTTCGATTCTTGTCTAGCTTTGTTATTGTCACTTGATTGCTCTAAGCATAATCTTATGACATGTCTTATTAGCTTTCCTACATATGCAATCCTTCTTTTCTTTTCATTGCATTACCAATATGTTAATATGTCACAAGATCGTTTGCTTGGATTTTTCATGGATGTATGATAAAAGCCTGACGACTCGTGATTGAATTCAAATATGAGGTTTTTATTGGGGAATCGATTAAATTCAAATATGAGGTTTTCACTTTAGATATCCAGGAGTTCCGTGTGTACTTTTTACGTTACCCGGGAGTTTTGTATGTAATTTTTCCGGTCGAGGCATCTTCACCGATTTCCTTCACTCCGGCTTCCGTCTTTTCCCATGTGCGCTTCTCTCGAATCAATTGTGTGCTTCAGGTACTGAGATCTTGACCAAGATAGACATATGATATGAAAAGAAGATTGGGAAGGAGCCTAAGTTCTTGAAGAGTGGTGATGTTGGTAATGATATGGGTTGTTCGATTTCAATCTTTCCTATCTAATGACGATTAGTCCGTATGTCGATCTTTTTCGGCCTTTCGACCTATGTACTAGATGACGTGTTGTCTAATGCTTCCGAACCGCTTACCCTTATAAAAAAAATCTTTAACCATCTAATGAATTGTAAGTACAGCATGATTTGACTATGGCCGCAAAGATATGATTTTTTTCATTGTTTATTTTCAAGAAATTTTGACTTTGATGCTTATATATTGAGTGTTGTATGAGTTACAATATTAACCTTGCCTTCATCTAGGATATGCAGTTATGGTGGGGAGAGCTTTGACATCTATAATAAGGGGAGTTGCAGATGATTGATATGGCTAAAGACTTGTTATATTGATTGAGATTTTCTCAATGTCTTATACAGTAGCATCTTATAGTATATTATCTAGTTGTGTGTTGCTTAGTTTCACTTATCTCATTTGCTATTCTTCTTCAGATCTTTATGCTTATTTGCTATTGTTCACCCTTTTTGGCTCAATGGTTAAAAATGAAGGCATAAGGAGTATAACTACTATTTTTTTTGTCTTCATTTAATATCTTCATATAATACTTTTTAAGAACATCGTCCCCCTAAAGCCCAACATGCTTTGACGAGTGCTCTTTTCGGTAAGATTGTACAAGAGATGGAAGTTGCTTTCGATTTGACCCAAAGACAAAAAGTAGTATTTAAGTGCACAGCCAAGATTTCCTGCTTGCCGTATCCGTTGATGGGCTTGGGCAATGTATGTCCCAGGTTGAGTATCGCTCGGTTCTTAAGTATCGCCTCATGATTCCACTTTATCCAATTAATGGGACTTGTCCTATGTCCCACTTTTGAATGCGTTTAGATGTTTTTGGGAAGCATGTTGTTCATTGAAAAGAGTTCTTGGCTTCAAATATAGGCATGATCTGGTCTGTGATGTTTTAGGCGACGTTTTTAGGAGAGTGGGAGTTTCTGTTAAGAAGGAGGCGTTTGTGACCTTCTTGACTGATCCACACGAGGGAAGATCTACGTTGAGGCTGGAAGACATCTTAGTGTTTGGATGGGTGGGTGGGAAACATGATTGTATTGATGTGGAAGGGGTTTCTCCACTAGTTAGTCTAGGCAACATGCCTTTTGTGGTGCGTAAGGCGGCGCTTAATGCAACATCAGCTAAGATGGCTAACCATGAGAGGGCTTGTATCGAAAATCAACATATGTTTCTTATGTTTGCTTTTGACACTTTTGGATTCCTTACGCCCGATGTTGTAAAAATTCTTAAGAGGGTGCAACGGGTCTTACACGGTAACGTTATGTCTCCTAGGTCGTCAAATGTTGTTTTTAGGATAATGGGTTTTGCAATTCAGAATGGGTTGGTGGCTCAGCTTGTTGCCCGTCTATCTCGATGTAAATAATTATATATAAATAAATTAATTATAAATAAGTATGGCACTTAACATTTATAAAAATAAAAAAAAACTAATGCCTACGGCTAGAGTTTGGAAGAGTTAAAAGGGTTGTAGTAACATGTAGCGAAAAATTGAAGGGTTTTTTTGGTAAGAAGAAAATTGAAGGATGGAGGGTAGGCTTACTTAAATTTTAAGTTAGAAAAATGAAAAGAGAGAGACTAATTTTTGGGAGAAAATTTATCATACTTCCAAATGTGAGACCCTACCACTATTAGCGGAAATTGAACGGAGATGAGTTAAGGTGGTAGTTGTTAATGGAGTAATAATATGAAGTGGTTTTTAATAAAAATAAAAATATACGAGGTGGTTAGGGTTGTAATTGGGATGGGTTACGGCCTTACGGGTATTACCCGTCATGGGGACGTGGATGAGAAAATTTTTGATTTCCTGTTTGGAGATGGGATGGGATGAAGATAGGGTATACTTTCCGCTCCCCGATCCGAACCCGAACCCTATGGGATCCTGATGGGAGCCCATCAGGAAACCCGATGAGGATCCTTGATGGCCTCTCTCTCAACTCTCTCTTGACTCTCTCTCGATCCTCCACTAGTGGCGAGCAGGAATCTCCGGCAAGAGGCTAGACTTCGAGTTGTCTGTATGTAAAGTCCCTTCTTCTCCCCTTTTGAATCTTCCTTGATTCTCCACCGGCGGCACCTCGATTCTCCTCCTGGACCGAAAAATTCGGTCAAGCTCCGATATGTGGTGTTCGTGTCCGGTCCAGGTCCGGACTTATGAACAATTCTACCACCGCGTATAGAACTGTAATTAACCATTAATTTTAAAAAATAACATTGACTACCATTTAGTTGTATCTTCGAAATCGAAATGAAAATAAATCTAGTCTAAAATAATATTAAATGTCGTATGATTTATAATAGTTGGAGTACAAATTTTATAAATGAACAATTATATTTAAGTGAACTATATACATTTTTATTTCGTTTCTGTTTTCTGAGTTGAAACCTAAGGGATCAACTAAATCTAAACCGTGCTTACACTTGATTGACCCAAGTCGGTCAAGGAAGAATTTATTAAATCAGTCAAGGAAGTTGATTTTATGCATTTTATATATTCAAGTTTTTCTACGTTCAGCCTACGTTGGTTCCTGGAAATTTGTTCACCTGTCAAATATTCAACCTCATGGGTAGACTTTTGCTACTGAATTACCGATCATTATGGATTGGTAATTTTATTGACTTGTTTGATTTAATGTTCAAATACATTAGTTTTAGAGGCTATATTAAACACAATTTGATCATTAAAATAATTATTAAAAAAACTGTAAATCGTTAATATATTATATTGGAACTAATAAAATTAAAATAATTAAGTATGATAAAAATATACTAAAAAAATAATTTAATTGATTTTTTTACCCTGTGACCTACTTTTTTAATTACGTATAAAAAATAATAGTTTTACCTAAACACCACCAATTTTTATTTATTTTGTACGATTAAAATGACAATTTAGATAAATGAATGTATTAAGCCTAAATTGAATTGTGTATAAAGTCATTTCAAAATTTTTATTATTAGAAATTGTGTATAAAGTCAATTTAGTTATGAGTACGCGTTAGATTTTCAAAATATATGGAACCCTAAATTCAGCATTAAAATTTCTTCTATATTTAATGAATGACATATGATCAACAAATTACTATAAATTGACAGGAGGCCGATCACCAACATAAATACAAACCTTCTGGTTTTTTTCCCTGATCAAATTACCTAAAGGTGCTTATGCTTCCCATCGATGGCGGTATTTCCCAAGTTGCTGGTGATGGTGGTGTTTACGCTCGTGACATTTGCTTTGACTGTAAGGGTTGAGGCGGCGCCACCACTTTTTCCACCTAAACAACGTGTTATTGTGATAAGAAGATTGTTGCGTCCAATCCCACGGCAGACGCCACCCAACCACGGGCCCTCTCCGGCCACTTGTAACTCTTGTGACAATTCATAAGAAACAATAGATGTTGTCTTCTCTTGTATTTTGATCGATTACAATAATATTAAGGATCTAATTCTATTAAAGTTCTATGGAATTAAATAAAGGTTACTCTACATATTCAAGTATACGTGGTTACAAAATTGTATATGTTCTTATTCGAAGGAGCTCAAGAATGAACCCAGACTTCAAACTTGGAGCGGAGAGTGTGTAAGACTAAGGTCTTACAAACACTGACACTATCCTGAAACTATTGTTGTTCAAGTACGCTTAACTTAGAGTTTTGTTGTCCTCACTCAATCACTAGCCTGACTAAAATGACCCAAATACATTTGTGATTTGTTACGGTTCTGCAGTTCGTATAAAAACATAAGGCACGTCCCGATCCTCTTCCATGTATAATATCCGGGACAGAAAATGGGATGACCTCAATCCCGTCTCATCCCATACTTGGCCCACCCCTACTTAAAACAATTGCTCAAAACAGAACTCTCCATGAGAAAAGTAGTCCCTAGATTGTCGCACAATAGAACAAGAGACTCAAAACAACGAAGCAGAATATCGTGAAGTAGGTTTTGCGTCCAGTTAATCTCAACAATATTGGAATTTAATCAATGCCTGAACTCCACCTCAATACTTGAGCAAACAATTGTGTGTTGTTTCTTAGAGACCCAACTAATTTAAGATTGTTTTCATACAAAATAGCAAACCCAAATTACGATCGATAATCAACTTTATCGGAGGCTTATCCAACATTAGAATATGCAATTAAGCAAGGTTGGGAAAAAGACATGAGAGACAAGCCACGAGTGAGTATATGTTTCAAGTAACGTAGAATTCAATTGATCACTAATCAATGGCATTCTTTAGGGGAATGAATAATCTAACAAACACGGTTGATGACATAAGAAAGGTTGGGTCAAGTAAGAGTAGCGTATTGGAGTTTGCCAGTGACCTTACGATAGAGAGCCATATAAAAGAAAGGGTCACCATTGCGTAATAACTAATAAGCGAGAACTCAAGACCGTTGGTGATGAAATGGGTTCTGAATCAACCATGTTGGTGTTGTCGAGCAACTCTATGATGTATTTGGACTGATTGAGTGCATTCGTGACCTTGGGGAGACACTTCAACATCAAGGAAATAACGGAGAAAAAAAAATGTGCCACAAACTTAATGATGAAGTGTCATTGCATGTAATAATCAAGTCTTATTTACTAGGATTGACCTTGAATTCTTTGACAATAGGAGATCCTTAGTGTGTATGAGGTTATTCGCTACACATATATCATTTGTACTCGCAAATGCTCGAAATGCCTACAATTGCAAAAACCAACCGGTAGATCTCTGAAACACTAATAGGAAGAAAATTGACCGATAAGATATGTTATCAAGCGTAAAAGAGAAAGAGAATAGAATAGAATAGAATAGAATGACGATGGAAGAATATGCTAATTTGAGTGCTATAAAATACCTCATACTTGAACCTTACTTGTCCTCAATTAAGATCCATAAATATCTCTCAAAATGATTCAAATACCTGCTTCAAATGCAACAAGATCAACCACTCAAACCTTAGCATCATAGCATATATCATAGTATAAGATATAACTCAAAGCTCATAATTAAGTTTCATGACCACTCATGGGAATGTGTATAACTCTCTCACTTGTGTTTAAAATATGTATATAATAACGTACAATCTCAACACATATGTTGATGTGAGAGCATATTTGGACCTAGAGTGACTCGAGTCCATGATTATGGAAGCTAGGAGTCAAGAAGTGAAGATCACTCTAAGGAGGAGAAGAGGAAGACTAAAACTCTATTATAATAGCTAAGATAAATGAAAAACATTTTTAGTCAAGAGTAATGGAGACCATTTCTAGAAGATTCATCGGTAGTGTCAATGTAGCAATATGATTTGATCAAGGGTGTATCCACATAGATTCAAGTATGACTCATCGATTATTAATCAATAGAATATAGGTTCAAGAAGAAAACAAAAGGGATGATCAAAGATCAATAAAGTTCAAGGTAAAACAAAGCATAAAAGTATCAAGCGGTATATGACCAAATTAAGATTCAAATATAGAGAAAAACTAGGTTTAGACGTTAATCCTCTCAAACCGATGCTTACTAGCTCATTCAAGTGTTCAATTCAATCAAACAAGGAAAACAATCATGTAAGGTGTTTTCATCAAGTAATGTTCAGTCATTTTTAAGCTCATAGGATCACTTAAATGAATTAAATCATGCAATGATTTAATCAAATCAAGTATAAGCACAAACAAGAACAAACATAACAACATAAGACATTACAACGGTCATGCTATTAGAAAACAGTATGTCATTTAATTTTGCCCATGATCTTATTTGAGTTTATAGGAAGTGGTCTCCTCTCACAAAGATCCACTCGATTAAGAAGAGATGATAGAATGAGCAAACAAAATATGCTAAAAGCATGCTATATCAATATTGATATTCAAATATGCAGTATCTCCTCAAGCATAACATCCTGCATTCAACACCGGAAAAGAAATTAATTAGATATCAACATCTACTCAAAGCTACAATGTTAGTTCAATCACCAAGTATGGAGGTTCACTAGAGTAAAATAATTTAAAGTTGTTGATTGTAAAAAACTTGCAACTGAATGACTGTATTTTTTTTTTAAGTTAAAAATCTTAACTCAACAATCTTCAAAAGTTAGGAACCAGGAAATACAAGAAAAAAGGATCGTATGTTTTAAACATTCAGAAATACCTCTCACGCAAGAAAATTAGGAATCGAAAAACAAACAAACGATTAAGGTCTGTACATGAAATAAATTTGATATTGCATAAAAGACATAACAACATGAAGATGTGTGGAGGATTATGGTCCCACATCGACAATATTGGGATTACAAGTCTACTATATAAGGTTGGTGGGTTACTCCTCCTATTGCCAATTGGTTTTAGGATGGAATCCTGCTGGGCTTGTGTGCTGGACTTGGGCCCAACGCGCTTATGCGCTCGGACGTGCGATGGACCCCAACATCCATTCTGACGCAATGAAATCTAAATGTGAAGAAAAAGACTTCTTGTAACGACAATAAGTTTTTGTGTTTTACTCTTTTTATTTTTCTTAATCAACAGAAACTACTCAAACTACATTTGGGTTGGAAATAGGTACATAGAGAAAATTTATTATATTTCGAGGACACGGACCGAAAAAATGAAATTTTATAGTCACAAACCGAGAAAAATAAAATCTCGAGGACACTAGAAATATTTTTTTTAAAAAAAACATATGGATTTTGATAGTGGTGTTTATGAGTAAAGTTGGTGTAAATTGACATTCTGAATGGTTATCATGTGAAAGATAACCGAAAATAAACAGAAAGAGGGAAACGAGAAAGTTTGGCCCTCCGACACCAGTTGAGCCGCTCCACTCCGGCACTCCCCAAGAATTTCCCGGCCCCGTGATCTTTATCTGTGGCTTCTCAATTCGTCATCGAAATCAGATAAATCGCCGAATAGGACCGGTTCCCTGCAGACAAGTCTTCTCCGATTGTGCACCGCCCATGTCTCGTCCGCAGTTGCCCTCAACCGACGATGGCTCGGCGGACTCCACCCCGCTTCTCACCCCATCCGACCACAGAGTCCACCGAGCTGGAAGACGGGGCTCGGCGCTGAGGACCGTTGCCCGTATGATACGCCGAGTGGGGAACCAACAGGTGATGGGAGAGTCGTCGATGAGGGTGCGGGAGGCGGCTGCCGAGCAGATCGAGGAACGCCAGAATGACTGGGCCTATTCTCGCCCCATCGTTGTTCTTGACCTCCTCTGGAACTCCTTCCTCCTTCTTGCGTCCCTCCTCGTTTTAGCCCTCAGCATTGACGAAACGACGTCGGTTCCCCTCAGGTTGTGGATCGTCGGCCACGGAATCCAGTGCATTGTCCACATGGTCTGTGTCTGCTTGGAATACCGGAGGAGGCAGGAGCTCCGCCTTGTCAACAGGCCCCTTGGGAACACGAGGACTCCAGGGAACGACGAGCCTAATTTGGTCGCTCCTATGCAAACGCAAGATGAGGACGACACTAGGTAATAACCACAGGCTTGCCATTTTCTTTATTATCATACAATTGCCATTGACATCGCTTACTTGGTGGTGAGATAATATAGGACTACATGTGCCTGTTTCTTTCTTGAGAGGAATTTGACATGGCATAGGGTTTTATATATCAGATGATTATTGTTGTGATGGTCAATGTAGACGATCTTTATCATTTTGTTCACTGGCAATCTTGAAATGATGGTGATGAATACTTGCTGTTGCTTTGTCGGGCCTTTATCTTTTGGAATATGATCTTGGTAACTACAATCTGTTGTTTGTGCTACCATAATTGATGGTCGTAATTACATTTGTCAAATTCATCAATCTTGTTTTTGCAAGATGATTCAACAATTTGCTGATCAGTTTACTAGAGCGGTGGAGTTCATTTCTGATTTTTGTTTAGGTGGAGGGAATTTGAAATTTGTTTTGCTCTTTCTATTATTTGGCTTGATAACATTGTATGGTAATTGAAATTTAGTCTCAACTGTAGGTAGCAATACTTCTCAGAACTCAAATCATACTGACCAGTATTTATGCTCCTTATCTTAGTGTAAAATCTCATGATTCCTTTTCCATGGCAGCGTTGCTCAGCACCTGGAGTCTGCAAATACTATGTTCACCTTTATTTGGTGGATAATGGGATTTTATTGGGTGTCATCTGGTGGGTCAACTTTACAAGAAGATGCTCCAGATCTTTACTGGTATATGTTTCGGCTAGCTTCCATTTATGTGAGCTATGGTATTGGAATACACAATTGTGTCGGTCATTGTGCATTGTTCTTTTCCCAGGATTTGTATTGCATTTCTGGCTCTCGATGTTTTCTTTGTCGTCATCTGTGTTGTGGTAGCCTGCTTGGTTGGTATAGCAGTCTGCTTCTGCCTTCCATGTATAATCGCAATACTGTATGCTTTTGCCGAACAGGTTCTTGAGGCTTATCTTAATCACTCATTTTTCTGGTTTCCATGTTAAGAGAAATTCATCATGCTTTTGTGATTGATCTCTTACTAGGAAGGAGCAAGTGAAGAAGATATTGAGCGACTGCCAAGGTTTATGTTCAGGGCAAGCGGTGAATTGGAGAAAGATAATGGTGAAATAGTGGAACCATTCCAGGGAATGATATTGGAGTGCAATGTTGATAAACCTGAGGCGCATGCCCTTCCTGCAGAAGATTCTGTGAGTTCCCTGATAGATTAATTAAGTTATCAAATTATTAATAGCATAATTATTTAGGAGACTGTCTTATCGTAGAAAGTGGTAGTTTGTAGAAAGAACGCAGATAACTTTAACTGAAATAAATATGGGTATTCTTGGACAGACAAAATGCTTGTGACAGGGAATTTAGAAATTTAGTGACATTTTTGAACAACAAAATAAAGAAGAAAATGGGTTTTCTGTGAATTGATAGTACTGGTCTGTTTTTGTTGTTTTATTTCTTGTGTATTATGTAAACAAGATTCCTAGCTTCACAATGTACTACTGAAGATTTCTAGAAATACAGGTTTGCTAGCTTCACAATGTAACCAACCAGTAGGGATTGCCGTATTGAATTAGTGAGACTTGATAAATGATTTGAATGCGATGGGTATATATGTGTGTCTTACTTGCTTATCATGACTTGCTGAAACTTTGTCATTGTAGACATGTGTGATTTGTCAATGCGCATACGAAGAAGGATCTGAGCTTCGCCAACTTCCATGCAGCCACCTTTTTCATAGCGATTGCGTAGACAAATGGTTATATATGAACGCTACTTGTCCACTCTGCAGAGGTAGCATACTAAAGTACACAGAACAAATTGGTCCTGACCAGGCATGAACATGACATGAACACACATCTGCTTGCTTCTTTGTTAATCATACATGGCTACTTCGTACATATCAAAGTTGTTGCTCAAGTCCGGGCTTTTCTCCTGCCTGCTTCAGCTGGCTGTGCTGCTTTTACTGTAACATTCACTAACTGTATCTCTTAATAGGCTGTTCATATATTGTTTGTTTGCAGGATTTCAACTGCTTTCGTGTAAATGATTTTTGGCTAGTGTTTTCTTTTTCTAGAGAAACTTGAGATTTTTGTGTCATTGCCTCACCGCTACTCTGAAACATTTCTTTAAAATATATATATCACATATAGGATTCGAACCCAGACTCAATTAAGGACAAGTCTCCACAACAATTGGACTACTTTTGTAATATTTTATTTGATTAAAATTTAATAAATGTTAATCTATGAATGGTAGATAGGTATAATCTGAAAAAGTCTAAAATTTTATGGGTATCATTCGGAATGAAAAACTCTTGAGCATAACCGAAAAATAAAAAATACAAGGGCCTCAGCCCAAATTTTCCTTTATTTTTTGGAAAATTTTGGATAGTATCCCTTTAGTTTGGGATATTCCGAATTTTACCCACAAATTTTATTAGTTTGATTAGCACTGTTAAGGTTTACAACATTCCGGTCGGTTAACTTAAACATAGTTTTAAAAAGAAATTCAAAAAGAAATATAAAGAAAGGTAAATTTATTTCAATCTTTTATCTCTCTTTCTTCGTTTTGTTCCATCCAGATGGAATAAATTTCAATTGTCCTCCATTGATAAATAATAATAAATAAAAAAAGCAATTTAAATTGACCTTTGTCTTCTAATTTTTCCAAGTTTGTGTTCAAATGCCTAAAATCAGTAGTCAACTTTAGCAAGATGAGAGCAGAGAGAGAGAGAATTTTGAAGATGAACACCGATATCACAATGTCGGCGAAGCCAAAGTACCATATAATCGTTTGAAATATGTGTTTCACTATGGTCGTTGGTCACTTCAACACCCTTGATTACCTCCGTTTTACCACCATTACCGGCATCTCTGTCATTGTCGTTAAGTGTGAGATTTGATTTTTGTATTTATGATTTTTTTTGTTGCTAGGTATTAAGCCCGGAGGATTAGAGGATTGTTGACAATGACCATATGATTGAATGGATTGATATGAAGGTTATGCTCATAAGTCGTAACAAGGTTTCAACTTGTAGCCCCAATTGTTTTCTTCCATTTGAAGCTTCGTATAAGACCTTGCAACCTTATGAGGAAATGTAGATTTGTAGAATACCCTTACGAGGAAATGGCGAATTAAGGTTGAAATGGGTACTTCGTTTTGGGAAGATCAAGGGTTTTACGGTATTCTTATGAAAGAAGATTAGGCTATGGCGGGTGGCTTAGGCATGTTGGAGGAGAAGATGAGAGAAAGAAGGAGAAGTTGTAGGGGATGAGCTCTATACTTGCTATCATATTTGGGTTTTTTCATGGAAAATTCATAATAAGAACATGATTTGGTAATTAAGCAAATTCAATAAAAGAATACTAACAACAATGTCTAAATGAGAGAGGAAGAAAATATATAAAACACTCAAAATTTTACACATTTCAATCGATCGGAGACGCAAAATTTCGAATCGATTTCGTTGGCAAGTGTTCTGAGAGATGCAAATGTACAGACTTGTTTTGTTTTTTTTTCCTTCCCTTTTGGCTTATTTCTTCTTTTACTTTATTTGTGTTCATTACAAATTACCCGAACCCCGACATGGGGATATGAACAATGCTTTAGGCCCGAATCTCGGACTTGACTTGTAAAAATGGACAAAATAATCTGAAATGCTCGGCTTGAATCCGGGTGTACATATTGGATGTATTTTTTTTTTTCATTTTTTTCCACTTATTTTGTAATTTATGAATATGTTTAGTTTAGAATTGATCATATCCAGTCAGTTAGCCTGAAAAAATAGATAGATTTCTAAAGTCTTGATGACGATAACGCTAGACGGAAGTAATGAGTGGATTGAAGAAGGACGTTGACAAACTACAATCATTGACCCGTGTCCCTCCTGAAATTCCAACCTCGCTTAAGCTTCTCCTTCCAACTTCCCTTCCGACGTATGGTGGCCGCGAACCTCTACACCTCCTGTTCCTGCTCGCCACCATTGCCGCCACACTTCTCCTCTCCACTTCCCTTGTTCTCCCCCCGATTTTACCCGCTCTGGCACCTCCCTGTTCCTGACTTACGATTCCGGCATCGACAAAATTGGAACCGAGAGGGGACTTAACCCTATTCCTTCTACCGCTCTGATAAACCTCTGAATATGCCCTGCCACCGGATATTTCACCGACGAGCTTCTACGGGCCTGGAGAACCGACGAAGAGCGGACGGTGAGTAGTCGGGTAGCCTCTGTGTGTGTTGCGTGGGAAACAGAAGAAGGAGTTGGACATTTAATTTGTGTACCCTGCAGGGATCAAACCACGGGCTCAGGTTTCCTCTGAAGTCTGAAGGTACAAGGCACTGCTCAGGAGTTTCGAACTCCGGTCTTCAGGTCCTCAGAGAAAAAGAAATGGCCCTCTTCCTTTTCTGTTCATGGGAAGTCTAGAACCCTGGACCTGTTTACTTTGAATTAAATTTCTGCCTAGTCTTGTTGATACGGCTCGAACTTGAGACCTCTAGCCTTTTTAATTGGAATTTCCTTCTGCTTACTGTAGGGATCGAACCCGAGATCACTTGTCTTGCCACCTGATGCCATCTGAAGCTGCTAAGCCTTGCAACCTAGACCTAGGGATGAAAATGGGTGCACAACCACCTGACCACCCGACCCGAATATATGGGTGAAAACCCGAAGAATTCCGGATGGTGGGTGGTTGGTGGGTGAAATTGATGGGTGGTGGGGCGGGTATGGGTGGAGGTACAACCACCCACCACCCGCCCCGTCACCCACCCGCCCCGTTTCACCCGTTTAAATTATAAAAACATATATAAGACCCTAAATCCCTAATATCTAATCTGGAAAAAAATTGACAAACAAACAACCGTTTTGAGTCATGATCCCGTGTCTCTCTCTAGCCCTTCGAGTCTTCGCCGTCACCTTGAAGTTGCATATGCCTTCTGTACCGACAGGTGTTCTCCTTTCACTGCTCGTCGGCGCCGTCTTCGATCTTCTCCGGAGTCGTCACTGCTTCGCTGACACCGTCTTCGACCTTCTACGGAGTCGTCACTACTCCGCCGATGCCGTCTTTGATGTTCTCACTGCTCCACCGACACCTTCATCGACGTTCTCACTACTTAAATATTCGCCACAAGTGACAAACATTTTCGGGAGAAAGTACCCAACAACTAATTTGTTCTTAGAAAGGTTTGTCTGGTCAAAGTTTCTTTACTGAAATGGGAATCTATCGATGATTTGATTATCAATGAGATGGATAGAAATATGCTTGAGAAATTTGATAAGTATTGGTCGATTATAAATGGAATTTTGGCAATAGAAACAATTTTAGACCCAAGAGACAAATTGAAATGTGTTGAATAGTATTTTAACAAGATACACGATGATCTTTGTTAAGATTGAGAAGGTGAAAACTTTGATGTTGGATCTTTTTTATGAGTATCAAGACTTAGGTGATGATATTGAGGATCAAGAATATGTAAGTTCAACCTCTAGATTGATTGGCAAGAGACATGTAATTTTCTGATGATGATGATGAAGATAATTTTGGCCATTATAAGAAAATTTTGAAGAAGAAGGCTAGTGTTAGTCATGAGTTGGTATATTATCTTCAAGAAATTGTATTACCTAATAGTAAAGATTTTGATGTTCTTATCTTATGGAAAACTGATTTAAAGTGTCCAAATTTGCGAAAGATTGCAAAAGACATTTTGGCAATTCTCGTGTCTATATGACTTCTAAAATTGCTTTTAGCATGGGTGGGCGAGTGGTGAGTCCTCATCGTTCTAGATTTCATGGAGATATTGTAGAGACATTAATGTTTTTGCAATATTGAATTGAGAGCAATTATGTCGGTGAGTATATCTAATTATACTAATAACCTCTTCTTTTTACTTATAATATCTCCCTTTCATGATTTTTAATTATAATATAGGTTTTTCGCTCGATGCACAAGTAGATTGATACTATATTGAAGGATGTTGATGTTGAAGATTCCACCATGAAGGCCTGTATCATTATATCAATCTTAGGTATACTTTTGACATTCAAATTTTAATTAATGATTAAGTTTGATTTTCTAATTATTATTTTTCATTTTTTTTTTATTATGTTAGGTTGTTGAAGTGTATCATTATATCAATCTTTAGAGGAGTTTCATTTGATTTATGTTAATTTACTTTTGTTGTATGCATACAAAGTTGTGTTTTTTGCATCATTTTGATTTGTGTTATTTTTAAATTGAAAATTGTCATAACTTAAAAAATTCGAAAAACGAAAAAAATTACTTTACACCCGACTACTTCACACGAACCACCCGATCACCTGGTGGGTGATGGGTGGGTGGAATATGGGTGAAGTGTTAGATGGGTGATGGGCGGGGTGGGTGACAACTTGAATAAGATAGGTGGTTGGCGGAATTGGTACATCCATCCATCAACCGACCCGTTTCCATTCCTACCTAAACCCGAAACCAATCCTTTTTCCGTTAAATTAATTTCCGTTTTATTTAATAATTTTGGACTATAATTATTAATTAGTAATGTTTTGATAATTTAGAGAATTAATTAGTGGTTGGTAGTAACCTAAGTAATGAAATGTTGAGATGACTTATAGTTGCAAAAAAGTATAAAACGACTGGAAATGTTGGAATCGAAAAAAGTTGAGGAAAAATGTTATGCTAGCGGAATCGGAATGAGAACCTTGAGATCGATAAATGGATATATAACGATAGATGGATTATGAGACGCTCGAGATAACGGGAAGTTAGTGAAAGGATATAATGATGATATGAGAACTTGGAATGGAAGTATAGATCCCTGAACCTAAGTTGTTAAAGAATGTTAGGGTATCGATGCTAGATAATACCCTGATTATTTTAGAATGATAGGTCGAATAGTATTAAGGGTTGAAATAGTTCTAAGGGTTGATAAATGTTGATCAGGATAATCGGATTGCGAGACGTTGAGACTAGTACTGATAAGGTGAGTTCATAAAACTCACTTAGATACCTTTTAATACTGAGTGTGCACTAGGGTAGCGTGTGTTATGATTGTGAGATAAAATGAACGAACTAGATCACTGCCTTTAAATTCTAAAGAGAGGCACAAGTGTATTATTATGTGCCGTAGCTTTCTGTCCGGTCCGAGGGTGTCGGAAGATTTCCCCGCGACCAGTCGAGTAGCGTATACGGGAGGATGCATTAAAACCAATCCTAATGCTGAAAGGGGACGGGGCAAGAGTCGATGGGACTTTTGTGCTACCTTGAAAAGTTGGAAAATAGAATGACCAATTCCACCAGAGAAAAGATAATAAACCGGGACATTGTGTGTTGCATGCTGATTGTTTTATAGTACTTTCTTATATGTGTGTGTGCTTTAGTGACTTTAGTATTAGAATTTTAGCTAACGTTTTTTACCGTGTTGTTAGGTTTTTGCAGGAGAGATCTCTACCGAGAAATCAGGATTGGAGTTGCCAGTTGGGTTTCCGTACTAGGAGTTTTGGGCGATTGGTTACATAGTCATGTTTCATTTATTTATTATTACAGTAGGGTCTATTTAATTCTCAGTTGGTTGATGTACGAGTCCAAAGTCTGTCGAGTTAAATATGTATTTTGAAAGGATTTGTATTTAAAAATATTTGTACCTTGTTGAAAGATCCGACGTTATTGACATCAAACTTAGGTCAGGAATCACAGTGAGGTCCTAGCCAATAACGCTCCGAGTTCCCAGAATTCATGGTGTTACCATGGTCCTAGATACTACCCGCAAGGATAACGAAGTAAGTTGTAGTAAATCAATTATCGAATTCACAAGGATCACGTTTGGTTCGGAAATTACTAATTAAAAATTATTCTAAATGAAAAGAGGGAAAGAAGTAGTAAGGGTAGAGGGAAAATATATTTTTTTGGGAATTTGTTGTAAATATAAAAAGACAAAAGGAAAATAATGATTTTTATTGGTAAAATATGAATGGGAGCGGTCTAAGGAAACAAAACTTACCACTATAATGAATTAAATTAAACCACATATATGAATATTATGAACAATATTACACGCGAGTATCTAAAATAGTCTTTTTCACAAACAAACAAAGACTGTGTTAAATTGTTTTGCCTTCGTAATCGCAACAAATATGTAAAACCCCTTAAGCACTTAGAAATCTCAAAAAAGACCAAGAAAAGACTCACATACCCGTGCTCTCGTAATGACAACATATCTTAAAAGGCACAAAGACTAGTACTTTCTATAATAGTTAGAAATCCTCGAAATAAAAGGTAGGTTCCAATCTCTTGAACCAAGTTTTTTCCCCACTCTTTTCAATACAACAACCTCACTTGGTTAGCAAACGTTTTATCTAAAATCCTTTATAAATTTAAGTTTTTTCGAAAGTAAATAAAAGATAAGTACAAAGCACTTTGAAAAGAAGCAATTCATAATCTCAATTCAAAATTTGATATATGCAATTATAAATCAAATCATTATAGAGATCGTCCAATCTTTAGATCACGAGGGAGATTAGCTAGACATAGTTTATTAAATAATAAACTTCATGAACAAAACTCACAAATGTTCGGTTCCAGCACAATGAGGCGAACCTACAAGCGAAAAATTAAAATATACTCTAAACCTAAATGACGGCTATGAATCTTGATCGCAATCTGAATTGGAATTGCTGGATACTAAAACCCTAGACTAATACAAGCTTATATAGGGTTAGAAATCGGATCAAAAGGATAGAAAGTATTATATTTCCAATTATAATTAAGTTTGAAAGATATCATCTCGAATATACAACGAAACTCAAATAACATAGAGATGTTCAATGAGGCCGTTTCGATACTGTCTGACACACCGTATGGACTAGAATTGGGTCAGGGTTGATGTTGGAGGGAGCCATAGGTAATGTGGACTCAAAATGGATTCCATACAACCAAGGAACCATGACGAGACAACTAGGGAATCTGTCTCATCATGATTCCTTGGCCGTCCGGCATCAGGTTCCGTCCTAACTTTGATGCGATATTTGATCTTGCATCATGGGATTTTGTAAGGGACTTTGTGTTACTTGATTCTTCAATCTTTAGTCCGGTATGATGCTTCTATCTTGTTCTGACTTCAAGAAGGACTGATTACTTCACATTTCACTTGAAACGATTCCAAAATCGGACTTAAGTGCTTGAAATACAAAATAATAAAGGTAGAAAATGAGATGTGAAAAAGTAAAGCTTTCTATTCTAAAGTGAAGTATTAGAGATCTAATGACGTATGAAATGAATGATTATAAAGGCTATATGGTATTACATTTGGAACTCATCATACCATAACTTAAGATGTTTTTATAGTGGACCGGTTTTTGCTTGTTTTGGCCTTGAGGCCCTCACTTGTTATTTTACACTATGCCGAGTGGATTTTAACAAATACTATTTAAGCTAAGTTTTGGGTTTGTATTGGGGTTTCGACTTTGTGTCTTGAAACCCTACATAACTAGTAGTTTTCGCAAAACTTGATAGTTTGATTTAAATTGGTTTTGAACATTGATTTATAATTTGTTTTATGCGATTTAGTTTGGTTTATCTCATTTATCTATGATTATTAATGGTATGTCTGAATTAATTTCTTTGATTTCAATATGCAATTTGTTTGCCTAGTTTCCCCGTTCTAGGGTTACGTTGATCCCGATGACGCGTAGGTAGATATATGATCGTAATTGCTTGATTGAGAATTGAATTTGAATTTGATTCATTCTAGTGAGTTTATCTTGTCTATCTCAAGCATATTGAAAGCTTACGTAGGCATACGTAGAGAACTTGTGATTACAATATGAATAGTAATAGTAGGGTAGTTTGAGCGAGAGCTTATTATTTATATCTGACCAAATAAATTGAACTTGAGATAGATTTTGGTGAAAAGTTTGTTTCTTGAGGATTGCTAGCCAGTATAGATCTCTTAATTTTTACATTAGCGTGACTTTTTATGAGACTGTAATCAACTCCGTTTATTATTTAGATTTTAAAAGTTTATTGGTTAATTCCTTGTTCATGAGAGTGTTGTTATATGTGATTGTTGGGCATAATTTTCTATACTAGTTGGGCATAGTTTATGTGATTCAACACTTAAAACTATGACATAGTCCATCATACTTGCGAGTTAAGTTTTAATCTATCACACGTTCTTTATAAAAACGTAATTTCCCCTAGCTCCTAGACCGAGAAACTAGCTAGGATAAAAAAAAACACTATCAATCTATAATCCGCCATTCACTATTGTTACTATGGATGACAATCTTGTCCACATTAGATGGTTACATGGATCACTTGAACCAAATGAAAGGGCAAACCCCGATAAAATACGGTTGAACCTCGAATGATGGTTCATATTAGATTTGAGAGACAATAGCAGAAAACATTAAAAGCTAAAACCCTAATTTTTTAATTACTTGTTCAGTCAGCACTAGCATTTCAATCATCATCGTAAGCTTCTTTCAAAGCCCTATGTTATGATTAAAGTCAATCATACTGAAGATTTTATACAACAATATTCTTTCAAGTTTCAAACTTGAGCTTTTAGATTTGAAGAGATAAAATCCTAATTGCCTGCTCATGTCATGAATAATCACACTATATTATACTTGTGTTTTAATTCCGTCATGAAGAAGGTCCGTATAATTTCTGGTAAAAAATATCAGGTTGGTACCCACTGTTCGATAAAATCGTCATCCAAAGACGTCGCCATTTTTATGTCAGAATATCGGGACCAACATCATGACGTGGCTCTAGCAATGGGGAAGCCTTCATTATTTTAAAACAGAAGGCTACAATAAACAAATTATGGAGAGATGTGTTTCTCCTTGAGAAACGAAAACGACCGGAAACAGGAGTAACACCATCGAAAATCTCCACCCATTTTATGAACTAATAATGTAAACTAGAAAAAAAAAATACTATACACTTTTTTCCCCCCTTTTATTCTTCATATTGGCCATGAAAGCACTGTCTATATTGCCAACATTCCTTCACTGACTTGATTATCATCTGGAGAGTCCGGTGACTGAGCCTTTGGCTTGCTCATAACGCGCGAGTAGCCGTATCCAAGCGAACTGCCACTGGCTTCACATAGCTGCAATTTTGTTAACTTTAGTTAGGAAAATGAAACAGCCACCAGTACAATGATTCGAGTTATTATGTGTATATCATATTTGGAACAGCACCTCCGAGAGCTCAGAGAGGTGGCGAGATCTGAACTCGTTGATTGTTGTAGCTATCTCGGACATTGGTAGTTTGGCCTGAAGACAGTCATGAACAAATGATGCCATTTAACATGTGGAAACTGACTAAAGCTAGTTGAAATAAACGGTCAACGCTTCTAGAATGGTATGATTCTTCGACAACAAGGACCTTTTCAGCATATGTCATGATTTATGTTTTCATTTATGGGAGATGGCGAAAAAATAATTTATCCAAGATTAAACTTCAATGCAAATGCAGCACAAGGATGGAACAGGCCCGGTTCATAAATCTCCAGACTCCAGCCATACGCTAGACACATTCAACAACTACTTAGTACTTACCATGTATTTGGGTTTGATCTGCTTATTTGTAGCAAGTAGCAGCAAAACTTTACAACGATATTACTTTTGATGGGTACCACATGAAACACTATCAATTCTGATACGAGTTAAAATTCAACACTGGGGAGACGAACGATTTACCTGCGCAAGAACTGCAGCTGCCAACTGGAGACTTGGCTCCAGGGTCTCTGGCACAACCTGGAAGTAAAATAGTGTAAATTAGAATGAATGACAAGTGATTCTTGTTGTGGAGGAAAATTCTATAGGCCGACATAAGGATTCTTTACACAATATAATATATAGCCTTCTAAAACAAGGTAATGCAAAAGGAGAATTATTATATCAGTGGGAAAATGTTAGCACGATACCGCAGTAGCCCCTGCCTTCTCCAAATTAAGACCATGGTCCACATCATGGGCACGGACAAAAGTCTTCACATTCGGAAAGTATTTATTCAGAGCCCAAACGGTTCTATAATTTGCACCAGGAGTATCTAAAGTAATTGCTGCAGCACATGCTCTTTCAGCACCAACTTTATGGAGGACCTAGCCAGATAAATTGAAGCATATCAGCAACAAAACACAATTATAACATGCATCGTGTTGACAGCTTCCCCTACCTCACGACTTCCAGCATCTCCAAAATAAACGGGCAGGTCAAGTGAACGTCCAATTGCAACCCGATCACTGAAAATTTTCAACAGTATGAAGTAAATAACACTAAACGTAATGCATAATATTCGGGTGCCTCAGAGCGCTGCAATGAGGAATATATGACATCTACCTTCTGACATCAAGGGCTACAAAAGGTATTAATCTTTCTGAAAGAAGCTGGGCTATAATCTGCCAGAAGAAAATTGTGGGGATTAATATGGTCATCAGCCAAAACATTATTTTCAGAAATACTTCCTTTCTCTTGCAACACTTGTAGTTTTACAACGATGCACATTTATTAAAAATTCCTAAATAAACTTGTTTTGCACATTCATGGAGGAGAGAAGGTAAAAAGAAAGTTGTCTTGACGATGTAAATACAGGGTTATAAATCTAAAACATGTAATATGAGAATAATCAATGAGCTAAAACGACATGTATTGTGAGACAGAGTAGTTTATTTATTCTAATTAGAAAACACATAGGATATAGGAGATTACCTGACCAACTCGTCCAAATCCACAAATTATGATATGATCTTGCAAATCATCTGTCTAGAGAAGGAATGATCCAAATAAGCAGGCATGTATTTAATTAAGCTACATCAGTTTTGAACGATGTCAAAATTATTTAGTTGGTGGGCAACCCATATGAGCAGAATGTCATGAAAAGTCGGTGAAATTAGAAATTTGATGGGGAAAACAATAGAAGTCACAAGAAATTTAGCAAAAGAGTTTCAATTCAACAGGAACATGTTTATTAAGACAGTGCAACGAGATACTAGTACCCCCTTTCCCCAGAATTACAATTATGGCTTTGCTAACCAGTTCCCAAGGTGAACTTATCAAAACTAGTCTGTTGCTCTCTGAAGTCATAATGTGAAAAATTAATGGGTAAAAATGAGTTGGTATTCCTGGTAATTAGTGACCTAATCAAAGCAATATTGCCAAAAATGCCCTAATAGTTCAGAACTAGGACACCTCTAGGATATTGTTGCAATCACAACGTACTTACTGATATGGCTTCCCCGGGGGATACACTAAGAAAAAATGTTCATTTTTCTGTTACACTGTTACGAAGTCTTTCAGTTAAGACTGGTAATTATTTAAAAAAAACAGATTTTCAAAATCCAACATAGTTCAGACCCTTCCATATAAAGAGCAAAATGGAAGTTACTATGTGCATCCTACCTCACTTTCAACTGGTAATAAGCTTCGGACATCATGCAGCTCAAAGCGAGAAGCAATAAGCTGACCCCCAGCAGCCAAATATGGTGTTAAGGCCATGGAAATTCCCACCACAAGGAAAAGCAAGGATGACAATTGTGGTGACATAATCCCCTATGGATGAGAAAAAATAGAAGGGAGCTTAGCAAATACTCCAAAACTGTAGCAAGTTATGTCAGTCCACAATAGTCAAAAGGAATAAATGAAAAACATCTGTATTGGTACAATTGATAGCACATGTTTGCATGCCTATGATTATAGCTAATATGGAGCAAAGCAAGACAGAAATAAAAAAAAACATCAAAAGATAAAACTCATAAATTTCAGTATAGGCAAGACATGCTTGTGGTAATCGTATATAATTTAAAAATAAGCAGTTTTAGATCATATAAAGCACGAGGGAGTCTGGATACAAACTACAGGACAGTGAAAGCGCTTCTTCAAACGTTTGAAGCAACAAAGAGTCCTGGCACAGCTCATCATATATATAGGCGCATCAGAACTAAAATGGTACATTGCTACAGTAGTCCTGCCTTGTATCCAATTTCACTAAGAAAACACTTCCGGGCACTGTACTCAAAAGCATATTCCTATCCATGGTAGTTCAGTTATATAGTGTTAGAACCCTTCCGAAAAGGGTTAGTCATTGCTAACCAAGTGTTAAAGCTATTAGTCCAATGAACATGATAAGAAGTCCAAAATGCTACTTCCCTGAAGACTTCTCTTAGTAACACAGGGTTCACAGAATCAACTTCAAAATAAAATGCTAATGGACCTAACATCATACGCTAGTGCTTTCATAGAACCCCGGTAGAAGTAAGGATCTCAGTCCTAGGACTGTAATGGAAAAATCTCACAGCACAATAATTTGCTGAAGAAACGATTTTCTGATATTATTTCAATTCAAATTTGGATGCTGACTACAATAGAGATCTACCCTATTTAAAAGGAAATAAACCGAACTAGGAATGCAAAGAACAAGCCCCTAACTAGCCCACCACGAGCATTATGCTAACGTAATAAAAGAAATCAAAATAAAACACCCACTAAGAGAAAAGTTAGCAACTAATTCATTGCTAGAAAATAACAAAAGCCAAAATGCATGACAACTGTTAACTGATACTTGATCTCAAAGGTGGGCACATATCAAGTTTCCGCACCCCTGTCCCTAGAGGCATCTAGGAACGGTAACCATTGGTACTATATAGGTAAAGAGGTTCGATGAAGAGATAAGAAGAGATGAACTTGGAAGATTTCGAGCTAAAAAGTGACTGCTTTCATAACGTAAGTCTGTTCTAACAAAAGAAGAAAGAGTAACTTGTTAGCAAAATATTCACCAAATTCTACAGTCAAACCTGGTTAACTGCTTCTCCAAAAGCTACAAAGGCAAACTCTCCCCCTGGTGCAAGAAGAAGACCAGTTCGAACGGCAGATATAAGCGAAAGACCAAAAATTCTTCCAACTAAAGCAACCAACAGAGTCTTGCCAACAATTAGGAGCCCCAAGGCTCCAGCTATAACTGGGAAGTTTGACAGAAGAAGTTTTGGATCAATTGACATCCCAACCTGAAAACAGAACAAATATATGTTAATCTTTGCGTCAGCACACTATTAATGCATTATTCTTTTCACAAAAATAGGATTTCTATCTTATGATTTAAAATATCCATGAGAATTACAAGGGGATAAGCTTTAATATTCTAAAAGGGGTCCATGTGCTGGCATGACAAACCGTTGACCTGTGATATATATATGGGAATTTGGCTGACTTGACAGTGATGAGGGTTTCTGGGTTTGTTAGGTCACTGACAGTGACAGGAGAGGTTGCTTCTCCTTGGCAGTTGGTGGACTTAGTGAAGGATTTGGCAGGAGAATTCATTTGAAATCTGTCTGTCTTTGCTATATAATGTGTGAGTATTCTATTTACCGTACTCTACACTTCTAGTGTTCTTTGTGCCTAAATCCTGGTTTGTGCTCTATCACAATCACAAGTCAAGCAAAGCACAAAACATATAAAAACAAAGGAGAATGATGGTTCCATTAGCAATCTGTGATAAGGCATAACAAAAATGTTTCAACAAGAGGCAAAGAGAAGTAAAAATGTACCGTCATGAAAAAAAGACCTAACAGAAGGCCACGGTATGGTGCAATATCTGATTCAACCTGCAGGGAAAATTCAGTTTCTGCTAGGAGTAAACCAGCCAAGAATGCCCCCAACGCCATAGATAGACCAGCCTGGTTGAAGTAACAAAAACAGAAGTGTCCTCGTGAACAGGAAAAATATTGGCATTATGCTTGACTCAAATTCGAATGAACAGGAACACAGTAGTCTCAACTTGAACCGATCAATCAAATAGTGCAAGCATCTTGTTGAACATACCCTCGCAGTCAGGAGACTAGTCCCCAGTATGACAAGAAGTGTATTGGCCGAAAATATCTCTGCATTCTGATTTTCCGCAATTTGTTTATAAATTGGTCGAAGAAGCTGCAGGAAACAAATCCATGGTGAGCTTTAAACAAGGTTTAATAAGACCAAAATTATATCACTATCCCAATGTCTCAACATATCAAAAAGATAGCAGACACATGAGCTTAGACCGGTTAAAAAAGAATTACACCTACCAATCTTCCACCAGCAATAATAACAGCAATGGCAACAACTGCCTTCAGACCAGCCAGTCCAAGAGCTTCAGCGATTGCTTGAAATCCAACCTAAAAAAAGAAACTCAATATGAACAAGCTTTACAAAAGAAATCATAAGCATTTGAAATTTTCTCACTCATTTCCCTATTCTCACTTTAACCTACACCGGTGGAGTGTCAATGAAGAGAAAAGGATCAAAAGAAACTTAATGGGAACAGACAACATCACAAAGATGAGAAGTCAGTTTATATATGCAAGACAACATACCCCGCCTTTAGACGAATTTGGTGAAATAAGAGGTATGAGTATGAGCAGCACCACAACAGCCAAATCCTGTTAGAAATACAGCATAACATCAGAAACCGGTCCTCTTTCACACAGTTAATATTAACAGAGTTTTGAGATCGGATGAGAGAAAGTTGTAACATAAATAACTGCACTGAATAAATCATAACTTCAAAAATGCAAGTATGATATTGGTCCATAAAATGTGGGAATGCATATCCATTCACAAGAAACCTAGACAACCTGACCGAGCGCAGAATACAGCAGTGTTGTTATTTTAGCTGTCAAGTAGTTTATTTGGACTTTTAAGTTTGTACACTAACATTTGATGATGCTGATTGGTGACCTGATCATGAGTAGATTCCAGAGTCCAGGACACCCAATAAAGATGAAAAAATGGTTACAGAATGCAGTTAACAGAGAGCAAGTACCTGGAAGAGTAAGACTGAAAATGTGGCACGCCCATGCCTCGATGTGCTCTCACCACGCTCTTGAAGGACCTGCAAAATGGAAGAAGGCAGAGGGTTGCTTTTCAGAAACACTGAGGATTAGAAATTCTCTTGTTGGAAATTAGGGTTTAGAAATTGCTTTGAGGCGTGAAAAGATGACTATCTTTAAAGGGATATTTGTCCCCTTTATAATTGTTGTAGGGTTCTAGTCAAATTCACCTCCTAGGATACAACAAAGCCCTAAAGAAATAAGAGCAAATCTGATTCCTTTCTTACATTTTTTTCTGTGAAGAAACAATTATCTATGTATAGAGAATTTCCTGAATCTGTGTGCTGACAATTCATTCAGATATCAATCAGGAATTTGGAAAAGAGCAGTTAGGAAGTTATTTAACTGATCTAACTCATCCTATTGAGATCAACTTTTAATCTCAGGCGCAGATTTTCAATCAATCTGTCTATTCCCTTTTTAATTTCAGAATTATTATTTACTTAATACAGAATCAATAAATCCTATTAATAGACTTTTACTAACATTCCCCAGTAAATCTAAAAATCAAAATTTTGTTAATAATGTCATACATAATGAAAGTGTTTTTCAACTTAATCTTCCAATTAGTACAACTCTAACAAAGTGAAAACATAGTATGTTTTAAACTGATCAAATCATCTTACTTTTATCAACACCGGTAAGAGCGTACATACAACATATTCCAGCTTCTCCCTTAGTTTTAAACTTGTTATTAAGGTTGGAGTTCACCCTAGATTCATAGAAAACTTATAAATCAATTGGTTTTGTTTAAGAGCAACTTGACTCTTATGCTATCTATATAGGCAAGATCCTTTAAAATCAATAAGATATTGTACATTTTCAAAATATTATTAAGAGTATAAATATTCAACCTGCTTTTCTGCACTCGAATCTCTAGAAAGAAGTTAAGTTCCTGTTGCGGTAACTTAGTTAAATATCAATGCCATTGCAGCCGGTGACTTAGTTAAATTTCAATCCCATTGCAGTTGAGGTATTCCTTACCGGTTCTCTCAAGAGTGCTTTTGTAAAATTATCAGCCAAGTTCTCACAAATTTGACACAAGTAATAGTAATATCCCCTTCTTCGATCAATTGTCTAACAAAAGCATGTCTTAAGCTTATATGTCTAGATTTTTCATTGTAAGTTCTTATAATATGCTCTAGACACTGTAGCAGAACTATCAAAAATCACAAAATACAAAAATGGCTTGCATCGGTCGTGGCCACAACTCTATATCCAATAGAAAATTTCTCGACCATTCAGCTGCTTTTTTTTGTAGCACTAAGGGCTACAAACTCAGCTTCCATTGTGGAATGAGTTATGCGTGTTTGCTTCTTTGAAGCCCATAACCCCTCCTTTGTGTAAAAACGCATCCACTAGTTGACTTATTATCATCTACGCTAGATATCCGACTAGCATGTAAAACTTCCAAAACTGTGGGAAAGCCACTGTAGGACAATTTCAAATCTATTGTCCTTTTTAAATAACCTAAAACTCGAGCAATTCCCTTTTAATGTTCAATTTCAGGAGTGCTAGTATACCTAGACAGCTTGCAAGTTGCAAATACAAAGTCAGGCCTTGTACACTGCATTGCATACATTATGGCTCTAACTTGTAATGGTTCAAAAATATCTATTTTTAAATCCTTAAGCATGTTCCCTATACTCTGCAATCATTCGCTTGATCCATCACACATATATCAGTTTTCATAGAGAATTCAAAAATTTTCATATTAAGAAAATTAGTTGATCCTTGTTTCTCATTGTTGTATCATGGTTTCAAGTGTGGCCCATATCTCTTTGGGTGATTTGATAGAATTCAAAATACATCATAATACGAAACTTATACTCCTTGTTTCTCATTGTTGTATCTTGGTTTCAAGCGTGGCCCATATCTCCTTAGGTGTTTGATGGCAGTAAACAAATTGTATAGTTTGTCCGAGAGTGTGCACATGACTTCATCTTCTTCTCTGTTCTTTTTTTGGCCCTTGATTTTCTGACTTCGTCTTCTTGTTGGAACATTGTAAAGTTCCAGTTCATCTTCTAACAGATAGGAAATCCTTCCGGCGGTTCGGTTGTTTAAAGAAACTTAATTCGTTAACGTTAGGGCTTGTGATCCGGCCTCCATGACAAAATAGCACGTAACAAATTGTTGGATATTAGGGTCACTCCTAGGATACAACAAAGCCCTATAGAAATCAAACAGCAAATCTGATTTCATATATATATTTTTATATTTTACTGTGAAGAAACTAGGGCTGTTAATCGGTTCCGGGTTTCTGACGGAAACCGTTGGAACCGAACCTGTCTTTTACGGTTTGGTTCAGTTTCAAAATGATTTGTTGATTATTTTTCAAACTGAACCGTTATAAAATTATTTGGTTCGGTTCGGTTCCTTAGATTAAAATTAGATAGGAACCGTTTTTATTTTTAAGGTAAATTAGTAAAAGTAAAATAACATAATACATAAATACCAAAAAAAGATTAAAAAAGGTTATGGTGTCTTTCTTTTATATAATGACTCTAATATTGTCTTATGTTTCTCTATATCATTCATTCGTTCCTCTCTAGTTGGCTTCTATAGTTCTTCAACTTCTTCTTTAAATAGGTTTGTCTTCAACCCGATTTCTTTTTCTAAAACCCTTTTTTTAATTAGTTTCTTTAATTTAGACTATAACAATTTCAATTATTGCACTTAGAAGACAGTGGTTGTAGCTCATTGTTTTGCTATCAACATAGGCTTGGTCTTCAATTTTATCTTCCATTGTAACAATGTTTAATTACTTATGCTAAAGCATGCTTGAGATATCGAGAATTAGGGAAGATTAAGACAAATCATGTAAAAGTTAGAAACATCTATATACTTAACAAAATTAAAGTAATTGGAAGTAACTACTACAATTCATATGCAAATAAAATTCGTTAAAAAGTTCTAGTTCGGTTCAAAACGGTTCCTTTGTAATTCAGTTTCAAATGGCTCCACTCACTAAAAATACAGGAACCGAACAGTATACCTAAAATGGTTTGGTTTGTTATGTGGTCCGGTTCCAAATGGTTCTACCATTTAAAAGTACAAGAACCGAACCGCATATCTAAGACGGTTCGGTTCCCTTGTAATTCAGTTCTAAATGATTCAACTCACTAAAAATACAGGAACCGAACCGTATACCTAAAACAGTTTGGTTCCTTATGTGGTCCGGTTCCAAATGATTCCACCACCAAAAGTACAGGAACCGAACCGCATATCTAAGACGGTTTGGTTCCTAGCTTCCAAACAAATCATTGTTTAGGAACCGTTTAACAGCCCTAGAAGAAACAATTTTCTATGTATAAAAAATTTCTTGAATCTGTGTGCCAACAGTTAATTCAGATTAATTCGGCCGAGAGGATCTAATCCACCCTGGGAAATATCACAGTCGTTGTGATCTATTAAGATATCAACTTTTAATCTCAGCCACAGATTTGCAATAAATCAACATAATCTCTTTTTGGTTTCACAATTGCTATTCAATTATTATCAAATTATTAAAATCAATAAGCCTTATTAATAGACTTTTACCAACACTTTCCGGAAAGACTGAAGATTAGAAACTCTCTTAATTGGACAACAATATTTCGAGGTTAAGAAAAATAAAGACATAATTCTGAACTAACTCCTACCGTGCTCACAACTACAATGAAGAAGTAAACATTCCATAAACTGAGGAAATATAGAGTAAACAGTCAATAGAGCATCATGAAGCTGAACTGATTCTACACACACAGAAGCATTGAACCACATAAATGAGTTTGCTCTCAGTTTCAAAATCAAAGAAATCAAATTGGGCTTCCACTTTCCATGAATAAAAAATGTCAAGTTTAGTGAACTACCATATATCACAAAGTACTATGTCTAACAAAATGTTCTAGTGACTGCTTATAGTGTGTGTCATGTATAAATAAATCAATATTTTCAAGTCAAAAACAAGCAACGACTTCCATGTTACTCAAAAAAGAAACTGATTAAACAAGCAGTAGAATATTGTTCTTTCATAAAATGCACAAAGTAATTACAGATTCCAGTGTGGAGCTTAAAGCAATTATATGTTAAAAGAAGTAAGGCAAAATTAGTCACAAATGGAACCTGCAAGACAACAGCTGTAGAGGACAGCGCGAGGCCATTGCCAATAACAATTGCAGCAGGACCTAGCTGGCCTGATAGGAAATGAGCAACCAAGCCAACCACTGCTGCTGTAACCAAGACCTGCATCAGGACCAAACTTATGGAACGGGTGAAACATGGTATGTAAATATAAACGAGAACTCAAATTTCTCATTACCTGAGCACTTCCTAACCCAAAAACATATTTCTTCATGGAACTTAATCTTTCAACAGAAAGCTGCCAGGACCCAAAAATCCAGGTTCAGTTTTACTTTTCACATGATGCAGTTCATAAATAAATCACGAAACAACATCCTATACAAAAATTCCAAACTGATACTCTACCTCAAGACCAATATTGAACAGCAAGAAAACTACTCCAAATTCTGCAATTGCCTTTGTCCCATGTACATGACGAATGATTGAAAGACCATAAGGTCCAATTAATATACCAGCTGCCAAATAACCTAGAACAGGACTCCCTGGACATTGCAGAATATTGAGATGATAATATGGTCAAAAGAGAAATTTTCTGGAAATTAATTCTTAACAAGGGCAAACATTTACACGACGAAATAATCATAAAATTAGCTGATATCAACTTTAAACTGCACATCTAATTTCTTATAGATATGTTATAGATAATAGTGCATATAAATTATAGCAGAATCAAGATAAGTACCCCCAGGAATTTTCTGGAATATAGGCACAAATATAACACTTGCCAGAAGCAACCACAATACGTCAAAAAGAGATGCTTCCTCTTCATTTACCTGCAGGTGGGGAAAGAAACAAGAAAAAATGTCAGACATAACATGCTTGAGCACTATCCATTCACCCAAAAAAAATGTTGACGTGCCTCTTGATGAGGAAGCTTCTCAATTAGCTTCATCAACTCCTTGGGGAATCTTTGTAATTGTTGAATCACAGGCTTCGCATTTAAGGAGACCTCTTCCATAGTTGTGGTGATTACATCAGACCGTTGAAGCAGCTGAGGACCCTTGCTTGCACGATTGGTATAAAAAGTGACCCTATAAATAAATAAATAAATAAAAGTCAGTGCCCAATATAGAGAAGCCAAACTACATGTGTAATCAACTACAAAAAGAGACAAAGAATCAGTCCGTTATGTGAAAAGCAGTAGCATGGTCATGAAGCTCCTTATGTAGAGTAAGCAGAGTGCTAGAATATATGGTTTCAATCCTAGATTGGAGAAACTTATAAGAACAACCAAGACCTTTCAACTAATTTGAAGATAGTTTTGCTGACATTGCTGTTTTTTACTGATACAAATCCTTCACAAGCTCTAATATAACTTATCCCTACTCACATTGACATATTGCATACTGAATAATATTAGAATGTGAAGCATTCTATAAAGCATCAAATAAATGACATTGAGGAACAGAGATTTGATTTGTAAAGTATATATTAAAGGTGGAGGGGGCATAAACAAAATCCAAGGTGAGTTTCTTCAGGGATATGTGAGAAGATGAGATTGGCAGCATTTCACTATGTGAGAAAACATGCCTCTTCTAGAGCATTGACAGAAAACAATATAAACAGCTAAATACTGGTAGGCTTCGTTATGATTATCCTAGACAGTCCTATTTTCAAGTGCCATAATGAAACATGCAATTATACTTAACAAATTTGAAATATGTGCCATCCTTCCCACAAATATTTTATGGAAGCGGACAGAATGGCTCCATTCAGATTTGCACAGTATATAAAGGTTCAAGGTCAGATGCATGAATGGCCAAAATCTTATTGAAAGTAAATATCAAGAAAAAGTGAACATCCTAAGTCGTAACTGAATCAATTTATCTATGCCTCTCTTTTTACCGGAAACCAATAGTTAGGGATTCTCAAACAAAGACTTCGGTGATAAAGGCCATTTCTAGAAACAAAATTTGAATGCAGCATTCCACATCATTGGAATCAAACTATTTTAGGTTTGGGAAGTAATACATTTATTCAAAAAAAAAGTAAGTATAATTTCAGAAACGTAACATACCCTGCTCCAAGAAGCAATAAGGCTACGATGAGCTTAGGCATTTGTTTCTTTGCAAATTTAATTAGACCGTGAAACATGAAGGCTGGTGTGAACTCTGCCTCCTCAGCATCGAATGAAAAGAAAGATGCAGGAAAGAAACGAGAAGACTTCTTCAACAATGCCTTTGGAGGACTTAAGGTTGAGCTATCTCGTGCAGTGTCCTTTTGCACCTCTTGCTGCTTTGCTTGTACAGTACTTTTCAACTTCTCAGCTTCAACATCAGCATCTTTAGCAGAGTCAACGCCTTTCTCATTGTCCTTTCCACCTGAATCAGAAGATAGACTACTTTCGTACAAGCCCGGGCTTGACAGCTCATAGTAGTTTTCTGATATTGGTTTCTCAATCACTGATCCCTTTTCATTTTCAGCTACATTATAACTGCTATCTAGTGGCATGGTTTCCATTTCATCCTCAACAACTTCATTATCCAACAATGCTGCAGCATTTTGCTGAACAGGAGCATCTGCTGCTTCAGCCATAGAAGCAGCAAGGATTCTCTCCTCTCGTTGCAAGGCAATTTCAGCATCATTAACTCGTTGAGCAGCCTCAAGCTCAAAAGCAACAGCTTGTTCTGCTAAAAGCATTATATTGGCCACATCCTCCTCGGCTTTTACTGCATTCATCTGTGCTTGCTCAGCAACCTCATTCAATCTATCCACCTCTTCTTGAAGCTCCTCTTTTCTGATCTGCAACCGCACCAGTTCCGCCTCAGAATTTTCCAATATAGTTCTGCATCCTTTAATCTCCTCCCGTGCTAACACTAGAGCTGATTCCTCCTGCTTCAGAATATTAGAAGCCTCCTCCATTTCACCTTCAAAATCATTTCTCTCTAAATCTGAAGAAGGGGCAAATCTAGACCTAGCATCTCCTAGTGCTTCCAGAGCTACTTGAAGCCTTGCCTCTGCCAAAGAAAGAGCCATTGTCGCTTTCTGGACAGCTTCTTTTGCAACTATTTCTCCCTTGACAACCTCTTCGATCATACCAAGGGTGGTTACAACATCATTCCTGGCACTTACAGCTTCATCTTTCATTGCTATAGCAATCTCAGAGATCTTCTGTGCCTTCTCTTCAAACATATTGCTATTTAGGTGAGCAACCTCTAAATCCCTCCGCGCCTTCAATAAGAGTTCCTTTAGATCATCCGCCTGTTTTGCTTCATTGTCCCTTTGTCCGCCAGATCCAGATGATTCAGAGTCAGAGCTACACTCTTCCATTACCTCTTTCTCCAAACCTTCTGCTATCTCCAGACTTCTGTCGTTTCCATCAATGTATACTACAGAATCATTTCCCTGACAATGTGCAGGTAACACTAGCCTTGGCATTTTAACCCTAATTTGAGAAACACTAAGCCCTAATTTCCCGGACTGCAAACTGTAGAAACTATCAATCTCTCTTAGAAAGTGCGGCCTTGAACTGAACAAGACATTACGATCCCTGTTTCCCTTTGAATTTTTCACAACAAAACATCTAGGTACAAGGCTCGCCATGCCAAGATGCTTATACCCTAAACCACTCATTTTAAACCGTGGTTTTGCACTACTAACATCCACTAGCCTATTTCTTCTACATCCATTTCCTCCAAATATATATGACTGCTGCAAATTACATGCAAAATCCATAGCAGCTTCCCTTGGAAAAACTTATTCCCAGACGATTTAGCATAAACGAACCCCCAGCTCCGTTGACCGTGAACCTATAACCCAACAACAAAACTTCGCAGACAGAAATTCAGATAACGAGAAAAAAGAAGACCATCCAAGATGAAACTCAAATCCAAACCATCAGAATTCACACAAATCAGAAGGGTTAAGTAGCAGTAATTGTGATAGTACAGTACAAACTATGCAAAAAAAAATGAGAATTCGTTTCATAGAGAAATGCTCACCGATCGAGATAGAAGTAGAAGAACAAGCTTGGGGAGCTCAAAGCTAAGAATCCGATGACGGATTCGAAGACTGCAAGGTGAAGTGTGACTGTGCGGCTTCTTTTTTTTCTTCCTTTTTTCGTTATGTTTTCTTATAGTTTTTCGTTTCTATATAATCGGCTTTTACAGGTCCGAAAGGAGAGTCGCGTTGGCGTGGGTGGAAGCGTTTAGTTCCCCAAACAGTCACGTCTCCCTTCTTACAATTTTTTTTTATATATAATAAATCCTTATTAACATAACAATTTTTATTTAAATTATGGGAAATTCCGGTTGGCACCATGTGGTATGTGGTATTTCGGGTTTTGTCCACAAGTTTTTTCGAGTTCGGATTTGCCCCTCAATTTTACACTTTTTTACATTTGCCCAAAACTCTAACCATGGTCAAACAACATTTAGTTTACATAAAATAAAACCAAATAAAAAGGTTCTCTCTCACTCGAAGAACACAACTACTCTCCTTTGGGATATCAGAATCGTCTCTCTCGAAGATCATAGTTGTTGTTTAAGTATGGAACTCTATCTCTCGCCATTCGGTCAAATAACAGTTATTTTTGCGATTTTCAAAATCATTTCAGTTTTAGGATATACCAGGGGTTTGTCCCTGGCTGCATGCTGCAGGCTGCAGCTCATCATGACCTTCTTATCTAGTGGCAATCTGGCAAACGTCTACGTAGCTCCATGAAACACGTTCACATCCTTTTGCTGTCAAACAAACAATCAGATTCCATGACATGCCCGTCCACAAAAAAACAAATAGTTTACAAGATTAGCTACAAGACCGGATTACATTATCCTGCACGAACAAGTCTTTCTGTTCCCGTTTCTCAAATTCATCATCTAAGCCACCAGTTTCACTGCAAATTTAAGAAATTGTAGAAACAACTGAGAATGTTTTATAGGTATAATAACCACAACTTGTGTAATGATCACATAAAACCCATCTAATCGGCGTTTGGATCAGGTTTCAAGTCTGTACAAAATAAGAAACATATATTTATGGGTTTTCCATTTTTTTCAATTGTTAATTTCAAGAATTAAGATTACTATTAAAGTATAGCATATCTGTAAGTCATTATTTAATTATAAGAAATAAAAAAAAAACATTCAAAACTAGAAACTAGAAACTGAAAACTTAGGGCGTGTTTAGTAAATTAGATTTGTAGTCGTAGTTGTGGTTTGTAGTCGTAGTTTGTAGTTGTGGTTGTCGTTTTCGAGTAGATTTTATGGGATTCGAGTTTTGAAAAAAAATACCGTAATAAATCTAAGGACGTGTTTAGTAAAATAGATTTATAAAGTTTCCATAATAATAAATTACATAAATACCCTTATTTATATATGAAATAAAAAAAGGAAATCAATTCTAAAAAAAAGGAAATCAAATATGAACAAAAAAAAGAAGCCAGAACTAGCGATGAAATTGAAATTGAATGTCAAATTCATCTCCTACCATCATCTCTTCAATCTCCCATCATCTTCAACCAATGTTCTCAAACAAATTCAAACCTTCGTTTCAGATCTAGGGCGACAAATGCCCTACAATCACAAATGTCCAGTCTCTTCGATCTCTCATTGTTTTCAAAGAAAAACGAGTCATGACAGTAGTAACAAATGCAATCTCTTCGATCTCCCATCATCTTCAAAGAAGAACGAGTCATGGCAGCAATCACAAATTCCCAGTAACGTTAAATTTCAGTTTCGATTTCAAATCTAGGGCTACTATTTCTCTTCTTTAGATCTCCAGTAAATGTTTTTGTTTCAAATCTATGGCGGCTTCAGATATAGGGCTACTGTGTTATGTCGTCCCACCAGTTTCTGTGTCCGATCTTCCAAACCAATTTCTCTGTGTTCGATTTTCCAAATTGAAACATTGAAAGGTTGCAGGAAGGAGATAGGAAGAAGGAGAGGGTAAGATCGTAATGAAAATCGTAAACTCAAACTCAAATCTTCTGAAAATTTTATTTTGAAGATTTCTTAAATCTCGTTTTGAAAGACGACGAAATACAAAAATAAACAGCAATGCAATCTCCAAATCTCGTACTAACAGGGGTTCTAAAATGTGGGTCCACTAGAAATCTAAAAAAATCTAAAAACTACGCTTACTAAACAGGCCCTTACACGTCGTCTGTGACTGTCCATGTAGTGTCCCTCTGATAATAGCTACAGGATCACACACAATCATAATCAAAAAAGCATAACCAAATCAAAGGCCCCCTTATTAGTAAGGTTGCTTGCTTGTCACACAAATCTCAGTAGTTAGGGGAGGAAGCCAGTGTAGGGAAAAGATTTCCTACCTCTCTACAAGTCAGCAGAGAAGACTCTGCATTTTCAGGCCAAGGCCGGTGGAAAGCAAGGTAGGAATGCAAGAGTCGATTGAGATATTCATAATCCCGTCCGGCCCAATCCCAAGTTTGACTCTTCTTCAAGAGTTCAGTTAAGGGCAAAGCAATCTTGGAGTAGTCTATCACAAATTTCCGGTAGTAGTTGGCCAAACCAAGGAACAAGCGAAGCTCCGATACGTTGGGTGGCGGCTGCCACTCCTGAATTGTTTGCACTTTTGCCGGATCCATTCGAATCCGACCATGCTCTAGGACATGCCCTTGAGAGTTTCGGAATCAAAAGAATTCGAGGCAGTGGCACAAGAACCAAAACCATAACTGTTAAGAGTTTTACACAATCAATTGATTATAATAAATTAGTTATAATCTTAGCATCTAAAGATGTTTAGTTCTAGCAAATCCCAAGCATAATACATACCTTAGCTCAAATTTCCTAATCTCAACAAGCTCTCTCCCACACGCATCTGTCCACTGTATTTTCCTTTGTTCTACAAAACTAAGGTTGTTCTTATGCTGCTCATTTAGTGGTTCTTGCTCTGCTACATTATTCGTAGGAATTGGAACTTTATGTGATCGTTTCTTCAAGTTGCTCTTAAGAAAGACATTTTTTTCAAATTGTTCTCATCATTAACACTTGCTACTACTTCCTTGACATTTCAATTGCAAGATGAACCGGAAGATTAGAGCAATTTTTATTGGCAAATTGACCATCTACTTGTAACACCCCAAATCCGTAGGACTCGGAGTGCTACTGGGCTAGGATCTCACAATGGATCCTGACCCTAGCCTGACAACAATTTCACTGATTTTACAACAAGGCACAGATAGATTAAAACAAAACATGAAATTGATATATATAAATCTCAAAAGGTTATACAGAGTACTGTTGAGTACAATCAAAACATAACAAATATATACAAGATCAAAAGATCCCAATCCCACGAGGACGACCTAGTGTACGGAGCCCTCAACAGATCACCCTCTCTGGATCACTCTACAGTTCTCCTAACCTGCGAGGGATCTACAACACGGTATAAAACCGTTAGCTAACCATACACATATATAAGATGAGCATAAGCACAAGCACACATCAAGAATATTAAACACATCATCATGATATCACGCATTTACTCATTTTATAATCTTTATAAATATAGTCCAACACTCAAATCGTATATATAAGGATATCAATATGAATATATGTGACACGAGGAATATAACCCTCACCTCTCGGTGCTAATGCCAACTGGAGTGTGATGCGGTCACCGTCCCCGTATACCCTATGGGAGTGGAGAAAGCCCACCCCACAATCCAGAACTGACCTGCCCGTAGAGAACCTCTAGTCTCCCAACGGGATGAAAGGATAGCTGTCACGGCCCTACAATGGGCAGTCACTAAACCATAGGTCGGTAATAACAGTATCACATGCTAGCAAGCATAAACATACACCACTCATGCAACATCCAAAATAGAGATGGCAGCTAAGTAAGTCCTATGGACTTACCTCAGTCTCGGAAGTAATCTCAACTATGATCAACTCTCAGATACGTCCACTCCAATCTGAAGGACAACACGGCCTATACAAGGCATACATATATACATATCAATCTACTATCACACAAAGGGGTCACACCTAGACCCAAGGGATCCATAGGGATCATATCCAACTCGTAAACCTCAAAGCCCTAACCGGGATATCTATATCATATTCATCATCATCCAATACCTAGCATGGTACTAAGTCCCTCATACTAAGAAAGGAAAGGAGCTACCTAACTATAGGTAGTCCCGGGACAAGACGCACTTGCATGATCAAGGGACGCAGGGGCGGAATAGACAACCCGCAGGCGCAGCAGGGAGCAGCCGCAGGCGCGGTGACAAGGAACGCAGGCAAGGCGCGGGCGCTGCGGCACGGCTTCCGCAGGGGCGGCGGCTTCCAGGCGCGGGGGCGGCGATGGTGCAGAACGTGATCCCGCGACTTTTCTTCAGCTCTTCACGTGATTAAATCACGTCTTCTCTCAACCAAAACCACACACACACATATACATACACAAACCAACATCAATCTACATCCACATACATCTAAACCTAAGCTAAGAAGATGGAATCAAGGAAAGAAAGAAGGAGAAGCAAGATCACTTACCACCCTTGTGGTCCTAAGCTGCAGGGAGAGATCACACACCTCAGTAGCTGGCTTCCAAGCTCAGCATACACACATCCATCATCAACCACAACACACAACTCTCAAGCAAAACTCAAAGGAGAACCAAGAACAAGATCAAAGAGGAAGAGGGAAGCAAGGAGGACGTGAAGGAAGCTGGAAATGGAATGAAATGGAACCCTTGCTCAGCAAGGTAAAATGGAAGAAGTAAGGGTGAAAGGTAAAGCACGGTCAAAGGAGTCAACAAAACCGGTTGCAGCCGAAGGAAACCGCGGGGACGGTTCACTGGGCCGCGGGAGAGGAAACCCGCAGGGGCGGCAGACATGCCCGCGGGTGTGGCAAGGCCAATCTCGACCAAAGCCAATCTCGGCTAAGGTCCAATCTCGGTCCGAAAGACTAAGGCTCTTACACTACTCCTGTAGAAGCGCGACCGACACACACAAAGGAAGCGAAGCCGAAGGAAACCTGTTATCCCAAGAAGCCAGTTGAAAGTCAGTGTCACAATCGGGTTCACCAGCTGATAATGATTCCACAACGCAACTCTCAATCATGGGTATGTCTTCACTACGTTGGCCCAGGACTAGAAAGGACAAACCCTTGCGATACCCTAAAACTGAAATTATTTTAAAAATTGCAAAATTAACTGTTGTTTGACCATTATGATATCCCAAATAGAGCAGATGTGTTCTTGGAGTGAGAGGGATCCTTTTTTTTATTTGGTTTTATTTTATGTAAACTAACTGTTATTTGACCATGGTTAGAGGTGTTGGGCAAATGTAGGAAAATTGCAAAACTTAGGGGAAAAATCAAACTCGAAAAAACTTGTGGACAAAATTCGGAATACCCCATACCACATGGGTACCAACCGGAATTTTCCTTAAATTATTAAATTCAAGATTAAATATCTCGTTGATATGACTTGAATAGACGTGTCACCTATTTGGATCCTTACTGTTTGCATTTTATTTGCCTCAAATAATCTTGTCTAATTTGTTTATATGTAATTTAAAACTCCTTAATAATTTTTTTATAAAATTGGATGTAGTCATTATTGGATGAACCATTATAAATTTTTGTATTGTTTTTTTTTGTCTCCGCTCGACAAACTAGTATCATATGTTTTGAGTTTTTGGATTTGTTGTAATCTGGGAGAAAGATGTTTTTTTTTAACATGAACATTGACATGTTCACAAGGTTTCGGTTTGTAGCAAATCAAGATGCAAGCGTTGATAAAACAATAGGGCTTCTAGGGACCGTTGTCAAGGAAGGAATTCAATAAGGAAAAGGGTGATGCTATTGAGATGGTCACTCAAGAGGATAAGACGCATTCGATCATCATGTTGTGTCTCGCAAATGATGTCTTATGCGAGGTTTCGGGACACCGCAACCGAACTGTTGTTGAAGTTAGAGAGCCTCTACATGATGAAGTCTCTCATCAAAAAGTTGCTTCTAAAGCAACATTTGTTCAACCAACGAATGCAAGAAGGTGCGCAACTTCGTGAACATTTAGATCACTTGAACACAATTTTTCTAGATTTGCGTAATATTGAGGACGACGATGTTTCATTGATTCCGTTGGTATATTTTTCGTCATCACATGAAAACTTTGTTTAGTCATTTGTTGTTGGAAAAGATATCATTACTCTAGAACACGTTGGGTTTGCCCTTCATATAAGGGAACTACGTCCGTCAAGTGAATGAAAGTGGTTTAGGTAAGGATAGTCAGGCATCTAACCTGTTTACAAGTATAGGTAATGGACAGGGAAAAGTAGGGAAGAAAAAGGACACAAATTTGTTTTCTTCAAATGATCTTAAGTCTAATGATGTATGCAACTACTATAAGGTAAAAGGGAATTGCAAGAACGAATGTCCCAATAAGAAGAAATCGAAGGATTTTGGTTCTATAGTTGTTATAGAAGATGATTTTAAATTTGATGAGGATATAGCTTTGATTGTTGGTTGACACACTTATCACATTAATATATAATATGGGTTCTTGATTTTGGGGCTTCCTATCACACATGTCCTAACAAAGAATGGTTCAAAACTTATAAGCAAGTAGATGGTGATAGTGTTTTCATGGCTAACAATTATGTCTACAAGGTGGTTGGAATTGGCTCGATTAAATCAGAACACGTGATGGTGTATTTTGTACATTGAACGAGGTTAGACATGTACCACTTATTACTAAGAATATGATATCCTTGAGTATGTTGGACAGTAATGAGTTTTGTTTCAAAGATGAAGGTGGACATTTGAATGTATGTAAGGGTTTTGTTGTTATTTTGAAAGGTGTCAAAAATGACACTTTATATTTCCTATAGGGTTCTACTGTTTATGAGTATATTTTTTTGCATCATTATAGGTTCACAAGGATGATATTGTTGAGTTATGGCATACGAGACTTGGTCATGTGGTGAAAGGGGGTGTAGATTCTAACAAAGGAGGATCTTCTTGGTGGTCACAAGGTCACGAGTCTTGACTTCTGTGAGCATTGTGTCCTTGACAAGCTACACCACATCAAGTTTCCAAATGGTATACACGGGACAAAAGCCACACTTAATTACATACATTCGGATTGTTGGGGATTGGATAGGGTTGAGTCTCTAGGAGGTTAGAGGTATTTCTTGATTGTAATTGATGATTATTAAAGAATGACTTGGATGTTTGTCATGAAGCACAAAGGAGAATTTTCAAGAAGTTCAAAGAGTGAAAAATGTTAGTGGAGAATCAAACAGGCAAGAAGATTAATATGCTACAAACTGATAATGGTCTAGGTTATGTTCGTCTAAGTTTGATCAATTCTGCAAGGATGTTGGAATTGCTCGTCATCGTAAAGTTATGCATACACCACAACATAATGGTCTAGTTGAGAGGATGAATCAAACTCTACTAGAGAGAGCGAAATACATGCTCTCTAATGTAAAACTAGTTAGGAGGTTCTTAACAACAATAATGACTACAACATGTTACTGGATAAACCGCGGACCTCACACTGGCATAAAATGCAAAACACCTTATGAGGTGGGATCTGGTAAGTATGTTGACTATTTATATTTTAGGGTTTTTGGTTATATAGTTTACTATCATGTCAGTGAAGGTAAACTATAGCCCCGAGAAAAGAAAGGAGCATTTGTAGGCTATGGAGATGGTGCCAATGGGTACAAAATCTGGTCTCCGCATGAGAAAAGAGTTATTTTGAGTAGTCGTTTTTATGAGAGTTTTATGCTTAATTCGACAGTGAATCCAATGAAATCAAGGAAGAGTAGTAGTGCTAATAAAAAGGTGTAGATCTAGTTTCTTCCTCAAGAAGAAGAGGAACATCAATAATCATAAGTTGAGGTACTAGAATCACAACATCATAGAATCAAACACCAAGAGTTATTTACCAAAGCTTAGTTGAGAGTCGCTCAAGAAGAGTTGGAGTACGAATTCCACAAAGGTACGATTTTCAGGATATAATACGGTTGGTTATAATCTATAGGTTGTTGAAGAGATATATACTCATAAATCATCACCTATAGAAAATTTGTATTTTGAGTATGAAGTTTCACAGTGGTTTGTAGCAATGGCAGGCGAGATATAGTCACTTCATAGGGATCATACTTCGGAGTTAGACATACCATCTAGAGAGAGAAAGGTTATTACTTACAAATGAATTTTAAAAAAGAAGGAAGGGATGTCACTTGCTAAAGGGGTCAAGTATAAGACTCGATTTGTTGTAAGAGGTTTTTATCAGAGAGAGAGAGAGTCGATTACAATGCGGTTTTCTTGCCGGTAGTCAAACATACCTCCATCAGAGTGTTACTAGCAACAATGACACATCAAGATCTAGAGTTCGAATAACTTGATGTAAAGACAACTTTCTTACATAGAGAGTGATAGAGAGTGATGAGAGTTGAAGTGTGAACCTCAGGTCTTGCAGATACTTACAAGATCCGTTGTAATACAGTGGGTCAGGATCGAACATAGGGAAGGTGATATCTTACTTTGTAAATTTAATTAAGGAATCAAAATCAAGCAATTAAGTAAAGAAACTATATATAGATATAAGAGATCACTGGAAGAATACAAAAACCAAGACCAACAAGGTAGGTCATCCAAGAAACTATATATACTATGCAGAGTTTTCTTCTTTTATTTTACCTCTCTCTGGTCTATGTTTAAATAAGTCTCATTCGATCTAGGGGTTCGTTGAACCGTATGATATATTGATGGCGGCTATGTATGTGAATTTCTGAATTAATATCAGCAATGTTTTATGTTTCTTTTTAAAGGACTTAAATATACCTTTCAATTACCTTCGTTTCCCGAAGTGGCGTTCTTGATTGGTTTAGATAAAACAAAGTGAAGATCCAAACAATTTTGTTTTATTGGATGTTTTGAAAAGAACTTGGTTTTGAGAGTAGCGCTTTATCAAAGCTTCGAGGATTCTTAATCATCGTAGAATTTTTCGGTCTCTACACCTTTTTAAACCGATAAACCTTAGGAGAAGGTTTATCTACGTCTTTTCCAAATTTCAAAATGCTTATGGGTTTTTCTTTACTTGTCAAACCGCCGGATTGAGGGCTACACGAGTTGGAAAACACGATCTTGGTTTATCTATGTTCAAGACTACTTTAGATGGTAACCTACATAATTGCTTATTGAAGTTCATGTCATTTACATATGCGGTTGTTATGAAAGTCTATCATAGTGGGGATGCATACATCCTTAGGATCGCTTTGCTAAATCATATCTTCAAGATCCTTTACATTTATCTTGTTTCGTACCAAAAATTATTTTCCATTTCTCCTTCTTTTATCTTAATCTATTAGTTTTTTTGTTCAATTAAAACATACATAATCCTTGAGTTCGATAACCCGTATACGATAAGTGATCCCGTATCCTTGCGGGGATATAGTCTTATTACGGTCTAACTTTCACGATCACCTACAATGAGTTGTACTAAATAATTAGGGAACTAGAATTTGTACCCTGAGGAAGGCTAATCTTTCCCCTAATAGAGAAATTGGCTCGACAATTTTGTGTGAGGATTTAGCAATGTGGGTGTCAATGATTAAGGATAAGTATATTAGGTAGAATCAACAACCTCACTTAACCCCATTAGTGGTCTAGCATAGTATTTATCAAGGAGTTAGGATGGTTGTGGTCCCATAGGGCAAGATGGTAAGTGCGAGATAGGCGTCAATGAAGTTTTGACAAGACATTTGGATTGGAGACAGACTGGTTATTGAGTTGTGTTGGGTGTCAAAAGGAACTCATAATTTTTGTTGTTTTGATGTTAACAAATAACTCTTTATAAAGATTTTGGTAAGTCTCTTACATGTTTAGTTTTAGGGAACTAGCACTGTAGAAAGTGATCATATGTCATTGATTGAGTCTCGAATTGTAAATGAATATATGTTGAAGTAAAACAAGGACACCACAAGTGCATCGAGACGGGATGTTGCACCAAGTGAAAGTTACCACAATCAGAAGTTACGATGTGTTATTATAGGAAACATATTGTATATGTATGGACAAGTTTCTCTAGAGGACTTTTATCTATCTTGTAAAGCGTCTCTTGGAAATATCTCTTTCTAACAACTTAGTATCGTAGGATCTTTTAAGATACGAAAATATATCATTGACATTATTTATTCCTTGTCCGTAGATGATCATAGGAAGCGAGATCTTTTCATTTTAGGGTTAGTATGCTATAAATATTGCTAGGGTTGTTATAGCAAATTAACTCTTCCAAAAACTTTTTTATTTTAAATCTGTAGTTACGAGAGTCCACTAATGAGCGAAGTTAGAGACAAGTGGGAGACGAAGTCCGTGGTAGATGACGGGAGACGAAGACGATGTTAGTAAAGTGAAGAAAAGTGAAGGCCTTTATTGGATAGGATTGGTGTTTAAGAACTGAGGAGTCTTATGAGGTACTAGGACTAAAAAGTGTATATTTTGGCTAACTTATCAATAGATTTTTGTCAAGAGTTCAAGTCCTTGTTTGTTGTGTAATAGCAAAGCAAGTGGTAATAATCCCAAATGTTAAATTGGTCAGTTAGGGTTTCCATTCTAAGTCTCGTGTGTTAATGCATATATTGCTTTGTGAGTTATCGTTAGTATTGTTACTCTTGAAATATATATATTCTGCTACCTTGGGAACTAACTCTAGGCCCAGTACTTACAATCCAACAAGGTGGCAACAAGGATTGTTCCGGAGAGGGAAAATTTGGTGACAATGAGGGATTATTGGAGTTGAATTGAGGGGTGGCGTTGAGATATATTTGTAACACCCCGAATCCGCGGGACTCGAGGTGCTACCGGGCTAAGATCTCACAATGGATCCTGACCCTAGCCTGACAACAATTTCACCGATCTTACAACAAGGAACAAACAGATTAAAACCAAAACATAAAACTGATATATAAACATGTCAAAAGGTTTATACAACTGCTGAGTACAACAAAACATATCATATATATACATATCCAAAATACCCATCCACGAGTATAACCCCAGTGTACGGAGCCCTCAGCAGATCGCCCCGTCTGAATCACTCTGCAGTGTCCTAACCTGCAAAGTCTACAACACGGCATTACACCGTTAGCTAACCAAACACATACAAAGGAAGATGCTAGAGCACATGCACACGTCAAAACTTAAACATATAAACATGCTATCACACATTTACCCATTTTATTATCTTATAATAATAGTCCGGCGCATACAGCGTATAAATAATAACTCAATATGAACGTATGTGACACGAGGAATATAACCCTCACCTCTCGGGAATGGTGCCAGCTGGAATGGGATCCGGTCCCACCTCTCGTGTACCCTATGGGAGTGGTGCAGGTGGCCGGCCCACTGAGCCATACGGGCCTGCCCGAAGAGAACCTCCAGACTCCCAACGGGATGAATGGACAAGTTGTCACGGCCCTACAATGGGCAGTCAATAGACCATAGGTCGGTAATACAATATATCATACGGGATATAAAGCATAACATCCACCACTTAGGCACACATCCAATATATGGAGGGCAGCTAAGTAAGTCCTATGGACTTACCTCAACCTCGGGAGTCACAGACTCAGAATACTCGGTTCCGCTCTGGAGATCAACTCAACCTAAACAAGGTATAACGCATACATCATATACATATCCATACAAGGGGTCACACCTAGACCCAAGGGATCCATACGGATCATATTCCAACTCGTAATCCTCAAGGCCGTAACCGGCATAACAGTTCCGTACTCAACTCATTCTAACCTCAACTCACACCTAGCATGCTACTAACACTCATACTAGGAAGGAAAAGGATCTTCCTAGCCTTAGGTAGATCCGGGACAAAACGCACATGCGGTCACAAGGGACGCAGGGGCGAAAGCAGGTGGCCGCGGGCGCGGCGGGATGTGGCCGCGGGGGCGGTGATTCACGGCCGCGGGGCGGTGACTCACGGCCGCGGGGGCGGTGACTGCGCAGAGCGTGATTCTGCGTTTCTCCTCGGTCCTTCACGTGATCAATTCCCGTCTTGTCTCATCCAAAACCAAACCCAAACACATACATACACATACCAGCATCAAAATGTGCCTAGGCAATCATCTAATCCTAAGCTATGAAGGAAGGCAAGAAAGAAAGAAGAGAGGAGAAGAAACCTTACCACACTTGTGGTCTAAGGCTGCAGGAGAGCTCAACTGCTACCAAGGTTGGCTTCCAAGCCCAGCATATCCAAAGCCACAGCTCACACAAGGTACCACAGACACAAAACGCTCACAAAACTCTTCCACAACTCAAGAACAAGATTCAAGGGAGCAAGGGAAGCACAGAACGTGGAGAGAAGCTGGAGAAGAAGATGAAGAAATACCCTTGATCAGCCCAAAGGTAAGAAGGAGCAAAGTAAAGGATAAAGCATGGGTCAACAAGGTCAAAGAAGACGGCTGCAGCCGCCGGAAACCGCGGGGGCGGTTCAAGCAGCCGCAGGGGAGGCGCCACTCACCGCGGGGGCGGCAAGACCAACCTCGGCCAAAGCTAATCTCGGCTAAAGTCCGGTCTCGGTCCGAAAGACTACGGCTCTTACATCTCTCCCCCCTAAAAACAAGTTTCGTCCCGAAACTTACATAAACCTCGAAAGCACATAACCTCAAAACCGGGATACACTCTCTATCATAGAGGTATCATAACACATACCTGGCCTCAACCATACGCTATAACCTCAACACGGGCGTGGAGAATCATCATCTCCCGCAAAAGATCACAATCCTATCCGGGGCATAGAGAGAAGCGTCTCTAGCCAAACCAACATCGGGGCATGGAGAAGATATCTCCATCCAATCCTACATATCTCGAGATAGCATGGAGGTAAGAACCATCTCCAGCTATACCTATCGGTCGTACTAGCACAACAGGATCTGTAACAGATCATACACACATCACAGCTAGCACGAAATAAACACAATATGGCATATAAGCACATAAACACATAAGCATATAACACTCACCGAGGTAATACTAAGATCTACCCGGCGATCCCACTGGTACCTCTATCCCAGCATAGAACTCTGGATAGTTCCTCTGGATACTATCCTTAGTCTCCCAAGTAGCCTCCTCAGGTCCACGTCTCGACCACTGTATCCTCAACATAGGAATGTCCTTCGAACGCAAGCGTCTCATACCTCGCTCTAGGACTGCAATAGGATGCTCAACAAACGTGTGGTCCGGCTCAACCACCAAATCATCATAACTCACAATGTGTCTCGGGTCTGGTATATACTCCCTCAGCTGAGACACGTGGAACACAGGGTGAACACCCTCTAATCTCGGAGGCAAAGCCAATCTGTAGGCTGCGCTCCCAACCCGATCCAGAATCTCGAATGGTCCGACATATCGGGGGCTCAACTTCCCCTTAATGCCGAATCTCCTCACACCTCGTGTCGGGGACACTCTCAGCCACACATGGGCTCCAACTCAAAACTCTAGAGGTCTGCGCCTCCTGTCTGCATACGAATTCTGACGGCTCTGAGCTGTCAGCAATCGCTCTCTAATCAGGGCTACTCGGGCCATATCATCCTGAATCGGATCAGGGGCTATACCGCTGACACTGCTCTGCTCATCCCAGCATAACGGAGTCTGACATCTCTGTCCATACAGTGGCTCATATGGGGCCATCCCAATAGGTGCATGCCAGCTGTTGTTGTATGAGAACTCAACTAGTGGGAGGTGATCCGTCCACACTTGTCCCCAATCCAACACACAAGCTCGCAGCATATCCTCCAGCGTTTGAATGGTCCTCTCTGACTGACCATCGGTTTGAGGATGAAACGCCGTCGTGAAATGTAAACTCGTCCCTAGGGCAGTCTGAATCTGCTGCTAAAACCTCGAGGTAAATCGCCCATCTCTGTCAGAGACGATCGTCCTCGACACCCCATGGAGTCTCACTATCTGCCTAGTGTACTCCTTAGCCAGTCGCTCACCGGCCACGTCTCCTTGATCGGAACAAAACGTGCCGTCTTCGTCAATCTGTCCACAATGACCCAGATAGCATCATAACCCCGGCTCAATCTCAATCCGGTCACAAAATCCATGGTGACGTCTTGGTCACAAAATCCATGGTGACGTCTTCCCACTTCCTCTGTGGAACAGGAAGTGGATGAAGCTCCCCCCAGGTCTGAAATGCTCGATCTTGACCTGCTGGCAGGTCGCACACTGTGCCACAAATCTGGCCACATCGGGCTTCAGCCCACCCCACCAGTATATACGTCTCAAATCCTGATACATCTTACTCGTACCTGGATGTACCGAGTAAGGTGTACAGTGAGCCTCCTGTAGAATCCTCTGACGTAAATCTGCGTCAGCAGGTACACAGACGCGACCTCGGCGTCTCAACACTCCATCTGCCCCAGAAGGAACTGTGGTGCCTCATCTCGAGACATCCTCTCCCGTATCCTCAGCAACATCGGGCAGGTCTCCTGCTTCTGTTGGATCTCCCCCAACAGATCAGGTAGAACCTCTAAGATACTCAGTCGGGCATCCTCATCAGGAAACTGGATGTCCAACTCTAACCATCTCAGGTCTCTCTGCAGCTGAGACTGTACTGTCAATCTCGCGATCGCCTGCTCTCGAAGCGTCTTCCGGCTCAGGGCGTCGGCGACAACGTTCGCCTTCCCCGGATGATACAGAATCTCCAAGTCAAAATCCTTAATCAGCTCGAGCACCTACGCTGGCGGTTATTCAACTCCCGCTGCGTAAAAATATACTTCAAACTCTGATGGTCGGTGAAGATCTGCATGTGGCACCATACAGGTAATGTCTCCAATCTTCAGTGCATGAACTACCCGGCCAACTCCAATCATGAGTCGGGTAGTTCTCCTCATACGTCTTCAGCTGTCGAGACGCATAAGCAATCACTCTGCCCCGCTGCATCAACACACATCCCAAGCCAAGCTTGGATGCATCACTGTAAACCACGAAGTCAGCTGTACCCTCTGGCTGTGCCAAAACAGGAGCAGACGTCAAACGTCTCTTCAGCTCCTCAAAACTCCGCATACACTGATCAGACCACACAAATCTGGTAGTCTTCCTCAGCAAACTCGTCAGTGGACGGGCAATCACGGAAAATCCCTCCACAAAGCGTCTGTAATAACCGGCTAGGCCAAGGAAGCTACGTACCTCCTTGACGTTCGTCGGTGTCATCCATGCCGCTACTGCTCAATCTTCGCCGGATCAACCTTGATCCCCTCGGCGGAAACAATATGACCCAGGAATGCTACCTCTGGCATCCAAAACTCGCACTTAGAGAACTTCGCATAAAGTTCTCTATCCCGCAAAACCTGTAGTACCGTCCTCAAATGTCCTGCATGCTCCTCTCTGCTGCGAGAGTACACCAGGATGTCATCTATAAAGACCACCACAAACTGATCCAGGAAGTCGATGAAGATGTTGTTCATCAACTCCATGAAAACTGCCGGGGCATTCGTGAGCCCGAATGGCATCACTACAAACTCGTAGTGTCCATAACGGGTCCGAAATGCCGTCCTGTGCACATCCTGCTCTCTCACCCTCAGCTGGTGATATCCTGAGCGCAGGTCTATCCTGGAGAACACTGAAGCTCCCTGTAACTGATCCAGCAAATCATCAATGCGCGGCAACGGATACTTGTTCTTGATGGTCACCTTATTCAGCTCTCGGTAATCTATGCATAGCCTCAACGATCGTCCTTCTTCCGTACGAAGAGGACCGGTGCCCCCCATGGGGATACGCTAGGGCGAATGAAGCCCTTCTCAGCCAACTCCTCGAGTTGCTTCTTCAGCTCTAACATCTCGACAGGCGCCATCCGGTATGGGGCCTTCGAGATCGGTCTCGTACCCGGCTCTAAATCAATCCCAAAGTCCACACTCCTCTGAGGTGGCAAACTGGACGGCTCAGCAAACACATCCACAAACTCATCAACCACTGGGATATCCTCTAAGGCTGGACTCTCCCCCTCCTTCATGGCGTAACACCAGAAGCCTCACAACCCTGGGCAATCAACCTAGCTGCCTGTATAGCACTGATAACCATGCCTACCTTCCCGAGGTCCCAACCTCGGAAAACCGCTAACTGACCAGACTCGGTAGAGAGGGTTCCTACACATCTAAAACCGCAGAATGCCTATCCATCCAATCCATACCAAGGATGACTTCCTCATGCTCCAGCGGCATGACAAAGAAGTCAACTAAAAGCACACGGGTCCCTACAGAAATGGGACAGTCATGGATCTCACGGGTACCTCTGACCCTACCCCCATTGGGTAGCCCTATAATAAAGGGCATCCCCTCTACAGTGTCTAGACCCAGACGCTCAACACAAGCAACAGATATGAATGAGTGCGTAGCACCCGTGTCAAACAAAACACGAACAGGTAAGCCATAAATCAGAATGGTACCTGTAGCAGTAGGTGCAGCCGGCTCCTCTGCACTCCTCAGCTCAAAAACTCGGCCCTGAGGGCCACGGGTGTCAGTGGTGCTCCCACCACGACCTCTACCTCTGCTCGGCCCAGGAGCAGATCCCTGAGCCGTCTGACGATCTGGGACCTTCTGCTGTCCCTGTGTCTGCTGCTGCTGAGGTGGCCTCTGTCCACCCCCAGCTCCACCAGCAGGTGAAGAACCCTGCTGTGAAGAAGCTCCGCCCTGACGGCAGAACACTGCTCTGTGACCTCGCCACCACACGTGAAAGCAAGTCACCGGCTGTCTCGGGCACTCTGGCCTAATATGTCCCTGCTCTCCACAGTTATAGCACTGTCGAGCTCTACCAGTAGCCGGTGTAGGCGAAGGCTGACTCTGGCGACTCTGACCTCGCCCTGACGCCGCCGCTAGTCTGCCCGGTACGCTGCCTCTTCTCAGACCCCCGGTCTGAGAAGCTCTCCTCTGACTGACCCGCTCACGCTCATAGTCAGCGGCTCGATCCTGGTAGTCCATCAGGGACTCACAATGAAATCCCGCCATATAAGCCGGGTGGCATCCCTCAGCCGTCGGGAAAACAGATACACATGCTGATCAGCAGGAGGTGCAGCTGGTCCTAACAGTGCCAGCTCCTCCTGAAACCTCCGGATGGCCTCAGAAACTGGCACATCCTCGAACCCGGCCTCCACAAAATCCCTCAGTCTCTCCTTCCTCAGCGAGGCAGGGCAGAAACGCTCTCGGATCATAGACCTCATCTGCTCATAACTGGTGACCTGACCTCGTACGGATCTCCACCAGTGTTGCGCTAACTCCCTGAACAAGCTCTGCACTAACCCGACCTGTCTATCAGCTGGACACCTAATAGACTCCAGAGCCGAGTCTACGTGTCTATCCACAGCTCTACCTCCAACCCCACCTTCCCAGAGAAAGGGGGTACTCCCATCTGATGGAAAGCCTTCAACCAACTGTCTGGTCGAGGCCCTCTATACTCCCTCCTGTACTCGAACGACCTCAGCAACAGGTGCCGGTGCAGCTGGCACCTGTGTAACGGTGTGGGCCTCTCAGATGGCCCCTCCTGCGCTGGCAGATCCGGGGCACGTCTACCTGCCCTGGCAGCCTCCTCAACCCGCCGGATGTAATCACGGAAGGCTGGTCCCTCCATGGAGACACGGTCCGAGTCTGCTGACTGGACTCGCTGTGGACCCTGTCCCCAGCTGTGCCTTCCCCCATCTCAGGGGCGGCACTCTCAGCAATCTCTGCTTGAACGTCCTCTGCTGCACGCAGCTCAGCAGCAGGGATCCTACCCCGTCCTCTACCTAACGGAGGTCTGCCTCTACCCCGTCCTGCTACAGGTCTCTAGTCTGAACCATCTGCAGAGGACGTAAACCCAACTCAGATGGCAATATATATGCCGTATGTATAGGTATATAACACATCATCACAGCAGATAGTATCTATCTATACATATATATACCTATACTGTCGAGATCTTCAGAGGGGCGATGACTCACGTACACGATATCCAAAAACGTTTTGTACTCATTTCAAAACCAAAACCTTTTGAAAAGTCAGACCCCTTTCGGGTTTTTGTTTATTTATCTATTCAAACTTTATTGCAGATTACAAGTGCCATTGTTGTCAACCTGGGCTCTGATACCACCTTTGTAACACCCCGAATCCGCGGGACTCGAGGTGCTACCGGGCTAGGATCTCACAATGGATCCTGACCCTAGCCTGACAACAATTTCACCGATCTTACAACAAGGCACAAACAGATTAAAACCAAAACATAAAACTGATATATAAACATGTCAAAAGGTTTATACAACTACTGATTACAACAAAACATATCATATATATATACATATCCAAAATACCCATCCACGAGTATAACCCCAGTGTACGGAGCCCTCAGCAGATCGCCCCGTCTGAATCACTCTGTAGTGTCCTAACCTGCAAAGTCTACAACACGGCATTACACCGTTTAGCTAACCAAACACATACAAAGGAAGATGCTAGAGCACATGCACACGTCAGAACTTAAACATATAAACATGCTGTCACACATTTACCCATTTTATTATCTTATAATAATAGTCCGGCGGCATACAACGTATAAATAATAACTCAATATGAACGTATGTGACACGAGGAATATAACCCTCGCCTCTCGGGAATGGTGCCAGCTGGAATGGGATCCGGTCCCACCTCCCGTGTACCTATGGGAGTGGTGCAGGTGGCCGGCCCACTGAGCCATACGGGCCTGCCCGAAGAGAACCTCCAGACTCCCAGCGGGATGAATGGACAAGTTGTCACGGCCCTACAATGGGCAGTCAATAGACCATAGGTCGTAATACAATATATCATACGGGCTATAAAGCATAACATCCAGCACTCACAGCACACATCCAATATATGGAGGGCAGCTAAGTAAGTCCTATGGACTTACCTCAACCTCGGGAGTCACAGACTCAGAATACTCGGCTCCGCTTTGGAGATCAACTCAACCTAAACAAGGTATAACGCATACATCATATACATATCCATACAAGGGTCACACCTAGACCCAAGGATCCATACGGATCATATTCCAACTCGTAATCCTCAAGGCCGTAACCGGCATAACAGTTCCATACTCAACTCATTCTAACCTCAACTCGCACCTAGCATGCTACTAACACTCATACTAGGAAGGAAAAGGATCTACCTAGCCTTAGGTAGATCCGAGACAAAACGCACCTGCGTCACAAGGGACGCAGGGGCGAAAGCAGGTGGCCGCGGGCGCGGTGGGATGTGGCCGCGGGGGGCGGTGGGATGTGGCCGCGGGGGCGGTGACACAGAATGTGGGCGGCCGCTGGCGCCTGGACAATGTCGTCGTGGGGGCGGTGACTCACGGCCGCGGGGGCGGCGACTGCGCAGAGCGTGATTTTGCGTTTCTCCTCGGTCCTTCACGTGATCAATTCCCGTCTTCTCTCATCCAAAGCCAAACCCAAACACATACATACACATACCAGCATCAAAACGTGCCTAGGCAATCATCTAATCCTAAGCTATGAAGAAAGGCAAGAAATAAAGAAGAGAGGAGAAGAAACCTTACCACACTTGTGGTCTAAGGCTGCTGGAGAGCTCAACTGCTACCAAGGCTGGCTTCCAAGCCTAGCATATCCAAAGCCACAGCTCACACAAAGTACCACACACACAAAACTCTCACAAAACTCTTCCACAACTCAAGAACAAGATCCAAGGGAGCATGGGAAGCAAAGAACGTGGAGAGAAGTTGGAGAAGAAGATGAAGAAATACCCTTGATCAACCCAAAGGTAAGAAGAAGCAAAGTAAAGGGTAAAACACGGGTCAACAAGGTCAAAGAAGACGGCTACAGCCGCCGGAAACCGCGGGGGCGGTTCAAGCAGCCGCAGGGGCGGCGCCACTCACCGCGGGAGCGGCAAGACCAACCTCGGCCAAAGCTAATCTCGGCCAAGGTCCGGTTTCGGCCCGAAAGACTACGGCTCTTACAATATTAGTGGGGATGATACCGAACATGATCATGCTATAGTTGGCCGTTGTAACTAGGAGGGACTGGAAGATAAGGACGTGCTTAGTTAGGCGAGGTCCAAAGCGGGCGAATATACGGCTCACTTGGCCTACAAGATTGTATTTGTGTGTACGGGCCCAAGGGTGGGGAGTGTGTAGTGTACACTCAAGTGTATGCAAAATTATGGAAGTTGAAAACAAAATAGAGGATCATATGTTTTATGTTTAAGGTGTTGATGTGGGCATCATGACAAGTCATGAGTAGGTCGGACAACATGGTGACATCCTTAATATGGCATGTGGAAGTGAAGAAAAATCGTTAAGCTATTAATCTTATCTTATATATATATTAAGGGAAAATCATTTTTTGCTATGTGTCATCCCATAAATTAACGTCAGCCCAAAAAAAATTAATTAATTAGTTTATAAAATTCAGTCTCGCACGAGGTGCGGGCATTACACTAGTATATATTATAGGAGAAGTAATTTTTGTCACGCGTCACACAGAAAAAGGCTAGCTGTCACGTGTCACATCAGCATTTAACCACATTCCACCAAAATCTTACTAAGTTTCTTCATTAAAAAATATTTTAAAAAATATGTATAAAAATATAGATTCTATTGAAATCGGTTTGAATGTTGGCCTATGTCAATCACAGCCCATCAAAAAATTTTCAGCCCACCTAAAAAAATTAATTCCACAAGAAAATTAACCATATATGGTTCAGTTTCAAAATTTAGTCACGTATTTTAAAGTCAAAGTTTTAACAAACCATATTTTTTAATTTGTTTCCATAAATTTTGTTTTAAAATCAAACGAAAATTCCTTCTTTTTTCATTTGTGTTTTACCCTACTAAAATTTGGTTGTTATCCAAATCTATCCAATTTTCTAGTGCAAAAATCTTCTCAAACAATTTATTCTTATCATTTGATTTGTTAAAACTTTATTAAGAACTATTTTATTTACTAAACCTAAATCATTCTCTATATAAACGTCTTCCCTCAATCCTCTACCTACCCTCTTCTCCCATCTATCTTTTTTGTTAAGAGAATATGCCGGCAAGGAGGTTCGAACTTGTGATACGTTGAAGAAATCGGCTTTGTATCTCGTCTGTTTTAGTAGAGTGAACCGGGTTCATTTATGTTATCTGAGTTGGTTCATTAAATCAAACGATGTCGTTTGACAGTGAGCTACGTTATAAAGGTTAGAGCTCTCTTTAACCCTAGCAGTTTGAGCTTCTCTCTCCTTCGATACCTCTTCGTCTCTCTTCCTCGCAGCTCTCTTTGATCAAGCCCTAGCTTCTTGATCGAGAGCGAAGAGCTTCGTCTCCTTCTGAGATCTAAGCTTTGTCTGAGAGTTCTCCACCAACAGATAGTGAGATCGAGCGCTAGTTCCTCCTACGGTTCTTAGCTTGGAAGCATCTACTGGTCACAGACAGTCTACACGCAAAGAATCGTTTTGATTCCTCATATTTGTGTTCTGTTCTTGTTCTTTTAGACGTTCTTTCTACTCTCTCTATTCTTTGTCTTGGTTTTACTCTTAACGTTTTGTATATGTAACTCTTGTCTGGCTTTGGCTCTTACTCTAGTGGATTGGATCATATCTGAGATCCCGGGACGTAGGACTTGTTCCGAACCTCGTAAACAAATTTTCTTGTGTTTGATGCTTTGTTTCTGGCTAAACAATCACTCTAGATTGTTTCCGTCATTGACTTTAAAGACTTGTTCAAACGTTTTCTTTTACATTTTTATTATTGTTGTGTTACTATTGTTAAAAATGTATATGACTTAAGTTTAATTGTTCATTCTTCATGTCCATATTTTTCAATCCCTATTGTTAGAGATTATGGATCGGACCCTTTCACAGTTCGCTCAGCCTCGACAATGTAAGTCTTTTCTTCTATTTTACATATTCATCTTATTTTCACGAAACTTTCTTCTCCATATAGATGTTCTTAGTAGGATCCTCTTAGCAACCACAAATTTTATAGATTTGACAAGAATGTGTTCTAGATAATTCTTCTCTACTTATGCAGTTGTGTTTCAAAGTAGGGTAGAAGCTAGCGGAGCTCCAAAACATGGTCATTACACTTGAAGAACAACTCTAGCACCGTAACGCAAAGCTTCGGCATTCCAACAGCCTCACTCATGTTCTTCTTGATCATGTAGGATTCCACAAGGATCCCTCAGATCTCTTCGGTGTCAGCTGAAGAGAGAAGAATTATCTTCCGAATACAACTCTAGCTCCGTAAACCCTAATTCTGTAACACCCCAAATCCGTAGGACTCGAGGTGCTACTTGGCTAGGATCTCACAATGGATCCTGATCCTAGCCTGACAACAAGTTCACTGAATCTTACAACAAGGCACCGATAGATTAAATACAAAACATCAAACTGTTATAAAAGTATCAAAAGGTTTATACAAAGTACTGTTGAGTACAAACAAAACATAATATAAACATGATCAAAAGATCCCATCCCACGAGGACGACCCAGTGTACGGAGCCCTCAACAGATCACCCCTCTGGATCACTCTGCAGTTCTCCTAACCTGCAAAGGATCTACAACACGGTATAAAACCGTTAGCTAACCATACGCATATATAAGAAGATGCATAAGCACAATCACACACTAATGAATTATAAACACATCACCATGCTATCACACATTTACCCGGTTTATTATCTTTATAATGTCCAGTCATTCAAGCGTATATATATATATATCAATATGAACGTATGTGACACGAGGAATATAACCCTCGCCTCTCGGGAATGGTGCCAACTAGAGTGGAGATCCGGTCTCACCTCCCGTGTACCCTATGGGAGTGGTGCAGGTGGCCGGCCCACTGAACTAGACTGGCCTGCCCGAAGAGAACCTCCAGACTCCCAGCGGGATGAAAGGACAAGTTGTCACGACCCTACAATGGGCAGTCACTAAACCATAGGTAGGTAATCAACATAACTCGAGCTATCAATCATATAGCACACACCACTCATGCACACATCCAATATATGGATAGTAGCTAAGTAAGTCCTATGGACTTACCTCAATCTCTGAAGTCTCAACTCAACTCAACTCAAACGGCTCCAACTCTGGAGATCAACACTGCCTAAACAAGGCATAACAACATACATCAACTCATATCCATCACAGGGGTCACACCTAGACCCAAGGGATCCATAAGGATCGAATTCTAACTCGTAAACCTCAAAGCCATAACCGGCATAACCGAACGTACTCCACATCATTCTATCCTCAAACACATACCTAGCATGCCGCTAAACCGCTCATACTAGGAAAGGAAAGGATCTATCTAACTCTAGGTAGATCCGGGACAAGACGCACCTGCGTGACGGAAAGACGCAGGGGCGGAACAGGCAATCCCGCAAGGGCGGCAAGGCTCAGCCGCAGGGGCGGTGACAAAGGCCGCTGGCAACGCAGGCACGGCGCAGGCGCTGGGACAATGGCCACGGGGCGGTGGCTTCTGGCCGCGGGGGCGGCAACAGTGCAGAAGATGATCCCGCAGTTCTCCTTTCACTCTTCACGTGATCAATTCACGTCTTCTTTCATCCAAAGTTACACATATACATATACATACATAAACCAACATCAATCTATATCCAATCATTTAATCCTAAGCTAAGGAAGATGGAATCAAAGAAAGAAAGAAGAGAAGAGAAGATCACTCACCACACTTGTGGTCCTAGGCTGCAGGGAAGATCAACACTCACAGCAGCTGGCTTCCAAGCTCAGCATACCATTAGCTCATCAACCAACACAAAAACCACACAAAACTCTTCCAACTCTTAAAGAATCCAAGCTCAAGCTCAAGAAGGATGAAGGAGAAGCAAGGAGGACGTGAAAGGGCTGGATTGGGAAGTGAAGAAGGTAACCCTTGCTCAGCAAGGAAAAGAAAGAAGTAAGCAAAGGGTAAAGCACGGGTCAAAGGAGTCAACAAAACCGGCTGCAACCGCCGGAAACCGCAGAGGCGGAAACCCGCAGGGGCGGCAGTCATGCCCGCGGGTGCGGCAAGGCTAAACTCGGCCAAAGCAAATCTCGGTTAAGGTCAATCTCGATCCGAAAGACTAAGGCTCTTACAAATTCGTCTCACAATTCTCGGATTTCTCACAAGAACACCAAACCCTAACAAAATCAAAGAATCATTCATCCAGTGGTTATTTTTGAAGAAGTTGACTACGTGTGGAAGTAGAGGAAGAAAAAGGACGGTAAATCACTTGGCTATGTATGCAAATGAACACCAAACCCTCATATTTTTTTCTCTTCGATATTTGTAATTTCTAATTCAGATTAATGAATATTGGTTTTTTTATTGATTATTAATTCAACAAAAATCGTAAAAATGGTACTTTTTATACTAATTTATCTCTTTCTTCTTTTTTTTAACGATATTTCATAAATAATTAATATATTTTCTCAAATATTTTATATACATTTTACATGCGTATGTGTATGGTAACTATAATATAGGATCCATATTAAGGTAAGATAATTGTATCTTTATAGTAAGATAATATGTTTGGACTAAACCATGTTCAAAGTTTATATGAATAATCAACTTATACCAATATAATGATTTTAAGTATTTTATTATGGATTTATCTAATAATAAATTTCTTACATGATTAATAACCAAAAATTTAAAATTATACGGATTTGTTAATATTGAAAATGTTAAAGATATATAAAATTTTGAAGATTGGTTTGGATAAATATAAAAAATATCTTAAAGCAAATGTTATTTTAATGAAAAATAATTTTTTAAAATTTAGGAATTGATTGTCCCTAGAAGGTCGAATTCCATACTAAAAGAAGTTTATAAGATCCATAAAATGGAGGAGCTCCTCGCAACACTTGCGCGAATACAGGTGACAACCACAAGAAAGAAATCGAAAGAAAATTGTACCTGATCACAAATGGTTCTTACTTGATCCAATCAATTCGATCAGGCACTCGCCATCTATTTTTATTGTTCAATTCTTTGACAATACCAAAAAAATAATCATTGTTCAACTCTTTCACAACATGAAAAAACCAAAAGTCCGTCCATTTATCTATATTTTTAGCATTTTTTTTTTGTTATAAGTTATGTTGATTTAGCTTATAAACATAATTAATCATATCATCTATAATCCTTTGCTTTAATAAAATCTGTTCACTCAAAAGTCAAAACTACTACTTGTTTTTATCTCAATTTATATAAATTTATTAATTTATTATGACAAGCATCTAAATTTGGTTATATTTCTCACGCATTAATAAGTAGATTTTATTATTAAATATTAAATATAACGATAAATCTTATTTATTTGTTGACAAGTTAAATTTCTATGCAATAAAAAAAAGTAGAAGCATGAGAATTATGACTCGAGAGATAATTACTTTTTTATAACTAAATATTTCATTATTACGGAGTATATTTCTAACCTTATATTTAACATATCAAAATATGTGGTGTAAAATTAATTTGCATTTTTATCATTTCCCATGATGTGAAAATTTACCTACAAAGTCTTAAATTTAATATATCTAAATACGTTTTTTTTATCAAATTCCGTGCAAGACACGGGTAATATACTAGTCTCGTGATTATAGAGAAACTAAACAGATTCGGGAGGCCTTAGGAGCCCATATTTGTCAGCAAATCTTGTGTGTGTATATATATATATATATACACACGACATGGGTTAGAGGTAATATTATGAATGATGATACTTTTAAACAAGGTTTGTCTTGGAATGTTTTTTTTTTTGCTGGTGATCTTTGTTAGATCAAAAAGTAGATGAATGTTTAAATATTCAAGAACGAGAAGTGGACCGGGAGTAAAGATGGGTCATCATCGATCAAGTGAAGGAGTATGATAGAGATTGGATGACCAAAGTCAAGGGAAGTAGAAATCGCATGTGAAAGGTGGATCATGTTAGTTGGAATCCACAAGAGGGGTGAAATAAGATCAAACTATGTGTGAGAGTGGAAAAAGAGCTTTGTTGCAAACCTAGGTGCATGTTTGGTAGCCATGACTAAGTTGTGGGGGTGTTACATGGACTAAAAGGTGGCATGAGATTGTGGCTACATATAGGCATATGATCTTAGAATCAGATTCCCAACTTGTATGACTCTCTTTGGCAAACCGATGTGGCAATGCCGCCACTCAAAAGGGCTATATAAAAAATTGCAGAATTCAGTTTCGAAATATGATATGTGAATAGCTTGGTGAATCACTTAACTTTTAATTATAACTTTGACTGTTTTATATTATGTGACTCGACGAAAGATGTTTGTCAATTATTGCATCATGATGTGAAGGAATGGATTACCCTAGTGTGCAGACTACTTAATTCATTTTCATAATTAATAAAGCACATTAAAAGTGGTGGGGGTATTAAGCCTCTTTAACCAAAAAGGAGAGGTCATAACTGACTTCTATTATAAAGACTAAAATAACAAAGAGAATATATAAACTTTAACTAAACTAATTAATCTTCGAGATACGACAAAATGAAGTCTTCCTTACGAAACAATCTTATCTTATAAGTATTAAAGGAGAAACTCTTATTGTCACGTGTTAGCGTCAGAATTCACGCAGTTTAAAATATCTTTTAAAATGTTAATATTTTACGTTAATAAAAAAGTCATATTAATTAAGTTTCTTAAAAATTAAAATATTAGTAAATCTTTAATGTTAATTAGAGTTAAAAAATTCTTCAAAACTTGATCTGATGTACATTTGCCAAAATATGAAATCAAGTTCATATATAATTCTTTTAATTATTTATAAGAAAACAATACAGCAAACAAAAAACATAGACTAACCTGCAGGTTGTGCGCAATTATGGGTAGGAGGAGACTAGTAGAGACACCACGATTGAAACCAAAACTCGATGGTGGCAATGACGGAGGCAAGCAGGACAACACGAATTAACAAGAATGAGAGTGGTAGCTAGACGGTGAATCACTCCATTCTAACCATAACCGATATTCTCGGCAAGTTTATTGGGGAGACGATAAAGGAGGAGAATATCGTGTGATAGATGCAATGAAATTAGGTTAGGGTTTTGTTTTTAGAGATTTTCTAATATGAATACAGAGAGTCAGAGCAATTGAGAAAAATTTAGAAAATAGATTTTTTATTGGTGGGAGATATCGTGATAGTTTTTTTTTAACAGTCTCTCGGGACTTATAAAAAAAAGTCCCTTGATAGTTTAAAAGTTTTCAGTGACTTAAAATAATAAGTCCCGATAGCTAATTTATTTTTTAAGGATAAATTAATACTTTTTTTATGGGAGTTTTTAAATTAAGTCCCTAGAGTTTTAAATTTTTACGGGATTTATTTTACTACCCGAGATAATTCTCCTGAGAAACATAGAATTTTTACGGGAGTTTTTAAATTAATACTTATGTTGATAACGTTGGCGCTGCCAACTTAAGAGAGCATGTGGTACGGCGATAAGCCGTAAGGAGTCCAAATCTTTCGATACCAATAAAGTATTGAAGGAAAAAAGAAGGAGTCTTTACTACTACAAAGGATTGAGTCTATCTACACTAGAGATCAATAAGATCATGTTCAAATAACTAAGACACTACCTTCATTTAACCGATTAAAGAAAATGTATAATGGATCAACTCATTCAAGTTCCCTAATTCTTTAGTGCAACTCATTGGATCGGAGACGAAGTCCGTGGTAGATGACGGGAGATGAAGACGACGTTAGTTAAGTGATGAAAAGTGAAAGCCTTTATTTGATAGGATTGGTGTTACGTTTAGAAACTGAGGAGTATTCTTAGAAGGTACTAGGACTGAAGATTGTATATTCCGGTCAAACTATTAATAAAGTTTTGTGAAGAGTTCAAGCCCTTATTGGTTGTGTATTGACAAGGCAAGTGGTTTTACTCCCTAATCACTAATTAGTCGGTTAGGGTTTCCACTCTAAGTGGCGTGTCTTAATGTATATATTGCTTTGTGAGTTATCGTTCGTATTCTTACTCTTAAAATATATATTTCGCTACCCTGGGAACTAACTCTAGGTCCTAGTACTAACGATCCAACAAGGTTGCAACAAGGATTGTTCCGAAGATGGAAACTTTGGTGATAGTGAAGAATTATTAGAGTTGAATTGACGGGTGGCATTGGGATATATTAGTGGGGATGATACCGAACATGACCATGCTATAGTTGGCTATTGTGACACTATAGGGGGACTAGAAGATAAGGACATGCTTAGTTAGACGAGGTCTAAAGAGGGCGAATATACGGTTCACTCAGCCTATAAGATGGTATCCGTGTGTACGGAATGGGGGAGTGTGTAGTGGACACTCAAGTGTGTGAAAAATTATGGAAGTTGAAAAGCAAATATAAGATTAGATGCTTTATATTTAAGGTGTTGGTGTGGGCATCGTGACAAGCCAATAGTAGGTCATATGACATATGACGACATCCTTAATGTGTGGGGAATATGAGAGTGAAGTAAAATCGTTAAGTTATTTATCTCGTGCTTGTAGAGAAATCAATCAGATTCGGAAGACCTTGGGAGCCCATATTTGTCAAACGGGCATGGATTAGAGATAATATTATGAATGATGATACTTTAAAATAAGGTTTGTCTAGAAATGATATTTTTGCAGGTGCTCTTTAGTACATCTAGAAGTAGAGAAATGCCTAGATATTCAAGAACGAGAAAGTGGGCGAGAGTGAAAATGGGTTCATCATCGATCAAGTGAAGGAGTATGATAGAGATTGGATGGCCAAAGACAAGGAAGCATGAATCAAATGCATAAGTTGGAGTCTACGGGTGAATGAAGATCAAACAATGTGGGAGAGTGGAAAAAGGGCTTTGTTGCAAATCTATGTACATGAATACCCATGGCTGAGTTATGAGGGTGTTACATGGACTAAAGATGGCATGGAAATGTGGCTATATAGGTATGTGATATTAGAATCGGATTCCCAACTTGTGACGACTCACTTTGACAAACAAATGTCGCGATGCCACCCACTCACAAGCCTAGTATGCAAATGCTAAGGCTATATAAAAAAAATCGTATTATCTAGTTTCAAAAATAAACTATGAGAATAATGTGGCGAATCACTTAAAGTTCAATTATAACATTGATTTCTCTGTATTTTGTGACTCGGCGAAGGATGTTTGTCAACTTTTGCATGATGATGTGAGGAAATGGGTTACCAGTGTGCGAAGCACTTAACTCATTTCTTAATTAATAAAGCACGTTAGAAGTGGTGAGTATTGAACCTCTTTAACCAAACAAATATAGGTAATAACTAACTTATATTATAAAGACAAAAACAACAAAGAAAAATATAAAGTTTAACTAAACTAAATAATCTTCGAGATAGGATAACATCAAGTCTTCCAACAAGCTTGTTGGACTTGGGCGTCCTTTGTCCAATTAATATGCCTCATTTGATTAACTTAATAAATGAAGTAGAAAAAGCAAAATAGTATTATTGAGTAATAGGTAGGAAAGCTAATCGGAAGAGGGGCAGAAGGGGCGAGGCAAGAAGAAGAGGAGAGTGCCGAGGGTGCCGAGAGGACAACTTATAAGAGGCCTTATAGGAGGCTCTGCCGTGGAGTTGTATATCCAAACACCCCCTACACTCAACTGCGACCCCTTCACTATCGTCTCCAGGTGCTCCAAAGACACCCGCACTTTCCGACGTCTCGCTCCTTCCCCCTCCACTCCTTCGATCAAACACTCCTTCGCCTCCTTCCTCACTAACAACTGCATCATTCCCGCTGAAAGCCTCGCCACCTTCTCCGATAGCGTTATTTTTACTGCACAACATATCCCAAACTCCATCTTTAATAACCCTTCACAAATTCATTCAAACAGAAACCCTAATATATATATATATATATATATATATATATATATATATATATATATATATATATATATATATATATATATATATATATATATATATATATATATTATTACCTGTGTGATCAAATTGCTTGAGTAGGTTAAATTTGTCTCGGAAATCATGTGAAGGCAAATGCAGCCAATACTGATACGCTGATTCATCTGTTGTCCATCGCGATGTACTTGTTTCGGTTGCCCCCATGCTTTCGTGTCTACTTTGCCCTTTCCCTACTCGATCGAAACACAATTCAAATAATAAACTCATTCAAGTCTATATTACGTTAAATGCAAATTGATTGGTAGCTAGTGATCGAGGAAGAGTAACAACCCGGATTTTTAAAGGTGAAGAAAATAGACGATGTGGGATCATTGGAGGAGATCGTCAGAATGTCGTCGTCCAAACCGGAGGAGACGATGGCGAAAAATTCACCGATGTTGAGTTCGATCAAGTAGGGGCGATTGCAGCTGTAGTGGCACAACCCGCTTGCCTTCATCTTCAGAACCGCTATCAGGTTTCGGGTCGGGTGGATCACCCGTATCATTATCCCTGTTTGCATCAGCTCCACCGTTGCCGACGACGTCGCTTCCTCTATACTTGCTATCGCCTCCACCGGACCCTTCAACGCCACCGCTTTCTCAACCTTCATCAGAAACGTCATTTTTATCTAACCCTAACCTAATTCAATATCATCTTGCATCCTTCCCTAGATTTCATCAATCTCAAAAAACGGAGTGTTGGTATACTGCTCCAAACAATACTATATTTTTTTTGTTATTTATGAATTATGATAACGATATTAGCTTGATTCTAGGATTACCAAAAACAAATAATTCACTCTATTTTTACCCAATTGATCTATTCTACTATTCAAGTTTTGGTTAGATTATTTTATTTATTGTTGCTAAAGGCCCAAAATGCAAGGGAGTGGGCTATCACATATATCATTTTTGTGCGTTTCATATGGAGGCTTCAATATCAGTCAAAAATAAAGAAAAACATGTGAGAAAAATAGCAGGTATACACCAAAACTTTACTACATAAAAATTAAACAGAGAAATGAGAAAAAAAGGATTCAAAGGAACTTTCATGGTTGGATTATCTGAAGTTGTTATTTTTACAACCCGTCTTCGTGTGAAATTTTGTAGTGACGAGAAAGAAACCCTGAGCTTCTTATCAAATTCTTTTCTTCTTTAACCTGTTTCGATTCACTAGGTTTTTATTATCCGAGTTAGTGTTATGTTTGAAGTTGTTAAAGTTTTTTTTTTTTTTTCGTTCTAGTGTATTTATGGGCTCGGGTCTCCCAACTTGTGACTTCATGGAGTAAGAAAACCGAACCACGTTACCAAATCGTCTTGTTCTTCGAATTAGCATCGATTTTGGGTGTTATCTTAGCTATACAAGATAATACTTCTATAGTTCTTGATTCACAGTGCTTTCAAAAGATCACAAATGAGGATTACTTGCCGGTTTGATACTATGGTTTCATAGTCAACATTAGACAAAACAATATCAACTCGAAAATCAACAAGCATTGACAAGTTGCCCTCTGACATTAAACTTGAGGTGGTAACACAAACATCATAGAATCCATTAACCATTTTCTCATCATGACGAACAAAAAGTTTTGTACAAAATAGTTAAAGTCAACACTAATATAAACACAATCAATCATATTGTGTACAAGTAGTAGCAAAAAAAGCCTCAATTGATGCAAGGAATAAAAAAAATCCAATAAAATTGAATGATCAGTGTTGTTCTAGGAGTCCTTCAATTCACATGTGCTCAGTACACCTCTTTTTTAGACGGCATTGTTATACTCACGTATATTGGAGATGGTTCTTCAAAAGAATTGAATTTTGGCTTCAATAGAGGGCAAAATCAAACAATCTGAAAAATCACTAAAGGTTAAGAAAACATCAATCGAGAAGGAGAGACATGTGTCTCTTGAGACATATGCGTATCTGCGCTTCTAAATACACAAAAATTTGACGTGGATATAATAAAATAAACTGGTATATATAACATCGCCCAATTATAAAAAAAATAAAAAACTACGTCAAACCAATAAGTAATTGTTAGTTTTGTAAATAATTAGAGCATCAACTGTCTAACCCAACGTTTCTTATTCTTCTTTGTAAGATTATTTCTTGATTTAATGATAAAAAATATTATCATAGTTTAACAATTTATCAAAATAAGGTTAAAACATTAAATTAAAAATGTTTAACTCATTAAAGATAGTGATGTTACATACTAACGACAAACATTTAACGCAATACAAACAAACATAATAACAAAATACGTAAATAAAGTGTTTAGATTTTATCTTATTGTCCGATTTAAATTTTTGTCAAATATTTTCTTCTAAATTAACCTTAAGGGAGAAATTTGCTGCTCAATCACAAACATAAACTTTTCTTCGAGTGTAAGTTTACATATCATTAACTATTTTCTTTGAGTATATCCAACTTGAAACATTCTCGCAATTACTTTGAGTTTCATCGCATTGTGATGGATCATCATTATCGATATTTGTATCACATTCATCTCTACAACCCTGTTATGCAAAGTGATGCATGTTTTTTTTATTACTTTTTCAATAAGATGCGGATATCATAAGTTACATGCATGGTTAACGTAATATGAAAATCAGGACTTGTAGATTCCCAAAATCAGTTCGACATCTTTCCTTACAACCTCTTGATGCTTAGCAATTAATTGTTCTTTAAGGCCTTGGTGGCACTAATCGATTGAGTAAATAGGTCATGGTGGATAAAATTCGTTAGTGTGATAGTTGTTGGAGACAATAATTTTCCACGACAAAATTTATGGGTATCCGAGTCTAACTATATAAGGTCGATGGACTACTCCTCCTATTGCTAATTGGTTTTAGGATGGAATCTCATTAGGTTTATGTGTTGGTCTTGGGCCTAATGTGCATGCACACGACCCCGCCCTACCCGGTCTGCTTGTATCGGACTTTGACATGGTATCAAAGGGGTTAACCTCTACTCGGCTCGCTATCCTAACCCGTGGGCAGTGCAACTCGATCTATATCCTCTAGTTGCACTTGCAGGGGCGTGTTACAGATAATAAGTTCTCACATTAAAAGTTGTGGGCATCCAAGCCTAATCTATAAGGTCGGTGGACCTCTCCTCCTATTACCAATAGGTTTTAGGATGAAACCTCATTGGTTTTATGTGCCGGGCTTGCTCGTATGCACACGATCCCACCCTACCCGATCCGTCTGTATTGGACTTTAACAATACTAACCCATATCATACTCGTGAATATTGATGGTAAACTGAATAGGTGGATGAGCTTTACCATCTAATATATCATCAAATGATATAGAATGATAAATAACATTTATGGCATTGCATGATGCGTTTAACAATGCAAAATATTAAGGGAATGATCTAAGATTGGTGGTTAGTCCTACCAATCCATAACCCTCAACTCGTTCAAAGGTTTTCATTCAATTGTGTAAGGTATGTTTAGGTGGTTTCATCAAAAGTTTTCAATCACTCTGTGAGATCGATCATGAAATGATTCAATGAATTAACATGCATATGCATTGTCATGCTTAGTGCTAGTCAAAGAACCCGAACACTAAAAAACTTGATCAGATCATTCTATTGCACCATACTCTCGTGCTAGCTATCAATCATACAATCAAGTTATTCATAGATGAATCACAACTCATTAGATACTTAAATCATACTTTCACTTTTGATAACTCCTCATTCATAATCTAAATTTCTAACAATGCAAATCATATAGGTGGTTCTCTCAGTCAAAACCTATATATATTTATAAAAATCTGAGAATGTAGATTAAACCCTAAGTTTGAAATCCTATAAAACATGACTAAAAGCTACATTTTCATGCCCAACATTCGTGAATAAGTCAAAAAACCATAATAGATTAGGTCATTTTGCAAGACACTCAAGTTCTAAATTAGTAAACCACTTACGAGTGACGTCGGCCGGAGGTTGCTTAATTAAATATATACGTGGTTCATGGAAATTAAAAAAATCCTTATAATCTATTAAAATTAGTCAATTTATATATCAAATTGATATAACTGAAAAACATATTGTGATGTAAAACTTAGAATTACTTAACAACTTACACCAGCGTACACTGAATTTTATAAGGTACCAAAATATATCTTGTTTATCATCGTTTCCGGGCAACAACCTACAACTCAATTAACTATTATTCATCATAAAACGAAGCAAGCTTAACTTATTTGAGTAAGGCAGTAATGTAGATGGAATCTATCCCGTTTAATTAGTCGTTGCTCGGAGCATAGCACTGACCGTACCGGGGATCCACCTGGGACACTTAGGGCTGATGTAATTAGCAGTAACACGGGAGTCGAGCAACTGGAGAAGCGGTGCATACTTGATGCAACGAGGAGTCTTGTACTGGTTAATGGATGCGCCAAGACTAATGGAGTAGTCCATGAGCTTATCAAAGGTACCTGTCTTCACTAGCTTGATCTCGAGAGGACCAATGGACTTATCGGAAGTCCGGCCTTGGCGGTAGACACTATTGAGAGACTCTTCGACGGCAAGGCAACAGTCTTCCAAAGCCGAGGGGGGACCTCTTCGCCGGAAAGCTCCCAGTAGAGGACGTAGTGGCCTGGGATGCTGGAGGTGTCTGCGTGGCTTGTGTACTCAATGAGGTTGGCTCCGAATGGTTGTAGATGCCATGCTGCCTTCTTTACTGCAGTTTGTAGTTCCACCTCGTCGGTCTTGTCGGACTCGATGCTTAATACTACGTTCTTCCGGCACACGAAGGTGAATTGTGGGGCCTTGTTCTTGAACCCTGCCACCCTAAGCACATCTCCTACTCTGTACCGGTACAATCCTGATCCACCACCATCATCATCATCATCCATTTGTAACATAAACCAATCTTATGCTATTCTCAACAAAGTTTATTTATCCTACTTATATATATATATATATATATATATATATATATATATATATATATATATATATATATATATATATATATATATATATATATATATATATATATATATATATATATATCGGTTCGGGCATCCTGTGGAAAAGAGGGGAGTAAGGAGCAAGTTTTATTTTGGGAAATTCTGGATGGTGACTCTGTGGTTTGGGGTATTTCGGATTTTGCCCACAAGTTTTTTTTAGTTCGGATGGTACCCTTGTGTTTTTATATTTTTCGGAAAATGCCCAACTTCATTTAAATTGCAAAGGGATGTCAACTTAAATTAATTTTTAAAAAAAAACTTATGTGCAAAATGTTTAACCTCTTTTATCTCCTTTTTTAAAAAGAATTTTTTCTCATTTTCAAAAAAAATTATTTTAGTTAACATCCCTTTACAATATAAATGGAATTGAGCATTTTCCGGAAAATATTAAAACACAGGGGCACCATCCGAACTAAAAAAAACCTGTGGACAAAATCCGAAAAACCCCAAACCACAGGGGTACCATCCGGAATTTCCTTTTATTATTTTGTATTACCGAGTTGAATTCTTTCATTTTTTTTGTAATTTTCCAAAATAAACTTTTAATCTAAAAATAAAGCATTTTGTTGTTTATATTCTGAAAAAACAAAAAAGTGATCAAAATAAAATAAACTTTTACTATAAAAAAAAAAAACAAAATTTCTCCTCACTTATCTCCATAAGGAGGAGTCATCTCACCGGTAGAGCTATTCAAACGGTTCGGACCGGACACTGACGGTCCAGACCGTTTTGATTTTTTTTTATATAAAAATTAAAGATGATAAAAAAAAATTGTATTGAATATACCCGGTCCGGCCAGGTTTGAACCGGACGGTAATATCATGACCGGATCGGTCCGAAATTTTACAATTATGGCCCGGGATCGGACATGACTGTAATTTTAGGTCCGGGCCAGCCCTCTTCGGAACCAAAACAAACAATCATATATATATATATATATATATATATATATATATTGGGTAGTATTGAATTAGTAATATGGATGTGTATTATACCAGCGTAGGTGGTGATAACGAGCTCGTATTCTTGGCCGAGCTTGACGTCAACTAGATCAACCAACTCTTCTGGCTCCTTGTCGATTAACGACTTGGGCACGGTGTTTCTATGCACTGGCATGAACTCGAAGTAGGCCATGGTGGGTATGAGGGTGTAAGCGACGTGGCTCGGCTTGCATAACGGGTTAAGGTTAACTCCAAAGTAACATTCAGAGGAAGCATACATTGTGCACACCATCGGCAACCTATTACCATAGTATTGAAGTGTCGGTATGTATTGCGACATAGTCCCCGTCACGATGACGTCAATGTACTTAGTGTTTGGCCACAAACGGGTTATGATCCCTTCCCATGATTTCTTCTCACACTCCCACCGTATAAACTCGGCAAGATCCGGGTCGGGTCGGGTCAAGATCTCCCCCACCGCTGCCCGAACATCCGGGTCGGTGACTTGGGGTCCGAGGGATCCGGTAGCGATGTCGTGGCAGAGATTAGGCCAATGTGTTTCTAGAAACTTGATGGCTCGGATGAAGCCGGAGGCGAAAACTCGTACGACGTCGTTTTGTTGTAGGAGGCCGCAAAGCAATTGGGAGTACATGCTTTGGTAAGTGTCTGGGCAGAGAATAGCCTCGTTGGGACTAGTGTAGTTGGTGTACGGGTCGAAGGGACGCTCCCGGAAGTGGGAGCTTTTGTAGTAGCTTGTGAGAACGGGTCGGGCCGGGATGTCCGATGGGGTTCTTGCCTCTGATTTGACAAAGAGGAAGTACATGCCTTTCCCCTTGTCCAGACCTGACACGTGTTGGCTCATTACTGGCATTAGAAGGCTGTACAGAAAGGTCCTACGATCTTGATCCTCTGCGATGCTTGGCATCAACTTCCTCTCTCCGCCGGATGTTCCCGAGCTGCACAACACATTATGAACAACTATTATAATGTAGATGAACAACTATGTACACTGATCATTTCGTTTTGGATAAATGAATTAAACACAACCTAACCATGATTTACATAAGTTCTTGTATCAACGACCATGTAACAACATCTAAAATTATAACTCACGATAATAATGTGTCCTAACCATATTTATACAAATGGACAAATAATCAACCCAAAAAAGAAACAATTTGTGTCAATGAGTCCACATGGAAGAAGGGGATACATGTAATTTCTTTATTTTTATTTATTAATCACGTAGCCTTTAGTCTAAAATCAATTCAATTTGATCATGTATAGAAAAGGGTGAATCATATGTAAACAAGGCGGCTTGTGAATAAATCTATAGCAAAAAATTAGAAAAATAAAAAATAAATGAGAGTTGTGGATTTTAGACCAATATATATATATATATATATATATATACATCACAACGATATTTACATGTAGTTGAGAGTTGTGGATGGGGGTTGGGAGGACGCAAGACATGAAGCGTGTTGCCCACTTGGGATGCACAACCCTCAAGAAGGTGCAATATCGTTGTTACGTATCGATATTTTCATTGTCTTCGAAAATCTCTATATATTGGTTCCGGTGGACAGTCACCTAAAAGGAGGAGACAAAATTTTATTATTTTTTTATACTATAACTTCAATTTTTATATTAGAAATTTATTTTATTTTGGTATCCTTGTTTATTTTTTCACATTATAAATAAAAAAGTTATTTTTAAAAGTTTATTTTTAAAAATTACAAAAATAAACTCAATAGTAAAAAAACAAAAATTTTCTCCTCGTTTTCTCTCCACAAGAAACCTCTTTACCCAAACTAGTATATAATATTTATTTATTTTATTTACGGATTTGGTGTGGTGAGGTGATTAATGAATGAGTGAATAATGAAAGAGTGAGTAGGTAGATCATATGTACCTGGTGAGGAACTCGGATATGGAAGCGGACGAGAAAATATGTGAGGAATCACCATTGGCGATGCGATTGATCTCTGGGGCGATGTCTTCATACTTGATAACGGGAACACACTTCTTGAAGGAGTCACAATCGTTGCGCCCGTTAAGGCCATGTCGTTGTAGGTACTCGACATTGGCGTTGCGACTAAGGATCTGCGCCAACACGCGCTTTTGCACCTCCTCGGCGTTCTCAGTCACATCCTCTATGAACTCCAACGCTTTGTTGTTCCTTTCTTCTAACTCCACGGGTCGCGTCGTGATGGTGTCCTTTGAGGCCTCTGGCATGTTTTGTTTTGTACTTTTTGAGTAATACAGGAGGGACACAAGTTTAAATAGAAAGAAAAAGTTGGGAGAGAGTGAGTTGTAATTGGAGGATTTGTGGTTTGGGTGTAAGGAGATACAAACGGGGGACTCAATGTTGTGTTTATAGAGGACAAAAGTGAAGGCTACGCTTGGAATTTATAAGATCTTTAGCTTATTCCATTACGCAAATCAGTAGTAATACTCCAACCCCGTATTGTAAATTTATATTATAGGAAGTGGTAGAGAGGTTGCTATCATATCATGCACAAGGTGTGCTTCCAGTTACAACTAAACACTTAATGATACATAAACTATAGAAAAACACACATATTACTATAAGCATCTCACACTCTTGATCATCCTTTATAGATGGTTTAGTATTAACGCCCAAAGACTATAATCTACGACATAACTTTCGTCCCGGATAAACGTAAAGGACGACATAAATGCATAGAATTTATACTTTTTTTTAAACAATGGAATATTCATTTTGTATTTCTCAATTATGTAAGTTCAGCTTACACATATAACTCATATAGGGATCCATCGATAATGATCGATTCTAAGAAAAAACAAGAATAAGTTGTTTGTTTATGAGGTTTGGATTGAATCTTATATCATTAAGATCTACGATCCACTATATTAGTTCATAATCAAATGCATGCAAGAAAGATATAGAGGATAAAATTAAAGAAACCATCAAATTAAATATGAAAACTAAGAGTATAAAGAATGTCAAAGGAATAAATCACACGAGTTTGAGAATTCAATTATTCTCTTCGTGTCCACGCAAGTGGTGGTTCAAGCATACTTTCAAGCTATCAATTGTCGAAGGCCCTAGTGTTCAATCTCTCATTTATTTTGGAAATCTTTTAGAGAAGCATCTTTCGAGGACATCTCTCGAGATTAAGTTGATAGCATGTTTTCATGTTATCTTTGTAGTGTTATATTCACGTGTTTTCTTAGTTTATGTATGGGATAAGGCATTTACATCTTAGCTAGAGCTTATATGATCAAAGAAAGTCTACTCCTCCTTTTCTCTTGTGTTTAGGTGTATTAACTAGGTTAAAATGAGCTTAAAGAGATGAAATCCATTAAGGCTAGAGGAAGCTCACTCAACCTCATCATCACATAAAAATCGAGGTAGGAAAGCAAGAAGAAGGCCCCAGAGCATGAGGAAGAAAGGTCAAAGAGCATGAAAGAAGAATCAATGACTCACCAATTGGAGAATGCAAGTGTTGTATCGAGTGATTGCTCACACGATGGAAGAAGAAGAAGAAGAAGAAGAAGAAGAAGAAGAAGAAGAAGACTTAAGCTCTCCATGAAGGATGAAACTCTATCTAGCCGTTCGAGTGAAGATTCACTCGTTAGAAGAACAAATGTCACTCGATCGACGTGGACAAGAGCTGAGTACTTGTCATGACAAAGAAAGATATGTTGAATATGTAAGCATGTGAAAGCAAGATTGTTTGAATAAATTGATTGAATTTTTTATGAGCTTTAATGAACTTGAGTATACTTCATATCAACATAACTTATTTTGTGTGAATTGGAAATACTTATATGCATTTCTCTTGCATTCTATGAGTCTAACATCAATTATCATCATAGATATCTATTCAAAATTCCTACATGAAAAGGTCATGAGTGAAGGTTCAAACAAAATGCTAAGGTCAAGAAGGCCGTAGACATGGGAAACATCCCTCCTCCAAGGGAGAACAAAGAAGATGAAGAGATGGAGGATGTTCCCGACCCATCAAGATTATCATCCCCAAGAAGTTCAAAGATAACTACCTAAGGCTCAAAGACATGGAAGTGAGGCCAACAAGATATGCCAATTTTGAGGACAAGGAGAGCTTAGGCATGGGTGAAGATATACAATTGGATGTCCAATTTTGTTTAGGTACAATATGGGGTTTTGATATCCGATATCACAGTCCTACAACATTTCCAAGAATGATATTGTGTATCAATCTTACACCGATATCAATATTTGATCAATATCATAACGATATGAATATTTGGTATCTTGATATCATATCAATACCTAACAACCCCAATAGACTGATAGACATATGCTAGTAGGGTGTCAAACAGAGCCGACGGACCGGGTTCAGGCCGGATCACAACAAGATCGGGTTGAATCGGGTTGGGTAAAGAAAACAAGCTTGGTTATTAAGTAAATTATTTCAGGTCAATTTGGGTCTATTGATTGTTCGGGTTAAAATGGGTTATCGGATAGCCTTAGTTCTCGGGTCATAGCAGATCAGTTTAGTTCGGTTTCCGGGTCATTTTGGGCCGGTTTACTTTAGGTTTTCATGAAATCGGGTTCGAAGTCGGGCCAATTTATGTTCAGGTTGATATCAAATTGGGTCAAAACAGGTCTAATTGCTTAACATCTTGATCGGGTCGGTTTTGGATTGGACAATTTATCGGGTTAAATTCGGGTTACCCATTTAGGTCTAGTAGCATTTAAATTTACTCTTTTTCACTAAAGTTTATGCAAAGATATCAAATTTGATTTGGATATCCGGATTCAAAGTTATGGGAACCCATATCCAAATACGATCTGGATTACTAGATCCGTCATATATACGACTACTTATCCCTTTGATCCAAATTCTAAAACATGACATTGGCATCCGTATCAACTTTTATCCAGATCAGATAATTATCCTCGAATATGATTTTGTGATCTGAATGACTTTAACCAAATCTGTATGCTTGAAATTGACTTAATTGAATCCGGATATTGAATGGTCCATTTAAACCTGATATCCGACTAATCCATTTGATCCTAGATCCGTTTAATCTGGATAATACAATTATGTTTTTTCTACTTATCGTAAACGAGACTTTTGCAATATCATTTCATTTATAAATGAGACTTATACTAGTTTATAATATCGTTTCATTCGTATGTTAAATATCTCATATTAAACGAGACTTATATTAGTTTGCAATATCGTTTCATTTACAAGCGAGACTTATATAGTTTGCAATATCATTTCATTCGTTTGTTTAATATCTCATATTAAACGAGAAATATATTAGGTTGCGATATCGTTTCATTTATAAATGAGATTATATTAGTTTGCAATATCGGTTCATTTATTTGTTAAATATCTCATATAATACTAGACTTATATTAGTTTGCAATATTAGGTCATATAAGGTCGAGTTAATTCGGGCTATCGGGGATTCGGGATATATTGTGTCAGGTTACTTCAGGCAATTGAGTCATTCGGTCGGGGTCAAGTCAGATCCGAATACTCTATTTTTTCAAAATTTTCAGGGTCAATCCGGATCCGGGTCCGGGTTCGACGAACGATTTAACAGGTCGGGTCAACTTTTTACAGCTCTAGATGACACCCGATCCAACAGATTTTCAACTGAATTACTATAATGAACTCGGCTAACAATGTGACTTCATATAATCACCTAGGCACCCCTGAGAACAAGTGAGCAGAGCATCGCACTCGGGCCCCCTAGCTAAAGAAGGAAACTACAAATGAGAGGATCTGCACCGCACTCTCATGGAAACAAATCAGACCAGAGCATTATAAAATAATGCAGCTGCATGTTATTGAAAGGAGTTGTTTTAGAATCTCTTCACTGCAGATATGATGGAAAGCTGCTCAAAAGAACCAAAAACCCTGTAAAACAGGCTTCATTTCCTCAAGTAAACAATTCACTTGTCCACTATAGACTATAGTACTGTAATCTGCAAATACTTCAAACAATTCACTCAACAAAATAGTCTAAGCAGGTACTCACAAGAATAAAACTGATGTACTCACTAACCATGCTTACTTCATCATTTCGCCTCGCGCTCTTCATTCATCAAGGTGCCACAGACATTACATTCCATGATATTAGATGAGGACCCACTAGCAGGAGGCAAGGGAGCCAAAGTTCCACCACAATTCTCTCTACTACACATATATCTTAAGAAGAAGTAAGCATGAGGGAAATCATTATCTTCCACTTCAATCTCATTCCTATCGTCATCAGAATCCCGCATCATTTGGTCTCCTTCCTCGCCCTCTTCCTCCATGCCCTCATCAATGTCATCCTCATCGCCATCTTCCTTGTCAGACCAATTAGCCTCAACCTTGCATCGGTCACAAACACAAGCAAACCCATAATCATCTAACAGTCGCTTCTGTCTATCTGAATACCTAAAGTTCACTGGAAAATAACTCAAGCAAATCTCCCTGCCTTGGGGAACATCATGAATCATTCGCACAATAATATCTGTGTTTCCATCAGCAGAACTGTCAAGGTAATCAAAGCGACAAGCATTGGGAAGGCAATCATGGTTGAAGAAAGAAGCATTTGGATAGATAGCATATGCTCTAACAGATCTCTCCCTGTTTTCAGAAAAAGGTTCCATTAAACCAAAAGCATTACACCTATCCTTGGCCAGCAAAGCAGTAGTCATTTCAACAGATGGAGCTGATAACCCTTCTGGAAATGGAAGCGATGATATGATGGAATGAATTACAAAACTGGATTCCCCTTCAGAGCTAGTGGGACCACCGCTGTCGAGCGACAACAGAGTTTGGAAGCTAGAAGGAGCAACCATGGAAAGATTATATGCAGCCACCAAGTAACGAGCTTGGACATGACGTTCATCAGGTTGAAGATCCACTAGTGCAGGACAGTTTCTAAGAAAACTCAACGATTGGCAGACCCAAGGCGTATGTGTTGACGCAAGAGCCACTGATTGACATTTGGCACTGCAGAAAAATGTATCACCACCATCGGAGCACAAAGGACAAGTAAGAACTGAACTTCTTTCACTCTGAGCCAAGTTCCGAAAGCAGTTAGCACAGTAGTGAAAAGGAGATGAATTACCTCCTTGTTGTTGCTTAAGAGAAAAGGCTGAGTAGATGAGAATAGGTGAGTCTCGGAGTACAACTTGTCCTGCCTTCAATGGCTGAGATGCTATGAGAGATCTACCTTTCCCTTCAATTTCTAATACGCTTATTAGCCCCGGGTTAGCTGATTGACCGTGTATAGATGCCATGGGCAATAGAATTTTTATCTGCGTGCGGCAAATTGAAGAATTAACCACACATAAGCTGGTTTCATATTTTACTGCAAGACATAAGCTAGCAATTAGCATCTAATTCAAACATTACAGAGCATCCTAAGAATTAACATAAGGAAAAACAGACCATTACAGATAAAGAGAGATGGAAAATATTGAATTCGTCAATATGCTAATGATTAGTCGTCCTTGTTTTTTTATGCAATTAAAGAATTACAAATAAACAAGCAAGGATTGTTCCGGATGAGATAGTCAAGGTATATCCCTATTCTTTAGACTTCCATCATATATGCGAAATAACAAAAATTGATCAAGTATATAGTCATGAATAAATGGATTCATAATTAAATGGATTTTCATATAAGACTTAGTTAGTAAACAAGTTGAATGATTCAAGAACAAAAACAATCAGTACTAATGATAACTCAAGTCTCAACTATGGACAGAAATCAGTCTAATGAGTATGACACAACTAAAATCATGAATGAGAAGTTAATTCCTAAGGAGAACGATCCCCTTCACGGCCAATGAACTTTTAATCTCCCATGGCAGATATTAAGAAGCCTTATCCAACTGCATTAAAGCTTAGGAGCATCCATGAAAATGAAATCACACATGAGTAGGCAAGGAAATGAGTAGCTTGGAGCTTCTAAAACCCCCAAAACCCTACAGCGTCTTCAGAGAAACAGTTGAATCCTTGTTTCAGCAACAATCAAGCACAATAGAAAAAAACAAAACAAAATCCATATCCAACTATATAGAAACCTCGGTAGCTAGAAGCACACATTCCATACGAACTTGTAAAATATAAATCTGGAAAGGGAATTGAAGAATAATCGTAGAAAAGCAAAAGAGGATGATAAAACAAGCTGAATTTTGATAGTTATAGCGGCGGAAGAAAGGGGGTTACCAGTTAACAGTGAATTAACTTACGGCCGGCTGAAACAGAGAAGGGCGATGTGAGTACCGGACTGAAGTGAGAGGGCAGAGAGCCAGAGAGCAGCAGCAGAGATAAAAGCGAGCTTAAAAGCGGAAGAAAAAGGGGGTTTTATATGGGCCCTATTATATTTTTAAGCCCAACCGACTACTACTATTCTATACTAGTTTGCATAGTACTTGCGGGCGTATTTAAGAAAATTGCGGTCGTGGTTGCGGTCGTGGCTGTAGTTGCGGTTGTAAACGAGTGTTTTGTGAGATTTGCGGTTTATAGAAAAACTCGTATATACGTGTTTAGTTAGATGGTTCGAAATTAGTTTTAATTTTGATAAAGTACCAAAATTCCCCTACTTATATAAAATATTATGTCCCTACATTTGTCCACCATCGATAGTCAAATGTGCCATCTTCTTCCATCCACCATTGAAGCAAGACCAAAGAACTAACAACAATGTTTCAATCCTTTAATTTCTAGGGTTTCAATCAGGGTTTCTTCGAGCTCTATTCCTATTCCAGTAGAGTAACTTCTACTTCTCTCAAAATTTCAAGCTCTGGTTTAATTTCTCTTTGAATTTCATGACTAAGGGCCTGTTTAGTTGTACAATGTAGGAGATTTTTTTAGATTTAACTGGGTCCCACTTTTTATAACTGTGTTTAGTGACAGGTTTGTAAATTAGCTTAGAGTTTTAAAACGTATTTTAGGAGCTTTTAAAGGCAGCTTTTACAAATCTGAAAATTGAAGATTTTCTGAGATTTCAAGATCACTAATTACACAGTTACCCTTTTCTTCTTCCTCCTCTGTCGACTTTTTCTTCTTCACTCTTCCAATTTCATCTTCTTTACCGTTTCTTCTTCTTCACCATTTCTTCTTCTTCTTCTCCAAAAATCGATTACCCTTCTATCCTCTTCTTCTATCTCTTCCTCTCTATTCGAATCTAGAATTAGAAGAACATTCTCTCTCTTATTCTGAAATGAAACCTAGATCTTCTTCCTCCAAATAGAAAAATCGAAGCTTGTGCAGAAGTCGAAAAAGGAGGACGAGTAGCAGCGATGACGCAAGTGCAGTAGCAGCGACGAGTAGTGGCGATGTTGTGCAGAATCTTACCCTTCTTCTTCCTCTTTTGTTCAAGCGAGACCTAGATCTGGTTTCTTCTTCAGACTTTCTTCATTACAAAAAATAGCAGAAAATCACCATTTGTAAAACCTAAGATGTACAATTGAACCCTAGGTCTGATTCTATTGACTTGCTTCATCTATACAAAAAAATTAATGATCAAAATTGGTGATTTGTTCTTCTTTCTCTGAAGGGTAGAATCAGAACTAATCTGGATTGAATTGATTTCAATTATGATAATCCAGATTTGGTGCAATCTATCACGTGGGTTTGAAGGGTAGATAGGTCTTTTTGCATTTCAAAATACTCGTAAATCTCTTTTTACTAAACACGTTACGTATTTATCTACAATGTTTTTCTAAAAATCGAAAGCTACAAAAATATACATAAAAACTACAACTACAAACCACAACTACGGCTTCAAACCACAACTACGAATACAAATCTTGTTTTACTAAACACGCCCCAAATCGGATAGGTTGATGATGAAGAAGAAGAGAGGAAAACACCCATAAGAGAGAAGATCCGAAATGAGAGTTTGAGGGCAAAGACGAACGATTGAGCGATGTTGAAGTTTGGGACGATCCGAGTTTCCTTATCTCGTCTCCCATGCTCGATCGTTGCTAGGGTTGAAGACGAGTTGGTAAAATTTCCAAAAATCTTTGAAATCGATTCACAAAACAGGAGTACAATGAAAAGCAAATCATTAATACTTGATTGCTCAGTAAAGTTGTCTGAGAAAGAGTAGAAACTAGACGATATGGAGAAAGGTGAAGAAACAGAGAGGCCAAAGCAATGATTTTGGGAAGTATTGAGTGAAGGGTAAAACTGAAATCGGATCTGAAACTTCCACCACAAATCTTCAAAAATCTTCATCAATAAAATTTTACAATAACTAAACACTTCAAATTATCATCCATCTCAACCACAAAACTAAAATAAATCCCTCAACCCTCTAACTAAACACACCCATATATAAAATCTGATTACGTTGATAATTAAATCTAGGAAAATTCCGGTTGTTGGTTTTTCTCGGTTTATGGCCTTTTTGGAAAATAATCAAGGATATTCTATATTTCAAATGAGTTTATAGTTTATTTTCGGATTTATTTTTTAACGGATTTACATAAATAAATCATATAAAGTTGTTTACTTGGAGTTTATTTTTGGGTTTATTTTCTTCAAAAGACACTCATGCTCCTAAAAATATCGAAGAATAACGTGGGATACATAAGGATGAACAATGAATATCAAGATGGAAAAGCACAAGGTCAAAATCGGATTTTAAGGAAAAATAAACTCATCAAACCAAAAATAACATTGGTGTGATAATTAAGTTTATTTTTGGATGGGTTATAAACTCCTAGAAAAATAAATCAATCTCCAAGTAAACACTCACAAAAATTAAACTTAGTGTTTATAAACTAAATGAAATATAAATAAACTACAAGTAAACAAACGCTTAATTAGTTTGAAATGAAATACTAGTTGAAGGTCTACAAGTGAAGAAACTAATCTATATATACATATATATATATATATATATATATATATATATATATATATATATATAAAGCCTCTCCCATTTTGCATACGTGTCAGTTTCTAAGGCTATTCACATCAACATTTTTTCAATTTATTTATGTCAATGTCACTCAATAATTACAGATTTGTCATTAATTTAAAATTGGTCATAGTTAAATTAAAAATAAAGATAAATTCAATTTTAATGTTAACATTAACTAACTCGATTGTTAGAAATCTCTAACTTGATTATTGTTAACCAAATCTCCTTAAAATAATTATAAATATTATACTTCTAATTCTTTTTAATTATTTCTTAAACGTGTTTGCTTATTCATGTTACTATCTCTATATAGATAGAAGAAAATTCAACGAATAATTAGTTTATTTATGCTATAATTTTAAAAATTTTATGTAATATTATTTTTATAATAATAAAAAAATTTAAATAGAACTCGGTGCGGACGCTGAAATATTATTTTAAAATTGTAGAATCAGTAACTTAAATATTGAAAAAATTAAGCAAAACAGGTTGACCGAAACTGTACTTCTTTTGATTAATTTATTCATTAAACTATCCATGTTAATGGAGGCTAGGGAAGACAAGTAGAGTGCTTAAGTGGCAAAGAAACTACCGGAATCACCCTTCAACACAAAATACATTTTAGAATATTAACTATGAGTTCATATTTTCTCACAATAGTTTTCTTTTTTTTTTGAAAAATAACCTAAAATAATACCAACTATCACCATTGAACCGAAAATAATACCAACTTTGAAAATTATTAGGAGTGATACGAACTATCAACGTATTTACCAAAAATAATACGTCATACTTTTCCGGTAAAAAATCTAACTCCGACGATAACGTGACAGCCGGAATGTTACATGTCATCATATAAATGAATTAAATGTGTGATGTCGATTTTATTTTCTTAAAAATAAATTTAATAATATTTAAAATATTAACCGACTGTTTTCATTACTAAAATAATATATCGGGTTTAGGTGGGATTAACCGACTGTTTTCATTACTAAAAAAATAACACCAAAAGTATAGGATGATAGATTTTCCGGATAAACCAAAGGAAGCTAGGCATCCAAAAGGTAAGTGAATGGACATACAACTCTCTTTAATAGTAAATCAATTGAGCTGGGGTCCTACAGATGCATATAGTAGGTGTAAACACATAAAGACAATCTTTGGGACTCTTGAATGTAATTAAAGAAAGAAAAAATGCATGTCAATATCGAATACGTCTAAAAAGACTAAAATGGCATATCTAGCTTAGTGCATCTGGTTAACGTTGTTTGGTTGATATCATCAGCCCGATGAAGAAGATGGAAAATGAGTGGAATGCATGGAGGAGGACGTCCCCTGTTGGCCGTCATGATCGTCCGGCGGTCTCGCAAGTCCCCACGGCTGGTCTCCAAATTGAAGCGTGTCGTTTACGCTTGAGGAGAAGGACAGTAACGAAGAGGAAGAGGAGGAGGATTGTAGCAGCTGCGGCGTAGAAGAGACGGATGCATGGGGAGGGTTATAAAGCATTTGTTGTAACAAATTCCAATCCGCGGTTGGGGTCTGCAGTAGCTGCGAGTACTCCAAGTAGTCTCTCATCCCGTATTGCTGATGTTGTTGTTGCTGCTGATATTGTTGTTGTTGTTGCTGCTGATGTTGCTGCTGCTGTTGCTGATATTGTTGATGTTGTTGATGGAATGTGGTTGGGTCAATGTCTGTCTGACCCAACACAAAGACGCCTGTCGATTGTGGTGGACGCGTGGGAAGAGGAGGAGCAGCCGATCTCGTGGTGGAAGCAGCAAGGCGGGGGACGATGTGAGCCTCCTCGGGGAAGTTAAGCTTGGCGCGGCTGCCGCGGAAGCGGAGGGCAGCTTCATCGTAGGCACGTGCGGCTGCCTCGGCGGTGTCAAATGTTCCGAGCCAAACCCTAGCGGCCTTATGTGGGTCACGAATCTCGGCTGCCCACTTCCCCCAAGGCCTTTGTCGGACTCCTCTGTATCTCCTCTTCCTCTCAACTCCGGATTCATCGGAACCCTGCAACGGTTGCAGTCTCGTAGACGTGGACGGTGTTTGCGGCGGCACCATGGTGGAAGGTAAAACTTGAGGGGCTGTGTTCATATATAAGCAAAATTGAACATGTTTAGCAAGACCAATATTTGGAGTACCTCTTAGAGAATTGTTCACACGTACATGCATGCAATACTAGCTCCTATGGGTTAAGAAATATATGTATGTAACTATGTAAGAATAAAATATAAGTTCACGTATATCAACACGATAAGAAGTTTAGACTTGGATCACTAGGATTGAATCTTGCTTGCGTAACCTATCGGTGCGTTCGTCAGATTAATTTTTAATTGCTTCCATCCCATTCTTATCATATCAAATTGCTTGTAGAAATTTTTATAGACGCATTCGTTGATAAGAAAATTAAAAAAAAAAAAAAAATTACGTTAGATTGTTTTGAAACTATTTAAACAAAAATTTTAATCTAGATTATTGTTGAGATTAATTAATACCATTCAAATTATGCTCATAATTTGAGCGATTATTATAATCGGATTATTTTGATCAAGAAAAAAAACTCAAATAGACTTATATTATCAATCGTTTGAAGGGTTATTAAAAATAACAATCCTCGTAAAATAATATGTTGGACTTGTCGAACGAACTCTTATTTAAAGTGATTGCGCGATTAAGATACTAACCGGTTGAAGTAGAAGATGAATCGGAGGCGGAAGCCGCACGGCCTCTCTTGTGTCCAACCCACTCGCCGCCCACTTGAAACACCGGAGGAGGAGGCAACGGCTGCGAGGAGCTCCCCTGTCCGGACACCACCTGAGTAAGCGCCGTCACCATAGCCGACATCTCCATACCCGGCACCCCAACGCCGTAAGGCAATTCCGGGTCCTCTCCGCCGTAATCATCGCCCTGGTTCGCCACCTTTTTGTTTTGGTATGTATACAAAAAGCACGTGTTAGTACGTTTAATTAGATTTTCCTTGCACCAAACCAACCTTGTAAGTAAAAGATCTTAGAGAAGCTGATATTTTTGACGAAAAATGTGCGACAAATATGCAATTATATTTGAAGTGTGAATGAGCATGGGCAGCCGTAGAACAAACAGTGATAGATTACCCAATTTAGAGCTTACTTTGAACCTGGTCTCTTACCTTTATATTCCCTTTCTCAACAAGAAAAACTCAAATTGATAAACAATTCATTTAACACTTACAGACGTCGTCACAGGATAGAGTTCTGGTTCATCTCTACTACTGCCATTGTTATTCGTGTTCACACCGAAGCTTTTTGACCTAAGTCAGCAAAATCAATAGCAGCAGAGCACCCACAAATGGATTCGTATTGTAAAGGTTATCGCTACCGACATCATAGCTATAAATAATGAAATTTTGTGTCAACTACAACGGGACAATTTATATATATATGGCCATTTAAAATGTGCTTCTTCCTTTTTTTTTTCTTTTTTTCTTTTTTATGGAGTTGGGCCTTTGCGGCCCACTTTTGGATTACAGGTGGGCCCATTAAGATTCTAGATTGAACTAGATTAGCACGTGTGATTTCAGCTTCTTTCCATTTTTGTTAGGTGTTTATAGGTGTGGCCGCTTTTTGGTAGGCTCCCAAGTTTTTGTGCCACATTTCACTTTCATCAAATTTAAACTTAGATATATGGTTAAACTATTTTTTATATGTTTAGTGAGATGAACGTGATTCCCTTTCCCATCATATATTGCTCTCATCTTACAATATTAAGTACGTGTATGTATGTATATATAACAGGATGTATTTTATTTGCGTGTTGCATCCTAAGACATGTCACGTAAGATTTTTTTCGAGTTATTTACAGATTTGTTATTAATTTGTTTATAAAACAATTGTTAGTAAAATTACATGTTATATCAATTTTCATTAGATATATAAAAACTATTTGGTTCTCCAAACAAAAAAAGAAAAAAAGAATTTTTAGTTACTACGAATATCAAATTTAAAATGAATTTTCTAATATAATTTATTTTTTATATAAAAATTATTTAATTCTTCTAAGTATTTTATAAAAATTTTTTAGACAATATTAAAATACTAATTTTAAATTTAAAAGTCCATTTATATATAATTAAATTTTATTTAGATTAATATTAATACATATTACATAAAATTATATTATAATATTTTATATTTAGATAAAATCCGTAAAATATACTGGCATTGAACTAGTTAAGTTCAAAGGTTAACGTTTAGTCCTAATTATGACAAGATTTCCTATGTACTTAGGAAACCTATGTACTAAGAAAACTTAATTAGATCATCAAAGGTTTTCCACCTGACTAAGTCGACAACCCTTGTCCCGTTTTCATCGTATGAGTGCTTGACCAAGTGAGCCGCCTCATGCTTGTTGTCTTGTCAACTCAACTCTTGACTTGTCAAGCTTGTCATGCCAACTTGACTTGCATGTATAGCGATTTATTTTTTATTTTTTTTGTGATGTTATCCGATCATGTACTATGTTGCATCTTCTTTTGTATCCGTATTCATGACATGTAGTGTAGATTTGCATGACACGAATTGTTTAACTATTTTATATGTCTATTTTTGTTTTTATTGAATGTAATTCTAAGCAATATTGAACATGTGTGGGAGTATAATTGAAGAAATTTCTACCACTAGCTAAACTTCTATCTAAGGTCGTGAAAATTAATGTCAAGATTGGACCAATTGAAAATTACGCTACTCGAGCAAGTTTATCTAAATCGGTTGAGTCGATCACTTTATATCTAGAGTTAGAGTTAAATCATTGTTTATTAAATGTCTATCTTGATTGTCAAACATGTTGTAAGAAACTCTTGCTAAATTTCTTGTTGTTTGCAAGATGCAAGGTCAACGTGAATATTGACCTTGCAAGATGCAAGGTCAACGTGAATATTGACCTTGCAAGATGCAAGGTCAATGTGAATATCTTGATTCGTCTTTTATATAACATGAATGACATGATGATTAAATGAAGGTTCGATATTATGCATGTCAAGGTGATTTCTTTTGCCCTACTAACGTCACGTTTTCATGTCTCATATTCCCATTACACATTTATAAAAGATGTCTTGATATTTATCTTGCATTTTAGTCTCATTTGATAGGTGGTGGAGTTTGAGAACACTTTGACAAGCTTATCGTAAGATATATCAATGTTTGTTGAGTTTGAGAGTTTATTGTTATATCCCAAAACACATGGTGAGATTGAGAGTAAACACATTACCTTTGAGTGGTTTGGATGGTTGTGATTCTTTGCTCTATCCTTGTGATTGATGCTATGATGACATGGTTTTAGTTGTTCTTTTTCCTCTTAGCTGAGATACTTATTGGTTCTTACACATAACATTCATGTTACATGATCTTGCTCGAGGACAAGCAAGGTTTAAGTATGAGGTATTTCAAAAGTATCACTTTTCCTTTATGTTTTCATGCATTTCATATCATCTTTTCCATCCCACATATGCATTTTTATATGAAAAACTCCCACTTTATATATTTCGGTATCTACCTTGGTTTTTCTATGTTTCAGGCATTTTCGGTGCTAAATACACCGGAATCACATCCTCCCTGAAGTCAAAGATTAAAGACGATAAAAAAGACTGAGGATCTGGAACACAAAGTCCACCCCCAATTTCTTTGAAGAAGAGAATCGAGAATTACAAGATCAACACAGCTTACGACCAACGTTATTGGCTAGGTTACGGTCCTGTTACGTCTGTAAGGTATCTGTAATGATCGTTGAGATAGCGTAATAGCTTGCGGCCCAGCCCAGAAGAAAAGGTTACGGGTTCTCTTACGGCCGGTTACGGCCATAACTGCCCATAACGGTAGCAGTAAGGATGAAGATTTTTCCCGCGGTGCAAGGCTTCAATTTCACAATTTTATTTTTGGAAGGTTCTGTAAAAATAATGTAACCCTAGACACCAAAAATCTCCTATATAAGCACGTGTTGTGATTAGTTTTAGAATAATCCCGGATCCAACAATCATATCTTCTCTCTTATTCTTCTCCTATCTCCCTTATTTTGGTAGTTGTTAGTTGTTAGAGTTGCTCTATAAGGTTCTTCCTAGAACTATTGTGAGTTTGAGTTGCTCTATAAGGTTCTCCCTAGAACCAAACTATTGTGAGTTTACTATTTCATGTTTGAATACATTGTTTTTGTTTTATATCTCAGTATGTTTGGCTAGTCTCATTCCTTGATCTAAGGGTTGGGATGAGACTTATAATGCTTTAATACTATTGTTGCATATATACTTATGAATTGAGATCTTTGATAATCCTTAGGCTTGATTCTACCTTTTAATTACCTTCGTTAATCCGGAGTAGTGTTCTTAATCGGTTTAGATAAAACAAAGCGAAGAGCCAAATAGTTTTGTTTTATTGAAAAGATTTGAAAAGTGCTTGGTTTTGAGAATACTTGTCTATCAAAGCTTCAGGCATTCTTAATCATTGTAGAATTCTTCAGTATTTGTACCTTTTAAACTAAAGAACTTACGGTGAAGGTTTTCTTGATCTTTTCCGAATATCTAAATATGCATAAGTTTTCCTATACTCGCCGAACCGATGAATGATAGCTACGTGAGTAGGAAAACACGGTTTTGGTTTGTCTATGCTCAATGCTACTTTAGATGGTTACTTGTTTTATCAATTATCAATGTTCATAAATATTATATATGCATCATTACCTTTAAATCATCATGGAAATCTCTACTTCCTTAGATCATTTTTTCCCTCTATAATTGTCCACAAAATCAAGAATTGTTTTCCTTGTTCTTTTCATTGTTTCCCTTTTTCACTTCAAATAATTAATTGTTATTGTTTTCTAAATCAAACACAGTCCTTGAGTTTGATATCCGTTTGTACTACATCCGATCTTGTATTACTTGCAGGAGAGGTCATTTTATTTTATTACGGTAAAACTTTACCACGATCATATATGGATGTGAAATTATTAAGCTACTTTTGGAAGATACTATGGGCTAAGCTTGGTACGAAGTTACTGTTTTCAACTACTTGTCATCCCCAAACGGATGGAAAAACTGAGGTAACAAATCATACACTTGGTGCTTTGCTTAGATCGTTGTTGCAAACTAATCTGCGTAGGTGGGAAGAATGTCTCACCTTCGTTGAGTTTGCTTACAACCGATTAGTGCATATTGTCACAAAAAGACAATCTTATGGCATCAACCCAAAGACACCACTTGAGCTCTTTCCATATGCCATTACAAACCAAGAAAGTAAAGAAGGGGTTAATCATACATTAAAAATTCAGAATCTACATAAAGAAGCACAGATGCAACTAGAGAAGAAGACATGACAATACAAGAGACATACTAACAAATGTCACAAGGAAGTTCTCTTTGAACCAAGAGACTTGGTTTGGGTTCACTTGAGGAAAGAGCACTTCCCAACGCTTCGTAAATCTAAGCTAAAACCAAGAGGAGATGGACCGTTTTAAGTGCTAGAGAAAATCAATGACAATGCTTAAAAACTTGATTTACCTCCTTCTTATGGTGTACATAGTGTGTTTACTGTGGATGACTTAGTTCCCTTTTGTATGCAGAAAAGTGATGATCTTGACGAGTTGGATTCGAGGTCAAATTCCTTCCAAGAGAGGGAGGATGATGTGTCCAAGCCCCATCAAGAGAACCGAGAGATACTTGCTGTCCTAATTGAGTTTGATCATGAGGAGAGGGATATCCAAGTTGAGCATATGTAGATAGATGGTTCAAGCATAGCCCAAGACCAAGAGCAAGGTGATCAACATTCACTTGGAACAATCACAAAAGCTCGAGCTAAGGAGCTTCAACTAGAGCTTAAGAAGGGACTTAAATGCCTCGGAAATCCTAGTCCAACCTCCTTTGAGCTACTCACTCTTCTCAAGACTCATCCAAGTGTATAAATATCATAGGTGTTTTTTAATGACACTATTAGAACAATAATTTATGTGTTTTTTATTATTGTTAAAAATACTCAATCTTGGCATCCAAGTAGAAGTTCCTTGACTTCAAAGTAGAAAGAATTGTGGATAATAATTTATGACATTTAATTATTATTCTCAAGCTTGGCATCCAAGTAGAAGGGGTAGTGGATGCTCCACTACTTAGTATTTTTAGTATTTTTTCCTAGGATAATTAGACTATAAATAGGACTAAATTTAAATTAGAAAGACACACTCAACTTCACATAAACTCATTGTATTTTCAGCTTTCCTCTTGAATGAAATGTATGGTTGTTTCTTTTATTGCTTGTGTGTTGTATCAAGTGCTTTGAAGCTTCTCTAGTGTGTTGCATCTCGAGTCTCCAATCTTTCTCCCGCCTTTGGTGTGTCATATCCATAGAAAGGAGAGCATCTACCCAACTTGCATCATCTCCATCTCCATACCATTTTCAAAGCTTATCACGCCGAACTCATCTTTCATTCATCCTCAATCGATCAATCATCCTACACCTAGTCTTCCTAGATCCTAGAAGCATAACATTAGTTTCACTTGACTTAGGGGTTGTTAGGGTGTGGCTTGGACACTCTTTTCAATCCCTTCCTCTCTACTCCTACTCCATTTCTTGTCAAATGCTTCAACAACATGTATAAGATTCATAGGTTTAAAAAAAAACAATTTTCCATGTAGTTCAAATGATTATCAATTATTCTTTCCTTTACGATGGTTGTCCCTATCATATTGTCATGGATACCCCAGCAATAGAAGACAAGTATGCATAGGAGAAACATCACATAAGATAGTTCTTCATTGTCCTAATCTCAATGTGACATTAATTTGTCTATTAACCTTTACTTCACTACAATCTTCATAGTGTCCCGTACAAGGAGAATGAGAAGACGTCCAGAAATGAGTTGGGCGTGTGTTATGCTTAATTTTCAGCCATTAAATGTTTTGACTTCAATCCAAATAAAAACTCTTATAAGACAATTGAGTTTTATTTTCTTTTGGGAAATTTTAATGTGTTTTGAACCCATCTTATAGTTAGTTTTTTTTTTAAAAAATATTTACAACAATAATTAGGTTAGAATTATGACAAGAAAACACGTTTTACAACAACTTGGAATTGATTAAGAAAAAAAAAAGTTTGTTTTGGTTTGTTTCTTCTTGTAGGAGAGAGAGCGGTAATTAGTTTGTTCTTATGCGTGTCAATTCAATCGAGAATTTGGTATTACAAACCTTCACAAGTTCTCCTTCTACTGCTTTATTGACTTTGTTCTTTAATTGTGTCATATTGTAGGGGGTTTCTTGACATTCGTCTTGGATTTTGATCAATCAAAATCAAAATTCTTTGCATTGTTTCAAGAGGTATGATCTTATTAATCCATATATCCATCAATATCTTCCATTTTCATCTCCTTTCTTTGCGTCCTTTCTTACCACAATAATTGTCATACCCTTCTCTGAGATTTCCCTTAGAGACCATCAAATTCCATTCTCGCCTCATTACCTTCCTACACTCTCTAAGGCTTCCCTAAGAGAGCCTTATTCAATCCCATTGCAACTAATATCCTATTCCTTCGTTCCCTACACTCTCTAAAACTTCCCTTACATAATCTTATTCACCCTTTTGAACCACAACAACTCCATTCGTATTTTTGTCACTCTCTAAAGCTTCCCTTACATAATCTTATTCACCCTTTTGAACCACAACAACTCCATTCGTACTTTCGTCACTCTCTAAAGCTTCCCTTACATAATCTTATTCACCCTTTTGAACCACAACAACTCCATTCGTATTTTTTTTTCAAATTCTTGGATTAAGATTGTCCAAGACTGGTTCTTGTTTTCAAAGACATTATGTGACTTACCCCGTATCAAGTGTATGATCACACACCTTTACGTCCTTAACAGATATACAAGGTGCACAATCGTGCACCTCGTGATCGGAACTCTAGATCTACATACCACTTTTTTTCTATACATATATTTAAGATGAATTATGTGCACAATCGTGTTGTTTGTGAAAAAATGAATGATTGATGTACAAGATACACGATCATGTACCATGCACTCTTTTATAATAAACAAAACATACGATCATGCGGGAAGGATGCATGGTGCATGATCATAGGCCTAAAAAACCATGTGCAGAGAAACCGAACTTTTAGATCTTCTCCCTTTTTTCAGTGGGGAAATTCTCATCTCTTCTCAAAAAACCATCACAATTTTCCATGAAAATGTGTAGGATCTATATGACCTGTTTCCCGCTTGCAGCTGCTAAATTCCTTCTAGAATGAGAACAATAATGTCCAGACAGGATGTTCATTTGTAAGGTTTTTTGCTAGTACAAAAAAAAACGATGCTGATTGTACACCCTCAATCTGAGCAAGAGAAGATGGTCGACGAAGACAGCAACAAATCAAGAATCAGTTAACAACTGAACACCATTCAATGGAGGCTGTTCTATCTCACAGTGCTTCCTTTTCGGGGTGCATGCAATGTTCTTTATGATTGAGAAATACAAATCGAACTCCGCTTTATTCTTCGAGCACTTAGCTGCTATCCATTTCTCGGCTACACTTGTGGGCACGCTATCTTGCCTGTCTCTTTCATGTTCCTCAATAGCCGGTCGTATTTCATTGTACAAGGTTTCCAAGTCAGACGACGCGTCCTTCTTCATTTCCTGCATGGAAACACAAGGATAGAATTTGAATAAGGAGACACGAACACGAAGGATACGAAAAGGGTGTCAAAGTGAATATCTGTTCAGACCGTACAAGACAAGTTCAAACCCAAACAGGGTAAAGAACATTAAACATCTCTTCAGAATATACTATTACACATAACACTCATTATGACCCTAAATTCATAAAATAACTGCTAGTTTCTAGCCTCCTAATGCTCAGAATCACATTCAATATACTATACTTACTACAGGCAAGCCTTTAAAATAGCCTTTAAAATGACAAGAAAAAAGATGTTTCAGGAACACTTCGGTTTAGCTACCAAACATATTGGATGTGTCTGCAGAATACAGTCATTGATTAATACCATATATGATCAATAATCCTGAATGACAAACCAAGGTTAAAAAGGTAGTTGATTTGGTGACAAAGGATGTTAAGGTTCAACTTTGGTTTACTAAAAAAAATCTCTCTACAGTGTCTTGTCAAACCTGATCACTCAGGTCTGGTTCGGTCAAGAACCACTCGGATTCAGCAAGTACAATTTCTTTACCTCACATATTAAGATTTCGTTTTGTGCTTCCTTCACTGCAAGCATCCGCGCAACTGCTTTAGCATCAATTTCTTTTGGGGTGAGTTTTTTGGCTCGACCCTTACGCAAGGGTTTTAACTTTTTCTTTGAATCAGGGGATTGGTACTGATTACTATCACTTGGTATCTGGGTAATCATTGCATCCTGTAAAATCAAGTCTTGAGCATCACCATTCACTACATCTGTAGAAACCATTTCAATGGCCTGAAAACCAGAAGAGAAGAAAAAACTTGTTAATCCTGTCAGCATAAATTTCAACTCCATAACCATAATGAATTTGATATAATAAGGAACAAAGTCCACTAACAGGAAATTTGGATGTAGGCTCATCTTCAGCAGAATCATACAGTGGAATTTTCTCAATGGAGAATCTGTAACCAATGAGAAAGGCAGAAATCATGGTAACATAAAAGATGATCCAACAAGAAATAATATATATGAATAAATGGTAACAGAAAATTTTTCACTAAGACAGGTTAAATGGGAGCCTAGTGAATGCGTTATTTTGTGAACTCAATGTAATGACCAGACAGGACCTTCCGAGGACTAGATCTATTACAATAAAACATATTCAGCTCACTTATCTTGTACATCTCTGAAAGTGTAAGAATATTCTCTTATCAGCTAGAATACACACGCTTTTAGGGCAGTATTTCACGTGTCTGAAATGTGGCAACACATGACACATTGGGAAAACGTTTCCAACACGCTCGGAAACGGTCAACGTTCGTTTGACCATCTAACTTAACACACGAAACGCTTTTGGAAAAAAGGGAAATGTTAATGAAATGTCCGGAATTGTTTTAGGTTTTGAAACCCTTAGCCTTTCACCTCCTCTTTTCACACGTCTCTCTTGCAACTCTCCTCCCTCGCGATTTTGTACCGTGAAACCACCGCCAAACTGGTTCTCTGGCCGGTAGCCACCTCTCAGTCTCTCATTGCTCCCATCTCCGCCCCCTTAGTTGGCATGTTCATAAAACTACGATCCAACAATTCCTATCCAATGATCCGACACATACCAGAGTTCCGATTCCATAATGGGTTATATATGCCTTAGATATCCGGGGTAGGGTTCGATTTATTTTTTTTGAATTGTGATGGTGTTTTCCAGATTACTAGTGTTTTGTCCACACCTTGTGCGGAATTGAAAATTTTATTGTATTACATTTGCAAGATCAAGTCCCTTCTTTTGTTTAAATTTGTTGAAATCTCATAAAATTATTGTATTTTGTTTGAAATTTGAATTTCTTACCTATTGAAATAACTTGAGTAGTTTTGATATTTTGTTTCGGATCGTAGTAAACTTAGAATAGGAGAGGATAGACCTTTATGATAACAAAACCTAAAGAAAGAAGATAAACAAAGGAAGCATGCAAATATTGAGTTAATTCAAACAAAAATACAAAACTAGAGCATAAAACATGAATCAAAGTTCAAAAAAACAAAAGTTTTATAGAGGAATAAACCCTTTTATATAGAGAATGTTTTATGTAGAGAATGAGAACCTTTGTAGAATGAAAATAATGAAGAAAAAAAAACAAGAAAGATTACTTCATATTTACAATAGGCCACAAGCTAAATATATATAGTGATGACAAATATAAAAATTTTTAGGGAAGCTTGATATTTTAAAAAAAAATCTTAAGCTAAGACTTACATGAGGAGCTATATATATCATTAAAGTAAAATCTAAACCAAACAAATATGATTTATTCAAAATTTGAACAAATAGGCTTAATTATAAAATATCTGATCTTATCTTTATTTTGAAACCAAAATTCACAATGTGATATTAATCCTTAATTGTTTGCTGTGATTTCAGTAATTAAGTTGATATTATCCCTATTTTAGAGTGCTCACAACTAATTTGTTATATTGCGGGTTTAAACAAATCTAATTTTTTTTTAAAATTGAAGGTTTTTTCAATATCTCAATGATTTAAATAAAGAGATTTTGTGCGTTAATTGTAGTGCGAGTAGTTCAAATACACAGGCCACAAGGCGCAACATCGTCTTTAAATTCTTCTACTTTAGAATGTATATATATATAGATAGATAGATAGATAGATATGTTTGTTAGTTTGAGTTGATTTCAAACAAAGTCATTAGAGCTCATTGGTGTCTACTACTTTGGAGCAATTACAATAGAACCTGAGCATTTTCATCTCCCAATACCTCCATCATGCACCTGACGCTGATATCCGCAACAATAACCAGTCCAAGAAGTTTGATCAGATATCCAAAATATTCCCTAATGGAATACGGAATTAAATTTTATATAAAAAAACTTTGGGATATTCGATCTGATTATGAACACCTCTACATCTCGGTCTTTCACCAACACCTCCCTCAGCTCTTCACTACTTCCCAATTCTCAAACTAACGAACCCAACATGTTGTGTGCATCGCTGTGAGGGCCCTTCTCATTCTCTTTTTTCCATCGTTCATTTCTCTGTCCTCGAAATCTCTAACCACTCTATCTCTCTCTCAATCTCTCAATGAGTCAAATCTATTCATCTTTGAGTGACGATCTCTCATTCTATTTCACTTTTTCTACATATTAGAAATACATGACTGTATTGAGTAATTTGATGAAGTGAGAACTGATCATTGATTACATGTAATTACGTTGAGGGCTTATTTCTAAAATGTAGTTGATTTCCTGGTGTTTTAATTGTTTATCTCATGTATTGGAATTGTAGTCACTCGACTTTATTTCTCAAATGTAGTTTTTTAATGAGATAATTGAGTCGATTAGGCCTTTTTGTATTAGAGATTCAAACTAGGTCCCTCATACTTAAATAAATAGGAGAGGGTCCTATTTAACAATCCATATCCCAACTTAATGTTTCACTCTTCTTTTGTTTCTTCATTCTCCTTTCCTAGATTTACACTTCACGTAATTCTCTCTCGTGGGCTTTCTCCTCTCCGTAACCGCGGCTTCTCGCTGTCGCCGCTTCTTGACGTGCTTCCATAGTTCCATGGTGCAAAGATTAGGTGATTAAAATTGGATATTACAAAATTGGGTATTATGAAAATTGAGTAATTAAAATAGGTGATCAAAGGTATTAGACTTGAGTAATTAAGATTGGGTATTACAATTAACATTTAAATATAACTTAAAAAAATAATAACAAAATAGTGAGATTAACTTAGTCCAGCCGGTAGTTATTAGGAGGGTGGGGCTATCAGTCGGGGTTCAAAACCACAAACTAATACAAGAAACTTAATTTGTTACATATAAAACAAAAAAGGCCCAAGTGATACCCCTATAGGCAATAAATGCTCACTTATCCATTTAACCTTTTTTCAATTATATTTGATCATATATATGTTAATCTTATTTAGACCTTTAAAATAATATGTATATTATACTAACAGCCCGGCATTTCATTTCCTATAAAATTTAGGATTCGTGTTTCCCATTTCCATTTCAGGGTAATATAGCCTATGAAGCAGGGATAAGATCTTGCGTGCCATCATCATCATCATCCAAATTGTAAAAAAGAAGGAATAAAATATTACCTGTCATCATCATCTTCCCAATTGTAAGTATCCTCCTATCAAGTAGGGACAAAAACATCATTCACATAGCACTTAAAATACAAAATGTCGAAGAACTCCCGACAAAAGATACATGTCTTAACAATAATGAAATTATTTTCTCAGCCTAGTGTTGTCATGTACACATGAAAATTTCAAAAGAACCATCCCTGAACCTAAAAGAAATATAAGCAGCATCAACATGTCATACTCACATGCAGACAAGAAGTGGAGGGTATGCTATCAGACAATGAATCAAGGAAGTTCAAATCAGTTGTGTTAAATGACAAGGTTTGCTAACAGATTCCACCACTTCACCGCAGTTATGTTACAATGATTTTAAATAAGAAATCATGACAATCCCGTCACTGCTCCACTAATGTTACCTGAAATCCGCGGGACTTTGCACCAAGAAATCCAGAGCAATTGGCTGCTCTACATAGACATCGGACCTTAGCACCACCATACCATTCAAAATTATAATCGTATGCCAGTTCAGTTCCAATAGGAATATCATGCTTTGCAAATATCCCCACCCTTATCTCTCCCAAAACTGTCCACTTCCGTGTCTCACAATTTGGTTGACTAAAAAGATTAAGAGGTCAGATTTTTAGCAGCCTAGAAGGGAAAAGAGATTTGAGTCGTTTCAATTATAAAAATATTCAAACATGAATGTTCCCCTCCATGTTTCCAAGAATCTTACCATGAGTGGTTTATGAATCTGGCAAGGCTTCCCTTTCTAGTAGCATCAATTGATTCATAGGCATTAAGGGCAATTATATAAGCATCAGAGATACCTATAAATATACAAATAACCTTTTTTTAACATCATTCACCAAGAAGAGAAAGACAAGTAGATCGGCATTACCTTGAGATTCATAAGTTTGTGTCCTTCTCTTTGCAACTTTCCATGATATTACCTCCCCGCAGTATTCTATAATGAATTGTCCCCCCTTGAGGACATCAAAAGAAACATTTCCATTAATTTAAAAATAAAAAATAAAACAAATAATGTACAGAGTATTATCTTTATTGATTGCGTGGATAGTCATAAATCAAGTCAAGGAATTAACCGTTTAAAACATAATTGTGACCCAAATGCGCAATAAAGCATAACAAATTAACCTTGTAAATAAGAATACATCAATTAATATACATCTGAAAGAAAAATCAAGAAAGCAATTGAATTGGCTAAAAGACAGCAATTTCAAAGTCCTGCAACGATCATACAAACCCATACAGTTATTTACCCCGTAATTTAGATGACGACAGAAATTAATAAATCAATATTAAAAAAAACGTTCCAATAAATTAAATGATAGAAGAATCCAGAAAACAAATGAAAGGTCATACGGAAAAGGTGGTGCTACAGAAAATGAAAGCGATCAAAATCTAAGAAAATTTAAAAAGCATTTGATTTAAATATATCCAAAGCAAGTAGAAAATATAAAAACAGAATTACAAAGGAACTATACAAAAAAATATGTACCTTTATATATTCATCTGCTAGAAGGCCCCAGCCACGACCAACAGTTTTAATCAGTTTTGTCTTCGCATATTCACATCTCTGGAATTTCTGAATAATGCTTACAGAATATCAAACCGGAGATAGTAAATATGTAAGGTGCAAACTCGTTATCAAATGAAAATAGTTGCAATAGGTGAACTGCTGCTACTAGGGTTCAGGCCTTTACAACCAAATTTTATGCGGATCGGTGGATGGATGGAGTAGTCTGATTCTAACCTGATTCTTGCAATATATTCCACAAGGACAGAAACCAGAAGTGCACTCTGTGCTAGTTAGTACATTTAAACATGCATCTCCACATGCACTATCAGGATCACAACCATCAAACTTGCAGTTGCATATAGCAACATCCTCCTCTTTCTGCTTCTGATGTCTGAGAATGTAAAATAAATTACAGAAGTGGATGAGCAGAGTGATTCTTTAAGAAAAATGAGTAGAGTGACAGTATGTAAACGGGAACCATACTTCCATTTAAAAATGGGCCATGAGTAACAATATTACGTTACATCCAGGAGATGTAAAAGACTAGTATATGGAAAACAAAAATCCAACATTCTGCCAAGTCAATTAAAAAAAACATAAATCTGCAAATGGTCATAACTAATCAGCTCCTTAGTAAGTGGTCCTAATTAATCAGCTCCTCAGTTTGTAAGGGTAATATTTTTTCCGGATCTTGGAAATCCAGAATGGTGAGGTGATCGCCCATGAGAGGAGGCAAGTTCGTCCACTGGAATGGGGGCCGGCAGGGCAGTACTAGAATATAAGGGCGAGAAGCAGGTGGTGATGGTGCTTGCGTTCAGGTGCACCAACGAGTATTGTACAAATTACCGAAGGAAGCCAAGAGTATAAACCATAATTTCAATTATTTTTTCTCCATAACATACCTGGTTGGTTCTTGATTTCATGGTTTCAAAATTTTCTGCCCAGTTACTTCAACCTTTGTAACTTCCTATTCGTCTAATACATGACCAATGCTTCTTTTTTTCTTTTTCATTCAAGTGCTCCCTCAATCCAAATAAAACTAATACATTACTAACTCAATTATAAACTTAGAAGAGAAAAAATGAGAAAGTACACTTGAAAAAGTAATAGTTCATACGCTCAAGATATAGAAATGAAAAGTACGAAAATGCAAGAAAGAGGCACCATATCTTACTTTCTATACAAAAATTCGTTTACATTGATGTGAATATAGTCTGCTGGTGGTTCAGTTTCTTGGTCCTTCAAGCCAAAATGTAGATTGTTAAAATAGAGTCAAAGAGCCAAGTATCCACATATCAATATCTCTTTCAAATTTTGTGACCAAGGCGGTGTTTACAGGTCCTTAAAAGGGCAAAACAATAAGGACCTGCCAAACAACGCCTAAGGAACCAGCTAATGATATGTCTTATTATTAACCAATATGATGTATTTTTCTATTATATCAAATTTTGACGTATTTACACGGTCTTTCAATTCAACTACAATTCTATGCTACACTTCTTCACTTAGATACTTGATGTTGAATTATAAAACTAAGTCAAGCAAGAATACATTAGGTGCTTGTCACTACTTGGCTAACTCATAATACCTGACTGACAGATCTATTTGTGGAAGCTTCAAATAAGGCGCAAATATGTAGTTATTGCTAACTTTTAGGATTAAATGCTTACTAGGACTGTCCACGACATAAGGAAGAAAGGAGGGAAAAAGAAAATTAGATCCTGCCACACAATTTCTCTCCAGATGATTTACAGAATTGACAAATGTCTGTTATAGCATACAAATCCTATAGGTAAACTTCATGTATATTATGGAAGCATTGGAGGAAGCATATGTCAAGGCAGTGCAGTGTACATTCTAGACAACTTTTCTTTTACTTTAACATAATTTACTTTATTTTTTCTAAGATGCTTGTAAAGAGTAATAAAGACCATAGGACCTTTTTTTATTCCTTCTCCCGTCATCAACCCCTGATGATGAACACCATGATGTCACCATCATTATAAATTCCCAAATTTCTTTCTGCCTCCTACCACATTGGATCCTCTTACTCTGTATCTCCCTCGATCTCGAGGTACCCTACATGGTTGCTAGGGAATAGGGATATTAAAATGAGTTACAGGGTGGAAAGGTTGTTAAGTGAGGAAGGGAGAGGGAAAAAAGAAAGAAAAAAGCAGAAGTTCTCAGGTTTTGCAAATGGCTTTCATTGATGTTCTTCACACACATCAAATGACACTCCAATGTGCAAACAAATCCAAGTGCCACAGATATAATGTTTTTATTATAGTTCTCTGCTTCTGTAATGGGGTCAATCTGGAAAACTGAGTTAAAGATTATATTGTTGCTAGTGGTCCTCAAGGATCTTCAATGTTTCCGCCCAATGTGCCCACAAAGGAATATATGGCTCTGAATAAGAGCAGGAACAAACTGGAAGCTACTACCCAACATTGAAATCCAAATAAGAGCAGGAACGAATTAATAACCAAAAGAAGCAAGTTGTGTATTACTATAACAAAGTCTCAAACGACCTTGCATGACACATTGAAGCTGCAATTAAAGGATCTACTGAAACTCTAAAGAGATATAACAGTTTAAACCTGATCACAATAAGTCCATAATCAACAAAAACGTTCCATGTTTAAGATTTGATCAAATTTCTGAAACTCTGATTAGATCGACACAGCATAATCTAGAAACCCTAGATCAAATGTAGAAAAGGTAATATGCCAGCAATCACAAGACACATAAGAAACTATTAGCTATCACAGAAATCCTATAACTTCAGTCATTCCAAGTTTCGCACAAGACAACAAACTTTGTCCTATCGAAGTAAAGTGTGAAGTTTAGCCTTATTTTTCTGCATAACCAAGAGTACATTAACCAAAGCACTCAAATTGTGAAAAAAGCACACGGTTAAAGGATAAGAAAAGCACCAAACAGATAATGGAACCCTAGTTTCCCAACAGAAGTTTCATAATAAACCTGTTTAACAGTCCGAAAACATACCATGAAAACCGGAACTGAGTGCTCCTTCTGATTTTGAAATTTGCTAAATAGTTTTGTTGAACACCAGCCTACTCTGATGAATCCCTCGCCTGTGCTAAATCCGCTATGAACTGAAATTTCAAGGTGCAACTAGTGAAATAAGTTCTGAATCCTCATATAATTACCACTTTGCAAAAAATCTCCGGAGAATGGAGGGATTCACATTCCCCTATCGAGTTAGAAATCTCCCAAATCAAATAGTTCATGGAATAGGCCACCACAAATGAGGTGGGGTTGTAAAATTGGAAAATTATCTGTTGGCAAGCATTCTACTCGAGTAAATTGACCGTCAAATCTCAGGAGGATGAAGAGTTTGTGGAGGGAGATCAAAAAAAAAAGGAAGCAAGCAAGCCCACCGTTAAACAATCGCCATACTGACCGCCAGGGAGGAAGAGCAGGCTGTCACGCCAACTGGAGTGGAAGAACAACGCACCGACGCACGCCGAAGAGCAAGCCGTCGTCGCTAGCCAGACTATGGGGTTTGTAGCACTTATAAACTTTGTTATATCATTAATAAATAATATAATACATATATAAAATATAAGAGTATATTACACAAAATCACCTCTTATTTATCACTATTTTCACTTAACCACCTCTTATAAAATAAATTTCAGTTAACCACCCCTTATATTATTCTGTTAACAAATTACCACCATATTTGCTTTTCTGTTAAATATTTCATCCATGGGATCCATTGAGTAATTAAGTGAGTTTTAGTTATTGATTAAAATATATATCAGTTTTGTTCAAAGCGAAATCATAACCCTAGGCCGAGTATTCTGTTGACGAAGATGAAAGAAGCCCTCTTCCATTATCGACAAAATTGTCAACCTCCCCTCCTCCATTAAACCTCGTTTTGAAATTAAACCAAAGTGAGACCATAGCCTCCTCAAATCGAAAAGAAAAAGTCAATGAATAAAATACGATGATGAGATATATGCTACAAAGAGACACAAAGATGATAACAAATCAGTCAAATTGAAAACAAACAGGTATGTAAAAATTGTGTTTCGTTTGCTGCCTAGAAAAAGAGAGGTATCAACCTGGGAAGGTTGGTATTTCTTTCGATCTTTGTTTGATGCAAGCTGGAAGCACACGAGTTGTGGCAAGGCTGAGGATTGCTTACTATCTGTGATGGATTGGGTATGTTGAGCATATTATCACATAAATTTGTCAGAAGGAATTGCAATTCAGGCTTAGACTCATCTCTCTCTGTTGTTTTTTATCGAAGAATAAGAAAGTGAAACTTAAGACCCTGAAAAAAGAAACGGCTTTGTTTCTAGGTTGCGGGGAGGTGCCCTTCTCACTTTCTTCTCAATACTTCATGCCATTCTTCTCAACGGCGGCTAACTCTTGTAATTTGTTGGGTTATTGATATATTTGACTATTAATGTATATATTAACCAATAATTAAAACTCACTTAATTATTTGGTGGATCCCACGGATGGAATATTTAACAGAAAAGAAAAATGGTGGTCATTTGTTAACGGAATAACATAAGAGGTGGTTAACTGAAAACTTTTTTATAAGAGCTGGCTAAGTGAAAATAGTGGTAAATAAGAGGTGGTTTTGTGTAATTTACTCTATATATAAATATACAAAACGCCAAAGGAATTCGTAACCGTGAAAGGATGGAAGTTATAAAGGCACGACAAAACGTCAAACGAATTCGGAATCCGTAACTTTCATGGTTACGGATTTCGAAACCCGAAAGTCAAATACACACCAAATAAGTACTTAGACACGCCAAAATATGTGTGTTTTTCTTAAGCCGCACACATTAAATTGTATGTCTCCTAAACCGCATAAATTATGTGCATATGCATCACAAGCCGCATGATCCATGCGCATCAAAAGCCGCATGATCCCAGTTTGTTTCAAATTGTAAGCATGGTTTATGCGTCTTGTGATGTGCATGGTTTACGCACCTTAGGAAGCACATAAACCATGCGCATTACAAGCCGCATGATCTCAGGTTTGTTTCAAATCTTCAGCGAATCCCAGGTTTGTTATTCAAACGGTAAAAAAAATCCCGGGCTTGATACGTATTAGTTTGCGCTTTCTAATGCGCACAAAACATGTGTACATAAATTTCCGTTTTATAAGTGGTGTTGTAGGGAATCGGCTGTAACACACAACTTCGAAGTCATACCATCTTCGTAAGTCAAAAAGAACTATTAAAAATGGATTTGGATGATGGTGATCAAAGCCTCGAAGTAAAAAACTTATCCCGATTTCACAAATTTTTTCGACTCAGCCAACCGGTGGCCGGATCGGATATCTATTCTTCATCATTTGCAATCAATAGGTGCTTCTTATGGCATGGTATTGACCATAAAAAGTTCTTCACCAAATACCAAAAAAATGACTTGGGAGGATATGGTTGTCATGTGAGAACAACGAAACTTACAAATCAAAGGCGAAGATGAAGACGAAAAATTATGTAAGTCAGAATTCACAACCCATGAAAATTATCACTAAGTTATCGTGTTGTCCTTTTTGTTTGTGATATTTTGAGGTCGAGCGAGATCACTGGATGGTTCAAGTGTTGTGTAGGCATCAAAATCAAGATCTTCCACAAAGGTTATTAGGTCATGCATTTGAAGGACGGTTGATGTAAGAACAATATCAACATGTAAGGTGGTTGTCTTCAATTGGTACTAAACCTTAAGCAATATTGACAGACTTACGAATGAGGGATCCGATGTCACCTCAATAAAACAAATCTATAACGCACGAGGAAAGATAAAGAAGGAAGACCGGGATTTGAGGAGCATTACCCAATATACGCTAGACTTACTAGCACAAAAGAACTACTTCACGAGTATTAGACGGGTAGATGGAAGTGAAACAATGAGCGACATATTTCTTGCTCACCGGACACAAGATACTTGTCTTTATTTCCATATGTCATTGTTCTAGACAACACCTACAAAACCAACAAGTAAGCTTTTAACCATTATTTCATTTTACAAATATGTGTTGTGGTTATTTGGTTTAATGTTTCCTCAAAATTAATAATTTGTGTGATAGTTATGAAATTTTACTAGTGTAAATTAAATGACAATAGCTTTACTTTATCGATGTTCGATCGGCTGCATGTTATCACACTTTTAATTTTCTTGTACTTTTTTTTACCTTGCATATAGGTACAATATGCCACTTTTGGAAATCATTGGTTTTACGTGTACGAATTAGAACTTCAGCGTCGCATTTGTTTTCATGTCCAAGGAGAGTGAAGACAGTTATGTATGGGCACTGAATCAACTTGCTACTTTGTACGGAGAAGGTGTAGGGCCACAAATGATAACGACGGACATAGATTTGGGTCTAATTAACGCACTCATGCAAGTTTACCCGGATGCAAAGAATATGTTTGGTTGGTGGCACATCTGTTGTAACTTTGGAGATGCTACTTTGGGTAGAACTGGTTCTGAGGAGGTTCATGACAAGTTCAAGAGTGATTGTCATAAACTTTTCTCATCCAAGATAGAGGAAAAGTACGAGCCTCGATAAAGGGGGTTGTATGTGACATGGGGTAAAGTAGAGGGTTTAATGTCATATTTCGAGGGTACGTGGTTAACTAGCCTCCATATAAAAATAGTATAGTTAGATTATGGACGGACACCGTCTATCACTTTGACTTAAGGACTATTAACAAGTAAATTCAATTACATATATGATACGGAGTTAGCCGTGAGGTTGCCCGATCTTTCGACACCAAGACTTCGTATGAAAGAAAAAAATGAAAAGATATGAACTTGGAAAAGAAAAAAGACGAATGAATGACCCAATGATGGTGGTGGATCAATAGAGGGATAGATCTGGTCGAACCCTAAAGACAACCAAGAGCACACTAGGGAAACATAGACCCTAACACACAACTTGGAATGAATTAAAGAAACCCTTCTGCTATAATCTCACACAAAGGGAAAATCGATTGCTCCTAGAGCATGAGAAGTCGCTTGAAGATGATTGAGAGCACCAACTTGTCAATCCAAGTGACACAACTCAAAACAGTCCAAGTTGCTTGGCGAACGAGAATCCACTCGCTCAGGGTTTGAATAGGGTTCCACCTATTATTTCTCGAATCCACGAAAGAGAAGCAAATACTAAAAGTATTTAATTGTGTTTGATTAATGATTGAAGTATGAGAAGAAGAAAAAAAATGTCTAGCATATGCCTTATATAGGTTGTAGGTGACGTCCAATTAGGGTTTATGTGGGCTATGGGCCAAATCTAATATCGAGCCCAAACTAGCTATAAGATAAGATCAAATCTTTAAGAGATAAGATCAAACTAAGGGATGAACTAGCAAGCCTAAAAGTCCAAAACAATTAAATAAAACAAGCCCAATTATTTAAAAGATTCTAAATATGGGCTGAAAATGATAGATCTAATTAAGGTCTAATTTACCAATAAATTGACCCAACTTAGAGTAATAAAACGTCCAACTCCTTCTTCATACATATCTCCTTGCTTCTTGACATCGAATCCTCCTCCTTGCCCATGCATACGTTATCATGCATGCACGTGAGGAACGTAGCTTCCATGCAAGGCTTCTCTTGGTTCCAAGAAGCTCTCTATGACGTCTTCTTCTTGCCCATGCATATGTGCTCCCCATGCATGGACGTGTATAGCCGTGTCTTCCTTCATATGAGATCAATCTTGATATCTCCCATCTCCAATCAATAGTCTTCATTGCACTTCCGGAAATGGTCTTTACATGTATTCCATGAATGATCTCAACTCGATCTAGGTCCTGAGATGCTCCTGCATCATCCTCCCTTTCTTGAAAAAGATTCGTCCACGAATCTTTGACGTTTTTCCTAGTAATGAGCCATGGTGGCAACCAAATGTGAATCCGTTTGCTCCTGCTCCAAGCCGTTTTCTCTATCTCGTCCCCAAAGTCCACAAATATAACAACAAGAGCAACATTACAATTGTATTCCAAATTACGATAACATGTACTTGAGTTCTCATAATAAGAGGGTGAGAAAACTTCCCTGGCGAGTTTAGCACTTGTGCTTAAAACTATGTTGTTCAAAAGCATATTATCAATAGATTCAACAACACATGCATACACAAAAGAATCGAGCACAACAAGTACAAAGGATATAGGCGCTTTGTAGATCATAGGGGCTGTTTTTCTATGCTCCCCAAAATTCATTTGTAACTTATGAAGTTTCAACTTAGGGTCTTCAATATGTGAATCATAATCATCCCTGAAGTCACTCATTCCTACAAGAGGTCTATCAACATGCAAATGTCCTAAAAAATGCAAACTTAAAGTAGAGAAGAAATCATGAGACCAAAAATCAACATAGCCAACTAATTCCAAAGAATGGGAATTTCCATCAACTTGAAACACAAGCGGGTGTTTCTTCCCAAATGCAATCAAATGAAAAATAGGTTGCATAGACATGTGATGCTTAGGATAACATAACTCAAGCTCATCACAAGTAGGATCAAGATCATCATCTAGTATATGCTCATCTCCAGACATAAGTTCATCAATAATGCAAATCAAGAGGAATATCTAAAGCTCTTCTGTTAGATAAATGATCAACAAACTCGTCCATATGAACAGACATAATAATAGTCTCAACAAACTCAACATGCTCAACAATGGACATGGTGGAATTGATATCCACAACATAGGGATCTAAAAATTCAGCAATACCTTGAATAAAATCACCATGTAAAACAAGAGGTGTAACATCATCAATAGGCTCCTTATGACAAAGAATCTTGCTAAAATGTCCCATAAAATCAGAAATGTTATCAATATGCTTAATGGGTTCAACATTCATAGCAAAAGATCCAACAAAATCAGCATACTCATCAATATGTACAATGGAATCGGTATGCTTAACAAGAGGTGCATTTTCGGTCTTATCCTTCATAAAATCAGCATGCAACATAGGAGGATTATCATCAATGCACTCATCCGTAGAGGCAATAAATTTTTCATGATCAACATGCTCCCTAACGGGCTTAAAATTAACGTTAGCTACTACATGATCACAAGGTGGTTTATCAATTAAATCATCATACAACATATGTGGTATATACAAAGCATCGTTAGACTCACAAGACTCATGACCAACTAACTCATTATCATTATGCTCACGTTTATCTAAACAAGAGATAGAAGGTGTAGAATCACTCCCTGTTGGGGCTGTGGTAACCCTAGTTACCCTTTCCACTGAGGATGATGAAGATGGACTACAAGGAGGCGTTGTAAGAAGTGAAGTAGGGGGTTGCAACACTTGGTTTGATTGTTCCTCTGATCTTCCCTGCTCATTATCTCCTCTTCCACGGTTCGGCTCGTGTTTTCCTCTTTCTCGTCCCTAAGTTGCTCCTTCTCTTTATTTGTTGAGGACAATGAGGATGTACTATCAGTAGGTGTTGTAGGAGGTGAAGTAAGGGGTTGAGGTGCTTGACTAGCTCGCTCTCTTTCTTTATTTTGTGCTTCCTCTTCCTCCACCTGGTGTCGTTTATGCTCTTCCACCTTTGCAATATCACCTGCAGTCATGGGTCTAAGAACAAAGCGATTTCCGCTAAAAGTCAGAACAAATTTGTTAGTGATCTCAATATGTTCCATATTCTCTCATGAATCCATGGAGAACCAAATAACATATGACATTGATGCATAGGAACGACATCACATAAAATAACGTCCTTATAAGTTCCTATTTCGAAGTGGACCTCGACTTGCTGATCTACTTTGACTAAATCCCGATCGTTTAGGCCAAATAACCTATATGGATTGGGATGGTTTAAAGTAGGAAGTTTTAGTTTATCGACCATCTCAATGCTAGCAAGATTTTGATGACTTTCCTTATCTATAATCGTACTAACAATCTTATCTTTAACTAGAGCTCTAGTTTGAAACAAGCTGCTAATTTGATTATGGCTAGTTAAAGTCGGTGGCACATATTCAATCCTCATAGCATTTAAACAATCATGATCCTGTTTCAAGTAAGAAGGGTTTGGATTACTCCCTTGACGTTCTTGCTCGACATTATCTTCGCTGTCTTGCGTTGACAACCATTGTTCAAACTGAGTGAGTATCCCATCCAATCGATCCTACACATCCTTGAAGCTCACACGACCCTTGTAAAGGTCAGTGGATTTATGAACCCTATAGTTAACTTCGTTTCCTGTTGTAGACATCACTCAATAAAACATGGGCTGAAAATGATAGATCTAATTAAGGCATAATTTAACCAATAAATAGACCCAACTTAGAGTAATAAAACGTCAAACTCCTTCTTCATACATATCTCCTTGCTTCTTGACATCGAATCCTCCTTCTTGCCCATGCATACGTGATCATGCATGCACGTGAGGAACGTAGCTTCCATGCAAGGCTTCTCTTGGTTCCAAGAAGCTCTCTATAACGTCTTCTTCTTGCCCATGCATATGTGCTCCCCATGCATGGACGTATATAGCTATGTCTTCTTTCATATGAGATCAATCTTGATATCTCCCATCTCCATTCAATAGTCTTCATCGCACTTCCGGAAATGGTCTTTACATGTATTACATGAATGATCTCAACTCGATCTAGGTCATGAGATGCTCATGCATCAATATATATTTAAAAAATTCCTTACCTCTGGACGGTATCATATTACAATACATATTAATATATTCCAAGAAGAGTGGTTGAAGTGAATGTCATTCTTGTTTAAGAAGTGATCCATTCTTTGTCTAAAAGGAAACAAGGGAGACAATGTATGACCTTCAAAGTTGACGTAGAAAAAGAATATGATCGACTAAGGTCGGACTTTATTGAAGAGAGTATTACTCGCCTTAGCCTCCTTGAGTTGTGTATGTGCTTCTTTGAGGAAAATTATTTAGAGTGGTAAACTGACCGAGGGTTTTGAGTCTTCAAGGGGCGTGAGACAAGGCAATCTCCTCTAGCCCTATCTCTTTGTTTGTGTCTTGAGAGATTAATCCATGAAAGTATTTCCCTTGTTGATCCAGGTAGTTGGAAGCCTATTAAACTTAACCATCATTGCCCAAATATTTCCCATGTGTTTTTAGAAGATGATATTGTCTTACTAGATGAGGCTTCTATATCTAAAGTTATAGTCATTAAGGAACGTCTTAGAGACTTTTGTGACACTTCTAGACTCAAAGCGAACTTCATCGAATCCCACATGCGTGTCTCACCTAATGCCGGCCACTAGAAGATTTAGGGAACGAATTCAAGAGGAAGCGGGTCTTATCAACTCTTTCGGCAAGTACTTGGGCATTCCTGTTGTTAACGAATTAACGGTTGACCAAACGAGGAGGATTTCAACTTCATTATGGATAACCTAAGACAAAGGCTCAACTCTTGGCGAGGCATGCTCCTTAATCTAGCAGAGAGGGTCATCATGGTGAAATATGTGCTCCTTTCTATCCCTTCCCATATTATGAGGACCTCAAAAGTACCCGTTTTGATTTGCATGGAGACCGACCAAACTTGTCAGAATATTCTCTAAAGTTATACGGGCGCTACATGCAAAGCCCATCTCGATACATGGACAGAGGAATGTAAACCGAAAGCTATTGGAGACCTTGTCTAAGGTGCGCTACAAATATGAACCTAGTTTATCTTGGTAAGCTTGCTTGGAAGTTTCTCCACGATAGTAACAAGTCATGGGTTAGCATACTTTCTGCCAAATATGGTGTGTGTAATTCTAGCTGGGACCTGCTCGACATGTCAACTCACAAGGCAGGATCGAACATTCTTAAAGGTATAATCTGACTTAAGACTAAGTTTCACCCACTCGGAATCAAGTGTTGTGTTGCGGATGGAAAGACCACCAGGTTTTGAACCGATAGATGGTGCTCAGATCACCCTTTGTTCGAAGAGATCGTTTATATACCCTTTTGTATGTCTTGGACTGAAAATATTTATGACCTATGAAGAGCGGGTTAGGGTTGGGACTGGTCTAAGTTGAGCCTAGTCCTGCCCATTGAGCGTCTTCTGAAAATCACAAAAAACACCATTAATGAGGACGACGATGTTACTGGTTGTGTTAGCTGGAGCCTTGAACCATATGTCACTTTCTCATTTAAGTCCTCTTTCTCAGTTTTGCATTCTCCTAACAACATTGATAATCATGGAATCAAATCTTCTCCTTGATTTGGAAGTTACACATCCCGGAGAAAATTAGAGTCTTCCTTTGGTTGTGGGCCACACATGATCATGATTAACTACGAAAGGATGAGGTGGCATTTGGCTCAGACTTATTTATGCCCATTATGCAAAATGGTAAGCGAGACACATATGCACACCTTTTGGGAATTTCCTTCGATGGTGGGCGTGTGGGGAGATACATTGCTCGAAGATATGGCGGCTCCGTTCTTCCCCTTGGCGGATAATGACTGGCTTTTGTTCAACATTTCCAACACCTCCATCCATTCGAGCAATACTCCTTGGTGTTGGTGGCCCGCCATCTCTCTTTGGTGCTTTTGGCTTTAAGGAATGGGGTTGTATTCAGAAATTTGATCACTTCACGTAACAAAGTTATTAAGATTGCAAAACCGGTTGATTGGGTTTCAACTACATGGAATAGCAATATAAATGTCATCCTGTAATACCATTCGAAATTTGATTATTGTTGCTTGGAAACTCCCCTACAATAGTAATTTCAAACTCAACACTTATATATGGTGCAATTTTCTCATATTGTAACTACACAACTGTTGGAGGTCTTATTCAAGACGAACACGGACAATGCGTGAAAGGCTTTGTGTTCAAATTTGGCTATTGTTCCGTCCCAATGGACGAACTCTAGGGCTTGTATGTGGGTCTAAAGCTTGCTGGGGACTTGGGTATGCGTAGCATTAACATTGAGATTAATATTGAGCTCGTTGTAAAACTGGTTACACTTTAGATTGCTTGTCAACATCCACTTTTTAGTGCTTGAAAAATGTTAAGGCTTATTACGTAAAGATTGAACTTCCCAATTTCATCTTATCTACCGGGCGCGAAGCCAACTCTTTGGTGAATTTTAGCTTCTTACGTAGTTGATTTTCCTTTTGATTTTTATGTGCTTATCGATCCTCCTACGGACTTGTTACCTTTGTTGAACAATGACACATGCAGTGTAGCGACCCTATGATGATCTTTAGTTAGCTATTTTGATCTTTAATATATATATATACACACGGTAAGAAAAAGTCATAAAAGATACAAAATATTTTAATTAGACATGGTCCGATAAAATTGATAAAATAATACAAAATATTTGGAAGGGATGAGAGAGAGAATGGTCTAACATCTGAAAATAGAGAAATCTAATATACATGACCTTCAAAGTAGTGCAGTTAAGAATAAGATAACATTTTATATCTATAAACCGTTATCTATATTTTTCAGAAAGTGGCCTCTATTACCTATATATAATACTATACTATTAAACATTCCATAAAAAAAGGAAAATCGGAATGTACTGATCCAGAAAAGCGGCCTCTATTAGGTTTAATATCGAGACTTCCCTGGCCCACATCATCCACAACCTTTTCTGAGTGGATTCCTCTTTTGTATCTGCTGATCCACTGCCACTATATAACAACACTATACAAACCCCAAACATAATAATGCCAATTCATCATCATCAAGCATTGTCGACAACGACTCTCTGGTGGCAGGCATGGACGGCGTGAGCAACCGTGAGGAAGATGTTGTCTTCTCCGATCAAGCTCGGAAAACTCGATGAATGCAGCTTCTCCATCACTATCGGCCCCGGATTTGCCAGGATCAGCTGTTTACACATATACATACATATAAGCTTATTTACCTGGATCGGATGCTTAATCTATAGCAATAGCATAAGGAGGAGGATCCAAGTGTATACCTGAATGCTTCTCTTGCTGAGACTTTTGTGGAGCTCTTCTAAAGCATGGATCCCACTGGTGTCTATATCTGTCACAGCTGCAATCAACCATACAGATTCTAGGTAAGTCTTCTAATTCCAACCTAAATCTATGAAATCAATACTATTAAAATGTCCTTACGCGACATTTCCACGATAAGAAACTGGATCTTTGGCGCATATTGCTTTTTCAAGTTTTCTTCTTCGTCTGTCAACCACCTCAAGATCCTATAACACGAACAACAGAGACTTATAAATATAGAGTAAGAGTCGATTGATTCTTTAGTGTGTAAAGAGATTATTATACCTCTCCTTGACATAATTTGAGTTGGAGAAGTAGATAGCAGAATCAACTCTGACTATCATAACTCCACGGACTTTGATAGCATCAGGATATTGTTGGATGTTTCTGTAAATGGTTGAGCCCGGGAGGTTTCCGAGAATTGCAGTCCGAGGTCTTGTAACTTGCAGCAGGATTTTCGCAAATGATATCGATACCTTTTTAATTCAAACAAAACAGGAATCAGAAACAGTTGAGGAGATTGCAATGAGAGAAGAAAGGTAGGTGATGCTCACAGCAATCAAAAGGCCGATTTCAACTGACACAAAAACAACGCCAAAGAATGCACCGATGCAAGCGATGAAATCAAGCTTGTCGATTTTCCAGATCAGGATTACTGCCTCAAAATCGATAAGGCCAATAACAGCAGTTATAATGATGGAGGCTAGAATTGCATTCGGAGTGTACTTGAAGAGAGGTGTCATGAATTCAAGTGTTAGGAAAACCACAACAGACATCACGATGTTGGAGACTGCTGTTCGGCAACCAGCCATGTAATTCACTGCAGACCGCGAAAATGAACCTGTGGCGACATAGCAGGAAGTCATCGATCCAACAATGTTCATAGCTCCAAGTGCAACCATCTCTTTGTTTCCGTCTAATTGGTAGTCTTTTAACGCAGCAAATGTCCTACCAATAGCTGTAGCTTCCTGAATTCACAAAAAGAAAAGAAACAAAAACAATTTATTCATGTTTTACACAAACATGAAAACTTGCAACAGAAAATTCAGGTCCTTTATCCTTACCGTCAAGGCAATCATGCCAGCTACAGCACCTATTCTGAACCCTTTGAGGAGATAATCTCCAGAAAGGTATAGTTTATGTACTGATGATTTGTTTATTCCCTTCTCTATGTGTTTCACCTGTGCCAAAAACATTGGAAAAAGGTGAGCTCGATGACTAATGAAAATGAATAGTTCTGGTGAAGAGTAAAGAGTACTTACAATTGCTACACCATTCTTGTCTGCACGTGTGATGTAAACGAAGAAGGTAGAGAGGATGACGGATATCAGTGGGGCTATAGCAGCCACCCAAAACAGCTTCTTCTTCTTCTTTCCCTGACCATCATTATATGAAAACAATGTAAGGCAATGTCTAAAGGATCTATCTACTCATACAAATTGTGGGCAAAGTCAGAAGCTTTACAATGTACTTGGCGACGAGGAGGAAGACCAAAAATGATACTCCAATTAGTATAGTCTGCCAATTCCACTGCAATAGTCCACCAAATTAAGGTAAGTAAGACACTAACTCATAAATGATGAACTCATCCATTGGCTATAGTCTTTATCAAGGGATGTTTGGAAGGATCTTGAAGAGATTGTACAAAAATAAGAAAGGAGAATATATATAAAAATGCAACTGGCATGGTTTTATTGGATGTGTGAGAATTTTAATGAAGATGCTTTGATAAAGTGGGTAAATTATATGGAATGCTTGAGTGAGTTGGCGGAGATAGAAAATTAAAAAAAAAGTTATTTATATACCCCGTGATGAGCTGATCCAAAGACGGAATGTAGAACAGAAACAATATCAGTCTTCTTAGTGAAGTCTGCTATCCCAAGCAATCCTTTAAGCTGCTGGAGGGCAATAGTAATGGCGGCCCCAGCCATGAATCCGACAACAGCAGCATGTGACAGGAAGTCAATCAAGAAACCGAGCCTGGTAAATCACAACAAGAAGATATAAATATAATTCAGTTTAGCTGCTAGTCCAGCTGAGGTACTTGTAATACCTTAATAATCCAAGAGTTGCTTGTGTGATTCCTGCAAAAAATGTCGCAGTGAATGCAAGTCTTAAGTATTCTTCAGGATGTGTAGTGTGATCAATCTCGTTCTGGAGCATAGTCCCGAGAAGTAGGGAAACAACAGCAACTGGTCCTATAGCAATGTCCCTCGAGCTACCCATACAGGCATATATCAATGGTGGAACCAAGCTTGAATCTGAAAACTCATGGAAATCACAATTTCACTCTTTTGCAACTTTTTTAAAATGAAGATTAAATTATTAGTCTCAGAACATACAAAGTCCATACTGAGGCGACAGGTTCGCAAGCTTGGCATATCCTATATCCTGTGAAACAGCGAAAATCAGATGAGATTTGTTCTTGTTTTTAAAAACTCTGATTTAAGCTAAGGGTATGTTACCTGAGGGATACAAAGACTGGCAATAGTAAGTCCAGAAATAATGTCTCCTTTAAATTTACTGAGATTATAATGCCTTCCCCATTCAAGGACTGGAAAAACAGCTTGAAGACCGAGCACAAGTTTCCTCGACACAGACTGATCTTTGAAGTGTCGTAAAGGATCATCTGCGAAGAATGTCTCTTTCACTATCGTCTTGAACTCGTCGAACAGGTTCTGCTTAGATGGAACTCCCACCTTGTGGACCTGCAACGCCGCTGTGTCCATGTGGCGCTTTGAGGATGAAAGAATTGTGCTGCTCGTCTCTTCCTCGTCACCGTCACCAACAGCTGAACGCGCCATTCAGAACAGAATGATCTGCTAAATCACAATTCTACAAAAAAAAAAAGACAGCTGAATAAATACTCTTCGGTTCTTGTAAAACATATTTTAAAGCCAAAAGATCGTACCTCAGCAAACTTAATGCCACTTGAAAGAGAAACTATATGTGTTCAAGCTGTTGGTTCGAGAGTCACAGACATAGGGCTTTTTATACTTTGCATCAAGGGACTAGAAGGTCAATTGCCTTAAATGAAGATTGATTGACAGATCTATACTCTTAATATAGGATCAAGCAACTGAATGGTGGTCAATGCATTCATCAAGATTCAGCAATGCAATCATTATAAAATTAAGAATAAAAAACACTGAATTGATAATTGTTAAATATTAGTGACATACAATTTATAAACCTTAGAGCTGAACAGAGAAGTATTTTTTAGGATTAGTATGAACAAGTATGTACAATTGACATAAAATTCTTCAAGCTAATTCTTCTTTGAGCCATATGGTCAGAAAAGTCGACTGTAAACAAGCCATTGACATGACATGAACATCTCAAATCAAAGCAAAAATGTGGAAGAAGAAAAAAAAAAATTTTAAAAAAGCAAAGGTAGAAACTTCAACTACAATAGCCAACCGTTTGAAAGAAGAATAAAATATTTTCATATTGATAGTCCAACTGATGTCATGGCTTATGAAAAAGCCAATTTCGCGGCTGTGATTTTCTGCACCTAATTTTCATAATTTAGTACTCGAACAGAACAATATTCTCACAGTACAATAATATCTCAAAGAACAAACTTTTGACCAAAGAACAATTATCATGTATCCATTGCACAAAATAAATAAATATATAAAATCAAAAAAATCAATGGTTTAGAGATGGCATGTTTTGTTAATGGTTTGACTAAATTCCATCCGCTAATTAGCACACCAAATTAAGCAAAATCCTGATGACACTGCCATTGTAATCTGACCTTTCTTCACATGGCTCTCATTGAAGCCATTGACGGTGTTAGTGGGGCTATGATTTCATTTCTGAGCTCTCTCTGTTCATAGATAATATAAAAATAGTGATATAACTGGAAAAGAGAGTTTATACCCACAAAAGAATTTTGCTTACACTTTTTTACCTTTTTTCCTGTGTGATGAATTGATCGACAGCACAATTGATGGTCGAACAATTTCCCCCAATAACTCAATGATACTTACATAAAACTGGTGATTAAGCAAATGCAGAATAAACTTTCGGTGGAGGAACAAACCCTAAAATTGCGTCCAGGTTCAAGCAATGTGGGAATTTGATCTTTTATGGCGTCTGAATAAACACTCTCCTAGTCTACACAGTCTCGAACAAGAATAGCGAAGAAGAAGGCTCGAATATCACCTAACCAATTACAGAAATTGAATATATTAACTTCTCTGTTTATTTAGACAATCCACACACACCACGGCGCATCTTCCATCACACATTTTTTTGTTGAAAATTCAAACCTAAATACGATTAAAAAAAATCTCATAATAATAATAATAATCATAATAAAAATAATATTATACATATTAAAACAAAAAAATAGTGGGACTAGTGAATTTGTATTCACACCACCGTGACCATGAAGTTCAAGTGGGTGATTTTGATTTTTACGTCAAGGTTATGACTATATATACGGACAATGAAGTTAGAACTGAGTTTGAGCCGATGAACTATAAATAAAACTTTCGAAAGCAAAAAAATTCCCCTAAAATATCTCAACACTATAACTTCTGCATTCGAAACCATCATATGCTCTTGATTTTGTTCATTTCGAATTGAAAATAAAATCTTCGATTACTGAATTTGTAACCTTATTCACAACCATCGTATGCTACGAAAATCAATTATTGGAATCAAAACCCTAATTGGATCAAACACAAGCCAAAATCCTGGTCACCGAAGGTACTCTCCTTTCTTCAAAAGAGAGTCATGATTGTTATGTAATTCGTTGATGTCCTATGTTGTGAGATTTGGAATGGAGCTTGTTTTTTTTGTGATTGAAAAAACTACAACTTTGACTAGAGTTGTGTACCCGTCGAGATAGTGTATACTCCTTATTTTGAATTGCATTTGTTTTGGATTTCTATATCTCGTTTGGTCTGAATTGAAATCCCAATTACAACCGAAGTTACTTATTCCCGATCTCTTGCATGCTCCTCATTTGGTACTCATTTGGTACGCTTTATGAAACTGCATTTGATGTCATTATGATATATTTTACTTGTTTTTTAAGTCAATACATGTGTTACTAATGAAATTAGGCACATACGACTACACTTTCCACTTTCCACATGCGTGGTTAGGACTTTGATGTAAGAAAAATTGAGAGTAAGCACGTGTGCTATGTAATGCTGACGTTAAATAAAGATTTTCATCGTTACGTTTAACATTAAAAAAATAAAATTAGGCATGAACTATGACTGCACTAAACACAGGTCGACCCGTCCGAGAAAATGGACGGACGCGTATGACAACTTATGTAGGTCCGTTTGGGCCGCTAAGTCTGGCCTGTCAGACCCGATGGACGTGTACGACAAACTCAATGGCCCGTTCAAGTTGATGAGTCCGGCCTGTTTTTAAAATAATAAAAAATTACAAATATGAGTCCGGCAACCCCATGCCCTTTCTATAAGTTTCAAAACCCCAATATGGCATCCAACTTGCGCTGCTTCTTCTTCGTGTGTGTTTAGAAAAATGAGATTTGTGTCGTAGTTGTGGTATGTGGTCGTAGATGTAGTTTTCGAGTATATTATTGTAGATTCCGGTTTTTAGAAAAACATTGTACATAAATACGTAACATGTTTAGTAAAAAGAGAGTTACGGGTAGTTTAAAATGGGGAAAAAAAAAAGACACAAATACCCTTCAAATCCATGTGTATCCCACGTGATAACCTGTGATGAGAATAGTCTCATTGCTCTGGCTCTAAATCCATCCATGAGAAATCTTCAAGAGCTCACTCCCTTCCTTCTCACAATCACGGGAGAGAAAGAAAGGGAAACAAGTTTCAGGGGAAAAGTGTTAAAATTCGATTAGCAAGGTTGAGAATCGAGTAGTAAGGAAGCAAAGTCACTAATTTGCACTAGCAACAACTCAAACCCGAATGAGATAGTTGATAATCAAAATTTACCAGAGAAAACATGTTCGCGGGTTTTGCACCATAAGAATTCGAGTCAATAGTGACAAAAACTCAAAGGTTGACAAAACAAGAGAGGGATAATTTTAAATTTATAATCCTGTAAATAATTCCCCTAAATAGCAACGAAACCACAGTGTATGGATCGTACAAAGTAGGACAAGTATTTCAGGGTCGAACACAAAGACTAGGAGGATTAATCTGCAACAATGATTAAGGATAGAATAGATCTCGAATAAAGAAGGAGGTTGAAAAAGATAAGGGGAAGAGAAATCAAATGTTTTTGGCGAATTTGGTTGTTCGCAATCGAATGTCACCTTCGATCGAAAACAGCTTTATAAAAGATCATCAGATTAAAGGAAAGAAAATGGATTCCAAGTGTTCAAGGTCATTGTTTATGGCATATGAACTCAGGACGATTCATAGGTATATATGGTAGAAAAGCAACAAAGATGAACGTTTGTAGACTGATGATCTATTACCGGGTAAGTCTCAAGATCATCTAGTTCCAATCCTAACTACCTATTACCGGGTAAGTCTCAAGGTAAAGAGGGAGGAAATTCATTGCAAACCAGATTATCTAACTAAGGATCAAGTAACCCTTTACCGGGTAAGTCTCAGGAATTACTAGACTTAGAAAGCAATCAGATACATTCAAACCAATAAAAGTTTCACCTTTATTACCTATGGTTAATCTACTTATGTATCCAAGAGGAATATCACCGGGTAGGTCTCAATTCCAACTCAGGTTATTAGTTTAGAAGGTTCTAACCTAGATTATTGTTCAAGTCAACCATTAGGATTTTAAGCAATTCGAAACCAATTCTAAGCTCAATCTAATCCATCATAGTCCAAGGAATAAACAAATTCATGTCTACCTTATAACCACAAAGTTTCAGCCAATAACAATTAATCATATCAAAATCTACAACTAAATAATAAAAGGGAGAAAAGATACTACTCAACTTCAATGAAATCTTGAATCCAACAATGTCTCCAAACAAATCTGAATGCAAAAGTCTCCAACTTTAATCTAAACTAACTAAGAAGAATGATAAATGAAAAAGACAACAGGGTAAGACGGCTCCCCCCTCTAGGGTTAACTCTGGGCGAATCCCAGCACCCCTTTGAATGAATTCAAGACTTCCCTTTAAACACAAAACCTAGCTAAAAGACATTGAGCCCAAAAAATGAAACAACCCATAAATAAAATATAACGCTCAGGGAAGAATCTCGGTTTGCATCTCGGCCGAGATGGGTCAACGTCGGGGCCGAGATTTCGACTCGTACTTCAGCGTCATTGGCATCTCGGTCAAGTCACCCGAGATCTCGGTCGAGATGTGGACCGATATATTGCAACAGAAACTCCCAACCTCGACCGAGGTACATGGATCTCGGCCGAGATATCTCTCAACTCGGGCACTTTGTCTCGTTTGCTCCAAAATCGTCTTCTTCTCCTTTCTTATGCTCGTATGATTGCTCATAAGCATCCACTCCGAGGCTTGATCCTCAAATGCATCGTTTTAGCTCCAAAACACGCCAAATTACCTACAAAGTCACCAAAAGTGTGTGTAGACATCTATTCTTGCAAATCTGATTGTTATTCTTATCGAAACCACAGACAGATAGTGGAATCCAATCTCGGAGCAAAAGAGTTCATGGCGAGGGGAAGAAGATTCGGCGAGAGAAGGAGAGAGGGTTTCAAAGAGCGACAACGAGAGAAGGAGAGAAGGAGTAGGGTTTCATAGAGATAACCCGAATTGATGCTTTGAGTCAGGTTTCTAGTGTCCTTGGTTTCCAGTGGGGGATGAAGGGAAGGGAAAGTTTGTTGACATCTTGGATGAGGCGGAACAATTCGAGATAAGAGAAATACTCGTCGAAATAGGGCAGTCGTGCCATTTATCTTGTTCTGTTGCGATTTCGACGCCAAAATAAGGACCGAGAAATCGTCGGAAGAGCAACGAGCTAGAAGGGGGAAGAAAGGGCATGAATGTCCCAAATTTCAAATCTAAAATTAAAATCTCCTCAAATCTTCACTGGAAAGATTTCGGAAGTATCCATTTGAAATCTACTCAAATCCTTAACAAAACTCTAACCCTATTTGAAAATCCCTAACTAAACACAGCTTTGAAAATGTGTGTCTCAACGAAATCTTCAGTAATCTTCTAAAGAAAACAACTAAATACAGCCTTCTTCTCAAGATTTTCCGTAGATCTGGCCAGCCAATGGACAACCCTATTCCCGCTTCTTCTTACGAACTTTCATGAACAAGCCTCGAAGCCGTGAGACAAACTTAAAATCGATTTCATCACCCTGCTCACCGGACCACGAACATAGTTCTTCTTCACTAAAGTCTCGGCTTAAAAATCACATGTGTCCAGCCCCTCTCAAGAGCCATAGACACAACCCATGAAATGGCTTCCCCCTCTGCTAATTTTATTTAAGTTTGTGTAGCCTTCAACTTTTATTTAAACAACCCCTCGTACATAATTATGGGTAAAATACAACAATATGATCGGATATTTCATTGCTAAATTTTGAAGAATATCCACACAAGGTGGAGACATTAAAGTGTTTATTAAAAGTAGTAATTTATTTAACTCTATTTCATTGGAGTACTAATTCCATTACTAATCCTCTGTTTACTTAGGGCATGTTTGGTATTGGATTGTTGGGGATTCATTTAGATTCTTTTCTACGAGATTGTTGGAGATAGAATTTTTGAGTTGTTTGGTATGAGATAGAGGTACAAGATTGTATTCTTCATTTAGATTCTTTTTGCAACATAATCTCCAAAAAACAATCTTAAAAAATGAAGATTCTAGGAGATTGTAGGGGATTGTTTACTTTTCATGCTTTTCATACCTAATAATCTACCTCAAAAAACTTATACCAAACACCCAAAAGCACCAAAATTTATCAATCCCTAATAATCTCCATCTACAAGAATCTCCAACAATCTCCATCCCCAAGAATCTAAAAAAAGAATCTCACAAATCACAATCTAATACCAAACAGGGCCTTAATAAATTGATTTTGAGCTTTATATGATCTAAAGATTACCCGATTCACATCAAATGTGTAGATCAAATAAAACGAATTTTTATGTACTTTTCCTCCACGTATATATTCATAATACTAGAATTAGGGTGAATTTGGTAAGTATGTACTTTTTTATGGTGCATAAAATATTTATTTTTTTAGTAGTGTATATAAAGTATGTAATTCTTTTCGTAGACGAGTGATCTCTTTAAATAATCATAGAAAAGGGAGAAAAAAAGAAAATAATAAGTTTAGTTAAATGGTATTTCTTTAATAATCCTAGGACGAAGGAAACAAAATCTTTCATTTTATTACCCAATATCTTAATATCGAGTGTGGTACCTAATATTTTAGTATCCAACCGTAATAATCAATATGTTAATACTCAAGTTTGATAATATGTTAGTACCCAATATTTTAATATTCAACGTAATACCCAAGTCTGATGTAAAATATATTAATATTCAATGTAATACCCAATATGTTAATGGCCCACATATATTAATACTCAAGTGTGGTATCTAATATGTTAATATATATTCAACCGTAATACCCAATATGTTAATACTCAATATTTTAATGTCCAACGTAATACCCAAGTCTGATACAAAATATGTTAATATCTAACGTAATACCCAATATGTTAATACCCGGCGTATCTTAATGCCTAAGTGTTGTACCCAATATGTCAATACTCAACCGTAATACCCAATATGTTAGTTACCAAGTTCTATACCCAATTTTACTTACTCGATTTTAATTAGCCATTCATTTATTTTCTTCATCTTAAGATTATCTCTTTTCTTCTTTCTATGAATTTTTTTAAAAATATATCAATGATCTCTTTCCTTTTTCCTATGATTATTTTTTCTTTTATAATTAGATAATATTTTATTTATGTATTTTTTTCTTTATCTTAAGACACAAAAATAACATTTATTTTTCCTAAAAATTAAAAACTAAAAATGCATACTTTGTTAAATAATTTATATTAACAAGATTGAAAAAAAGTGCATACTTAATATCCCAATAAAAAAATACATTATTAGCTAAATAATTTATATTATATTATAAATTAACTAAAGTTTAATAAATCTTATTAATTAATAATCTTATGTTTTATCACAATTACTTATTGTGGTAAATTCACACAAATATCATGATTACTTTTAAAGCTAACATGATTTCAATTTGATTTGATTAAAACATTAATTAAATATATTTTGTTTAAAAAGAATAAAAATATAAGTTTAGTTTGATAACTTCATATTAGTTAATGGGCGTGTTATATACACATTGATCATTTTATCGGTTACCAATAACAATCGTAAGATGCCGGCGTCCACTGAGCGTTGGCATATTACATTTTATTTTTGCTCTAGTAAAACGAAGCTCGTGCAACATCACAATTCACGCAGCTCACAAAACCATGTGTTTCATCCATGCTTTTGATACTTTTGGTTTTCTTGTGGCCGATGTCCTTGAGATTTTCAAGAGGGTGCAACGGGTCTTGCACGGTAACATTATGTCTCCTAGGTCTTCAAATGTTGTTAGGAGAATCGAATTTGCCATTCAAAAAGGGTTGGTGGCACAACTTGTTGCTCGTCTTTCTTCTAGCCCGATGCAAATAATTTTATATACTATATATTTGAATTACTTAAACATTGTCGAATGTATAATACGTATAAATATTTTTATATCCGGAGACTCATATTAAAATTCGTACTATAAGGGCTTGTTTGGTATGATAGTAAGAATCGGGTTGTGAAATAAAGAATTGAAATCAATCATTCATGATACTTGGTGTTTGGTATAATGTTGGAAACTTGGAACGAATGATTCCTGAAACATGTTATTTTGTTTTATATAAATTATGGAACGAGAAATTATATAATATTTAATGATATATATATATTTATGATGTAAATATCAATTATTTTAATATATATTTATGAAAACCAAAGACTAGATAATGACTTAAAATATAAACATGAACCAAGCATCGATTTAGATAATTAATGGATATATAATTTTTTTCTATAAAATTATGTTTGTCTAATAAACCAATTATATATTTCCAAACACTTTCCGCTGACCAATCATATTGACCGAAACACCCATATCATAGCCTATTATTTAATTTAAAATTCATTTGTAAAAATTACTTTTTCTAAAAAATAAATGAAATATAAATCATATTAATTGTTCGGTAAATTTTTTATACAAAAAAATTATTTTTAAATTTTTAAAAAATATATAAGTGAGTATAATATATTTATACTAAAATTATAAAAATTATTTGCGTTTAAATTTAAATGGGTAGTATATATATCGAAGATGATACTCATCATCTTTAATTTATATAAGCAAATTTTTTTAGAGTAAAAAAGATTTATTCTATAAAATTATATCCATTCCGATGATTTGATAAAAAAAAAAAAAGTACCAACCCAGGCCTAAATAGCTACGGTGGTTTTGAGTATGCCGACACCGTTCCCGATTTGTTAAGTTAACCGCAAAAGTCAAGAGTCAAAAGTCAACCTACCTCGGGGGAGGGTCCGTGAACTTGGACATGATGATGGGACTTCGTTCATGGAGAAAAGTCAAATTTTGCCCAAACTTTGGTCGGTCCCCGCTCGGCTATTCTGTGGTGGAGTAGAATTGATTAAACCCTACATTGGAGTATTTGAATTTTGTATTTATTTAATAATAGAAAAACAATGTATGATGCATTGAGAGATCCACAAAAGTTAAATATATATTTTGTATTTTTTTAATAATTGTCATTTTGTAACTTTGTTTGTAAATTTTTAAATCACAGTTGGCTTTCTTACGTTCTACCTCAATATACTCGATATTTAAAATTTTAAATCCCCTCTAATATAAGAGTTCTAATATAAGTGTTTGTAATTGTAAAATATAAAAAAGTCGGTTATTATAAAAAAAATTAAACGCAATTTCTTAAATTTAGCATACGTAATTTTATCTTTGAAAATTTCGTTTTATGTCTTTAAGATTTTGCCTTTTTTGTTAGTGATCACGGAGTTTATTTTTCCGCTTGATGTCTAAGGCTGTGTTTAGTTGTACAAGATTCGTAGTTGTAGTTGTAGTTTGTAGTCGTAGTTGTGGTTTTTTTGTGTGTTTTTTTAGGTTTCGATTTTTAAAAAATCACTGTTACGAATGATGTTGTGTGTTTACTAGAATAGATTTATCGAGATTTCTAACATCGTAAAAGACTAAAATGACCCTACAAAGTTATCAATTTCAATTTTTTTTTCATGTTATTTTCTTTCTTCTTCACTTCTTCGCTAAAATTGAAGTCCTCTCTTGGATTAAAAAACTGAAGAAACTATGAAAGCTGGATATGAGTAAATTGAAGCAACAACCATGAAATCGAAGAAGCATTCATGGAATTGAAGCAACTACCATGGAATCGAAGCTACAACCATGGAATCGGATATGGACAATTCATTTTCGGATGAAGAAACAGATGTGAACTTTGAATCGGATATGGACAATTCTTCCAAAGACGAGGAAGTTTAAACACTTTTGAGACGATGAGGGTTGATTATGCTTCGTTTCTCTTCGCTTAATAGGTGCTCGGAGTTAGGGTTTGACTTCTAGCTGTTGTTTCTAATTTTGGTTATTTTCATACCGTTGATCACTTAAGGATTTGTAACCAAATCAGGAAAAAAAATATTCACTGGTTTTGTTCAAAATTAGCTCATATGTTTGAAGTTTCAACCCTTATTTAGGCGACTTGTCGTCAATCAGTATTAGGGCTTGTTTAGTTAAATGGTTGCGGTTGTGGTTATAAACGAGTGTTTTCGAGATTTGTGGTTTATAGAAAAACTCTCAGATACGTGTTTAGTTAAATGGTTTGAAACTAGTTTCGATTTAGATTAAAGACCAAAATACCCTCATCAACTATTTACAAATTTTGCCATCCTCAACCTTTGATTTTTTTTTTGTATGCAACGAGGTAAAAAAAAAACACAGCAAATTCATAGATATTTCAATATTGAACCAGAGAAATTGAAATACAAGAAGGTTTGTCTGGTTCATCACTTCTGGTTCGTCATAGGATGGTTCAATTTTGAAAGGGATCAATCAAAATACAAAAAGTTAGAGAAAGATGAAGATCAATTCGCTCTTATCAACCAACATTCATTTCATCAATGGCGAAAGGGAATTAATGAATCGATGTAGGGCTTCCATTTCCTCACTAGTGAAAGGGAAGGAATCGATCCGAGGTTAGCAACTAATTTGGTTTTTCTGGTTCGTTGTCTTCGCCTGATTCATCATATTTGGGTTCGTTTTGTCCATTGGCCACCATCACTTCACTTCTCTTCCCTTACTAGCGTATTTGTATGGAGGAAAGTTTAATAATGGCCACCGTCACTTCACTTCTCTTCCCTTACTGGCGTATTTGTATGGAGGAAAGGTTAATAATGGCCACCGTCACTTTGCTTATCTTCCTCTGTCGGTGAATTTTTGTCTGGTTCTTCTTCTCCATTAGAAGCTGTCTTTTGCTTCTCTTCCTTTGCCGGTGTGTATCGATATGGAGGTCGTGGGAGGTGCTTTTCCTGACCAGCGTTGCCAGGAGAGGGCTTTCTCGTCGTCATCGCCCTTGTGCCTAGATATCCTAACCCTATCAGTATATTGTGGGGAATAACGAGAATAGAGAGGAGATGAGGGTATCGATGGTATACAAATTCCACAAACCTACGAGAATCTCCAAAAACCTTGCCTGATCAGGTTCTGAAATTGGGATTTTCACAACCTAAAAACCACCCCCAAAACCACCACAGTAAACCATTAATCTACAACTAAACACCACAAAATTGAGTGTCTTATAACCCTAAACTAAAAGAAACCCACCAACCACACAACTAAACACAACCTTAGTACATGAGAATGCAATTATTTCTCATCTAGTAGAACTTGGTCAATTATTTTCCATCCACCAAAAAATTTAATGTATGATGATTTCTCCCTAAAAATTATAAAGGTTAATACATGAAAATCATATTCATATAAAACATATCTACTTGTACACACAAGTAAGAAGTTAAAAGTATAAATTGATAACATGATTTATCGACCTGTTTTTGTCATGCATTTAGGTAGATTTTCCCTTTCCACATTCATGTTTTAGCCTTAGTTTGTGTCATTTATGTTTGTTTAGTTCTACTTTGCAAGAATAGATGTCTACACACACTATTTGTGGCTTTGTAGGTGATTTGACACATTTTGGAGCTAAAACGACGCATTTGAGGATCAAGCCTCGAAGTGGATGCATTGGAGCAAGCATACGTGCACGGGAAAGGGCTACGAATCAAGCTAAAGGCATGGAGGGAACGACCAAAGAGCACCTTGGTTGAGATCCAGCCCGAGATTTATTCCCTGAACGTTATATTTTATTTGCGGGCTTTTTCCCATAGAATTATATTTTATTTGTGGGTTTTTCCCGTTAGAATTATATTTTATTTGCGGGCTTTTTCCTTTTAGGCCCAATGTCTTTTTAGCTAGATTTTTATTATAAAAGGAAGCATTGGATTTATTCCAAGGTGTGCTGGGTTGTTCCCAGAGTTTGCCCTAGAGGGGAGCCGTCTCCTCCCCTTCCCTTCTTCTTCACCATTGTTCTTTATTAGTTTAGATTCAAGATTCAGACTTTTGCATTGAGATTCGTTTGGAAGAGATTGTTGAGTTATTGTTGATTCAAGAATTGAGAAGATTGCAGGTTTTCATTTATTAAAGTTGAGTTTTTCCTTTCCCTTTTGTTATTTATTTATTTTGTCTTTAATTTGATTATTATTGGCTAGAACCTTGTGGTTCCAGGATTGACAAGGATTTGTTTATGCCTTGGATTATGATGGAATGTTGTGCTTTGTGTTTGGTTTGTTTGGCCTTGAAATCCTGGTGGTTAGTTTGGACTTAAAACCTAGTTAGAATCCTTCTAGTTAGTAACCTAAGTTGGAATTGAGACTTATCCGGTGATATTCCTTCTAAGATACCTTAGGAAACTGAACCATAGGTAATAAAGGCTTATCATTTATTGGTTGAATGTGCTTAGATTCCTTCCTAAGAAGGGTAATACCTGAGACTTACCCGGTGATGGTTTACCTTTCCCTTAGTTTGCAATCTGGTTTGTTTAGAATTTCCTACCTCTCTCCCTTGAGATTTACCCGGTAATAGGTAGTTGAGTTTCGAACTAGATGGTCTTGAGACTTACCCGGTAATAGACCATCAATTTAGAAATGTTCATCCCTGTGCTTGCCAATCATAGATGCCTTATGAGTTTTCCTGAATCTATATGTATAAACAATGATTTTGAACCCTTGAAATCCATTTTCTCCCCTTTAATTTGATTATCTTTGTTTTTCTTATGTTTTATTTGATTTTCAATCAATAGTGACAGTTGATTGCGAATCCTTCATCTCTCCAAAACCTTTTTGACTTCTTTCCCTTATCTTTTCCAACCTCATGTCTTTAATTGAGATCTATCCTATCTTTAGTCATTGTTGTTGATTAATCCTCTCAGTCCTTGTGTTCGACCCTGAAATACTTATCATACTTTGTATGAGCCATACACTGTGGGTTCGTCGCTATTTAGGGGAATTATTTACAGGTTTTAAATTTAAGACTATCCCTTCCTAGTTTTGCTAACCTGTGAGTTTCTATCATTATTGATAGGAATTTATAGGGGTGTAAAATCAGCGAACATAAATCACACAAGATATCAAATATTCCCTTTCATTTTCTACCAAACAAAAATTTAAGTATGTGTGAACAAAGTTTTACTAACATTATGAATTTGGATATTAAATTGTAACAAAGTATGGACAATTGGATTAATACAGGCTTTCTCATAAAGCATGGTTTTGTGCTAACCGTCAAGTCTACTAAATTAAGGTGTTTTTTGTGATAGTTTACCCAAGTAAAAGCAAAAGTGATATCCTCAAGAAAGATCCTCTTTACTTTTGCAATAATGCCAATATGGATGGTTTGCAAATAGTGATGTCAATGGTTCGGGTGGTGGGTGGCTGTATTACTTCCATCAACCGAGCCGTACTCCAAAACCGTTCACCCGGACCATCACCCACCCAAGCTCCCCTTCACCCTAAATTATAACCGCAATTAATCGGATGGGTTAGGTTTTTTCGGGTTCAACCAGAAAATTGAGCTTGTAAGCTGTAAATACTCATTTCTGAAAATTTTTAAAAAACACATATATGGTAGTCATGAAAAAAGATATATAAAAAACAACAGATGTGATTGTTAAATGAGCCGTATACAACAATTCAACAACTCGTAACAATGGTAGTCATGAATTAAAAAAACTACATAGAAAATAACAATTCAACATTCAACATTTAGCAAACAACATTCAGCAAATCAAACAGCCACTCAACAACTCTAAACAATTCAACAACACTCAATAACTTACACCAACTCAGCAATGTCACAACTCAACAACTCTTTGGAAGTGTGGACTGAAGGCGTGGAAGGCTGAGGAATGGGAGAGTTCCTGCTTAACTTGAGTAAACTAAATACATAGGGAGTTAGAATATTAGGGTTTGTAAAAATTAAAGATTTATTTTATTTTATCGTATTTTATCTTATCTTAATTTAATTAAAGTTCAGGTGATTATCGGGTGAACATCGGGTCGGGTGATGGCTCGGGTGGTGGTTCGGGTGATGGTTTTTAATATTCTCACCCTAACCCGTAACTTAGACCATCACCCGCATTCTAACCGCATTTTATCGGGTTTTCGACCATTCGAGTGGTTTGGATTTTCGGGTAACCACTGGTTGCGGGTGAGATTGCCATCCCTATTTGCAAAGATATTAAAGCCGATAAATTGACAAGAAACTTCAATGTTAAACTCACCCTAGGTTCTTAATTGTGCACTCATAGTGAACTTAATTTACACTAGTGTGAAAACTTAAACTTCTCAAGTCAAAATCTACTAGTGAGCAAGTGACTCTTCAACACTAAAACTACTCAAATGCTTACTTGTTACTAGTAGAAAATAAAGTCCGCTTTACCATATAAAAGAACAATAAGATGAATCATCAAATGCAGTAGAAAAAAAATCCAAGATACCTCAAACTTCAGTTTTGAAAACACAGAAAACAATTCTACATCTGAAAAAACTAATAACATGATTCATCGACTTGTTTTAGTCATGTATTTAGGTAGATTCCCCTTTCCGCATTCATGTTTTAGCCTTAGTTTGTGCCATTTATGCTTGTCTAGTTCTACTTTGCAAGAATAGATGTCTACACACACTATTTGTGGCTTGTAGGTGATTTGACACATTATGGAGCTAAAACGACGTATTTGAAGATCAAGCCTCGGAGTGGATGCATTGGAGTGAGCATAGGTGAACGGGAAAGGGCTAGGAATCAAGCTAAAGGCATGAAGGAACGACCAAGGAGCCATCTCGGCCGAGATCCACTTACCTCGGCCCAAGATGGAGATTATCGTTGCAATATCTCGGTCCAATATCGGACCGAGATCCACTCATCTCGGTGGCATCTCGGCCTACTTGACCGAGATCCCACGACCCTGAAGATCGAAGACGAAATCTCGGCCCCGATCACGACTGATCTCGGCCGAGATCCAGCGTGAGATTCTTCCCTGAGCGTTATATTTTAATTTACGGGCTTTTTCCTTTTCAGCCCAATGTCTTTTAGCTAGTTTTTGTGTATAAAAGGAAGTCTTGGATTCATTCCAAAGTGTGCTGGAATTTGCCCAGAGTTAGCTCTAGAGGGGGGAGTCGTCTCCTACCCTGCCCTTCTTCTTCACCATTGTTCTTCTTAGTTAGTTTAGATTAAAGTTGGAGACTTTTGCATTCGGAATTGTTGGAAGACATTGTTGGAATCAAGATTTCATTGAAGTTGAGTTATTTCTTTCCCTTTCATCATTTAGTTGTTGATTTTGATATGATTGTTATTGGCTAGAACTTTGTGGTTCCAAGGTTGATATAGATTTATTTGTGCCTTGGATTATGATGGATTTGATTGTGCTTAGAATTGGCTTTGAATAGCTTTGAAATCCTAATGGTTGACTTGGACTTGAATCTAGGTTAGAACCCTTCTAAACTAGCAACCTGAGTTGGGATTGAGACCTACCCGATGATATTCCTCTTGGATACATAAGTGATTAACCATACTTGATTGAGAGAATAAGGTTTGTTTATCATGTCTCCCTTTTATTATCTTGAAAGCTACAAATAATAGGTTGCTGACCTTTGTGTTCTTGATACGTAACTGTGAAAGAGCATAAATGTAAACAAACATTCATCCCTTTATGCTTTTCATTCATATATGCATTTGCGAGATTGTCCTGAGTTCTTATGTATAAACAATGTTCTTGAAATCACTGGAATCCATTTTTCTTTCCTTTAATTTGATTATCTTTGTTTCCCTTTTTGTTTTATTTGATTTTCAATCAATAGTGACAGTTGATTGCGAATCCATCACACCTTTTCCCAAAACCTTTTTTTTATCCTTCTTTCCCTTTTCTTTTCCAACCTCCTGCCTTTATTTGAGGTCTATCCTATTTATAATCACTGCTGCAGATTAATCCTCCTAGTCTTTGTGTTCGACCCTGAAATACTTGTCCTACTTCGTACGATCCATACACTGTGGGTTCGTTGCTATTTAGGGGAATTATTTACAGTTTATAAATTTAAGACTATCCTTTTCTAGTTTTGCTATCCTGTGAGTTTCTATCATATATTCTTGATAGGGATTTATAGGGGTGTAAAACCAGCGAAAAAGTTTTTTGATGAAAAGCATAAAGGGATGAATGTTTCTTTACATCTATGCTCTATCACAGTTACGTATCAAGAACACAAAGGTCAGCAACCTATTATCTGTAGCTTTCAAGATAATAAAGGGAGACATGATAAACAAACCATATTCTTTCAATCAAGGAATCACAATAATCCTTTACAAGTCTGTCTTAGGAATTATTGCCTCAAAGGAAGGAATAATGACACATTCTATCCAATAAAGGTTAAGCCTTTATTACCTAAGAACAAGTTATCTTATGTATCTAAATAGGAATATCACCGGGTAAGTCTCAATTCCTACTTAGGTTCAAGTGGTTTAGATTCATACTAAACCTACAAAAACCAAACCTTTCCATAGGATTTAAAGCGATTCAACAATTATAGGGAATAATCCCTCATTGATCTTTGTATAAACAAATCTTCTCGTTCATCCCCTGGAATCCATTTTCTTTCCTTTAATTTGATTATTTTTTCTTTTATAAAACTTCTCTTGATTGAAGGTGACATTCAATTGAGAGCAACCCAAAAACTTTCCTAAAACCTTTTTGACTTATTTCCCTTATCTTTTCCAACCTCTTGTCTTTATTTGAAATATATCCTATCCTTAATCATCGCTGCAGATTAATCCTCTCAGTCTTTATGTTCGACCTTGGAATACTTGTCCTACTTCGTATGATCCATACACTGTGGGTTCGTTGCTATTTAGGGGAATTATTTACAGGTTATAAATTTAAGGCTATCCCTTCCTAGTTTTGCTATCCTATGAGTTTCTATCATTCTTGATAGTTATTTATAGGTGTGTAAAACCAACGAACAAGTTTTTGGCGTCCTCTTGAGCTCTCATACATCTTCTACCCAAGATGTGCTCGTTTTAGCTCAAAAATGTTTCAAAGTACATACAAAAACGTCGTCATAAGAAGTAGACATCCAATTGATAATAAAGACTCTAATGAATGTATGAATGTCTATTTCATGCAATTATAAGTCTAAACTAAACTAAAAACTATGCATGAAATCATACTATTAGTGAAAACAAAGATCACATTCGAAAGATCGAACATACACAAACAGGGTCAAGGATTTTACCCTTGGCTCAAATCATTTAACATTACCGTAGTAACTTTTTAGTGAATTTATTTGTACTATATGGTATATCACTTTTGTGGATCTATAAAGTAGTGTATGTTCTAGAGGTTTCTTTTCGAGGCCTTTGTACTACAATAAACACAAGGCACACATTGTAGGTGATTATATTATATAGTACTAGATACTATCTATTCAATACATTAAGCAACTAATAATATTAATACAAATTATTGTTCACAACTAACGTGCAATACTTGTTGCCAACCACTGTCATATCAAGAAGTGGTGTTGAATCTGTTGATCATTACGAACTAATTAAACGAGAGTTAGAAACTTTTCGTTATATCATAAAGTATAGAAAGGGCAAAAATAATGTTGTAGCGGATGCTTTCTCTATGAGACATTCTTTAATCACAACTATAGATTTTAAGGTCTCAGGTTTCTACTATATTAGGGATCTATATGTTGATGACTCATTTTTGGAGACATATTTAAGCAATTTATAGAGGAGCCTTTGATAAGTTTTACTTGTTTGAGGGTTTTCTATTTAGGGTTGATAAAGTTTGCATTCCTAAGTGTTTCCTTAGGCTATTACTTGTTGAGGAAGCCCATGTGGGAGGCTTAATGGGACATTTTGGGAGGGAAAAGACTTATCAAATATTGCATTCACTCTTTTATTGGCCTCACATGCTTAGAGATGTAGAGAACTTGGTTAAGAGATGTCTTGTGTGCTTTTTGGCTAAAGCTAGATTGAAACCCCATCGATTGTATACCCCTTTGCCCACGCCTAAGTCACCTTGGGAAGATAATAGTATGAACTTTATTGTATGGTTACTTAGGACTAAGAAGGGGAGAGATTCAATTGTTGTGGTAGTAGATCAATTTTCTAAAATGACCCATTTTATTGCTTGCTATAAAACCAATGATGCTTATAATGTAGCTAACTTGTTCTTTAGGGAAGTTGTTAGATTACATGGAGTACCTAGGATATAGTAAGTGACAGGGATGTTAATTTCCTTAGTTTCTTTTGAAAGACTCTTTAGGTTAAACTAGGGACAAAGTTTATATTTTTACCTTCTAGTCATCCTCAAATGGATGGTCAAACCGTAGTTACTAATAAGACATTAGCAACCATTTTAAGGGCTATTTTGAAAGATAATTTGAAATATTGGGAATATGTCTTGCCTCATGTAGAATTTGCATATAATTATACATTACATTCTTCTACTAAACTAACTCCTTTTTTTTTGAGTGTGTGTATGGGTTGAATCCTTTGACCTATTTTGATTTTATACTATTGCCCATAGAGGAGCGAGTAAATTGTAATGCAGAAAAACAGGTGGATATCATCAAGGAAATGCATATGAGAACACGCAAGAGGCTAGAGGAGAAAGGGAGGCAAGTGGCGGCCAAGGCAAACAAGAACCACAAACAAATGTTGTTTGAATAGGGAGTCCTTGTGTTGTTGCATTTGAGGAAGGATAGGTTCCCGGAAAGGTGCAAGTCCAAGCTATCATCAAGGGGAGACAGACCATTCAAAGTGCTACGTAAGGTTGGCAACAATGCTCATGTACTAGAGCTCCCGGAAGACTATGAAGTGAACCCTACATTCAACGTAGGAGATCTAAGTCCCTTTGTGTCAAGTGATGATCATGGTGATGATTCAAGGACGAATCGTTCCAAAGAAGGGGATTGTGATGATGGACCATCATCAACAACCCCTACAAGTCCTACAATACAAGGGTCAATCACTAGATCAAGGGCAAGAACAATCCAAGAAGAAGTGTCTAACTTGTTGGTTTCTTTAGCTCCTAAAGAGGCAATTTTTGATCTTTTGGTGACTTAGAATCCCTTATTTACTTTGATAACGATTTCATCCAAATTGGACGTGGAAAGGGTGTCATGAACACGTGAAGATGAGTCATGCAAGAGCAAAGAAGAGGCACTTGTCCCGGAATTGCAAGAAATGAAAGATTAAAGCTTTTTGGGCTTCTAATGCATTTTATATCATCTTTTAATATCAAATACCACACATTTTAATACCTTTAGGCTCTTGACATTTTAAAGGTTGTTTTAGCTTGTAATTAGTTTAATTTTCTTTTTGACAAATGTTTTTAATCTTTTTAGACAAAGGCTTTTCTACACAAATAGAAGCCTTCCCTTAACTTCATTTCCTGGTTAGATAGGTTTTGCATTAAAGAACCATAGCTTTGAGAGATTTTGTTTATGTCCGAAAATTCAATCAATAGAGAGAGCCATTGATTGAATTGTTGTGTGTCCTTGCTAGATTGTGCCTGTGTGTGTTATCTCCTTAGAGATTAATGCTCCTAGTAGATTGTAGCCCCTCCTTGTCTTGTCTCGATTTGAAGGCTTGTGTACGGTTGAAGAAGGAAGGGTTAAGGTAACCGTTGCTTGGGTTTTGATCCAATCAATCAAGGTTCTAGTAAGTGTGTTATTTGGTTCTTCTTGCCCAATAACATCATCCAACGTCCATCTCCATTCTTTCTCTCTTTCCATTGCTTCCATAATCGACATTCACTCTCCAAACTTTCTGATTTTGTGTGTTCTTGTCAAAGGAGCCGTCCATTGTAGGTTCTTGAAGGATTCCAATCTTGATCTAGTCCATTGCCATTGACCAATAGTCTAGTGGTATGTGCGAGTGCGTTAGAAGAGAAAGACCAGTCTCGACAATGTGTCGATGTTTTCTTTCAGTTAGACCATTGTGTTCGGATGTATGTGGTGGTGACGTAAGATGTGTAATTCCATGCTCTACAAGGATGTTCCTAAGGGCTATGTAATCCCCTCCATTGCCGGAGTATAATATTTTTATTTTATGTTTGAAGTAGTTCTCTACTAAAGATTTGAATCGAATGAAAATAGCCTTAGTTTCCGATTTATATTTGATTGGATATAACCATGTATATTTAGTGTGATGATCAACAAATATGACATAGTGTTTATACCCATCGAAAGAAGGGACAAGAGAGCTCTAGACATCATTAAAAATGACTTCTAGAGGTGTTTGTGACTCAATGGTAGAAGAATGAAATGGCGGTTTATGAATCTTATTCAAATTGCAGGAGGTACAAGTATTTTGATGAAAAGAAGAGCAACCTAGATTAACACTTATATTAAGATAATAAAAGACTTCAGTGGAAGGATGTCCAAGCTTGTAATGCATGGACATTGAATCGACTCGAACAACTTTGTTAACCATAGGATTGGTTTGAGGCCAAACGTAGACTCCATCGACACAAGGTCTTCTACGGATTGTTTTGTTGGACTTGAGGTCCTGCAAAACGAAACTATAAGATTAAAAAGGACTACATAAAAGGTGTCATTGTAAGTTTTGATACAAAGACTATATTTAGACATTGATGGAACACACAACACACTGAACTATGACATATTGTTGTGTGTCGACATAATTTTAGTAGAACCAATGTGAGTGATTGGATGCCCTTACCATTGCCAACGACCATCTCATCCGGTCCATTGTATGGATAATGCAGGGCTTGATTACTGAGGTCATTTATGACATGACGAGACGCCCCACTATTGACTAACCAAGAGGAATTGACATGGTTATTTGTGGTCACATTGGTCTGATGAACCGGCATTGAGGGAAAACGTATTGAAGATGGAACTTCTATCGTCATATGTAAAGCTCTATAGACTCGGCACTGAGGTTTCCTACTTGCCTACACCATTGACACCTCCCCTTGAACGGCTTAGGACCTGCACTATTATCCGGATTGTTTGGGAAATATAGGGGGTTGATTGGGAGGTTGTGCAGATCGTTGGCTGTTTGGTTGTTGGACTTGATTAGAATGCATATAGAAAGGGCTTCGTTCCCCTTGAAAATTCGCTTGGGATGGAAGAAATAGGGGCAAAATGACCACCCCAATGGTCTCCTAGTGGACCGCCTTTGATTCGTAGCGAATGAGCCAGATCTAGGGGCAAGCTACGCCGCCTCTTCTTCTTTGTATGGGACGATTCTTTTCCTTTAGCAGTACCATCGAGTCTATCCATTAGCTCAGGTTAATTAGATGACGTATCATTACTCTTCGAGGTCATGTTCTGCACGTTGAAAGCCGTCATCACTCCACCGGCCTCCTTGTGGTTATGCTTAAGTGATAGTTTGTGGTTGATTACTTTCTCATGGAGCTCATCAAATGAAATCGATGAATCTCTAGTGTTGATAACATGTACCACTAACATATAAAGGTTCATCCAAGCCTTTCATGTGGTCACTGATAAGTCAAGTGATGCCAGGAGGTTAGTAGCCTTTCGAACGTTTTGCATATAGACCGAGACTGAGTCGGTCCCTTTTGTCATTATGTGCAAGCGTTCCTTGATCTGCTTCACATGTCCTCTTGAGGGTTTTTCATAAGTGAGTCGTAGTGCCTCCCAGGCATCATGGGATGTCTTTGCAGTGGCTACAAAACTTGCAACTTCTGTGGAAAGTGTGCCTAAAAGGAATCCATAGATTAATCTATCTTGTCTCATGTATGTTTTTTGTAAGCCGGGTTGACAATTGATGAGTTTGATTGAGTTTATGCTGGAACGTCAATTGTTCCTAAGATGTAACCATCTAGGTCATAACCTTCGAATGTAGCAAGAATTGCCTGTTTTCATGTGATGTAGTTGTTTGGAGTGAGTTTGATTATATTCGTGAGGATGACAATTGTAAAAGGTTTAGTAGGCTCATGAGAATTGACAAGCGTAAAAGCGTGTTCAGCCATAGGAAAAAGGTTGTTTTTGTACTTATTAATGATCGATAAATTTAATACCATATAAATATAAACACTTATGTAGAAGACGTGTTTTATTCATAATAGGAGACCATGAAATCATTAAGATCCGTAAACGAAGAGATGTGATATGCCTAACTACTGCATATAGATAAGATCGCTTACATCAAGATTCAAGATACGAAGCGAAGGACAACAAACCAATGAACCCATTATCTACGACGGATCTACAATTTCCTTTTCAATTTCATGTAATTCCGTTTAAGCCCCTAATTTTTATAAATTTAAGGACCGTTCAATCGTTTGATAAAATTATTCATATTAATTTAGCGTTGCCTTCGCAGGCGTTGAGCCGTTGTACAACTAGCTGCCCCAAATGGCGGTGCTCAACGTCACTTGGCCCTTCCGCTAAATCTTTGGCGTACAATCATCGCATTCTCTTCAATTTTGCCAACATTCTCTATAATTTCTTCCTGTGGGCGACCTATGGAGGAGGAACCTTTGACGAGGATTTGTGTATCGTTAAGCGTTTCGACTGGCCGGAAATTACGTCTAATGGCAAGTCGGAGGCAGGTTCAAATCTCCTAAACCCTCTAACTTGCTTCAACTTCCCATTTGTGTTACAGATCCTTTATTTTCCTCTAAGTTTAAACTAGTGCCGGAGTATCCATCAAAAGTAGAGATTAAAATACGAATTCGATGTAGCACTACAAAAAGCACTTTACATGGACTTGAAAAACATTAAAACCTTGTGGTTGTTTCGTAGGGGTAGCAATCAAAGTGGAACGGAGGGGCACAAAGCCACCAACAACAACAGTAGGGATGCCTCCACTAAAACGGCTTTTCTGCAATTTGTAAACCCCAAAATGGATGGATACGAGTGGGAATATGGAGTTGGAACTAAAGTTCATGGGCCCTCCTTAAGCAGTGTTTCCCCCCTAGGGCAAAAGGGTGAGAATCCTCTCGATTCCTAACTTTTTCTGGATTTCAAGACTCGTATGCTGATAGCATTTGGGTTTGTCCTTCTCTTTGGAGTTTGGTATATATATTTTATCTTGGTGTTACTTACGCTGCTATACTTTTCCAGAATTATGTGCTGATTATCTGCTAACCAAAAATTGTCCCTAATAGATGTTTCAAGATGGCCCACTTGTGCTTATGTTTCTGTAATGTGCTCAAAACGAAACAAAGTAGCTTAATAAGTACTGCCTGGATTTCTCTCAGATTTGCGCAGGACTTGAAGGGTAACAAATTTTTTCCAGCAACAGTTGTTTCATTTTCTTAGGATTGAGGTAATTAACAGATATCAATGACAAGTATACTTTAGTTTCTGTCAAATGCCATACTTTCCATATTGCAGAAAACCAAGTATAGATCTGATGTTGTTCATGCGTCTGTTGTGATGGGTACATATTTTGTAAAGATTATTATTAAAATGACCGAATAATGCCCACTAAGTAGAGAATCTGGTTGACCTAAGATGACATGATGTACACGTAATCATTTATCGGTTTATTTATGGTTAAAAGTTGCGAACGTAATGCTCTTCTAGGTTTGGTTGTGTTGTGTTAGTCTAAACTTTTTAATTTTTCATAAAAACATTCATGTAAAGCGATGATGCCTAGATTCCTTTTTGAGGTAATACCACAAGAATGGAAGAGAAAAGAATCTGGTCTAACTTGCTTCATCTTGGTTTGGTTACTGCATGCTTCTCAACTACCGACTTGAAGTAAAACTAGTGTAATTCCCGTTCCATGCACGGATGTAACTATATTAAATTTTATAAAAAAAAAATCGACTAAAATTATTATGTATTTAAAATCATCAATATTTAATAATTTTAAAATATTATTGATTAATACTATCAAATTTAATATAAAAATGTATAGAACAATTAGTGGTTTACGTAATTATATACTATTATTTATATAATTATAAAATAAAGATATTTGTTGCATTATATAGGTATAATGGGTTAGATGACAATATAATCAACAAATGTGAAAGATAATAGAAAGGTTTTCTAAAATGTATGTAGAAAGATATTTTTAAAAAAACGACACTTAGTTTACATAATTTTTTGATAAAAAAATGTATAAAATGAAAATGCACAAAAACCGACACGTGGCGAAATGCACGAAAAAACGACGCTTGGGCTAAGTGTTTTTTCCTTAATATTAGTATATAGATGTATAAAAAATTTAATATAAAAATGTATATAACGATTATTGGTTTATGTAATTACATATTATGATTCATCTAATTAGAAAACAAATATAAATGGTGTATTATAAAGGTCAAGTGAGTTGAATGACAATATAATCGGGAAAAGTAAAATATAAAATGTATATAGATAGGTATTTATAAAAAAGATAGTTAGTTTACATGAACTTTAACATAGTTAGTATAATATTTATCTATTTTATTCATGTAAAATTTTAATTATATGTAGATATTCAAAAAAAAGTAAGTTTGGAAAGTAGATATTATGTATTATGTAATTTAGCTATTTTAGTATGTAAGATGTTAAATAATTATAATTTAGCTATTTTGGCATTAATAGTAGTATATAGACAACTTTGTGACTTTCTCTTCTCTATCATCATCGAACTAGATAGCATAGATCTGATACTTCCTCTCTGGCTTCATGTATTTAACTTTTTTTCTACTTTAGACCTTCTCACAAACAAGATGATTTCTGAATGAAGTAGTCAAATTTCTCATCTCTATCCCCTTAATTTGTTAAGTTCATTTGGCATGTTAAATTAGGTGGACAGTGAGGCCTGAGTGCAAGACCTCTATCATCTACATAAAGTGCCACACTAGTTTTCTAAGTGGATGATAATGGTTGCGTTTTCTTAAGGCACTGGGACTGTATATGTATTCCTCACTATTTATCATTCTCGGTCTTGTCGAGTGGACCTCTATTAATATATATTTTTAGTGGGTCCTAAAAAGGTTATTCAGACCTGTAATCTGATAGCTTGTTGTTTCTTTTTTTTTGACTGTGAGTAAAACTGTAAAGAGGATTCTAGGAAAATTATTTTGCTTTGCACCATCAAGTGATTAGTCAAGTTTCACCCATATCATTTTTCAAGCATAAAATCAAATATTTCAATGGCCATATAGAAAACAAATTGACCTAAGAATACTCAGCATGCGACATATTAGATGAACATGTGTTATAGCTGAATGCCATAATGCATTTTGGCTGTTGTTGTTTTTCTTTTGTGGACAGAGTTATTTCCTATATATATGGTCGGTCAAGCAAATGAAAACGTTGGAGTTTTCCCAAACACTTCAAGTGCCTAAGGTGCCAATGGCTTCCATATCATTGAGCATTGAGGCACAACAGGAACAGCAGATCAAGTTGGAGCAATCTGACGCTCAGGAGTTTAATAAGCTTCAATCTGTCCTTGACTGTCCTGAACCCCCAAGTTTATGGAAAGAGGTTGTCAGCTCCTCAAAAAGGACGGTTTTTCCCTTTCCTGGAAATCCTGGGTTACCATCAAAGTCGTCCAAAAAGCGTTTGCTTTCAAACTGCTTCCTGCCACTCCTTCACAGCTTATTTCCATTCCTCAGTTGGGGAAGAACCTATAATGCTGCAAAACTAAGACATGATATTTTTGCTGGTTTAACACTTGCAAGCCTTAGTATCCCCCAGGTGTGCTGCTAATGTTTCTCTATTAATCGTTTCATGTTCATCATATAGCTCTTATGAAGGAAACATATTTCTCTCTTTCTGTTCAGCTGCCTAATTCTTAACGTCTCATTACTAACAGAGCATTGGATATGCTGGTTTGGCAAAACTGGACCCCCAGTATGGCTTATGTAAGTTCTTCTAGTTATTCAATATCTAGCTAGAATACATGTATGCAATGAAGGGACCATTTTATAAATTATGTCTTAGCTTCTGAATTCTGATATGTTAATATGAATTACTGATTCAGACACAAGTGTTGTACCTCCTCTGTTATATGCTCTCATGGGAAGTTCGAGAGAAATTGCCATAGGGCCTGTGGCTGTGGTCTCATTATTACTGTCATCTCTCAGTCAGAGATTCATAGACCCCACAGTTGATCCGGTTGCTTACAGAGAGTTGGTTCTCACTGCTACTTTCTTTGCCGGTGTCTTCCAAACTTTATTTGGAGTTTGCAGGTGAACAATCCTTCTAAAGATACTTTGTTTTAATTTCTTTCACAAAATACTGAATATTATTTTTACAATTACTCGAGTTAGCTTGATCTTTCCAGAAAACACCGCTTTAACCAATCTTAATATAGGGAATCACGAGAAATGAAGACAAACAATTGCTTTGTGTTCTTATGTAGATGTATTTGGCAAGATCATGGCTAAAATTTGTGTTGGAAAGAGTATATAAATATGCAATATGGCTATCCTGGATTTATATTCATATTGGTCCTTTGAATGTTTATAGTAAGAGAGCGTAGATTAAGTCAAAATTTGGTGAGTGTGCAGGTTGGGTATACTTGTTGATTTTCTCTCGCACGCAGCAATTGTTGGTTTCATGGGAGGAGCAGCCATAGTTATTGGTCTACAACAACTTAAGGGGCTTTTTGGGCTAAGCCATTTTACCACCAAAACTGATGCAGTCTCTGTCTTGAAGACTGTCTTTACTTCTGTTCATAAAGAAGTAAGCTTTCTAACACCATTACACTTTTTTCTGTAAATTTAAGTTGCACCAAGCTTTTTGTCTTACAATTTTCTTTGATTTTGTAGTGGTATCCTCTAAACTTTCTGTTGGGATGTTCCTTGCTCGGTTTCATCCTTTGTACAAGGATTATGGTATGTAAGGTGTCCATGAAATTTCAATTTTATCTATAGCCAAATATGTGGAAGATTAAGCTTTATTGATTCAAGGTAATTTACACTGGATATGCTAATGCCAGAACAAGGTTATGGTAATGGTATTGGAGTTTTCAGTTGAGGTCTTATCTTCTTAGTTTAGGGGGTGTGTGGAAAATTGGTAAAAGAGAGCATATATGCTGAACTTTGCTTGCAACAAAAGTCTGAATATTGGTTGATCTCTCTTCAAATTATAGGGTAGACGAATCAGAAAGCTGTTTTGGATGCCGGCTCTGGCTCCTCTTGTTGCAGTAATTTTGTCTACTCTTTTAGTGTACCTTACCAGAGCTGATGAACACGGGGTTAAGATAGTGAAACATGTCAAAGGAGGCCTTAATCCAATATCTGCAAATCAGCTGCATTTCAAGGGTCCTCATGTTGGAAATGCCATGAAGATTGGCCTTTTATCTGCCATTGTTGCTCTCACAGTGAGCTATTAATACCTGTTCTTAATATTTGTGTATTGTGAGATTTATAACTCTGCGTAACCGTGACTCGTGGTACCTAACAGGAAGCTATGGCTGTTGGTCGATCTTTCGCTAACGTTAAAGGCTACCATATTGATGGGAACAAGGAAATGTTGGCCATGGGCTTCATGAATATTATTGGATCCGTAACTTCCTGTTATGTCGCCACTGGTGAGTTTTACTCTCATTTAGTCCATGTTTCTTTTCTGCCCCTATTGTTTTAAGAATCTCAGACAATTTCTAAGTTTCAGTTAGAAAAGTAAAAAATTTGTAAACTAACGTCATGCAACATATCTTATCTTGAATTTATACATGCGGGAGGGACAAGGTTTATGTCAAATAAGAAATGTAAAACTCCTATCGATTTTCATTATGAACAAGTTTAAGTATTTATACAGTGTAGGAGACCCTTGAGTACAAGGATAAATAAGAAACAATAACTTCTAAAAGATATACACGAATTAAACAATATTTCTAAGACTAAATTATCTCTAGATTTCTTCCTTGGCTTGTGTGCGGAACTAATAAATTGTAATTCTATTAGCGTTGCACATCACTGTGCTTCCAATTAGAGTTAAAATTCTCTTTCGTTTAGTTTCATTCATAAAATACATTCCTGTGCCCATAAAGGCCTTATTAGATACATGTGAAAGAGTCATTTTGATTTTGTGAACCCATAAGTCTTATTTGCAATTAAAGTTAGATTCAATACAAAATGAAACCACTAATTAGCACTGATTATAAAATGTGTAACCCAACACAATCGCACCAGCACTGTCATTCTGGAATTAAAGGTTGTGCTCTGTGTATGTGCCTATCATAGCCATCATGAAGAAACCCAAACATTGTAATCTGATATGTACAATATGTTGTTTCACAATAAGGAAAAAAAGGATATGTTGAAGTTGAAGTGACACACTCGAAAAAGACTGTCTTAGTTGAGGGTTTATTTATGTACGCAGGATCATTCTCAAGAACAGCTGTGAACTTCAGCGCGGGATGTGAAACAGTGGTCTCAAATGTAGTAATGGCAATCACGGTGCTGATATCACTACAATTTCTGACAAAGCTCCTTTACTTCACACCTGTAGCTGTCCTTGCTTCCATTATTCTGTCAGCTCTTCCTGGCCTTATAGACCTCCATGAAGCTTACAGGATTTGGAAGATTGACAAACTCGATTTCCTAGCCTGCATTGGTGCCTTCTTCGGCGTTTTATTTGGATCCGTTGAAATTGGCCTAATATCTGCGGTAACCCAACACTTAATTACTAATTCTTGAATGTTATGTTAGTCATGTTTAAGATTTACCTGCTTTCTTAAGCATATAACTGAGTTATTTTATTAAAAAATGTATGATATTATATTTCCAAACCTATATCTACATTTATTAGTTATTAGGATAAGTGCTATTCATTTTATGGAAAAAAGAAATCAGTTTTTATTCGATTTTGATATAAATATTTTTTTTAATTTAAATTTAAGTAAAGGTGATGTGGCACATCTGTAAATATGTTGTGGTAATATCGTAAATAAAATGAAAAAAGAAGAAGTTGTTTTAGTATCTTATAATAGATTTGATGATTTGTGTAGGTTGTGATATCATTTGGCAAGATAGTACTTAATGCAGTGCTCCCACGTACTGAGATCATGGGGAGGCTTAACGGGACAAACATATTCTGTGAGGTCAATCGATATCCTTTATCCACTGAGAAGCCACCTGGTTTGCTAATAATTGGCGTCAACTCTGCCTTGCTATGCTTTGCGAATTCCGGGTTCATTAAAGAAAGGTATTCTGCTGCAATTTCACTATATTGAACTAGCATTTGTTTGTCTTAAATTGTTGTTCTTGTTTCTCTCGATCAGAGTTGCAAGATACGTCGTAGACGAGGCAGAAGCTGCAGTGGATGGAAGAAAGGGAATCAATCATACAATAATCCTTGACCTCTCCAGTATGTTAATTTCTTTACCCTACACAAGTACACGATTTATCGAAAATATCAAATGGGAGCTCATTTATTGTTTGCTGATTACAGACGTAATGCACGTCGATACTTCTGGCATCCTTGCTCTTGAAGATCTGTACAAGAAGCTGGTTGCACTCGGTGTAAATGTAAGTATATCAAATATTTTATACAGCTGCAATGCGGTTAACCGGAAAGTGTTTAACGTGGTGCTTGTTACAGTTAGCTGTGGCTAGCCCACAATGGCAGGTCATCCACAAGCTTAAGCTGGTGAAGTTTGTTGACAAAGTCGGTGAAAGATGGTTCTTTCTGACGGTTAATGAAGCTGTGGATGCTTGCTATGGCTCTTCAGTGGCTAATAACTCAACCAACTGTTAGTTTGGAGCTGTGAGTTGCTACTGCTGGAAACTGTTGTTATTATGTGAACTAAGTTTGTTATCTAGTAATCGACGCTGTATGTGTGTGTGTTTAAACCACGACGTCTGGATCTAGTTATTGTAAATTATCTGTTTGAACTCGTGTGCTTGTATCCTAATAATGGCAACGTTTGGTTGCACAACTGTTGTGTGTTATTTACGTTTTGCTTGCTTTGATTGATTATCTTTTTTCGCAGTTGCATGACATTGCTGGAGTAAAAGTCATTGCTTGAGTTGCCTATCTCATTGAACCAGGAACATAATATTATAATTGAAGAGTTTCGAAATACTCAGACTCATTTGAGTGCTTGAGTTGCCTATCACAAAGCTCACTCAGAACTAACTCAATGAAACCTCCTTTTTTTTGCTCCCGAGTCACCCGAGTCACCCTTGTGGGTAGGACATTCTCTATGATTTTTGCTCTCAGTTGGCTCACAGACGAACAAAAGGTACCAGTCACTCACCATGACACGGTTTCATGCGAGGAGTGAAGAATAGGAACTTTTAGACATATATAAATTTAACTTGCAAAAACGAACACATCCAAATTATTATGTTGGTAGAAACTTAAACTAGCACTAAACATACTAAGGGCCTGTTTGGTTTGAACTTCGGAAACGGAAACGGAATGGAAACGTATCTAGTCCATACGTATAACTATGTTCATGAAGTTTTTGGGAATCATTCCTAGTGGTTTGAAGTAATTTGGGTAGAAATTGATTAGTTTTGATACCCTATAGGGTTACAAAATGGGGGAAGACAAGTGCATTTTGCAATAAATCCCATGGAATGATTCCATGAATAAGGTAGAAATGCAGACTAGATTCATTTCCAATCCGTTTTCGGAGTTACAACCAAACGGGAGGTAAAGCTCTATGGAAAACACAAGCTTTGACAAAATATGTTTCATCCCAACAAACGGATTTGTAGAGGGACTATGTATCTTCTAGAAAGAGTTCCAAATTATCGATGAGACAATCAAAATTATTGAAAAGGAAAATAGATTCATTGTAATCAAACATGCGAAGTCTTATGAATGAAATTTGAAATGAACATTTACTTTATCTATGATCCACCTAATGAACAAAGTAAAAATAAATTTTGAAATTAACTATCTAATGATATTAATGCTAGCACTTTACCAGTCCTAGTTCTCGGTGATTGCAATGAACTCCTAAATCATATATACGACTAAAAAAGGGAGAGAAATAGTGACGATTTATAGACTAGATAGATTACAAAATATCATGAAACAATGTAACGTAATTGATCTTGATACAAAACGAAACGAATTCATACGGAGAAGGAAAAAATAAGGATAAAATAACAAGCTTGAGAAAATTGATTGAATCATGACTACAATGGATGTCCTTCATGCCTACCCTCAAATAAGAGAAGATAGGAGGTGGTATCTAATCCTATAGGTAGAGGGGTACATATAGGACAGTTCTTGGCTAAAGTAACATAGAAAGCCCAGCGTAAACCTAGAAATTAGGTTTACGCCGTGTAGTGCCCGTAGGGTGGACGTTTCACCTGATGTTTTAGCTAGTTGGGAAAGATTGTCTTGTATGATTTTATGCTTCATAGTATGAATGTTCTTGGCATCAATCTAGGTGGTTTATGATAGGATTGGGCTGCAAACCTAAACCGTCAACCTAAACAGAAACCGGTGCCCTTTAAACCGGCGGTTTAGGTTTAACCTAAACCGCCGGTTTAGCACAATTTATTAAAAAAAAAATTAAATACAAAGTCGTAATGTTAAAAATAAATAAATAATATTATATAAAAATAAAAAAATTACTATAAAAAAAAATTAGTATATAAAAACTAGTAATTAAAATTTATACCAATTAAATAAAAGAAACATATATTCAATTTAACAAAAAAAACTCGGAAAAATTAAAGGGCTTGAACCGGTTTCCCGGTTGCCTACGTATCCTCTCGGGATTAAGAGGAATCAAAGCCCACGTAGTTCTCTTACCTTGACTTACCTTTTTCGGACTTCCGAGTTTTTTTTAATCCCGCTTACCTTTCGATGTCGGACTCGGAAGTAGTGCCGGCGTCTTCGGAGTTAGAATCCGATTTGGAGTCGTACACCGGTGCATTCCGTTGTTTCCGCTTAGCCGTCCTTATCCAATCTTGAATACAAACTTGCATCTCCAACTTCTCGGGCTTCAATTGAGTTCGGTTGTGACCGAGAATGTTCCCGCCTCGGCTAAATGCTTGCTCCACCGCAACCGTTGATGCGGGCACGACCATGATTTGTTGTACAATTTTAACTAAGGTTGGATATTTGGAGCTAATCTCTTCCACCAATCCAAAATATCAAATTCAACATTATCATCAAAATTAAAACAAGTGTTAAGATAATCTTGATATTCCGCATTTGAAGATGAATGTCTAGGTGTTTTTGTTCTTCTAGCAAAAATTTGTTGTGCAAGTGAAAGAGAATAAGATGAACTAGTAGAAGAGGGAGATGGACTAGGTGCGGTAGAAGAAGAACTAGCACTAGATTCAAATGTACTAAGTAATTTTCCAATTTCGGTATTAACTTGTTGCACAATGTTAGGAACATTATAGTTTTCTTGTGTTAAGTTTACACACAAACAATCATAATAAGCGGTCAATAAATCGGAAAGACCATCTAGTTTAAGTCTAGGATCAAAAACGGCGGTTACAAGATAAATCATGAGAATGTTTTCATTCCAAGCATACAATCTAGAAGGGAAAGTATGTTAAAACATTTTACAAAAGCTTCGAAAACATTAACGGCAATTTCTAAAAATCTATGAGATGTTGGAGTGTAAACACAACTCATGGTATTAGTTGCATCATTAGAAGTTTTTAAAACATAACAAATATGGGCACGAGTTTTCCAAACATTTTCGTCATCTAAAATTGACCAAGGTACGTGAACTGAAGCAAATTCTTGTAACAAAACTTTATAACGTACGGCTTCACAAAGTAGTTTGTAAGTCGAGTTCCAACATCTTTTGAAAAAGCAATAGGATGAACGTTTTTGTTTAAACATAAATTTCTCCATTTTCTTCTTAAATCGGAGTTGTGCCAAATATGATCAATAACAAGTTTAATTGGGCTTAGCATATTTCCTAAAACCTTAAGTCCATCTTGAACACATAAGTTTAAAATATGACATGCACATCTTTGATGAGTATAAGGAGTTTTTATATATTGTCTCGCATCCTCAACCAAATGGTTTACGGCGGCGGTATTTGCGGATGCATTATCAAAAGAATATGAAAAAATTCGATGTTGTAAATTATATTCTTGTAAAACCGTTTTAATCATGATTGCAATGCCTAGTGCATTATGTCTTTGATTGAAATGCCGAAATCCAATAACATATTTATGCAAAAACATAGCGTTATCAATAAAATGTAAAGTAATGCCCATGTAAAAATGTTGTTGTGATTGTGTACTCCAAATATCACTACAAATTGAAACTTGATGTTCAAAACTAGCCAAATTCGATAAAAAAAATTTCTTTCTTTTTTAAGTAAGATTTAGTTACTAGTTTTGAAACGGTTTTCCTAGAAGTTGGTTTAAAAGAAGGTTGAGAAAATCTAGTGTTATATTCCCTAACTTCTTCATATTCGGCATAAGAAAACGGTAATGAATGTGAACAAATAACATCGGTCAATCCTAAACTTTCTTCACTATTATTATATGTAAATAAAGGAGAATGAGAGGTAGAAGATGCAAACCCGTGAGACAATTGTGTTTGTCCCCGTGAAATCCCGAGCTTCTCCGGATGGACGTTTGCCATGTGAGTTTGCAATGTCCTGTAGCCGACCTTCACCTTCCACTTGTACACCTTCGGGCAATAGTTGCATGCCACTTGACAATAATCGTTCACCGGCTCCCTCTTGGTGTAATGCTTCGTAAATATTTTGGATGTAAGCATTTTCGGAGGGGGGAGACTTCTTCGTGGAACTTCGGTAACATCGGGATTGTCGGGAATTTGTGTTTCGCTCTCTTGGGTGCTAGGAAAGTATTGAGAAGAGGGAATTTGATCACTTGGGTTTGCCATTACGAGAAATCGAGATAACGAGAATAAGAGGAATCGAGAATTCGAAAATAAGAGATTAGGAGAGTAGAGAAGATGAGTTGTAGATTGTGTGATTTTTAGAGGAAGAAAGAATGGGTATTTATAGGAAATTAGGATAAGTTGTGGGTGGGGTTATTAATTATTAATTTTATTTTAAAAAAAAAAAATTAAGGCCCCAACGGCTCAAAAAAGAGCCGTTGAGGCCCTTTGCATCCAACGGCTCTTTAAAGAGCCGTTGGGCTTCTTTCTTTTTTTTTTTTAAAAAAAGAAAAAGGTCGGAGGCCCAAACTGGCAGTTTGAACTGCCGGTTCAAACCGACGGTTTTGGCCGGTTCAAACCGCCGGTTTAGGTTTCCGGAAAACACAAACCGAAACCTAAACCGACGAACCGGCTAAACCTAAACCGGCCAAACCTAAACCGTCGGTTTGTCAAACCGGCAGTTTGGGCCGGTTTGAAAACCGGCGGTTCGGTGGTTCGGTTTGAACCGTGCCCATGCCTAGTTTATGAGTTTCTCGAGCAGTCGGTCCTCGGTCATATGCGATTGTGATGTCTGACTTCAGGAAAGATCGAGCTCTTAAGCATCCTTGAGTGACTTGGGTGGTAAATACTTCATAACAAACCTTGAACGTCTGAAATATGAACCAACCATAAGTAAATACCGAAAACATAATATGAATGCATTATGCGTTATAAGCATATAGATCTTGTCAAATGATGTGTATAACAACATGAATAAGAGGGTGGAAAACACGTATGTTTTGATGTTATCATTGTCCACATTGATCCACACATTGTGCCACTAAACAAATTCAGGGAGCAAATTGATAACAATTTGCTTAATAAAGATTAGATTGAGCGGATGACTTTGACATATGAGGACATGATACATCCGGGGAGTACAACTATGATACATCCAGACGTTGTACCTTTTGCTGCTAGTAGTCGGACGAACCTAGTTATATGGGATGATTTGATCCTCTCTAGTGGGACGGTCTGCACAAATCCAAACTGTCGGAGAACCCTATTTGGCATGTATGGATCGATAGTGTCCGTCACTTGGATTGTGCCTCTATAAGTAGACACCGCGAACTCGCCCTCAAAATTGAGAACTCTATCCGTCCCCATACGGCATAAACTTGATATCCTCTACTCTCTTATGTTCTATCTAGGCACGGAGTGATCTCAGTCTCTCCATGGTTTGTGGTGGCGTCTTAAAGACAACTATTGTCAAAATCTAGAACTCAATATAATTTCATATAATTTATCTTAATTTAATTTAATACAATGTAATTCAACGTAATTCGATTTAATTTATTTTAATACATTTTAATGAAATTTAATTCAATTTAGTTCAATTGAATTAACATTAATTCAATGTAATTAGCATTAATACATTTTAATGAGGATGCGTGAACAATGACAACCACGAATCCGGAACCCGTGACCATGCCTGCCAATATTCGTCTTTCTCGAACGAACTCCATTAATGGGGTTTGTTCGAGGTTTTTCGGATGCGAAATCTCTTCCGATCTAACCTAAACTACCCTAATCTACACGATTACAACTTAATTTACTCAACTCCAACCTATTCTAACCTAAACAAACTCATTTCAATCTATCATAAACAAATCCGTTTCAATTCCAGTTCCGAAAACCGTAAAAACTCGGAACCGTTCACCTTCGTCGCAGTGTGTTTCCGCTTGTGGAAGGTTCATCCTTCGTCACCATCTTGATCCATTGTTGGGATGATCTTGTCTTCGTTTATTCCTGATGCGTCTTCGTCTTCGTTCGCTCTCGTTTTTTGTTTGATGATGAATTACGGTCACGGCTTTCGAATCCATGACATTTCTATCACACATTTGAGATCCGTAACCATGACAGATATAGATTTCGAATCCGATCGACGTTTTGTAAATCAATGGACGTGCCTTTACAACTTAAATTATTATTATTATTATTATAATTATTATTATTTTTTTGTAACAATGAACGTCATCTCGTGAGTTGACTTAGGTGAAAACCGGTTAAAAAACGGCAGACATCTAAGAAAGACAAGAGAAAAGCCCGCCTGGTTGATATCCTGCAAAAATGACTCGTTAGTTTGCGGATTTGGGGCCAACCCTGCGACTTCTCGGTGAACTCATGGGGGCAAAAGGAGAAGAAAGCGTCAATGAGAATGGACATGCAAATCGAAATCTTAACACTACTCCATCAATCACCCAGGCTCAATTCCTTGCCTGGAAGCGCCATAAGGTTCTTCTTCTTCGCCCTAATTTTCGACTCTTTGCAATCCGATCTAATTTGCTTGTTCAATCCGAACTCCGACTTTATTTTTCTCGTTTGTTTATCCTTGAATTCTGATTTTCCTTTGAATTAATTGATAATTGACTAGCTCCGTATGCCGAATCCTTTCATGAATTGGTTGGTAATGGTCTTGAAGGGAGCTCCGTATGCCGAATTCTGATTTTGTTTTGAATTAATTGATAATTGACGAGCTCCGTATGTCGCTGGGTTAATCCTTTCATTTGCTTTCCTATCACGGTGTAAGATGACACGCTGCGTGCTTGCCATGAACCCTAGAAAATAGAAATTTAGTTTTGTTTCAGAAAAAAAAAAAAAAGATACATCAGAACTTGGATTTATTGCAAAATTAATTGTGGTTAGGCCAATCCTTTTCCAATTGGAAGAGGAAGACATATCGTGCAAGATATGCTGCTCCACTGGCATTGCTAAAAGGGCATAGCCAGAAGTTTCCACTGACATTGCTAATAGGGCATAGCCAGAAGTTTCCACTGACATTGCTAATAGGGCATATCTATTCTTGTCAGATTGTCACCATTTGTTTTGAAAACTAGTAATTGTAATTTGTCAGAGGGCTTCGAAGGATCATATGCATGGTCAATTGAGTAGGAAGTTAATGAAGCACAGAAATAGACATGTCTCATTGATCCTTTGTTTGATGCTGTACTTGCAGGACGAAGGTGCTGCGGCTAGGAGAGCTGAAGAAGCTAGAGCGCGGGAAGAAGATATAAGAGCTGGAAGAGTCCAGATGAATGGGAGAGAGCTTTTCATCCATGAACCTTGGGTGTTTGACAATAATCTATATTAACTTGTCCTTCTGAAAAGCCTTAAGGTTGTGTTTTGAAGACATTCTATTGTTGTTAGATGACTTCTGCTTTGTATAAGAGGCCCTGCCTCTCTACAAGCTTACTAACTCTTTACAAACTTGTGAGTTCATTCTATTGTGCTTTGTTACTCTGGTAGACATGGTACTGATTTAAGTTTGTATGCTTTAGAGCATCTTTTAACCCGTAAACTAATTTGGAGTTTCTTATCTGACATTTTGTATTTCTGTGACTCAAACTAAAGACCCGTGTACAGAAAAGTAAGCTCATTTGATTGTAATAAAATAGAAAAACCTGTCAGATGTTATTTCTTCCTAGAGAAATATCATTATTTTAAAGTGATTAAAGAAACTCCTAGTGTCCGAAATGGATATGCTCTTAGCTGATCGAAGAAGTAAGAGGTTTACAATGACTGAAATACCCCAACACGATCTATTAGTGTTAAATTCGTTAGCAATAAAAGCTTGATTCGGCTAAATTAATATATTGGCTAATCATAAAATTGCAATAAACTTGCGAGCAACAGAATGAAGCACTGAGGACTGATCATCATAAAACAAATTGCAATGAACTACCAAGTAACAATGAAGCACTCATGGTTGAGTGTGTGATATCCAATGATTAGAAACCATAAGAGTACTTATAATCCAACTCACTTCACCCATATCCTTCGTCTCAATGTTGGGAGACAATCATGATTTAATGTTTTGTATCATATTCAAGTTATTATTTTTGATACTTGAAAAGTAAATAGCCAAGTAATTAGGATATCTCACTAAAGTGAGTCTAAACAAGACAAGCATAAACATATTCAAAACTCCCAAGACTTGTAAATTTGTCGGCCACCAATTGACTTTCTTTAAAATATGACAACATAAAGAGATTCAAAAGTCAGAAGACAAACATAAATGTCATCCATAGCGTTGGGTATATTCGTAATAGATAGGGCTGTATCGGTCCGGTCCTGGACCGTAATTGTAAAAATTCGGTTCGATCCGGACCGTTAATTTACACTTTTAATATTTTTTAACATGAAATGCATATGGTTCGGACCAGATTTAATTCATACAATTTTTTTTCAAAAGGATTGGACCGTGGTGGACCGGACCGTTATGGTCTAGTCCAGTCCATGGACCGTTTCATACAAACAGTAAAACAATTCGGTCCAGTATGATCCGTGAGATTACCGTCCGGTCCGGACCGTTTGGACAACCCTATTAATAACAATTAGGTTATTCTCTTGATTTGAAGTCTTTGCCTCATGTATTTATTTTCGAAAAGATAAAGACTCGGCTTCAAGGATCGTCGTGACCTCAAGTTGCCCATATTCAAGAGTTTCAATCATTATTTTGTAAGATGAAACGAAACGAAACGAAGCGTTTTCACCATTCTAGCCTTAGTTTTACCGTACAAGTTAATCCTAGCCATTAGTATATCATCTACATAGGTTGCGTTTGGCATGCCGTATACACTAGTGTTTAATTATGTGGGTAAAGAAAATTAAGAGGTTTGGCAAGTCAAAAAACGCTAGTTACTAGTGTTTTTGAGAGTGTTTTTGAAACTCTCATCAAAGTAAGGGTTTCTAGAGAAACACTAGTATTTTATGTGTAAAATGACTCATATACCCTTATTTTTTATCCATAATTACAATGATAATCATATATTTAATGAACATTCTCTCACCTCAAATCTGCTCTATCGAAGAAATTGTTCTACTCGTCGAAGAAGAGGAAGACGAAGGCATTGACGGTTCTCCTCTCAAATTCATAAGAGAAACGCAACCCTAGGTCCCTAATCTCAACCATATATAGTTAATTCCCTTAATTGAACCTATCTCGGTCTCAGTTAAGCCCCAATTCAAACCCAAACACTGAAAATTTTGAAAATTAGGTTTTGAGTTTCACTTATTACTGTGTGATGGATTTACAAATTTAGTGCAGGGCTAAGCATATTGAAGAATATTGAAGACTTGGATCTTAGGAACAACGTACTGCATATTGAAAAACATCTGCGGGTTATACTTTTCCTCTAATAATTTGAATAGTAGTCTTCCAACTTCTTCATTGAATTTGACATCCCTTTAAGTTCTTGTACTCTTGAACAATTTTATTAGTGGGAATTTGTCATCCATCTTCAACCTACCTTCCCTAGAATTTCTAAACATTGTTGATTATAATTTTGGAGGCAAGTTTTCTTTAAATTTCCTAAACAATCATTCAAGTTTTGTGACTTTGATTCTATTAGACAATGCCTGCAAAACACTAAAAAAGATGAGAATTAGTCATATATATAACTGAACAAAACACAAATGCTTGATTAATGACTAGAGAACGAACCATTCGATCACCCCCACGTAGTAGGGTCAGTCGACCTTTAGAGGAGAGCAGTCGAAAAAAACTCGTAAATTGAAGAAGAAGAAGAAGAAGAAAAAGAAGAAGAAGAAGAAGTGTAAACCTAATGCATGCAAGCCTTATTTATAGGTTGAGGAATAAACCTAAACTTTGGATCTATCTTCTACAAAAATAAGATCAAATCTAGAAAGCCTGAAATACCCCCAATAGGTAAAGATAAATACAAAAACGTCCACGTGGACGGGCTAGAAGTCCAACCCAAAAAATGGATAAAGGGAGAAGAATAATTGACGTTGAAGTGGACCAATCACTCTATAGGGTCGATCGACCATACTAGGCATGGTCCAAAACTTGATCCATAACTTTAACACTTCGACAAGAGGTCATTTTGAAGTCACGTACAGAAAAGAGCAAACACGGTCGGCCGACCTTACGGCTCGTAGACCTCTTTTGCACGCTTCCCGATGTTCTTAATTAATTTCACGTTTGGATCTCGTTCATTTCCGTCTTAACCTTGACTTATTTGACCGTAGGGAGATCCTTAGTATGTTTGAGGTTATTCCGCTACTTATTTGACCGCAGAGGCACGCCCTCGGCGCAAACGGATGAACCACTACAAAGCTCTCTAAAATGGATATAGTCATTATTTGGCGAACCTCTATAAATTTGTGTGTTTTTTTTAAAATTCATTTCTTGTTTATTAATTATGTTTTTTTCGTAATTTCGCATAACAATTGGCTTGGATGCTTGTTATGGTACCCTGTAGATATGAAATTTTAAGATACTCTCATATAACTTTGTAATTCAAGTTTCTCCACAGGGTTGTGTCTTCATTACTTTGTTCGGTGGTTTCTATGAAACATCCCCGATGTTGGATCCGTTGGTTATCGTTTTGTATGAATATAGCTCACATATAAGCAAAAAAGAAAAAGAAAAAAAGGGTTTCAACTTTCAAAAATAACTTGATAAACAAATAATAAAAAAAACATATAGAAAGGAAAAGGACTTGTAGGAATAGAAGCTGACATATAAGGAAAACCATAAACTCACCTCGCATTTACAAAAGTTTTGTATGATAATCGTAATAGCGGTAAGTAACTACATAATAGAACAAGCATTAGGGTTTTCATCGCTAAAGGCAGTGGAGTAGAGCTCTTCCATGGGAGTCATATGCATGACAGTGGCATCTTGAACCTTCCTGACCAAGTTTGGGGGAGCTTTCTTGTCGTATGCTCCGGCGGCGTAAGGGTGAGCGACGAGGTTGTAGGGAACGTAGGGCCAGAGCTCGACCTTCTTCTTGGTGGACTCAGCTGCCTTCAACACCTTTCTTGCCTCCACATAGCCTGTCACCGTCACCTTCTGCTGCTTAAGATCCACCTCCACCTTCTTCACTCCTAAATTAATATATATATATATATATATATATATATATATATATATATATATATATATATATATATATATATATATATATATATATATATATATATATATATATAACCTTAATTAGATTAGACTATTCTTGAAATGATGGAATATTATTTAAGGTAGGAAATGAATTAGCGTACCTTTGAGGGAGGAGAGGTGGTTCTTCATCTTGAGAGCGCATCCGTCACAGTCCATGCGGACCTTGAGAGCTACTGTGTTGAGTTGCTTCTTCTTCTTCTTCCTCCCGCTCGCCATCAGATCTGAGAGGTATTCCAACGTCCCTGAAACGCCCATCCTCACTTGCTCAACGACTACACCACTGCCAGCTATATACCTACCCGCTGCTTTCATCTATTTATAATAACATTCATACGCAAGTACATCTCATCGATGGGCTCCATTTCACGTACAACTAACGTGTGGTGCTTCTATGTTCTAACTAATGGCTAACCTTCTACTTAATTTAATAATTAACGTTTCTTCATTCAATATATATATATATAACTGATTTTTTTCATGGAGATAGATATGGGGCTGTAACAAAATAAACTAGCGTACGGGTGTTGGTACCTCAACGACGGTGGAAAGGTGGTGATGCAATTGACCACTTTGTTTGGATGTCGTTGGCGGAAAGTTGGTTCATGTTCATAATGATTAATACGTATCCAAGACGAACCAACAATAAAAGTGGCATAACTCACTCAAATTTTTGGGACCGATGAATATCAAAGACCATATAGGAATCTGCCGTTATGTGAAACCGGCCAGGTGAAAAGTGTCGCATTCAAAACTATTATCCAATACTGTTAGTCCATTGCACAGGGAGGTGATAGCATATTAGCGTATCTATACATTAGGTTCAAATCCACGTAAATTCAGTGGTGTTCATTTTAAAGTTAATTAACAATAAAAGAATACAAAACATACCCACAAGTTGCAACCTTACTCTTGTATTTGAAAAGATAAACTATAAAACACTTATTATTATTATTATTATTATTATTATTATTAACAAGTGACGAGTCAAAACATACCCACAAGTTTAGGGATCGGTTGTGGCATCTAGTGTGGGGTTAAGTGCTCTATGCAAATATCAGCTTAACTTCAAACCAATTATCTAAACAAACAGTGATGATATGTTTGATTGAATTGTAAACGAGTAGTAATAAGGTGATAACAAGATTTGTATTAAATTAAAAAAAAAAAGGGTTAGGTATCACCATAACCATGTTTCAGTAATCATAAATATAAGTATAAATGTAGATGGCAAGACACCACATTAAATATGCACGAAGATAAGTATTTAAACATTATTGTATCTTTTTAAAATATAACAAATGTTAGGAAGTTCACACACATATAGTAAGAATATTTCGAGTATAATATATAAAGTTTATGTATTGTTAATTGGTTTTATAACAGATATTCAGTTCTACGATTTATCTATATCTGACTTTGACACGTGAGATAAATAAAAGTCATAATCCATGTGTCACTTAAGACTTAAAGACAATCTTAATCATATATAATACCATCAAATTGGATCATTTCGTAGAAAATTGTATACTGCTTATACATAATATGGTATGTAATTATAACATGTTTTCTTTTGTATATAATAAGATTCTTAGTTTAAACATTTCGATTAATAAATGGTAAATATATGATTTTCTTTATGAAAAGAAACAACAAATAAGGGCGTGTTCGTCAGAGTTTTTCGTTAGGTTATTGGAGAGTTTTGAAATTTTCGAAAGCTAATGATATTGGGTGGGAGTATTTTTTGTGAAATTTAGAGATTTAGTAGATATTTTAGGTAGTTTTTTTTAACAAATTTTGTTTGAAAGCCTTGTGAGAAAGTTTTTTTTTATTAGATTTCAATATTTTGGTCAAAATACTTTTTAAACTTATTTTTAAGTTAATTTATTAATTTATTTTTAACTTGTTGATTTTAATAAATTTACCATATAAATCAAACATGTCTACCTACTAAACAATTATTATTGTTTTAATATGAGATGTTTCAATAAATTTTCATAATTTACAAAATTATTTAAAATTATACCAAAACAAGTTAGGACTACTCAAAATTTTTAAAGTCATAATCATTTCCGATTGATTTTTTTTTCTCCTTACCAAAAAAAAATATTAATTTTTTGTTAATTAAAAGAAAAGCCATGTGAAGGCTAGAATGACACGTATTGCCAAGTGTAACCTGAAATCTGGACCCTCAATTATTTGTGGATGAAGTTGACGGCATCTGGTGCCACGTGTAGGGGGAGGGCATCAACGGCTAGTAGGCAAGCCATGTGTGTGTGTAGAGACTAGTATTGAAGATTAGTTTAAGCGTTGGTTGAGAGTTGATTGGCGGCCTATCAACTCATTCATATAGTTTGTTCGGTTTGAATGGATGGTAAACAATCACTCCACTGCCACATTTCCTGATGGAGACTCGCCTCAATTTGCCCTTCACATCACAAACATATATATGATGTCTTGGATGATCATAGGTTTAGGTTTATCTAGGGGTTGGGCACAAATTTCGCCAATTCAGGTCCCGTCTCGGGTTTATTCCGATCCCGTCTTGATTCCGACGAAATTTCATTTAAAATTATGAATCCCGTTTCGAACCCGTACCGTCAAAAACTATCCGGGACGGGATATGAGCCTTAACTTCTCTATCCCGCTAGGCCCGTTCCGATCTCGTCCCATTTAAAATAGCCGGGACGGGACTGGGATGACCTCAATCCCGTCTCATGCCCATCCCTAGGTTTATCTATTTGTGCCCTCAAATTTACAACGGAGACTTATCTTTCGCTCTTCTCACTAATTACCGGATGCCTTAACATAGGTTAATTCAGACCACTCAAGTGATATATAAAATAACTAGATGAATTTTGAGAGCTTCTAAAAAAAAAAACTTTATTTCTGTATTAAAAAATATTAAAAGAAAAAGAAAAAGTTAGTGTTTTTATTAAAGTTTTTTTTCAAAAAAAAATTGGAAAGCGGTCAGATTGGTCTACCTCCTAGAGGTAGTCCAACCTAAAGCATCCTTGCGGATGAAAACACGAAGTTCGGGATCTTCAGAAAAATTGGTGTTGGGGGTCGAGATTCCCAGATGGGTCAATCGGTCAGCAACACAGTTTATCTCTCTGAAAATATGCCTAATACGGACCTCGTCAAAGAAACGAAGATCCAGTCTGGAGTCGGATATAATCATCTCGATCTTCCACAAACAGCTCCAAAAACCTTGGAGTGCCTTGATTACACACAAGTTATAACCTTCGATTTCGATCTTTTTAATTTGTAGTCCGATTGCCTCTTGTAACCCGGTTTTGAGGGCAAAAGCTTCGGCTTTTATGACCAAATTGAAATTATTTTTCTTAGCGTCGAGGCTAACAATATCACCATTGTGGTTCCGGATAGCATATCCTACAGATGTGATTCCCGAATCGAGTTTTAATCCATCAAAATTAAGTTTAAAGAAGCCGGGTTTTGGTTTATCCTATTTAATATTGTGTTTTTTCCGTTTGTTTGAGATATGATTTTTTGGTTGTTGTTTTATATTATAATCTTCCTCATCAGTTATGTTAGTTTTTCAGTCTGTATTTGGTTTTTGATGAAAGTAATTACCTTATTATTATGGCTCATAGGTTCATTATTAAAGATAATTTGTTCCTAAAGAACCATATACTCCACCATACAGTTGCGAGACACGCAAATTTGTTTGTTCCTATTTTGTTTTTAATTTCTTGTAGGATGACAGGATATTTTTTTTGTTATTTTGGAGGTTAATTTTATTAAGTTTGGTCAAGATTGTTCTATCGATTTTGGCGATAATCTGTTTAGTGCGAGGACAATCCAAAAGCAGGTGGAATAGGTCCTCAAGAGTCAAGATGATGGTTGCAAAGTTCACAATGCATCGTTAAGGCAATCCTTCTTTCGTCAAGTTTTGTTTTTGTTGGAAGTCCATTGATTGAAAATTTCCAAATAAAGTTTTTAATTTTGGGTTGGGTATCTAGTTTCCAAATCCATTCACAAAAATGATTTGGTTGGATATTTGATTCCTCTTCGATCATATCGGAAGCCGATTTTGTAGAAAACCATCCATTTTTACTACATCTCCAATATTGTCTATCTTGGATCTCGTTTTTGGGAATGATTGTTTCCTTTATCTTTCTCCTAATATCCGAGTTTAAGAAATTATCAAGCTCATTATCAATTTTGTTGTTATACCACTCTCTAGAGTTATTTATGAAGTGACGAACTTTAATACTTATATCAATTTGGTTGGTATTTTGGACCATTTTTATTAGTGGTATCGTTGTTACCCAACTATCGTGCCAAAAGTTAATGGTTTTTCCATTCCCGATTTGCCAAATGATACCTTTTTTGAACTCGGTTCTAAGTTTTATAAGATTGTTCCATTGCCACGAAGCTCCACCTTTCAATTGGTAATGGAGAATGTTCTTATTTTTAAGTATTTTTCGTTAATTATTTTAACCAATATGTTGTTTGGATCTGCTAAAATTTTCCACAAGAGTTTCATTTTAAGCACTTTGTGATTACAAATTTTCTTAATCCAAGGCCGGCATTCTTTTTTGATTTACAGATTGTGTCCCAGCTAATGATAGGTTTGTGTTGGTCTCCTTTTTTCCAGAAGAACTTTTTTTATAAGTTTTATCAAGCTCCTCCAAGTTATGAATTGAGAGCATAAAACTTTGCATGGTGAATGTTTGTTTAGTTGCGAGGTTGTGTTTTATGAGTGTGTTTCTACCTTCTTGTGAAAGAGAGTATGCTTTCCATTTTAAGAGTAGTTGTTTAGCTTTAAGGTTAGTTTCACTGAAAGTTTCTTTTGTCACTCTTCCATCTATGATTGGACATCCAATATAATAATCAAGGGATGTTGTGTGACGCATATTTAGAGCATTTTTTAATTGGTTTATATTATTATCATTGGTGTTTCTTGTTGTTTGAAAAGCCGATTTCTGAAAATTAATTTTTTGCCCCAATATGGAGCATTACATTTCCAAGATTTGCTTTACTCTTAGACAAGAGGCTACATTTGCTTTAGCAAATATGATCATATCGTCAACGAATGATATGAAGGGGATAGGTGTTGCTTGTCTACAAACAAAGAATTCAATATGGTTATCGTAATTGTTGCAGTCATCTAGGAGCATTTGTGTAAGAATTTGCGCTCCCAAAATAAAAAGGTAAGGAGATAAGGGGTCACCTTGTCTTAGTCCTTTCTCATGAAAGAATTGCATTGTTGGACCGTTGTTTACAAGGACAGAGAAAGAGACTGTAGAGATACACTCCTTAATCCATCCAACGAATTTATCATTCAAACCAAACTTTTTAAGAATACAAATAATAAATTCTCAGTTTACTTGGTCATAAGCTTTTTCCATATCAAGTTTAATGACTGTCCATCCTTCTTTACTCTTTTTCGAACGAAAAAGAGTGGAAAATTTCATGAGCAATAAGGATATTGTCATGAATAGACCTATCAACCACAAAAGCTCCTTGAAGAGGATGAATGAGTTAAGGCATGATGGATTCCATTCTTTTTGTTAAAATTTTTGCTATGATTTTGTAAATTGTTGAGCAAAGGCTTATAGGTCTAAAGTGATTAATTGATGTAGGATTATCCGTTTTAGGGATCATGGGTAATTGATGTAGGATTATCATGGTTATCTGAAAAAAAAATCTTTTACTGCTTTGGACACATCAGTTCCCACAATAAGCTAATATTTTTTGTAAGAGCTAGCCAGCATACCATCTGGTCCGGGAGATTTATCACACCCAATATCGAAAGTTGCATTTCTAACTTCTTCATTATTAGGAGGTTTTGTTAGGAGAAGGTTGTCATCTACGCCAACTTTATTTTTGTTAGGAGAAGGTTGTCATCTACGCCAACTTTATTTTTGATTGCTATCAGTCGATCTTCGTCCTAGAAGTCGAAGGAAAGGAGGTCTAGACGCCGGGCTCGTGTGGACCAAGTAGAGAAATCACACTTGTAGTTTTCGTTTTCTTTTGTTCCTCTCCGAATAGATCAGGTTCACGCATCAACATGTATTTTGTATGAACAATATTTTGTTTCCTATCGATTATGCTTGCTTAATGCAGCTAATAATCCTTCAATTGGTTACAGAGCAATCTTGCATGAATTGATAGGATCAATCGATTAATAATTATTCTTGATACGGATCTTGATTTAAATTGGTAATTATTTTTATATGGATTATTATGGAACACTAAAATTTAGATTTTAGCCAATGACTGATATGGCCCATAAATTCGATATGTGTATCGTCATATGTTTTCTTGTACACGATATGCCCATCATTTGGTTTGTTGTAATTAAATTTATGCAATTAGTGTAATTCAAATTTGTAATACAAGAAGTACAAGCCATAAGGTCAAGGCTGGAAATCCACAAAGGATACAAGATGAAGATTAAATCTTTTATTTATGCATTGTAGGGGTCATACTAGGATCGCAATTATTGCATTTTGAATGCTTTTATTTAAGTTTTCATATTGTTTTTTATTTATGTTTTTTTCACTTACAAACAAAAAACAAATAAAAAAGACTTAAGTTTCAAAGGTAAATTGTGGCAATGTCTTTACATATCATAACCCATTAAGTTCTGGTTTGGTTGTATGGATTTCACAAAAGTGAGGGTGTTCTTCCTTAGGGGGGTGTATTCAATTAAGATTTTAAAGGAATTTTTTTGGAGTTTAAAAGTCTATGGGTATTCAATATAGATTTTTGAATTGAAAGTCCATATAAATCTTTTGGTATTCAATTAGGATTTTAAATTTTCCATAAAATTCCTATGATATTTTAAAGTTTCTTGATTTTAAAAGAATCTATTATTTCATTGATTTTGTAGGATTTTTTTTATTACTTATAAACACTATATAAGTCTTCTCCCAACACATAAGATTTCCACGCCAAACTACAACACTGAAGAACCCTAACGGCCAAATTGACGTTTTTGAGCATATTCGGGTGCTTGGACTCGGTGCATCGTCGGAGGTTAGTTCTTAATCTTGGACCGAGTGAGGGTGAGTCTATACGAGGGTTCATAAACCTTGACATAGTAGCACCCAAGAGAAAGCAAAAGGCAAAGTTTTGAATCTTGAGGCAGGGAATGATTTCTATATTGGATGTGGATCATTAACCAAGAATTATAAGGAGTTATAATTATTACTTGTTATTTACATTGAATCTTGAGGCATGCAATGATTTCTGAAGGACGCTACATTATTTATATATTGGATGTGGTCCATCCAGACCTGGACCGAAAAATTTGGTCCACTTCAGTCCTCTCTGTTCAGGTCCGGTCCGGTCCAGTCCTGTGAACAGCCCTACCGTCAATTACCTCAAAATGACAAAATTAACAGTAGAAGAAAGAAGCGAAAGGAAGAATAAAGAGTACATACGAAAAGCGTATTAAGAACAAAAACAATGAATCGCCGCCACTAAATGAAGAATAAAGAAGAAGCGGGAGGAAGAATAAAGAAGAAGCAAAAAGAGACACGTCGAACTTGTAGCATTAGTGACAGACGCACAAGGAAACACGCAAGACAATAGGTGTCGTTTCCCCATGGTTCATCCGTAAATGTGAAACGTGAAGGCGTTTCGCTGCGTTGTGAAGGAAACGGAAGGTTGAACGACAAACCATCAACCCGTGCAAGACAATAAAGGATCACATGTATAATACCATCTTGTTAGTACTTCTAGCTTGACTAACCTTTGTTTGTAGCTCAACAAAAGTTCCTTAACCGTGTTTAAACCACATTTGACTCATCCAGGAATTGGGAAGTTCATGCATTCAAAACACAAAGAAGTTCAAGTATGAGGTTCACAAGTTTGGATATACAAACGGTATAAAAGGGTCACCAAGTGTAAAAAGGTTCCTTGAAGTGTTGTACATTAAGAAACAAAATGGTTTATTTACGTCACTCGGAACAAGCTATGAAAAAAGGGATATTTACTTACGAAGTAGAAAGTTCCAAATCGAGAAATGTGACATGTTTCAAGAAGCTCAAGTGAAGAATTCCTCCTAATGTAGAAAACGATTGAAGTTGGTCAAAATGACCCGTGATTGGCTGACCAAGCCTGAGTGATCAACCGACTTGCCCCTCAACAATGATCGAATAATTTGGATTTAATGAACAAGGGCCAAAATAATTCCTCACCTTGTTCTTATTACCTTTGACCACGCTACAACCCTATAAATGAAAAGACCTTTTTATTCATGTGATAACTACAGGAAAACAAATGATGGAGAATAAGAACGCTATGGGTAAGCTTATAGTTATTGATCATTGCATATGTTTTGAGTTTGAGGGTATTATTTTCCTAAATACATGTGAGACAGTTAAACACATTCCTTGAATGGTCATGAAACTTATGAACTTTGATTTGTGTGATGATTACTTGGTTGTTTGAGCTTGATCTTATTATTGAGGTAGGAGTATGAGTCCTTTATATAGAGATATCGTTGTTTATTACTTAAGGACAAGCAAGGATCAAGTATTGAGTATTTGATAACATCCATTTTAGCATTTTTTTTCGCCCTCATTCTTATTCATCTATTAAGCATATAATGTAGTTTTATATTGTATTTCGGTAAAGATCCTTCCATGTGCCTCATAGGGACATTGTGTACTTTTGTAGTACTCACAAAGTCCAAACATCCTTCCATGTGCCTCATAAGGCTTTCAAATGTTATCCATGTGAAAGCATGAGCAACAAGTAAATTAAGCAATCTAATTTTAAGTTCAAAATTAAGAGCAACAATTTTGGGAGTAACACAGGTTGGTACAAGTTAACATCCCAAGGTAGGTACGGGCTGCAAACCTAAACCGCTGGTTTAGGTTTAGCCCAAGGCCAAACTTAAACCCAAACCGGCGGTTTGCCGGTTTAGCACGGTTTATTAAAAAAAAAATTTAAAATACAAAGGCATAATGTTAAAAAAAATTTAATATTATATAAAAATAAAAAAATTACTATAAAAAAACTTAGTATATAAAAACTAGTAATTACAATTTTTACCAATTAAATAAAAGAAACATAAATTCAATTTAACAAAAAAAACTCGGAAAAATTAAAGGGCTTGAACCGGTTTCCCGATTGCCTACGTATCCTCTCGGGATTAAGAGGAATCAAAGCCCACGTAGTTCTCTTACCTTGACTTACCTTTTTTCGGACTTCCGAGTTTTTTTTTTTTAATCCCGCTTACCTTTCGATGTCGGACTCAGAAGTAGTGTCGGCGTCTTCGGAGTTGGAATCCGATTTGGAGTCGTCGTACACCGGTGCATTCCGTTGTTTCCGCTTAGCCGCCCTTATCCAATCTTGAATACAAACTTGCATCTCCAATTTCTCGGGCTTCAATTGAGTTCGATTGTGACCGAGAATGTTCCCGCCTCGGCTAAATGCTTGCTCCACCGCAACCGTTGATGCGGGCACGGCCATGATTTGTTGTACAATTTTAACTAAGGTTGGATATTTGGGAGCTAATATCTTCCACCAATCCAAAATATCAAATTCAACATTATCATCAAAATTAAAACAAGTGTTAAGATAATCTTGATATTCCGCATTTGAAGATGAATGTCTAGGTGTTTTTGTTCTTCTAGCAAAAATTTGTTGTGCAAGTGAAAGAGAAGAAGATGAACTAGTAGAAGAGGGAGATGGACTAGGTGCGGTAGAAGAAGAGCTAGCACTAGATTCAGAAGTACTAAGTAATTTTACAATTTCGGTATTAACTTGTTGCACAATGTTAGGAACATTATAGTTTTCTTGTGTTAAGTTTACACACAAACAATCATAATAAGCGGTCAATAAATCGGAAAGACCATCTAGTTTAAGTCTAGGATCAAAAACGGCGGTTACAAGATAAATCATGGGAATGTTTTCATAATATTTAAGCCATTTACTTTTCATTCCAATCATACAATCTTGAAGGGAAAGTATGTTAAAACATTTTACAAAAGCTTCGGAAACATTAACGGCAATTTCTAAAAATCTATGAGATGTTGGAGTGTAAACACAACTCATGGTATTAGTTGCATCATTAAAAGTTTTTAAAACATAACAAATATGGGCACGAGTTTCCCAAACATTTTCATCATCTAAAATTGACCAAGGTACGTGAATTGAAGCAAATTCTTGTAACAAAACTTTATAACGTACGGCTTCACAAAGTAGTTTGTAAGTCGAGTTCCAACATCTTTTGAAAAAAGCAATAGGATGAACGTTTTTGTTTAAACATAAATTTCTCCATTTTCTTCTTAAATCGGAGTTGTGCCAAATATGATCAATAACATTAATTGGGGTTAGCATATTTCCTAAAACTTTAAGTCCATCTTGAACACATAAGTTTAAAATATGACATGCACATCTTTGATGAGTATAAGAAGTTTTTATATATTGTCCCGCATCCTCAACCAAATGGTTTACGGCAGCGGTATTTGCGGATGCATTATCAAAAGAATATTAAAAAAATTCGATGTTGTAAATTATATTCTTGTAAAACCGTTTTAATCATGCTTGCAATGCCTAGTGCATTATGTCTTTGATTGAAATGCCGAAATCCAATAACATATTTATGCAAAAACATAGTGTTATCAATAAAATGTAAAGTAATGCCCATGTAAAAATGTTGTATACTCCAAATATCACTACAAATTGAAACTTGATGTTCAAAATTAGCCAAATTCGATTAAAAAAATTTCTTTCTTTTTTAAGTAAGAGTTAGTTACTAATTTTGAAACGGTTTTCCTAGAAGTTGGTTTAAAAGAAGGTTGAAGATATGTAGTGTTATATTCCCTAACTCCTTCATATTCGGCATAAGAAAACGGTAATGAATGTGAACAAATAACATCGGTCAATCCTAAACTTTTTCACTATGATTATATGTAAATAAAGGAGAATGTGAGGTAGAAGATGCAAACCCGTGGGACAATTGTGTTTGTCCCCGTGAAATCCCGAGCTTCTCCGGATGGACGTTTGTCATGTGAGTTTGCAGTGTCCCGTAGCCGCCCTTGACCTTCCACTTGTACACCTTCGAGCAATAGTTGCATGCCACTTGACAATAATCGTTCACCGGCTCCCCCTTGGTGTAATGCTTCGTAAATATTTCGGATGTAAGCATTTTCGGAGGAGGGAGACTTCTTCGTGGAACTTCGGTAACTTCGGGATTGTCGGGCATTTGTGTTTCGCTCTCTTGGGTGCTAGGAAAGTATTGAGAAGAGGGAATTTGATCACTTGGGTTTTCCATTACGAGAAATCGAGATAACGAGAATACGAAGAATCAAGAATTCGAGAATAAGAGATTAATTAAGAGAGTAGAGAAGATGAGTTGTAGATTGTGTGATTTTTAGAGGAAGAAAGAATGAGTATTTATAGGAAATTAGGATAAGTTGTGGGTGGGGTATTAAATTTTATTTTATTTTTTTTGAAAAGAAATATAGCCCCAACGCTCTTAAAAGAGCCGTTGAGGCCCTTTTCATAACCAACGGCTCTTTTAAAGAGTCGTTGGGCTTTTTTAATAAATATATATATATAAAAGGCCGGAGGCCCAAACCACCGGTTTAGGTTTCCGGAAACCCCAAACCGAAACCTAAACCGCCGGTTTACCAAACCGGCGGTTTGGGGCCGGTTTGAAAACAGCCGGTTCGGCAGTTAGGTTTGAACCGGCCACATACCTATCCCAAGGTAGTTGGATTTTTTCCTTTCGCAGGCCCATCTAGCGATTACAACAATTCTAGTAGTCTCAACATTGTCTACAAATTGAAGGGTTTGTAAATTGCAGAGGATCTGGATTCCTTTATCTCTAATGTGTTGCATCTTACCAAAGGGTGTCACTAGCGGTTGAGATTACAACACCATCGTTGATTCTAAACATCACTACTAGACTGGGTTGGATCGATAAGGGCGTGTACGATCAAGTGATGTAGAGTGTCCACTGCAAAAATGTCCTTTGCGCATTCAATTTCGTTTTCAAAGAGACAAGGTAGAAGGAAATCGAGTGGAATAGGGATCAATACTTGTGAGCGAAACGGGATTGATATCAACTTGCTACTACTCTTATTGCTAAATGGTTTTAAAATAGTAGTCGGATTTAGACCAACTCGATGCTACTCTTACTGCTAATTGGTTTAAACATAAAACCTCGACAGGCTATGGATTGAATATGATGCATGAGATGCAAACACACAACGTGCAAAACCGCCACATTATTCGATCATATATAATCGATGAAATTCCTCTACCATTTCTTTTCGTCATCTTGTTGATCCTTCAAGCATTTCACAATCGAATTGACTATTTCAGCATAAACCCATATTTTCAAAAAAATAATAGGGCATCTATGCCTATCATATTTCGAGTATGAATGTATCGAATCAAAAGTTGAAGGGTCATTGAACAGACATCAGAATACTACCTATCCCTAATTCCTGAATGTAATAAATCGAGAAGAAAAATTAAAACAAGGGAAACGTGTGTCTGGACACATGATCCATGTGACCATGACACAGTAAGAAAGGACGAAAAATCAGACAGCACAAAGAACAAACCTGTGAGGCTGTGATAGTGCACATCCCGCAAACAAGGAAAAAAGGGAATTCGAGATTTTCTTTACTTCTGTCACATTCGAAAATATATACAAATTTTATGCATAAGCAGCAAGTATCTTTAATTACAGATACAGAAACATGCACATGAGTCCCTTGTTTTCACTTATTTGAGTTATATACCCTCAGAGTGTCACCCGTGTAAAATTTTGCACAAATCAGAGATATATTCTTTCATAAGCAAGTAATCTAAACCAGTACACATATAATTTCAGGTTATGGGAGAATGCTCTAAAGGATGCTGTATCTAATAAGGGTGGAGCCGTAGAGCTAACTCACAGATCGAGAACTATGCAACCGAGCAGCTCAGAAGCTCCGAGGCTGTTAGAGGAAACAAGCTTCCAAACAACAGTGTCCGACTCTGTTTCCATGTCTGTGTTTTCACCAAAGGATTTGCCAAAGAGGCAAGATGACGTCGAAAAGTGGGTACACGGCTCAGCTTGTAGGACAGAGATGACATGACTATCAGCATTTTTCGTAACGACGTGAAGCTTGCCATGAAACCCAGCCAGCAAATTGGGAGATTCGGAATCCACCGTATCGCAAAGCGGAACCTTGCTTATGGCCACTTTCCATGTATCCTCCTTCTTATCATAAACCTTGATCTTTCCAGAGTCAACCGAGCTAGAAGAAGGATCAAGCGCATACAACTCCCCATCAACAACAACACTTAACTTCGTACCAGCTTGCCTTGCGGGCCAGCCCTCTCCCATTCCATTCGGCATTTCAACCCATGAGTTTGTTTCAGGATCATACATCTCTCCGCCCACATCAACAATAAAAGGCCAAGAATAGAGAGACTGCGGCACGCACAACTTTCCCATGTAACAAGTCATCCCTGTTGCAATAGGCTTCAGCGTGTCAGTCAAAAACGTTGCTGGTTGCCCTCGTGCTTTTGAGAATGGCATATTGGGTACTTCAGACCAAGATTCCGTTGTAGGATCATATACTTCAGCAGATTCAAGAGGGATAAATCTACTCCTACCCCTACTCATCCCTCCAACTATGTATAGCTTGTTGTTTAAAATCCCTATTTTGCCATAGGCACGACCAGTTGACATGGAACTCACCTCACTCCATTTGTTCATAATAGGATTGTACCGCCAAACGCAACTCATAGTTGAAGATCTCAAGAATCCACCGAGGATATAGAGGCATCCATCAATCGCTCCAATTGAACAGCCATATAATGCCAAATCATCTACTCCCACCTTGTGGCCAAGCCAGCTTCTGACCGTGTTGGCCACTCTTAATGTCGGTGCCACCAAATTCCATAGCGAGAGTGAAGCGGCGTATGGAGACCGTTCTTGATAAATGATAGGAGGCATTGGAGGCAACTTTAGCCATTTGTTAGACAATGGGTCCAACCCAAAAAACACGAGTTCAGCACTCTCGGATTTTGCCAACACATACAGCCATTCCTCTGTCACCCCGAGTTCTCTCCTTACCTCAAAAAGTTCAGGGCTCGTAGTAGCTGCCCTCCAACGCCTAGAAACCAACCGGGCATTGTAATAGCACATTCTAGGAAGCCTAGCAAGGATTCGAATGGATACCTCGTCAGGAAGGCAGGGTATCAGTCGCGAACTTTCCTCATTACAGCTTGTTGACATCCTTTGCCTCTTGAAGCTCTGATTCTGAGACAAAGCAGTATATCTGCTTTCATTGACATTTGAGGAGATGTAACTTAAAAGAGCCCCCATTGTGTCCCCTTTCCAGGTCAAAGGTTGATTGGGAGATTCACAACTGCCACTGAGTATCACCAAACAGCTCTTGTTCATCAAATGCAACCTGTTCCCTCCATAAAGAGGCAAATAGAGAGACAGTGAATAACAAAGAATATGAAAAACATTATGATGAAAATAATAGGAGTTCATTTAGCACCAGTGATGACTCTAAGTATCGGGTACGTCTGGTACACGTGACGAAGTTGGAGCAGACAAGTTAATCAAACATAGACAGTGAATTACAAAGAATATGATAAAGGAGTTCATTTAGCACCAGTGATGACTCTAAGTATCGGGTACATCTGGTGCACGTGACGAAGTTGGAGCAGACAAGTTAATCAAACATAGACAGTGAATTACAAAGAATATGATAAACAGTATGATGAAGATACTAGGAGTTCATTTAGCAACAGTGATGACTCTAAGTATTGGGTACGTCTGGTACACATGATGGAGTTGGAGCAGAAAAGTTAATCAAACATAGACAGTAAATTACAAAGAATATGATGAAGGAGTTCATTTAGCACCAGTGATGACTCCAAGTATCGGGTACGTCTGGTACACGTGATGAAGTTGGAGCAGTCAAGTTAATCTAACATAGACAGTGAATTACAAAGAATATGATAAAGGAGTTCATTTAGCACCAGTGATGACTCTAAGTATCGGGTACGTCTGGTACACGTGATGAAATTGGAGCAGACAAGTTAATCAAACATGATTATAGGTTCAACGACGAAAGAGTCATCAGATCAAACAATTGAAAATTCTTATCGGGAACATGTAAATCACTGGAAGCAAGGCGCAATTAAAAGTGAAATCACTCCATTCAAACATGATGGAATTCATCAGCATCATTAATCCAATTCAAAAGATCTATTCCCCAAACCATGCAATTACCAAACCTCAAAGCGGACAGAATCCAGTCTAGGTGTGCCCCTTTTCCCCAATTCTGGATGAATTTTGTAGAATAGTATCGAAATTAAAACAGATCTTTCAAAATTGAACTCACCAGGTCTCGAATGTAGGTCAAGACACTCCTCTCCCTCTCTATGCAGCGGGGGATCGGATTGGGGCTGGTTGTTACTTGAGAGTAGAGGGTTGTCAATTGGAGAAGCTTGCTTTGTAAAGTAAAAAATTGTATGGATTGTTATATAGGAGATGGGTGGTGACCTGTAAATGTGAACCCCTAACCTCTCCCCTAACGAATGTGAAGCTTCGCTGATGGTTTCCCAGTTCTTACAATAATTTCATCAGAATGTATATTAATAAATTAATAAATTAAAAATAAACGTATACTACTCTGTAGTCTGTACATGGAAATACCGATTCTGTGTCCTCAAGTATAATTTCCGTGCAAGTAAATTAAAGTTTATAAGTTAATTATTTTATAGATATATTAAAAGCAAAACAATCGATGTAGATAAATATTGGAGGGTTTTTCAAAAAAAAACATTATAGGAAACTGCATAAATAATCAATCAATATTATAAAACTAATCACTATATATCATATACTTAAATTTTTCTCTCTTTTTTTAAAATCACTATCACTCACACGTACACTTTTTTTATTTGAAACTGCAAACACTTCAAACTCATTCAACTTCTCTCACTAACTTCATCCAAATCTTAAAAATTTTAACTTTTTATATGTACATTCCACTGGATTCAAGAAGAAAAAGAAAAAAAAAAACTAATTTTATCATTTTAAATCAAACACATTATCAACAACAATGAAAAAAGAATCAGATTAAACATATAAAAACTTTGAATTTAGGATTTTGAACAAGTTATATTAATTTTTGCTCATATTTATTTTGTAATAACATTTAAAATTTGTGTTAATTTGTTTTTGCTCTTTTTTTTTTTTAAGAATATTCATATATGTGTGTGAGATAGTAGTATGTTAGAATATTCGAACTATTTTCTTATATTTTAAACACGAAATTGTATAGGATTACCTTAGTTATAAGATTACCCTCTATATATATATATATATATATATATATATATATATATATATATATATATATATATATATATATATGATTAATAATGTAATATTTTTATTAGTTATAGTAGGTTTATTCAATATTCTCATTTATGTAATAATTGACTGTGTCAAAAAAAATTATAAAATACACTTGAAGGAAATAAAATAAATCCATTATTAAAATAAATAAATACGATATTGAATAAATATCAAATTATTTTAGGTATATTCAAAACATTCGATTATTTGAAATGTAAAAAGTAAATGATCAATCATATATCTTGGTTTAAAAATAACTTTGACTTACAAAAATCTATATAATGTAATCTTCTAACACACAAATAGTCTAATATTTGTGAAATATAGAAAGTAATATTTTTATATCATAATATTTTATTATATATCATATCACACCTTTATTAAAAAAACTAAATAAATTAAAAATGAAAATAATTGCCTTAATATAAATAAGACATATGAAAAAATCCGATGTGACGTAATATGGTCGTGATATGTGGGAAAATCCTAGGTGGCTTAATGTGGTGATGACAAGTGGCAAAATCCAAGGTGACTTAATGTGGCAATGACACGTGATTTTATACACTTATGTTTTAAAATTATATAACAGATTTATTTTCATTTTTCATAATGAATGTGCTTGGTAACTTAAGATGAAGGGATGAAATTATAACATAAATCGGATTTTGTTGGGAATGAAGGAGACAAATAAGACGTCATCCAAGCAGATCGAGTGGGCCTCGTTGTCTGACCTCCTAGGCACAAGTTGTGAGTTCGGCCAAAAAATGCTCAAAGATCTTCCTTGCAACAACGGGCGATCATTTTGGGGTCCAACGGATAAGTGAGGAGGGGGCCGTCGTCCGACCTAGGCCTAGTCGAGCACTCTTGTAATTTCTCCTAATTGTTATAATAAGACAATAAATCTAGGTATACTGATACAATGGGTCAGGGAAAACATATTTTGGGCCCATGGATTAATGGGTCCGGGGCGACAGGGGGGTGCGGGGGGCTCCACCCCCGCGGAGGATTCTATATATTTAGAGAATCCTATCTATTTATACCGCCCCCGCGGAAGATTCTATCTATTTAGAGAATCCTATCTATTTATAAGGAATTCTATCTATTTGTAGGATTCTATCTTTTCATAGCACTCTATCTATTTATAGAGGATTCTATCTATTTATGGTTATAAATAGATAGGTTTAGGTTTGTATTCATTATCCACCAAAGTATATTGAAAACCGTAGCTGCAAGGTTTATGCAGCAAAACCACAAAACGTTTTGTCTTCTTCTCTCTATTTCTGAAGTAACTCGTTGAAAGATCACAACAACTGGTATCAAGAGCAAGGTTGTCGATGAGTTCCGTTGCAAAATTTGAGGTTCCGCAATTCAACGGAACTGGCAACTTCGGTCTTTGGCAGCGACGAGTTAAGGATCTGCTAACGCAGCAGGGGATGTTGAAGGCGTTGAAGGAGACAAAACTGGAGTCGTTGAAAGACGACGAATGGGAGGAGATGCAGGAGAAGGCAGCGTCGGTCATTCGGCTCTGTTTGGCAGACGAGGTAATATACCACGTTATTGATCTCAAATCTTGTCAAGAGATTTGGACCCAATTGGAGAAACGGTATATGTCAAAATCTTTGTCTAGCAAATTGTATCTCAAACAAAGATTGTATGGGTTGAAAATGGTGGAAGGTTCTGACTTGGTGAAACACGTGAATATTTTCAATCAAATTATTGGGGATTTGGCTCGGGTGGATGTAAAACTTGGAGATGAAGATAAAGTTATGATCTTGCTATGTTCTATACCCTCTTCATATGAGAATATGGTGATGACATTGACGTGTCTGAAAGACGAGATAAGTCTTGATACGGTGTCAACAGCGTTGCTTTCACAAGCCGAACGACGACAGCATACCAGTGAGAGTTCTCAAAGCGAAGGGTTGTATGTTAGAGGCAACCAGGATAGAGGGAGGATGAAAGAGAAGCAAGAAGGAAGCAACAAGCAATTCAGGTCTAAGTCCAAGGGTAAAAAGCCAGTAACTTGTTACTTCTGCAAGGAGGAGGGTCACTTCAAACGTGATTGTCCTGCCAGGAAGAAGAAGTACGAAGATAAGAAGTCAGAGGAATCTTCAAGATCAGCAAACGTGGTGCAGAAAGATGACTCAGATGGTGCAGATTCTGATATGCTCTCTGTGACGTCAGGCAACTATGTAACACCCCAAATCCATAGGACTCGAGGTGCTACTGGGTTAGGATCTCACAATGGATCCTGACAACAAGTTCAGTGAATCTTACAACAAGACACCAATAGATTAAAACAAAACATAAAACTGATATATATATATATATACATATACACATATCAAAAGGATGATACAGAGTACTGTTGAGTACAAAGTCAAACAGAAATCCGTACAATATAAATAACCCAAAAACCCACGATATCGCCCAGTGTACGGAACCCTCAGCAGATCACCCCTCTGGATCACTCTGTAGCTCTCCTAACCTGCAAAGGATCTACAACACGGTATAAAACCGTTAGCTAACCATACACATATATATAAGAAGATGCTAGAGCACAAACACATATCAAGAATATTAACACCTCATCATGATATCACACATTTACCCGGTTTATTATCCTTATAACGTTAAGCACTCAAGAGTATATAAATCGGTATATCTAAATATACGTGACACGAGGAATATATATAACCCTCGCCTTTGCGTGCAATAGCTAGCTGGAGTGGTATCAACGCACTTTCCCGTATACCATATGGAGTGGTAGGTGCCCTTCCCGTATACCATAACTAACTAGCTTACAGTGAACTTCCCAGACTCCACTACGGGATGAAAGGTAAGTTGTCACATCCACTACAATGGGCGGTCAATATAACATAGGTCGGTGACCATCATAACGCATGATATAAAGCATATAACAAACACCACTCATGCACACATCCAATATAAGGATGGCAGCTAATTAAGTCATATGGACTTACCTCAATCTCAGAAGTCGTATCACTACGATCAGCTCTCACTCAGGTCCACTCCAAACTGGAGGACAACACGGCCTATACAAGGCATACATATATATATATATCAAACTCCTATCACACAAAGGGGTCACACCTAGACCCAAGGGATCCATAAGGATCATATCCAACTCGTAAACCTCAAAGCCGTAACCGGCAAATCTATAACATACTCATCAACATCCGATACCTAGCATGGTATTAAGTCCCTCATACTAGGAAGGAAAGGAACTACCCAACTATAGGTAGTCTCGGGACAAGACGCACCTGCGTGATCAAGGGACGCAGGGGCGGAACAGGTAACCCGCAGGCGCGGCAGGGAGCAGCCGCAGGCGCGGTGACAAGGGACACAGGCAACGCAGGCAAGGCGCGGGCGCTGGCGCGGACGCTGCGGCACGACTTCCGCAGGGGCGGCGTCTTCCGGGCGCAGGGGCGGCGACAGTGCAGAACGTGATCCCGCGGCTTCTCTTCGGCTCTTCACGTGATCAAATCACTTCTATTCCATTCCAAAGTTACACACATGCAACAACATACACATTCCAACATCACCCTATGATCAATACAACTAATCCTAAGCTAAAGAGATGGAGTCAAAGAAGAAGAGAAGGAGAAGAAGCAAGGACTCACCACTACTGAAGGTCTAGGCAAAACAAGAGCACAAACACTATCTCAGCTGGCATCACAAGCTCAGCAGCTAAGCACATCATCAACCAACATCAACAACACACACCAAACTCAAGCAAACTACAAGAGAATCTCAAGCAAGATCAAAGGAAGGGATGAAGAAGCAAGAAGGACGTAAGAAGGGCTGGAGTGGAATAAGAAGTGAAGTGAAACCCTTGCTCAACAAGGTAAGACGTAAGGGAAAGGGTAAAGCACGGGTCAAAGGAGTCAACAAAACCGGTTGCAGCCGCCGGAAACCGCAGGGGCAGTTCCATGAGCCGCAGGGGCGGAAACCTGCAGGGGCGGTAGTTAGGCCCGCGGGTGCGGAAAGGCCAATCTCGGCCAAAGCCAATCTCGGATAAGGTCCAAAACTCGGTCCGAAAGAATAGGGCTCTCACAAACTACTCAGATGTATGGATCGTGGATACGGGATGTTCGTTTCACATGACTCCGAATAGAGATTGGTTTGAGACGTACAAGTCTGGAACTTTTGGCTCCGTCCGATTAGGAGACAACAAGGCTTGTGATGTTGTTGGCATTGGGCAGATAAAGGCGAGGATGCACGATGGTGTGATTCGAACATTGACTGACGTGCGTCACATTCCAGCTCTAAAGAAAAATCTGATTTCCTTGGGGACTTTGCATGAGAAAGGGTTCTGTTTCAAAACAGAAAAGGAATGTGTAAAGGTGAGCAAGGGGGCAATGACAGTTATGAAGAGGCATATTACATCGGGTAATATCTACCGATTGGTAGGGAGTACCGTTGTAGGTGGAGTTGCAGTCGTGGCTTCTGAGACAGATTACACAACTCTGTGGCATATGCGCATGGGTCACATTGGCGAAAGGGGGGTGATTGAGATTCACAAGCGAGGTCTCCTGGATGGTGTGAAGGGTTTCAAGTTTTGAGATGTTGTATTTGATGAGCAGGCCGGCAATGCTTCTACATGCCAAGGAAGTTGAGAAACCTGCAGTTACAGAGACTGAATCCAAATCAGCAGTGGAGGTGGAGCTTTCATATTCTAGCATACCAACACCAACAGGTGGTGAGCATGATGTAGATCAACAACAGGTAGAGAGTCTTGTTTCTGGCAGAAGTAGACGCATCACAAGGGTCCCTATAAGATATGGTTTTGAGGAGATGGTTAATTATGCTCTAGTCATTGGCACAAATGATCCATCCAACTTTCACGAGGCTATTCATAGTCAGGAGAAAGAAGGATGGGTAGGTGTTATGGCTGAGGAGATGGAATCTCTCCATAATAACAGGACGTGGGAGTTGGTTCCTCTTCCAGCAGGTAAGAGGGCAATAAGATGCAAATGGGTGTTCAAGAAGAAACAAGGCATCTCAGAAAAAGAAGGCATAAGGTACAAGGCACGGCTAGAAGTTTTTGGTGAGATCATCCTGGAGAAGGTGCACACTTCTCAGAATGCAGCTGATATGATGACCAAACCGGTTACCGCAGACAAATTCAAGCATTGCTTGGATTTGGTTCATGTCACTCGTTGTTAGATGAGTGAGAAAGCCCTGTCAAGAGAAACAAGGAGGATCTGGCGACAAGATCCTGGAGTTGTATATGTGTTTCCAAATTTTGTATTAGATTATGTTGTCTATGTGGAGATTGTTATAATAAGACAATAAATCTAGGTATACTGATACAATGGGCCAAGGGAAACATATTTTGGGCCCATGGATTAATGGGTCCGGGGCGACAGGGGGTGCGTGGGGCTCCGCCCCCGCGGAGGATTCTATCTATTTAGAGAATTCTGTCTATTTATAAGGAATTCTATCTATTTGTAGGATTCTATCTTTTCATAGGACTCTATCTATTTATAGAGGATTCTATCTATTTATGGTTATAAATAGATAGGTTTAGGGTTGTATTCATTATCCACCAAAGTATATTGAAAGCCCTAGCTGCATGTGCAGCAAAACCACAAAACGTTTTGTCTTCTTCTCTCTATTTCTGATGTAACTCGTTGAAAGATCACAACACTAATGTTCTTAACTCTCGGACTTCAATCAACTCCGTCTTGACCTCGACTTCATTGACCACATGGAAGTCCTTAGTGTGTATCAGGACATTCAGTTATTGATGTGTCATTTGTGATCTGCAAATGCCTGCAATTACATAAAAGCAAGTAGTGGATTTCTGAAATAGAAATATAAGGGAAATAGACCTAGAAGGATATTTTATCAAGCTCAAACTGGTAAAGAATGGAAGAGAATGATAAGACGTAAAACGAGTGCTATCAACGAGGTACAAAGAAGTTAAAGTATCTCAGAATGATTTAGTTGTTATTTGTGTAAGAATATGGCGTCCAGCCTCATCGGTAAGGCAGGGCATAATCTCGGAGTGAACAATTTGATCCAGTTCCACCTTCGCTTCTTCCTTAGTCTCAGCAAGCTAGGTAAATATTCGTCACTATTTTCTAGCATTTTTCCTTGATCGAGATTGTTTTCATCGTAACTTGTCACATTGCGAAGTGAGAGTTACCATCGAATGGTTTAATCTTGGTAGTGTCACTCATGTTGAGACAAAGAAAAGAAATGTGCTTCAGTATTATAGAATATAACTAGATATACCAAGTACTAGAGATTTAGAAGAACTTATCGTCACATACACCATGAAACTAAAAACAACACTTTTTCTCGAAAATTACTAAAATTTTGTTTTAGAAAGAAAGATAAAGGTTTCTTGAGAAATTCTTTTCAATTTTTTAAAACAAGAATCTTATTTTGGAAGACAAAAAGAGAGTATATCCAAGAGATAAGGAAGTTTAGAGTAGATGAAGAACAATTAGAGAACCGAGACTGACGAAAGTTTTTATTTGTAAGACTAAGAAGTTGAGAAACAAATCTTTTTGATCTGTAAGCCAGATTTTGAGTGAATCTGGCTATTACCGAGCAAGAAAAAATAGATCCGAACATTGTGAAGATAAAACTTTACTTCTTTCGAAGATCTTTTGAGAGAAAGCAAAAGAATAGAACAATAGAGAGAGGACAAACAAAGATCCGCAAAGAATCTAGAGAAGAAGAGTATATTACATTACTACAAAGCCAAAAAAACTCAAGATCTCGAGGTTTCAAAGTAGATCTAGGTTCAACAAAAGTCAAAACTTTGGATTTGTGTGTCTAAGCAAGAGATAATTCAGAAAGACAAAGAAACAAGAACAATGTATTAGCGAAAGAAGATATGAAAGATTCAAAGTTTTGAGCATGAAAAAAATATAATAAAAAGAACTCAGTTTTTCTTAAAGAATTGAAGAGACAAAGCTCTGATACCAATTTATAAAACTTAATATCAAACGGATAGGATAGTAACACTTATACACATTTGTTCTAGAACGAACAAATCAAAGAAAGACAAATTGAACTTGTTATTTATTTATTTATGAGGTTCATATGAAAGACATACGTCTCTATGATCTCAAGAGATCCAATTCACTAGCGTCTCAAAAACAAAGAAAAAAAAAGAATGTAAAGCTTTTGACAATAACAAGAACAAAAAAATGAGTAGAAAGAGTTAGAAGAAGGCACAAAATCACACGAGTCTTGAAGCTCTCAGGATCTCCTTTGTGCCCATAGACTGTTGTTCAACTCTTTCAGGCTTGCAGGAAGCACTCTATCTCACTATGTTCTTGGAATACTCTCTTAGTAGGAAGAAGGGAGACGAAGAGAAAGAGCGTGAAAGGATCATAATGAGATTAGGATTAGAGGAGCTTAGAAGCTAGCATTTTATATCTCACACAACTGACAAACATTGGCATTCAACTTAATGAAAGTGAACCCAAGTTGGTTTAACATTTGGCTCTGCTCTAGTTTACTTCTTCGGAACCAGAGTTGGTCCATTCACCAAATTAGAAACATAACGCTTGTTAGGCTTCTGCGGACAAGGCCCAAAATCTTCCCTTTCTTTCTTAGCGAGCCAACAACGAGTCCATCGGTTCAAAAACTAAATTTGAACCTTACGAGTTATAACATATTCAACTACCCAGGATCATTATATTCCAAGACTAAATCATAACATGAACTACATTACACCATTCAGAAGTTCTAAAAGAGTGATTCACGCTTAATTATTGTAATATCCTAGTTATATTTACAAGAAAAAGTATTTCAGGACAAAAAAGAGAGAGAAAAAAAAATTATATATATATATAAAGATTTTTTTGCATACGCGTTAATGAAGTTGCTCTTACTCGAAACATTCAGGTAGTTACGATTAATGACATAATAAAGTGTCCTTTTTTATACAAAAAACCATTTAGGTTCTAAAAGGTTAATGTTTATGGGTTCGTTCGATTATACATTATTGTGGGTCCATTCAGTGATTGAAGTATTTATATATCTATACTAAAAGGGTCATCACTTGTGCTGACGTGACGCTCCCAAGATTTTTGGGCAATTAAAACTTTTTTTTCTAAGCCACAAAATCTTTTTTACTAATATAAAATTTTAAATATATTAATTTTTTATCAGATTGAACGTAAAATACTAAGATATATTAAAAATCTAAATCAAAAAAATCTAATTAATCCAATAAATTTTATCTATATACCTATACTAAAAGAGCCGTCACTTGTGCTGACGTGACGCTCCCAGAATTTTTTGAGCAATTAAAACTTTTTTTTCTAAGTCACAAAATCTTTTTTACTAATATAAAATTTTAAATATATTAATTTTTTATCAGATTGAACGTAAAATACTAAGATATATTAAAAATCTAAATCTAAAATATCTAATTAATCCAATAAATTTTATCTATATACCTATACTAAAAAGAGCCGTCACTTGTGCTGACGTGACGCTCCCAGAATTTTTTGGGCGATTAAAACTTTTTTTTCTAAGTCACAAAATCTTTTTTACTAATATAAATTTTAAATATATTAATTTTTTATCAGATTGAACGTAAAATACTAAGATATATTAAAAATCTAAATCTAAAATATCTAATTAATCCAATAAATTTTATCTATATTTATCTATATACTAAAGCAGCCCGTGAACTGACACGTGGCACAGTATGGTGAATCCACGTCATTAAATTTACACGTGACAAAGTTTAGTGAATCCACGTCATTAAATTCACACGTGTTCATTTTTTGTTAATTCAGAATCCACCATTTTAAACAAATTATTTAAATATTTGATTTACGAATTTATTTTAAATATTTTACTAAATATTTTTTTTGTTAGTCTTACATGTCATTAATTGACCTTTAATTAATTATAATTTAAAATCAAAATCGTTAAGATTTACAATCTAAATTTAAAGATTTAATATTTTGTTAACTGATAATTTTAATTTTTAATTGAATATTACACTTTTTAAAACATATTAAAATTTCATTGTTTTATTTAAAACTTTTAAAGATCTTAATATTTTGTTTATTATATTTTTTAACTTTATTATTTTTTTTCTGAAACTTAATCACTTTATTTTTTCTTCTTCTAAATTCGTTTTTTTAAAGGATTAATTATTTTTTTCAATTTTCAAAAAATAAAAATATAAGGATAAAATAAAAATTTAGAATAATTTTTTTTTACATATAAAAAAAATCGATTTTTAATGTTTTTTGAAAAAAAATTCAGATATTTTTAAATAATTTTGTATGAAAACTCATAAATTTTATATTAAAAGTATATGGAAAAAAAAATCGAAAATATTTTCCCAAAAAGTTAATTTCTTTTAAATAATATCACCTTTTTAATATAAAGGAAATGATTTTAATATATTTTTTGGTCATTTACACAAAAGTATTAAAAAAATCAGAACAAAAAACTCCGGAAAAAAAATTCAAGAAATTTGCGGTTTTTTTATAAAAACTAAATATATTTTTCTTAAATTACGACTTTTAACATATTAAATTATTTTTAAAAATCCACATTACACTCATAACCCTAAATTTTTTAATAACAGGTAAAAAAATTAGTTGTCAAATCAAAGCCAGAGTTAGAATTATTTTATGAAAAAAATAAGTTATATTATTTTTTATAAATACGTTATAGTTTGTATCACTTTCAATACTTTTTAAAGTGTGTAGTATTGAGTTTAATTGATAATTGTTGTTTTTTTTTTTTGTTTTTTTTAAAAAAATCTTTTTAGTAATATTTTTATTTTTATAACTTGACATATGCTATTAATCTTATTAATTGTTAGGTAATTCACTATTTAAATTTAACTATTTCATATTATAATTTTTCACTTAAACATACTACTTATATTAAGTAAATATCTTTCATTTAAATTTTAATATATTATTATTTAATATTAATAATTTAAAATTTATGATTTGTTTTTTCCTTCCTTTTTTTGTTAGTTTATGTTTTACATATGACTTCTTATCTATCTTATATATTAAAACAACCCGTGAACTGATACTTGACGCAGTTTCGTACGATCACCTCATCAAATTTACAGTATCATCTATTCGTTAATCCACATCACGTACCCTAACATTTAATTTAATAAAACCTAATTCTTTATGGGATTGATACTAACTTTGGCATTCGAGTATCTCAAAAGATATTGTCTCGAAATTATCTCTCCCGATTGTTATTGCATGATTTGAATTCTTGCTTCATTTCTATTCATAATGTGAAAATTACAGCCTTATAACAAGTATCACATAATGCCAACATTTTTTATGACACACAGTTATCGTCTCACCCGTGCAGGGCACGGGTATTAAAACTAGTACCTATACTAAAAGAGCCGTCACTTGTGCTGACGTGGCGCTCCCAGAATTTTTTGGGCGATTAAAACTTTTTTTCTAAGCCACAAAATCTTTTTTACTAATATAAAATTTTAAATATATTAATTTTTTATCAGATTGAACGTAAAATACTAAGATATATTAAAAATCTAAATCTAAAATCTAAAATATCTAATTAATCCAATAAATTTTATTTACTAAACAAAAATTTAAATTTAAATAATCAATGCCAAACAAAATAAGATCCGTCCAATAGATAATCGGATGTCAACCAATCTTATCAGGTCCTTTCAAATATATTTAAATTTAAAAAATTTGTTTATTTTTTTATATCGTAATCCGATGCTATCCAATCTTCTCCCACAAGATTCAATTCTAATTTTACACTATATATGCCGGACATCTATCATCATTTTTCATCAATCATCTACACAAGGTTTTCAATTGGTGTCACTATACTTTCGATCTCCATGATATCATTATCCTTCCGTATTCGAGCTATTGTCATTCATGCTCAGATTGCAAGTATTCAATATTTTACGTCCCGTCTCGTAAAATACTTGTATTTGTTCTTCGGTATTCGAGCTATTGTTATTCATGCTCAGATTGCAAGTATTCAATATTTTACGTCCCGTCTCGTAAAATACTCGTATTTGTTCTTATTCGACTAATGGAAAGGAAGAAGAACTACATTGATTACTTATCTTGGTCTTAGAAGAACGTACTACATCGATTAAGCAGAGTAACGGTCTGAAGATTTTGTATGCAGTTTCCGATCACCGGTAAGATATTTAATCAATTTTCTGATTTGCAACGACTTTCCATCAAAATCGTTGTTTTCAAATATTACTACGAATTTCTATCAAAATATTTTTTTCTTGAATTCCGTTCTTTTTTTGGAACGGTATCTATACCTCATTTATTCAAAATTCCGTTTCTTCGTTACGCTTAGTAATGCCTAATTCTTCTAATTATTTTTAGTGGTACAATTTTCTATCCAATCATCTTTTTACTGGTACACAATTCTATCTAATTATTTTTGTAATACTACTACGATTTTATAGCTAATTCATTTTTTTAATTTTGCTCTGAATTTCTGTCAAATAACTTTTATAAAAAGATCACTTTTTCTTTGGCAAATATCATATAGAAATATGATTACTTAACCGTTCATAGCAATTTTTTTATTAAATATTTTTTCTTACTTCATATTGCATCTAATGGTATAAGTTAATCCTGAGGAGCAAATCTTTGTTTTTTGGTTTTTTATTTATGTGTTTTTATCATATATCTTATCTATTTTGACCCGTTGATTTCATATTTATATTAATACATTTTTTAAAAAAATATTTTACCTATGTCGATTATACTATTTACCTATTTCAGTTACAATTTTTAACTTTTTCGAGTTATAGTTTATCGTATTTTATGTTTTACTTTCTTTATAATCGATTTTATTTTCACTATATAATTTTTTATTTCGAATATAATTTTAATTATTTCGAGTTTAAATTTGTAAGTACTTATGAATATATTTTTCCCTTTGATTTTTTTTTATTACTATTTCATTATATTCAGTTTTCCTTTTTCAACATGAAAATTGTGTTGATCTCGTATAGATATGTTTTTGATTTTGTACGTACATTTTTTTTTTCTTTTCTTAGTACGGTTTCTTAATATATTTTAACTATTTCTTGTATAAATTTCCCCTTTGATTATAATATAACCTAGATTACAATAATTATCTTTCCGGATTATAATTTGCTTAATAAGGCACTATATTTAGTTATCCGTTTTTGTTTAATATGAACTTTGTTGATCTACAAATGAAACAAACAAATTTTTTCAAAAAATTCGGTACCTATTTAGGTTTTTTTTTCCGAATATTTATTCATTCGGTTAAATTTGTATTTGTGGCTTGCTCTTTCAATGTTTCATGTTTTCACTGCATAATCTTTTAACGATTTTTTGTTTTAATTTAATTAGAAGATCTTTTTTTTAACAACAATTTACCTACTATGCTACGATTTTTATCAAATCATTTTTTAAATTTTAAAATCTTTTTTGGAATGATATGAATGTTCTAATTACTTTTTTAATTTTCCATAACTACTTTTTTTGAACGATTTTTTACCGTACGTTTTTATTTAATAGTGCAGGGCAATTGTTTTTTTTTTTGTAATTCTTGCTCTTTCAATGTTTCATGTTTTCAATGCAGAACTATTAACCAGTTTTTGTTTTAATTTAATCAGAAAATCTTTTTTCTAACAATAATTTTACCTGATTTACTACGATTTTTATCAAATCATTTTTAAAAAAAATTCTACGATCTTCTGTCAATATTTTTTTTTGGAATGATATCAATGTTCTAATTATTTTTTAATTTTCCATAACTACTTTTTTAAACGATTTTTCACCATATGTTTTTATTTAATAGTGCAGGGCAAAAATTTTTTATAATTCCATCATTATCGTTTATTTGCTACGTTTTATTTTCTATTATTACTAATACCTTTATTTTATTTTATTTAGCAATTCAATTAAAATTTTAAATTAGATAATATTCAAATTAAAAATCGGATTCTACTTATACAAATTACTAATACAGTTCCACTTTAAAAAAATCCAAATAATATTGTTAATGTTGAATTGTTTTTAAAAAGCCCTAATTTCAATCTTATCTCGGTTTAGTTTGGTGAAATATTATCAACTGATTTATTTACTAATTAATATTTGATTTATTTACTTATTAACATTATATATATATATATATATATATATATATATATATATATATATATATATATATATATATATATATATATATACACTCTTCTCCTATCAATGAGATTTCAAGATGATCATAAAACGAAACAGCCGACACCAAGGGCCTTATAGAGAGTTGTAGTACAAGAGCTTCTCCCCCGTGTTCCTATCCACTTTCCCTCGGTGCCCACCCGGTCTGTGTCGAACATCAAGAATGAGAACCACGCGATCCATTTGAGGGCGGTCACTAGGAAGAGCAACCACATAGGATTGCCTAGGTTCTTGAAGGAAGACTTCACTTGCTCGAAAAACGGGTCCTCGTGCTCCGTGGACCTCTCAAATGAGGGCTTAGTTCGAGGAGGAGGAGGATGTCGATGATGAAGCAGGTCTTGATGTTGGCATAATAAACGTTACAAACCTTGCTTCAGTTGAATGGAAGACCTTATATCCAAAGATGTTTCTTTCCACCACCATGAAAAACGAGAATTAAGGCATTCACTATTCTTATGCTCCTGTAGTCGTGCTTCGACAAACATGCTACATACTTTGTTTTCTTGCTATTGCCTTTCAATTTTCATTTATGATTTAGTTTGAACTTTTTTATTTATGCTTCGTCATATTAGCTTGTGTATGAATGTTGTCCAACATTAATTTTAACCATGGTTATAACATCGCACTATTGGATTCCCCCCCCCCCCCCCCCCCCCCCCCCCCTTCTTGCAATCTTCTTCATCGATGGATCCTCATTTTGTCATAAAAGATTGTGCTTCAAAGGAGATTGTTTGTAGAATCAGATAAACGTGTAAAATTGCGTATTATGTAGTATGAATATCGATATACACTAGCCATATGTACAAATACTTGTAAAATTCTCATACGATTATAGGAAGTTTGGGAAAGAGGAGGTGAAATTCACAATTAGGATTAATCGTGTTATATTTTGTGAGGTTCAAAAGTATTATGTGCATCCCCTTAAATTTCACAAGCGATCTCCTTTTCCTATATACTTTGGTTTTGTAAATACTAAATGCTAATCATAGTGGACTTATTATCTACTAAATGTAATATTCGTTCTATAAGTTTTAATCTTGGATCTGCCATTTCATTTGTTCTCCATGATTTCAAGTAATATTGATAGATTAGTATTTTTATTACAAATAAAAAGATAGTTTCTTTTGTATATCTTTATATGGAATCAATTATATATATTGATGGTAATTTTTTAGTTTATATCATTAATATACGCATGTTTTAAACTATTTATTAATAAATACCCGTGCCTTGCACGGGCTATGAACTAGTTTCTAATTAAATTATAAGTTGTCTCTAAGAAGTTAAAAGATTTTTGATAAATTTACCTCTTAATTCCATTAAACCCCTTAAATCGCCATCTACTGAACGAGGCCTGTAGGGGCAAAGATGAAAAATTATGAAATTATGGGGATAAATCAAGAGATTTCTTAGATTCTTTCTACATGTATCATTGAATCATGGAGATATAAAAGAAATGTCATCTTCCTCCCATGTAAACCAAAGGACCCTATATTGATTTGGAATTTGAACGCACCAAAACGCCGCGTACAGCATCCAAAGGCCAAGTTACAAGTAACTGCTTGTTATGATTTAACTATGAAAAATAAAAGCTACCAGGATTTATTTTTGATAAAGGTGATCTTAAAACATTGCTAGCAATGACATTTGGATGGGTAAATTTTGCTATACATTAATACATTATATGAGAAATCAAATAACACATACAATCAACAGGTACCTTAATCTACATAGCTACACCTGAACCTTACTCTGGACTCCATCCATCAATGAATCATGAGGCAGGTCCCCCGGGGCTAGCTGGTGAGCCCCGGACTGATAGCCGTCTTGAGGACCTGACATTTTTAAGCGTCATCATGAGCTTTTGTCGCTCTCCTTCAACCTCGGCAAATTGGAGGCTCAGCTCAGAGTAACGCTCATGCATCTCTTTGAGCTCTGTCTCAACAGTACTGTACTTGCCTTTCAAGTCTAGCATGTCTTTTATCAGATCACTGATGTCCTTGAAGCTTCGGAAAACTGCAGCCTCGTCGTTGTGTTGTTTCAGGAAGGAACTGACCACATACCAAAGAGATACTTAAGTTATTGCCTGTCTAACAAATATAAGCATAGAATGCAAGATGTACATTAATGTTGTGAGGTAGACCATTCACTTCTTGTATTCAAGGAAACATTTTGAGATTTCTGTCTATACAACATATGAAAAATCCCACCCAAACATACTATTTGCTTCCAATAGAACCTTGTAAAAATGTCTTTCCAAGTTACTCAAACACCCAAACATAATATAGCCTTACGGCCCTTACCTCTGAAACTGAAGGGTTGATGATTTCTTTTCTCGTAGTGCTTCTGCGAGCTCCATGACCAAAGCGAGTACCCTTTCCATTGAATTTCCATAGCTTGAGAAATCTCTGTATTCAGGAGACATGTTCCGTAATTCTTCATTCACCTGAGGAGAAGAAAATCCAATTGATCTCAGTTAGCAAGTTTTCTGGTTGAATCACAATTAACTAGGAAAACTTTTGCAACTTTATTTGTGAAGGCCGCATACAAGTGAGTACAATTTGAGATTTGGCATGTACCTTCTCCAACTTGATCAGCTCTCTACGTAAACCTTCCATATGTGGCTCAAACTCATCTTCTAGAAGCACTGAATTTTCACTTTTCATTTTTTCTAACTGCAAGTCCAAAGATACGATTTAGATTTTATAAGATAATATCCAAACATGTAATCTTTGGCATTTTCACAACATGACCAAAAGTAGTCTTTGGCATGCCATATGAAATGATGTACAGGCTCGTGCTATATAAACACAAATAACTAGTTATTTGATCTACAGGAAGCTGTCAAATATACAACATGTATATATCATATGCAAGGAATAAATGGAAGGATCATTTAAGGACACAGGTTAGGAACTCAGAAAGGAATTAGGCATTGAAAATATTAAATGAAGTGAAAAACAAAAACCATGCGCACACATATTTGCTCCTTATCCACTTTCCTATAAAACCTACATAAGTACCTCTTTGTGTAGAAAGTCCATGCTAGACTTCAAATCTTGTGCTTTTAATTGCTCAATGCTGGGAGACAAGGTCTTCATATCACTGCTAGGTGATTCCAGCGAATCTGCTTGAACTCCTCTAGCATCATCCTGCTATTAAATTCAACACAATGATAAGAAATAGGTTTAAATGATGATGTTATCGTTAAAGTAGTCGGGTGCGAGGCAGGAAAGAAAAACATCTTCCTGGTATTGTCTAGGTAGCATCTAATGCAGGGACTAGAAACAGAAGTATTGCCCACTTTATGCTAACCAAGTTAGTGATTGTGGGTTCATCAGGCCAGAAATTTTCTTTTATATAAAAAAAAAAATCCATATGATGTTAGTTTGTCACATGATGCTGAGCTGGAAAACATGTGGCAATTCAGAATAACAAGAATTTAAACCATAAATACAATGCAACCTGAAACAATTTAGACAATAATAAAAATAAGTTTCTTAAGTTATGACCAAAACACTCTTGCAAAAGACACATCAATCTATCAGCATGTTTAAGAAACTGACCCGTGTGCTATGTGCTGTTCTGTGTTCCTTCCCAAGACCTTTATCAAAATGGACTGGAATTCCATTTTCTTCTCCGACATCTGTCAAACTTTCATGCTGCAACTTTTTATGGTGACCATTTCCAGATGACATGTCCAATGATGCCGTATCCGTATCTTCTCTCACACAGGCTACACTTTCATCTTCATTCTCCAGGTGAAACACTCCAGTGGCTCGTTCACAGGACAAACGTTCTGCTTGTGATACCTCCTTTTCATCTGTCAGAATTTTGGCTGCTGCAGAACTACTTAAACATTCTCTCATTCTGCTAAGTTCACCAGCAATTCTAGATTTTTCATCATTGCATTCTTGCACAGAAACAAAAAGCTTTTGCTTTTCCTCCTTGCAGCATTCAAGACTAATCAGTGAGCATTCTAATTCTGCCTTAACTTGATCATATGCCATAGCTTTATCACGGTTATCAGAAAGGGCAGAACGCAGCTCATCCTCCAATTCCAAGATCTTCAAGGATTGCTCTTCGTTTCTTTTCAGATGAATTGCTTCAGCTTTTCTCCTCTTCTCGACTTCGTCAATTGCGTCTTGAAGTTTCATCAACATCTCTTCCCCGTGCTTCTTCGATATAGAAAGTTGCTGGCGAAGTTCCTGCACCTTTGTCTCATACTGCTCCTTGATAAATGCTATCCTTAAGGACTCTTGTGCTGCAACAGACGAGACGACATCTTCCTTCTTTTCTCGTGCTCGAAGGCACTCAGCATCAGCCTTGTCTTTAAGCTCCTTTAAATGAATGGACAAGTTTTTGAATTCCTCTGTTTTCAAAGTCTGCTCAGAAAGCCTGAGGCTAAGCTCATCACACCACTTCTGCAGCATTGTCAATTCATTGTCATACTGTTCAAGCAAAATTTTAAGGCTAAACTGTTCATCCAACTTATTTTTTAGCACCACGAAAACGATCTCTAGTTCTTGCTTTGAGGACATCAAATTATCAATGTCTTTAAGTGAGTTTTCAAGAACGCAATTGAGCCGTTCAACCTCAAAGGCATGCATAGTCATAGCCTCTGAATAACAGCTCTCAAGGAGAGCATTATTCTTCTTAGACTCTTCTGCTTCAGCTACTATAGCACAATGAGAATCTTGAATGGCCTTATTCAGAGCAACATATTCTTCCAACTGGAACTTCACGGATTCATACTCTGACTGCAACTTTTTGTTTGCTGTAGCATAGTTTGCTTCTTGATGAAGAGATTCATCAAGCATCCTCTGGAGATCAAGATTTTTCTTGTTAAGCTCAGTGATGTGCTTTTTCGATGATTCAAGCAAAGGAACTAGGTCCTCAATCTGGCACTTGCATTGTGTCTTCATAAAAACTTCCATGATGTCAGCAGCTATTAACTGCTCATGCATATTTACAAGGTCAGCTTCTAGATCAGTAATAGTAGTCGATTCATCACGAGCCTCCTTTAAGAGTTTTTCAACATCCGACAACTTATCGCAGACTCTCGACCTTTCTAACTCAGAATCACAAAACTGAGTCCTCAAGAGTACGAGTTCAGGTTGCTGTTGCTCAAATTGGAGGATTTTCATGTTTTTCTCATTCAATTGAGAGGTGATATCTGAAAGTTCATTGCAAACTCTTGATTTCTCAAACTCTAGATCTTGGAACAGTTTCCTTAATTTGAAAAGCTCAGTTTCTTGCTGTTGCAAATGGAGCAACTTCTCATTTGTAAAATCTGAAAGATCATCACAAACTCTTGATTTCTCCAACTCCAAATCTTGGAACTGTTTCCTTAGATTGAAAAGCTCGGTTTCTAGCTGTTCAAAATGGAGCAACTTCTTGTTTTTCTCATCCAACTCAGCAGTAACATCTGAAAGCTGATTCTTGAATCTTTCCCTGGAATTTCTCTCAACAGACAGTTCATCAGTTAGGTTTCTTAAACTTACCTTCAAGCTGCAGATCTCTGACTCAAGCAATGTCAACTCATTAGTTTTACTCTGCAAACATGCTATCAGATCTTGCTTTTCTTGGGTTGACTCTGCAACAATCAACTTGACACCCTCAAGTTCTTCAGAGATTACTCCCAATGAAAAGATTTCTCTAGTAAGATCATCGTTCTTGTCAGAAAACTCATTCAGCTGCATCTCAACACGAGATATCAAAGAAAGCAGTTCCTCCATTATTCCTGTGCAACTTCCTTCAGCCTCTGAGAACGTCTTCATCTTTTCACACACATTGTCAAGTTTTTCTTCAAGGTTTTCCATGTTAGTGTTGAATCCCTCTAATTTACAGGTCAACTCCCCTATACGAAGCTCAAACTTCTCTCTCAAGGCTTCAAGTTCTGAGTTCTTAGCTGTCAAAGACAAGTTGGCAATATCACGCTCTCCCTCTAAGCCTTTCTTCTCTTTCATTAAGTGAAGCATTTTTTCAGTGGCAGCCATTTGATGATTTTCCAACAACGATACAACATCTGCAATTCTCTTGAGCTCCAGATCTGCATCCAGAAACTCGTGAGAAAGAGAAACATTGTTAGTTTCTTCACCATGTGCTGCCAACATAATCTGCAGTTTCTGTTTCAGGAAATCCACTAATTTATGCAAACTCTGTTTCGAGGACAAGATCTCAATAGACTCAGTGTTGATCTTCTTCAGCTCATCCTGCAACAGACAAATTTGATTCACAAGATCATTATTTTCTGCTTTTGACTTTTCTAATGTGCTTGTTAAAGCAGTTTTCTCAGCATCACAAGCTTCATAACGGCTTCTGTAAACTCTGTATTCTGTCAACAAGGCTTCACTTTCTGCAAATCTCTCAGCAAGATCACGGTTTTCAGCAGAAAGACTTCTCAGATCCGCTTCCAGAGCTTCATTATGCAAACCTAGTTCATGATCCCTAGAAATATTATCAGCTTTCTCTTTGCAAGAAGCGTCAATTTCATACTCAGCAGCCTGCAGTTTCAGTGTCAAAGCTTCATTGGACTTCATTGAAAGCTGTAGTTGATCTAAAAGCTCATTCGTTTTACAACTCTGAAGCTCAATATCAGCAATTGCTTCTTGTAAGGTTTCCTGCAGAGATCTAGCAAAGACATCCAGATAAATATTTGTCAGATTACCTTCAAATACTTCTTGCTCAATCTTCTTATACAGTTCTTCATGGAAAACAAGTGAATCATTGAGATCTTCTGAGAGCATATTTCCAACATTCCTCACGCCAACCTTCTGATTATGACACGCTGTATTTGAGGCAAGTTTCGGCTCTTTTGTAGCAAGGTTATCACTCGGCACGGGTTCTGGATACTCTTCAAGATAAGTCTGTGAGACTTCTGAAAAGGCTTTCCGAATTAGACTTTCGTTGGTCTCGTACATAGACAGTACTTGTAATGAGAGAACTTCTAGGTCTCTTTGCAACTGGTTTACTGCAATGGAGTAGTTCAGTCTAGCCCTCCTAAGTGCTGCCTCTGCCGCAATAGCTCTCCTCTCCAGCTCTTTGTTAAGGGAATCTATGCTGCACCTTTCCTCCGCAAGACGCAAAATCTGTTCACTCATATCCTGATGCATTGCCCCCATCTGAGCTTTAGTCGATGAAAGAGTATGTATGCAAGTGGAATGTTCATTTCTCAGATTCTGCAATTCACCAAGCATCTGCTTCTGATTTTCCTCGAGTTCCTGAACAAGAGCTTCATAATAGCATTCCATCTGCCCCATTTTTCTCGCAAGGCTTTCCCGTTCAGATTTGGATTCGTCCAACTCCCTTAGAAGCTTAAAGAGCTCTCCTTGCATTGCCTTAGTAGCATCAGTTTCCTGAGAGACTAACCCAGAAATGTTTAAGCCAAGCAACCCCTCTGGCTGACACACATCCATACCAAATGCTGTTGTCAACAGATTCTCCTGATTCTTAGGCAAAGTTACATGGCTAAAATTTCCTAAATTTGACTCTCCTGCAGGCATGTTGTCAAAGGAAGAAGCTAAGTCTCCTGTTCCTTGCTTGACATCCAGTAGAACACCAAGTAACGAGTCAAGGTCTGGGATGAGAAACCGGAAGTCCTTCTCGTGGAATCCAATGTATGTCTTATTCTGGATATCTCTGATCTTATCCTCCAAGGTCAGAATACTCTTGAGCCATCTAGAAAACTGAGATTGATCAGCATTATTATTACCACTCCTAGAAACAAGAAGATCGATTTTCAAATTCGTCAAGCTTTCAATGCCACCTTTGAACCTGGAACATTCTGACTTCAGCACTGAAACATCTTTTACCAGTTCGTTTGTGGAAGAAATCTCATCAGAAAGTTGTTCTGTCAGCCTATGCATTTCACTTCCAATATCATCAGTGTGAGTTTGCAGAGTGGTGACCTCCTTTTTAAGCTCATGAATAGAAAGCTCAGCAGCTTCGAGAACTTCTTTAAGGCTATTATCTTCTCGATACACAATGCTCAAGTCATGATCCACTGAGTTGTTTGTACCATAATAATGAACCCAGTCCCTGTTCTCTGTACGGTTGTTGGACGAGTCACCTTTCTCTGGTGTAGGACTTTGACTGAGAGATATTCCAGGCGTATCACCAGACATTGTGCTTTTAACACTGTCGACATCATGCGACCCAGATGCATCATGTTTCTCAGCATATAAACTTTCTGAAGTGTTTGATGATCCATCAAGCCCAGTCGCCAAGTCTGCATCTTCTGAACTCAAGCCTGCTTCTTCTTCAAGAGAAGGAAGCAGTTTTTGTTCTGGTTTAAATTTAACTCTTGAACTCACCTATTATCAAAATCATAGTTACAGTCATTACTTGGCACAAGGCGGCAAAAAGATGAATAGCTCCAGAAATAAGTTGATCCACAAAAGAAGAGAGAAAATATAGAAAGAACAACAGTATACAGTTCCAGTTAAATCTCAATAGTTTGCATTCCATTCCAAGAAATTTGAAACAACACAAGAATAGTGTACAGCCAGGACTTCCATAAGAATATAAAATTCATTCCACTTAACTTCCCCAGATCAGAGAAAAATCATTTTGTTGACCAACGACAGTTCACAGCGTTGTCAAGCAGCAGGACGCAGATTCCGTTTCCTGCTTGTTTTAATGAGAGACAACTGGAGAAAATTTTCATTGGCAGGAATGTATAAAATGAACACCACGTCCAAGTACATCAGCATATTCTCTAAATAATTTTTAATTTTACATTTAAAACCTCCTGCAACAGGATTTCATAGAATAAGCTTGATTTGCATAGAAGCATCAGGTGTACTCATCACCACAGTTACTTTTTGGTGTAATATCCCAAAAATCCAATCATCCAGATGAATCTGACAAGAGAATCTGAGGGAATGTCTGAGATATAATTGACACTATCAATTTCAGAACCCTCTCCGGACATTGGTCAAACTTCTAAAGGGCATGTTTTGTACTAAAACTATAACTTTGCCTAGTAGCGAATCATGTCTCCTTAATAGCCGATACTAGAAGAGGTTATGAGCTGATTTATCACTTCCAAAGTAAATAGTAGCTTCAGTTAAATTTAAATAACAACATAACTCATCAGTCATAGCAAATTGGCGATACAAAACACAGATGAATCCAGCATAAGATGTCAATGAACCTTATCTAAGTGACTGCCAGTTGTATCGCCAGATAATGATACTCTTGAACCATCATGGTCACTGCTTGCCTGCAACCCTCTCTCACTGATTTCCCTCTGCTGCTCAAACTCCCTGAACCCAAAGAAAAAGAAAATTATGGAATGCTTTATGTAATTTCTGAAATGCAATTATCTGTACCAATCATAGTACCTGAAACCTGTTTTAGATGTTAGCAGCTGAACAGTAACCTGGCATGACAGCACATTTCACAGCACAATCAGTGAAGCATAAAAACCTAATTAATAACTAACGTTAAACTAGGAGGTACGAATGGGAAAGGGGAAAAAATGCAGTTGTAAACATCAAAATAATATAAAATACAGATATCAATCACAGCAGAACATTATGGTGCTTGAATCAGAAAATTTTGCTTCCTAACTAAGACAGTAGAAAACAATCTCTTTGTATCTTGGAATAGTTTAATCCATTAGACAATTACTCTTAAAAGTTCTCTAAGTCAAGACACAAAACTATACATTTCACCTTTCTGCCAAAGCCAACTAGAAGGATTGGTAAGAAATAGATCAGGGCAACGATTCACCTTCGTCGTTGCATTTGGGTGGTGTTTCCAGTAAGTTGACTGCCTTATAACATGTAAACCTCAATACCTCATTGAATAATATGATTATTGGAAGTGCTTGGCTAAAAGGACTCGTAAGTTATAAGTAACATATTTCAATAATGAAATAAAGGCTGAGAGTACATCTAATAAAGAAATCACATAACGATCACAGATCAGCCAAACTAAGCCTTTTCCAACATAAGGCATTCTTATCTTACTTTAAGGCAAAAAAAATTGTTCATTTTTAATCTCAATTAAGAAAGTGTTAAAAGGGCAATATTCCTTGTGCTTAAACTTTTTGTTTGAGCTGCAGCAGGACAGCACTTCAGTCAACAGTAGAACAGAAAATAAGGTAGAGGAAGTGTTGTAAATAACAATGGAGATGATAGATTTACAATCACGGAACAGGTATGATTAGGAAGAGTTGCAGACTTGCAGGTAGAGAAGAAAAAAACATATATTTGATTTTAATTATTTGCTGAAGTGCTGAAGTTCAAGTTTGATTACTGATTTTCTATTTTTATGTTTGTCCAATGTTGCGTGCTTTGGAACATGAAATTAAATAGGTTAGAAGTGTTTTCACTGCTGTAAGACATTCATATCACCATTGGATTGGTCAGAGGAGTAATTGATTTCCATTAGGTAATAGGAAACGGTTACAAGAGGTGCATTTTTAACTATCTGCAGAGAGTATCCCACAAGCACTTGAATGAAATTATATAGGGAAAATTTTCCAGTTATCCATGTATCATAGCATCTGCTCACAAGAAGAACCATTTTGGGTTTAAATAAGGAGACAACTCAATCACAATCAGCAATGAATGGGATACAGATTATAAATGATAAAACAATATGGTCTACACACAAACTATAAAATGTGCAGAAGAAGATTATCCATCATCTTTGAAACTCTTACATGCAAGACTGCTCCAGAGTCAGATGAACCCTTAAGAGAGAGCTGAACAACAGTAGGCTTCAATGCATCAGCATAAGCAGCAAGGTTAATGCTAGCTTCACCAAGAATGCTGGATCGAGAGGAGCCCTGATAGCCAGAAAAAAAATATAATGCCATTTATTAACAGCGAAAATCATGAGGGAAACAGAAGTGTTTCACATCATCAAACAAAAAGCCAGGAAATGTAAGAATTCAATGACAGCAGCTTAGATTTATAACCATTGCAACAACAAGTTTGTAGAGCTTTTCTTCGAATTGCTTTGTTTTGACATCTTGAAGAAGTCGTGTGGTTTCATATATTGGATCTCCCCATTTGCAGGTTCCATTTCTCACATTAGCTTTAGTTGTCTTTGCCGTGACCTTGCCAGATTCAGCTGGTATGAGAGATATATATAATTTATCGCATCCACTCTGCGGAATCTGTACCAGGGAGAAACATAAATAATAAATACAAGACATATCCTGTCATACGGTTTCTAGGACTCGAGAATGAAAGGAGTAGCAGCTGAACATCAAACTTGCAAGATGCAAATGGGAATTGGGAAAAATATTATAAAACCATTAGCGCTTGAGTGTTCACAGCATCAACTGCTAAGTGCTAACTGTGAATTAATCAAAATATCCATCAATCATGCTTGGGCAAGTCAGATGGTTGAAAATGTCTACTTCTAAATAGTATCACAAACACAACTTATGCCCTCAAGAAAACCCACTCAAAGATTACTTCAACTATGGAAAAAGGTAAATAAGATGAAGTTGTGCCAGATTTAGAAATGTCAAGTTTGAACTTACATGGGTAGCATGGAACTGAAGTCTGAATACTACTTTAACTTTTGTCTTCTCAAGCTTCCATTTTGTAACCCTCGACATTGTGAGGGCATCCAATCAGTTACTGAAGAATGACCATCACCCAACAGTTGTACTGGCCTGATCAATCAACAAAGTAGAAGGTTCTCAATCAGATCATCTCAAGCTGAATTTCAAACCCCCAAAATTGACGCGTAAATTTTTTTGAAAGCAAAATATACTCCATCCGTTAATCACAAGAAGGGATGAACCAAATTGCATCAGAAAGGATGACAAATAGTCCCAGGTAAATTGTTTAAGCAAGCAAAAGTTTATAAAGTAAAAGCCCATAAGCTACTCTTTTATTTCCAATTTTAGAGAGCAAGAAAACATAATTATCATTAACTTTACATTAACGCGATCCACTTAGGTACATTTACAAGAATAATCAATCAAAGAAACAACAAAAGGCAAAAAAAAATAAAAATTTCAGGTTACACCAAACCAGAGACCTATAGCTTCACTTGATAGAAACAAATCTGGCATCAATTGAGCTGATTCCAACAAATTGGACACCCAAAACCCTCAGATCTTGTAGTTTAAACTCGAACGGCACACACAAGCACCGGCATCTTCGTAGTATACAAAGATAATTAAAAATAAAAACAAAGCTACCTTGGGGATTCAAAAGGAAGCTTTATCCAGATTCCCAAAAACTCCGAACAAGCTCCTACTCCAAAGCTACTGAAAACCAATAATGCGGAAGAAACACAAGCAGCTGTTCTTGTGTCCGAAACCAAGAAAAAAAGGCAGTAGAAATATAGAAGAGACTGCAAATCCACAACAGACGAAGCAGTGCTGTCAGAGTACCTAATATCGGATCTAAGCAATTGGCGCCTGCTTACGTAAGAAGCAAGAGGGTGAGGAGAGAAAAGGACTCCGAAAGCTCTCTCTGAAGAGCTCCTGAATATGAGAATGGCGGTCAGAGAAATCGACGAGGGAAAGAAGATCTGGGTATATGACAATGCAGATCAAAATTTTGGATGGAGTAATCGTTAGTGGGTTGAGGAAGAGGTACAGAAATGGGGGGACTTGCCTTTTTCTATAAAAAAAAAAAAAAAAAATTATAAGTTTGGGATGGGATGTCAATTTTCGAGTGAAGGGTTTTTCATTGATGGAATATTGATTAAAACATTGTTTAGTCATCAGATTTGGAATTAGGAAACACGGACAGCCCGCCAAAGACCTATTTTAAGTAAACACCGTTTGTATTACATTTCATTAATGGACTGTTTGATTATATTTATAGAAATAATATTCAGGTTAGGGTTCTCTTGTTCTCCACATAAAATTTTATTTTATTTTTTTTTATAGAATTTCACATCATGAAATAATATATATATATATAATATTAAATTAAATTCGCTTTTGTTTAATTTCTTCCTTTGATTTAATCAAGTAGACCCTATATGTAACTTGTATATCTATTATTTTTGCCCAAGAATTTTTTTTAATTCAAATAGTACCCTTAAGCTTTACATTATTTCAGATTTTGCTCAACTTCATTGAAACAACCAACGGTTCTTATCTTTGAATAATATACATATACAAAAGTCATTTGATTTAATCAAGTAGACCCTATATGTATAAATTGTAGAATAGTTAACGGTTGTAATGAAAAGAGGCATTATCCGGGGTACGAGACTGATGCTTGTTCAGGTTTTCTATAAGAACTCAAACATCGTTAATTATCATGGTCATCAGTCGCCCTTTTGGATAAAAATCGATCAAAAAACGTATATTATTATCAACCCCTTCATGAAAAGGGTTGTACGAGGACAATCATATGTTGTCCGTGGGAGAGGAATTATCTTATTAGATCCTTGAACCGTTCTCATTCTCTATATGTCTTATTGGGTCCCGTGATGAAGTTCCGGAGAAAGTCCGAGTTGTAAGTAAATTGATTAAAGCAACCTTAATCTCGAAATCAGATATTACCTTTGGAGTCACGACTCCGCTTATCGGTCGATAATGATTTGGGATGTTATATGCCCCAAACATTGTTGGATTTTCCCATTCGTTTCTAGATTAGATACCGTTCGAAACATTTAGGGCTCTTTGTTCTCTTTCTTCTACCATCCTAATTCTTTGTTGAAGATTGTTCAGCTATTTTTGCATCTCATCTAGAGTAACATCCGTCATGGTGATCTATAGTTCAAGGTCTTGGATGGAAATCTAAAGATTGAGACAACTAGAAAGCACAAGCTTTCACAATTAATATGTCAAACAAAACAACCGCTTTCCCCGGCAACGATGGCATTGGTGAGGGCTAGAACGTGAGCCTCAAATCTCGCAAATAATTTACAAGATCCAAATATATTAAAGGAGTTAGGATCGAACGTCGAGAAACAGTGTGATGATTTGACAAATTAATCGTGAAACCAGAATAAATAACACATAAACAAAAAAGATAAAAGAGAAAGGGGTCGGTCGACCAAAGCAAAAAAAAAGAAGAATGAGAGAGCGAATTGTTGGAATAATTAAATTCCATGAACCATAAACACCGAGGATCGAAATCATGCTAGATATATTAAGGAATCGAAATTTACATACTTGTTCCATAGCGCATTAATCCGATAAATCTTTAGTGCGAAATCTACACACCGAATGAGATCCGCAGGTATATCGTCTTCCTCAGTCAAATCTCCTTAGGGTTTCTTTAGGTTTTCTCTTTGATGGGTATAGATATGAAAGCGGTTGATCGATTTGACGTATTAGGGATCATAACCAAATATCCTTTATATATTGACCTAATAGAATTCCATTAAGCCTATTGGGTCAAATTTGGCATCCACTCATTAAGCCCATACCGCTTAATTTAAAGTCTACGGACTTTACTTAATCGAATCACTTTAAACAACCCACTAACAATTAGCCGTACAATACAATTGTGTACCATAATATGTAAGCCCATATAATATGATTTATAAATAAATCTTACAATCTCCCACTTGGGCTACATATGAAACAAACAATCATATTAACCAAATTCTTTATGTGCACGTATTGGCTAATTTTATAGACTTATTCTTTATTTCATTTTGATACATCTCATATATCAATATGAGAAGAAAAGGATTATTTACAATAATACTGTAAATCACGGCGGCATTCGTCACAATCATCGTAACTAAACCTTCCGTGTTCATCATGTATATTCAATGGAACTGATCAAGTATGGATGAGTGACATGAAAATTACATGCAATGTGATCTCATAACATGCCTATTTTCAACTGGTCCTACTTTATTTGGAGATCAATCCAAAACCAACCTTAAGTTCACAAATATAATTTATGAATCAACTCATAAAACTTTACTATGCGTAAACCGGAAGGAATAGAACATCATTTCAGACTCCCACTAAGTTAAGGGATTACAAAATCTGTCAAGTCTCATGTGAGCAGTATGCTCCTGAAATACTTTAGGAGGCAATCGTTAGATTAACGGATCCGATAATTTGAGTTTATCCTTATATGTTCAATAGAACTTGACATTTCCTGAACTGTTTCTTTCACTGACATAAACATAATGTCAATGTGTTTCTCCATCAGTTAAAGGAGCTTTAGTAGGTGTTGTATTCAACTTACATATATGTTATCACAAACTTTATTTGGCTCTTAAAGCTACCAAAATCATGTAGCCAGTGACAAATATATACAACCATAGCAGAAGTAGCTACAAGTGTTGTTTAACACTTTTACTAGACATAGTTCTTCCAACCAAACTATAGCCTTAAAGTGATCGTCGTTTATCCGACGTCTACAGAAATCGAGATAAAATATCCAATGATCTCCAAACCCACAATTTCCATTATAGCATGAAATCTTTCATTATTGATCCAAAGTTTGTTTGCCTGTTGTCACCTTTCCTTTTTGTGATCTGCATAGAGTTTCTTTTAAGGATGATTCGGGTGGCGACTTCTCGACCACAATTCCGTTTTCATAAGAACTGTGAAGAGCTCTGGATTTCTCATCTAATGTTCGTTGATGACGCGGTGCCCTTTGTTGTGGCGATAGATCATATGTTGGTATGTGGAGTTGACCTCAAGTTTATTGGTCCAAAGTTTGTTTGCCAAAGACAGAGGGTGGTTTGGGGCTATTAAACCTCAGGTCTTGGCATGTGGCATATATGTGCAAGTACTAATAGCACACTCATGCCAAGAGAGACGGTCTTTGGGTCAGATGGATTCATCACATATATCTTCAGACTATTGAGCAAGAGGAGTGGACTGTTACCCGTCGGAATTCACCTCTCATTAAGGCAATCTTGAGCGCTACAGATGAGATAGCCACCTTTACAGACTAGTCGTTGCCGCCACTGAGGGAGATACTTGAGACTTGTTGTCGAGGCATATGAGATGCTTAGACCATAGGGTGATGAGGTAGACTAGTTCAAAGTAGTATGAGACTAAGGCAATACACCCAATAACTGCTTTATTTTGTGGATGACGATCATTGACAAATTATCTACCAAGGGTATGTTACATTTCCTCGGCATTGATCTTAAGTGTAGTTGGTGCATGAGTGAAAGTGAGTTGGATACCACGAGGTCAGAGGTTTTGGATTGGTTGATTCACACTATACATGGTAGGAGTTGGTCAATAGATCCAAGATATATATGCTTGTACCAGTTACCATCTATTAGCTTTGGTATTTTAGGAATGTCTTCATACGTGTTGTAGCGAGCTACGTGATTATCAAAGATAAAGACACAAAATGTAGAAATAAAATGAGGGAAAATAAAGGGACACGTTTCACAACTCTTGAAGCTCTTATATATAAAAACGGGATTGTTATTATCCAAACAACATTACACAAAGCATGCATAATAACTGAGTCACACACGTATGAGGAGTGCGTCTTGCAGGCTCATTGCCATCAAGCCTCATATGCTTTAGAAAATTTAAACATTAGAACAATGACAAAATTATAAACGTGTACGAGTCTAAGGTTAGTGGTGTTGCAAGTCGGAGCGAGTGCACCCCATGGTGAAGAGAAGTTTTGTAGGGTTTTTGGTACAAATAGGGTACAATCATGTTGACTTTAGGGCATAATCTTGTTACACATGTGAACAATCTCGTCTTATAAGTAGGAGTGTGCATACGATCCGGATCGGACCGGACCGGAAATTACGGTCCGGGCCATAAACCCGTTAAACGCAGTTCATGCTAACCCGTGGACCGGACAGTTTAACTAGTCGATCAAGGTCCGGTTCAAATGGTCCAGTCCATTTCATTCAGATTTAGGGTTGAGTAGTCGACATTATTTGAGGTTGATGTTGGAGATTTGGGCTAAGTCTTCATTGTAACCATTGAGCTTGTCTCGAGACAAGGTGCAATGAGTTGTTCACATGTGTGTCACTATGGTCTGGGTTGCGGGAGGCAAGCCAAGTGACCGGCACTAAGAGAAACTAGTATTGTAAGGGGAGTCGAATCGAAGCAAGGTGATCTACGACAAGGTTAACTTGTGCCAGATTTTACAAGGCCGATACTTGGGGCTTTTTAGCCACGGTTTCTCGGCACAACTTTGGTTCTTAGGCCTTATACTGGCTAAAGAACATGTGGTTAAAATTTGGGAGCAATCCAAGCTCAAATGCTTAGTGAATGTCGATGAAGCAGCTAGTGAGCTTCTTTATGAGCTACACTAGCTTGAGCTAAGATATTGAGTATTTGCGGATCTTGGAGCTTACCCTAGCTATGCGAAAGTGAATAAAGCTCATTGGAAGTGTTTGGACCAAGAAAAATAAGCTAGCTCTAAGCTAGCTCCGGGGAGCGGTATTGGGCTCCCTGTTTGGGCCTCGGGCCTTTCTAGGGTTCAAGGCCCATCATCCAAGCAACTTCCATGTAACTTCCCTAACCGCTTTTAACTGCTTTTTGGTGGTTATAACTTCCCAAAAACGTTGGCCCCTATGCCTATATAAGGGAGATCCATTTGCACTTGATTCCTAATTCGTTTTTGCAACAAATAAGCTTTTAGTTCCATTGTATTGACATTGGATAGGCCTTCTTATAGCTTGTTTGCAAAACTCGAAAGACCAGTATAGTTCCATTGTATTGACATTGGATAGGCATCCATCTTAGATTGGTTTTGTATTGACGAAACCTAGGAATACCCTTTCTTTACAAAGTAAGACAAGTAAGTCACTTACTTAGTCTTTGTAACGTGTAACGTTTTATCCCACTAAGGTATTTGGATATTCCCGGTGTAGGGGAAAATACACTTAGAAGGAAAATTCTTTTATGAATGACTCATTACATAATCCAAGTCAATGTTTTAAACATATAACAATCGGTTTATAAGACTTGCAATTGAACTTAATTTATATTAGAGTTTCGTCTACTCCTTTCGGAGATTACAAACTCTTGGTTGGGTTTTGTCTACTCCTTTGTGGAGATTACAAACCCTTGTTAATAATTTGATTTCACTTCAAGATAATTATATATATATATATATATATATATATATATATATATATATATATATATATATATATATATATATATATATATTAATTTGATTGGCAATTGGGAGAACCGTCTACTCACTTAAGTGAGACTACGGCCCTTTGGTCTAAAACCGGACACCTAAAATCCAACAGTTGAGAGATCAAATTTAGGGTTATTAAAATTACCTATGAGTCGGCGGCGTAGATCGATCAATGATGCAAGTGCGAGCAGCGAGATGCCGAGATTCAGACTTGGAGTTTGAGAGAGATCTCAGAGACAAAGAGTTCAAAACTTCAGAGAGAGATCTGAGAAACAGAGAGTTTGAGAGATTTAGACTTTGAGATTGAGAGAGATCGGAGTAGATCGATCAAGGTGACCCTCGATTGATTTCCGAATTCAATGAATGATACGAGTATAGAGACTTGAAATTTGATATCGCGTATAGAGAGAATGGAGAATGACTGAAAGAGAGTTTGAGAATCAAAGAGAACATAAACTGGAACTGGAAGCGGCTGTCGGGCGATACAAAACTAAACTGGCTATTACGGTCCGGACTGGACCGGACCGTAACCCGTCAGCAGAGGACCGGATGTACCGTCGGGATGCAAGAGACGGTCCGATCCATGGACCGGACCGTCCCGTAAAATCCGATCCGGTCCAGTTCTGCGGTCCGAACTAAAAGTGAACAGCCCTGCCTATAAGCGCTTTCGATAACTAGTCAAAAACCGTCACGGGAAATAAAATGCCCCCGGTTAAAAAAAGAATAAGGCCGCAGAACACATTGTGTGTGTTTGGCAGCCTAATAAAAAACACCGGGGTTGCAGTTATTGAGTGTTTTGTGGATAGTGTTTTCCGTTTTTAAGGGTTGCAGTTTTATAAAAAACGGAGAACTGTTTGGATTGTTTATGGTAGTGTTTTGGAGTGTTTTTTATGAAAAAGACTATTATGCCCTTGCTACTAACCGAATTTACTAGGGTAACCGGTATATTATCCCACTACCAGTCGAGAAGAAGGAGTCGCCTCACGCAGTCGAGAAGGAGTCGCCTCACACCATTTGCGCCGTCGTCATCTCCTGAGCATTTGCGTCGTCGTCCGTCCGTCCCGAGCATCTGAGAAGTTGAGAAGGAGTCGCCTCATCATGGAGTGTTCGCTATTTTCACGCCCCTGTAAACTTTTATCAAAAATGATAAAAGCTCACACGTTAGTAAAAATACGGTATGTTTTAAATTTATAAACAATAAATAAACACCGAATCTGTAGCGAACCCACAGTGTATGGGTCAATTACAGTTAGGGTAAGTATTCCAAGGTCGAACTCAGGGACTAAATGTTTGGAATGCAGATGTGATCACAGATAGCGTAAATCAAAATAAAAGAACGAGGTTGAAAAAGAAGGGAAGAAGGATCAAAGGAGTTTTGAAGGGTTTTCTGTAAAGTTCGCAATCAAATAACAGATTTGATCGAAAACCAAGTAAAACAGACAAACGAAAGTATATCAATAAAGAAAATGCGGATTCCAAGGATTCAAGGTCATCGTTATTACGCACGGACTCATGAAATCTCTAAAGATCTATGGTTACAAACTTCAGGGAAGAACGTTTCTAAACTGATAGTTTATTACCGGGTAAGTCTCAAGACTATCTAGTTCCAAACCAACTACCTATTACCGGGTAAGTCTCAAGGTAGAGAGGTAGGAAATTCTAAACAAACCAAATTCCGAACTAAGGGAAAGGTAAACCATTACCGGGTAAGTCTCAGGTATTACCCTACTTAGGACAGAATCTAGGCACACTCAACCCAATAGAGGTTTCCACCTCTATTACCTATGGTCGAACACTCAAGTATCCAAACGGGACATTACCGGGTAGGTCTCAATTCCGGTTTAGGTTACTAGCTAGATGAATTCTAACTAGGTTTAAGAACAGGTCAACCATAGGATTTCAAAGCTACTCGAACCAAGCAATAAGCACAACTCCATCATAGTCCGGGTAATAACGAATCCCAATTCACCTTGGATCCACACGAGTTTTAGCCAACAATCGACATTTCAAACGCAATCATCAATCCACTCAATTCAATGGAAGAAACAATCATCAATCCAAGTAATTCAATGGAAGAAGCAATTATCAATCCAATCAATTCAAGAGATTCAAAAGATTCAAGAGAGAATGCATAAACAAGAATCTAAAATAGAGATTAAAGAAGAGACTCAGCTTTATTGATAGAGGATTAGCAAAACGTCAAATTCCCCAATATTCGCGAAGTTCCTCAAAGCTCCAACAAGTTCAACAAGGGCTAACAATGGCCTAGGGCCAAGGGAGAAGAAAAGGGGAAAAAAGCTCTCTCCAAAGGAGCTCGAAATTTGAATGAAACGGGAACTTCTGGAAATCATTTAGGGCTTTGCTTTTATATCCCGCAATGGGTTGCCCTAAAACGAATCCGAAAATTAACGAAATAAAACGGCGAACAGGAATCTCGGTCGGAAATCTCGGTCGGTGACTGAGATTTTTGAAAGTCGGGGCCGAGATTTGCTTCGTGATCCAGCGTTGACGAAATCTCGGTCAGAAATCTGGGTCAAATGTGAAAAATCTCGGCCGAGATCGGGACCGAGATGGGGACCGAGATTCTTCGACAGAAACTTCTGATATGGGATCTCGGTCGAGCTGGCTCGGATCTCGGCCGAGATTTCTCGGATCTCGTCCGAGATCATGTGGATCTCGACCGAGATTGCTCCAATCTCGTGCGTTTCGTCTTGGCTCGTCTTTTCCTCCTTTCCCGTGCCTGCGTGATCGCTCCTAAGCGTCTATCCCGAGGCCTGATCCTCAAATGCATCATTTTAGCTCCGAAACACGCCAAAATACCTACAAAGACACCAAAAGTGTGTGTAGACATCTATACTCGCAAAGTTGCATTAAACAAGTATAAAGAACACAACTTAAGGCTAAAACATGCATGCGGGAAAGGAAAAACTAACTATATGCTCCACTAAACTAGGTCGATAATTCATGTTATCAATAGACATGAGCAATGATCTTATTTTTATCAATTAATTCACATAACAAATTTATGTATCTTTTTTCTGTTTTCACTTTTCATTTACAATGCCCAATATTATTATTTGCCAATTGCACATTTTTTTGTTAACAAAATAGGTCCAACACAACTACTTTGAATTACAAGCATTTGTAAGAAATCTGATAATCCTAGATGTTTTGAAGATGTTGATTTAGTGCAGTTTGATACACAATACATACTACATTTCTTCAATTAAAAAAATAGTGACATGATATGAAAGTTTGAAATTTTCTTTGGGCATGACTCATTTCATAAACCATCCAACTTCCCAAGACAGATTCTGTTAACTTAGCTGCTGCAACCTTGTAACATTGGGAGTATATACCGGGCAAACTGCAACAACTGAGCATGAGAGTAGCTTAGGGAATCGAAGAAGGAGTCGTCCGCCCCGAACATTTGCGCCGCTGCCACATACATAATGTTCACATCATTTTACTTGATATATTGGCATAGCAAACTTGCAATAGAAAACTAAAGCCCTCAGTATTGCTATTATTCCCAAGGGGCATTTGAGAAAATCATCTTGTTTCTTGGAAAAAAATTGAAATGTGAGAAATGACAATAAATGCACAAGGTACACTTAAGCTCAAATATTGGTGACAGTAAGACTACCAATATCCATATATTTCATATACAACTCTTCTTGAATTGTTCATTGGTATTTGGATACATATAAATTGTGAATTCGGGCCTAAAAGCGTAGATATCATCAATGTAATGAACGTGTCTTCAAGTCAAATGGCTTTTTCTATTGTACTGTTTATACAAATCCAAGATTCTCATGTTATATATCTAAATACTTATTATCATCATTTCTCTTTTTCTGTTCATATGACTTGATAAATTGTGAAGAATGGGGTGGTATATTTGAGCAAGGGGTTATTGCTGAGATTGAATATAGCAACTTGATGGAATGTGGTCAACCGGAACCTTGCCCAGAGATGCCAGTTGCTATGGATCAAACCAGTGATGAAGCTACTGATGAAATTGACTCTAGGCAGCCCATAATTAAGACTTTTGATAGACATATTCCAGTTTTATAGCTAAAAAATAACACGTCTGATGCAAAATTGTGCAGATCAAGCAGTAGGTACAACCTCAAAAATGATCAACTCATAAGCAATAAAGAGTATTTTGCTAAATCCAACTTAATAACTTGTATCATCGGCTTAATTTCACTGAGCATCTAGTAGCCTATAGGCAGACACAACTGTAACCCTTGACAATTCAATCCTTAGTGAGATCATTGAATCCAGAGGAAACTAAAATTTGAATTAAGGAAAACTAAAATTGGTATGGGTCAATATAGAGAAAACTAAAATTGGTATAGCTGAATTCCTAGCTTGAGCTCTTTCACGATCTTTGTCCCTATGTTTACCACGTTAGCTTGAGTTAAGGCTAACAATGAACAAATCAACCAAACAAAAAACGCATCCAAATTTTAAATCAATCAAAATAGGGGAAACTAAAATTTGAATGGCCGAAGTATGGTGTTTATGCAAATAATTGAAGACCAAATAAATCAAACAAGAAATAAATGTCAAAAACTTACAGAAGACAGAGATTTACCTCTGCAAAGTTGACTTAGTGGCTGCACATGGACGCTTGGGCTGAGAAGCAGAAGCCGAGGAAGATAACCCTAAAACCCAACACTATTGTTAATGAAGAGTTCGGTAATGAGATTGTACGAAGAAGAGGAGGATAAGATTACCTGCACAAAGTCGAATTGGTGGCTTAAATCGACGGCAATGGCGTTGACGAACAAACGACGATAAGGCTGGATTCACCTTCCTTCGCACATCGTTCTTCTTCGTTCATCGAGAGTTGAAAATGGAGGTGACAAAGGGTTATATTAATAGCTGGGGTAGAGCGTAATTAAAATAAACAGTAGGAATAAGAGGGTCTTTTTTGTTCCAAAAACACTCTCAGAAAAACGAAAACCATTAATTTTTTAGAGTTTCAGAATCACTCTCACAAAACGAAAATTGTACTTTTTTTCTGCCTACCAACAACTAGATAAAACACAAACACTACTAAACACTATTATTTAGGCCTTGCCAAACACACGTTGTCGGCTAGTACTCACACTTGTTTTTCATTTTGCAATTGGATTCTTGTTCCATTTGAATACAACGAAAAACAAAAAACCTAACCAGCATTCCGAGTCCGTCTTCTTCCCCAACCATCATGTGTCCTCTGTAGCCGTCTCCTCCTCCCCGCTCCGCTCCGCCTGATCTTGGTCCTGTTCGCCAGGCTGGCACCGGTGAGTCTTCCTACTCCTCAGATTCTTCCTATTAGCATGACTTATCCTCTCTAATGTCGGTAGCAAATTTCTCCGCCTTTAAATTCGACCGCCTCGGCCTTCGAATTTTGCAGATTTAAACTTAAAATAAAGTGTGAGTTCTTATCAAGAACAGTTGTATGTTTATTCTCGAGTTATACAAATGATCACAACTTCTTTCACTTTCAGCTTCTTGGTTTGTAGATCCACCGAGGTTTCCTCTTGTATAAAGTTCCAAATCTTATATAAGCCATCTTCATGGATTGTGGTCCGGAGGAAGGATAAATTCTCCAAACAATCCATGACTCTAGAATATATTTGAAATATTTATCAATTGTACTCCCATCAGTCTTTCCTGCACACGAAACAGCAACTTATTGATCCCTGTTGTATTTACTTATAAATGTCTTCATTGAATAAGAAATCACATTGCTCTTTTGTTTGAATATCCAGTTGAAAGTCGTAGGGAACATGCATAATTTGCTAGAGGGCTGAATTATACTGCCTTTAGGCAAGTATTATCTGAGTAGTAGGGTATGATTTTGGTGCGATAGAGTTGTATAGAGTAAAACTTGTGGTTGAGCGGCGAGCACCTGTACAGGCTCTTCACTCTGATAAGGTCTTATCTTTAAATGCTTTATGATGTATCAAACATGACAACATCTGATCTCAGCCTCAAGTAGCTCTCTAATTTGAAAGTCTTTGGGGGCAGTCAACCATCTAACAAAACATTTGAAGGGACTGTAATTGAATGTGTGTGACCTTGAGTTGATGTTTCATCCTGTTGTTGCCTAGTTTGATTGAATTTGAAGCCTTTTTTTCCAAAGGAAATTACTGGAGACTGACTATATCCTGTCAGAATGGTAAACAAAAGGGCAAGCTTTGGTTAATCTTCTGTTTGTGGGTAGCTGCTAAATGTAGTCACATTCAGATTGAGTTAATTTTTTGGTAGCTTTTTGTTGTTTTGGTTCAGTTAGCTACATGAAACAGGGTCTTGGTTTTGCTTAAATTTGTTAATAAAAACTTATAATACAATAATATTACTAATATATATCGCTTTCACTGCAGGACATGTCTAGATCCAATGATTCGGCTTGATGTTATTTGATGTGAAGTTTGAAATAAATTTTCAGAGAGTCAAATTAAATTTTCCATTAACAACTGTGTTGCTAAGTGCATTTCAACCAGTACATTTCTTTTCAATGAGGGATATTAAACTACCTTCTCCTGCTCTTACTGATGAAGAATCCCGAAAGCAGCAGGATGGCTCCTTGAGCACCCCTGAAATCGAAAAGACCTATGTCCATCGTGTTTATGACGCAATCGCCCCACATTTCAGCTCAACTCGATTTGCGAAGTGGCCGAAAGTTGCATCATTCTTGAGCTCCTTAGCCAAAGGGTCACTTGTTTTGGACGTAGGATGTGGAAACGGGAAGTACCTCGGTCTGAATCCAGAATGTTTCTTTATAGGCTGTGACATCAGTGCACCACTGGTTAACATTTGCGCCGATAGAGGCCACGAGGTTCTAGTTGCTGACGCGGTGAATATCTTCTACAGAGATAACTTTGCTGATGCAGCAATCTCGATTGCTGTACTGCATCACCTAAGCACAGAGACTAGAAGGAGGAAGGCAATTGAAGAGCTAGTTCGAGTGGTGCGAAAAGGCGGTTTGATCTTAATAACAGTATGGGCTGTGGAGCAAGAGGATGAGGGTTTACTTAATAAGTGGACCCCATTAAATGAGAAGTATTTAGAGGAGTGGATTGGACCTGGTAGCCCTCGTGTCCGCAGTCCCAAGACTGCGTCCAAGCTCGAGAGTATTCCGGAAAGTGAAGATCAGCAGGAATACTTTGTTCCATGGCACTTGCCTTATCATCGTGCTGAAGTCAGCGGTGCCTCTGCAATTGCACTTGCAAATGGGCTTGCAAAGAAAGATGATAAGAAGGGAACTGTCGTGTATAACCGATATTATCATGTTTTCAGCAAGGGCGAGCTTGAAAGGTGATCTATGGACAAATCGAGTGTTTTTCTTCTCGGGTTGTTTTGTATATGCGTCATTCTTGTTTTGGTGTGCTTGCAGGTTGGTATCTGGGATGAGCAACACGGTTATTGTAGATCGTTTCTATGACAAGTCCAATTGGTGCATTGTTCTTGAGAAAACACGGTGACAAGAGGATGATCGGACGTGGTGGTAACTCCGATCACCGACAGCTACATGGGGAGTTTTATGAATGGTGTACCAAAATATCTTTCTTGTCAAGGTGCGATTCTTTTTGAGCATTGTTGGTGTACTATGAAACAATGTTGGTGCAACTGATAGCAAACATTAAATTGCGTTTTCCCCTTTTATGCATTTTGCCGCCTTTCTCCATCTTTGCACGTTCGTATAAGACCAAAGTGATAAATTTGGTGTAAACCTAGCTACAATTTCTTCCTGCTCCCGTTCTTGTCCAGTTGCCCCCATGCCCATGATTCTTTTTTTCTTTAGGAAACGGGTAAGGAAACTAGATCACCTGAAACAATGGTGAAACAAAAGGCCGAGAAAATTGGCTGAAGGAAATAACCGTCAAACAACTCACACAAGCAAAAATCCAAAAAGAGAAAAATGAAAAAAAGGGAAGCGAAAGGGACCATAATAGGCAATCCTTTCTCTGTCATCCTTGATCCTCACTCGAGCTTTGCAAGAGGCTCTTTCACTTCGATTCTATCTTTTTGCTCCTCTCTATTCCGATGCTTTGCAAGAGGCTCTTTCACTTCGATTCTATCTTTTTGCTCCTCTCTATTCTGATTTTGTTGGAAAGGTTTGGGTACTAAAAAAGCCTAGTAACCCGAGAGGTAGTTATGCGGCCGGTAAATACACAAAAGCTCTTTAAACCAGTGGATGGAGAACGATATCAACAACGGACAACATAAGGCAGGGCAACGAGAGCATCAACCATTGAGTTGATTTTTCAAAATGTATGCTTGATACAAACTTTTTCAAACGCTTGTAAAAAGACCAATGTGGTTTCAATCGTATTTCAACTTGTCAAGGATTTTCAAATCCTTCAAATACTATTGATCATATTTAAGTCAATTGAGGGTCTTGAACAAGAGAAGTTTTCCCTTTTTCGTCTTTTTTCCATCTTTTAGGATGTCATGATTTATTTATTTATTTTTTTTCCTTTATGATGTTTTTTTGTTGGCCAATTGGTATTCCAAGAGATTTGGTTGAGTACATTTGTGGAGCTATGGTGAGCAGCAGGCGACCAAGGTCTTCCAAGTGATTGTATGTAGAAACGCACATTTTTCAGAACAACAAAATGTTGTCCCAACCGTTGTTTAGTCGAAATTCCATTTTTATTATTTTCCTAATAAAATTTTTGATTTTAGGAGCAATGTCTACTTTCTAGATCCACGTTCACGTGAATTCCGTCTTCCTCTTTCAAAATATATCAAGTTCACAAAAGAAAAGGGGGTTAGGAATTAGCAAATCCAAAGACACAAATATTGCTCTACAATACAAACTTATATGGAAGATACTAGAGGAACCAGACAATGTTTGGGTGTGAGTTCTATCAGAAAAATATTTTAACGACAAAAACATCTTGGAATATACCCAAAAGGAAGTAGGTCTTGACAATGGAAAAAACTTAAAGTTTAAAAGAAAATTTTTAAAAAAGGATTACGATGGCAAGTGGGGAATGGAGAGTATATCAAAGTTTGGATAGACAACTGGATAATGCCAGATCCTATTATTGATTTGGTACCCAATCGCACAAACATAAATACCGATCTTAGGGTTTGTGACCTAATATCCTCAAGTAAAACATGGGACATGGAAAATATTAAGAACATCCTTGGTGGCCACATTCCGAACTCAGTATTATCTAAATTTGAAACAATCAAAATCCCGACCAATAGTTGTACATATAGACTATATTGGACACCGGACAAATTTGGGTGGTTCCCTACAAAATATGCTATGGAAGTTGGACATTCCCCCAAAAATAAAAAACTTTGTATGAAAAATCACAAAAAAGAGGTCTACAAACTAAGGAGAGACTAGGAATCCAAAACATTGTAGTACCGATGGATTGTGTTTTGTGTGACCATAACCTGAAAGACCTAGGACATATGTTAATTGAATGTCCAATAACAAAACAAACTATGACAGACATGTTACCGAAATCAAGTAACATCATTAACACAATCAATTGGAACCCATATCGACCAAGTGAAACAATAAACCATTTGAGAGACAATCTTGAATGGAAAGACTTAAGGGTTGTGTTTTTTTTACTTGGTGGAGTGTGTGGTACTTCAAAAACCACATAATTGTACTAAGCTGAAGTTTGTTTTATAGTGATTTTTGTGATGGATTAGCGGAAGAAACTACAAGAATCAATGCAACTTCTTTTTTCAAAGGAAATATGAACTACAACGTCAATGTCAATAATCTAAACGGCAACTTCCTACAATGTCAATAATCTACAACTACAACAATTATCTACAACATAACCCTTATATATGAGTGCTAACTACTACAAACATTTCCTTCAATGCTATTTGCCTGCAAAACATAAGCTTAAAAGATGAAAGAGGATAATTATTGTATTTGAAAGTTGAAAGGGACTAAGGGGGTATCTTGCAACGTTAAATATTGGGAGAAGAAGTTAAGAGAAAAGAAGAAAAGAAAAAAAAAGAATCAATTACATTTTAGAGTTTGTTTATGATAATTTGGCGTGTAAAAATAATTTAAAAACCTTAGAGGTAAAAATAAGAATAAATGGAATTTCATTCCCTTCGAGCGGTATCTATTAGTTAGAAAAAACAACGTGATCAATCTTTTTTTATTTTATATTTTTTGATCACTAAATTACACCAAATATACTTGATGTATTCGAGAGTTCGAAAATCATGAATAGGTACTTGAAAATCAAATTTGCAGATAGCCTAAAGATTGAAATTTCAATAGCTTTTATCCCTTTAAGTGAGTAAACGGACAGACCAATACTGTACGCATAGACACGTAGATTAGTTGATAGCCAAACATGCTATATTTTTAAGAAAAAGGTCCGCTTTCAGCCGGGTCGGGTGTGGCTTGAAGGTAAGTGCCGCAAATGTCAATACTATTCGTTGATACGTCCCGTTGAAGCTACAGTGTTAACTCGGACTTTGCAGAGCTCTTCTGATGGCGGTGGCTATGAAGCTTACCACTAGGGCTCTTCAACCATCTTGCCATACACATGCTTACTCTCCTTCTGATCCACTTTCAACTTTCTCAAGCTGTCGCTTCTCCTTCATGCCTGTCACGCCCTTTCAACGGCGTCGTTCTCTCACTTGTAAGTTCCTAGCTACTCTACTGCTCTACTTTTCCCGTGTTCTATATTCGGATGAAATCTGCTTCACGCGTCGCCCAATTGTTATTTCCCCCTTTTCATCTGCGGGTGCTTTACTTCTATGTTGCGAAAGTGTCTTAGGGTGTGTAATGAGAAGCTCTTTTGCACGGAATTTGGCTTTTCATTCTCTAGGACGATGACTGTGTGGCTAAGAGCAAAACACCATCTTCATTTGGTTTGGATTTCCTTTATTGGTTCTCGGCTATTCTTGATGTTTGCTTCATTTCCTTATATCACGAGTTAACTATAGGGTGATTTTCATCTTGTCGTAGAGGAGATTCAAGTTTTTTTTTTCTCTAACAACGAAGATGAAATCTCTCTTCTGACAAAAAAGAAATAACCATTCACTGAATGCTTTTGCTGTTAGGAAGCGCGTTTTTGTATATCTTCATTGGGTCTTTTCATTTAACATAACTATAAAAACTTAATACTGCAGTCTCAGTATAAAGGTTGCAGTACTCGCACTATATGACAGATTTGTTTCGTTCATTATTTGAGTCTGAAGAGTGAAATAGGCATGCAATCTTTTTTTACATAATTTCCCAGAATTATATAAGCCTTTAGAGTTAATTTTGTATCCATTGTTGTTCTTTGTTTGGGTCCTATATATTTATCCTGCAATTGATTTTAATAAAAAATAAACAATATACTAAAGCTATACTTTCTTACAATACCAGGTTTTCACTTGATTGTTAAACCACAGAAGATGGAGCATTTCTTTGTTAGAGCGACAAAGGATATTTTATCTTCAGGCACGAGGGATGAGGAGCGGGCAGTGTTATTGGAGCCTTTCCATGACAGAGCTCAACGTGAGTCCCCAGAAATTGGTGAAAATGAAAAAGGGGAGGATGGTTTTGATACCACTGATCAACAAATGATCAGTGTTTGTGACAAACTGATTGGAGTCTTTTTGGTTGACAAGCCAACACCAACAGAATGGAGAAAGCTATTAGTTTTTAGCAAAGAATGGAGCAATATCCGCCCCCACTTTTACAAACGTTGTCAGGACCAAGCAGATTGTGAAGATGACCCTGGGAAGAAACAGCAGCTACTTAGGCTTGGAAGGAAGCTCAAGGAGGTGGGTCCAGTGACGTTGGGAATTGCCTCCCTTTTCCCATCACTTCCTTATCATGTAGCTTAAGACCTCCTTAAATTCGATGTTTTGTCACTAGTTCCAGAAGACAACATTGAAATGATATCAAAGAAGTTGTCCCTAGTACTTCGGATTTGTACCAAACACCATAAATTAGTAATGTCCTAATAAACCTGTGTTATGAATCATGCTTTTTTTAAAAAAATTCTCTGACATCGTTCTTCATCATGGATATTTACATTCTAACATGTGGAGACTTTTTTCCAGATTGATGAAGATGTTGAAAGGCATAATGAACTTTTGAAGAGGATAAAAAATCTGCCTTCTGAGTCAGATATAGTTGAACTTGTCCGCAGGAGACGTAAAGATTTCACTAAGGAATTTTTTATCCATCTTCACGCTGTTGCTGAATCCTACTATGACAACCCTCAAGAACAAAATGGTGAGAATTCATTCTTGTTTTATTTTCTGGATATTCCTTTTCTTTATCGAGATAATTGGTTGCTTATGAATGAATCATCATCGTCTCTGTGTAGTAAGGCTCTAGTCCGTTGCTACTTCTATTTGCTGCATAATGGAAAACCAATTGTGACTTTTTCTTGTATTTTCTTCCTTTGACTTGTTTGTTTGCAATGTGGCAAACTTAGTTAGGAAATAAATATTTTTGTTTCTTTTTAGTTCTTGTTTGAGTTGTTTCTTACCCCTGCTCATCCAATGGAAGTGATGGGTTGACCAAACCCGATGGAGCTAGGGTATTAGTGCAACCAAGAAACGACAATGGTTCAACGATGATATATCCATCAATGAGCCAATAGGAATGGTTGTTTAGTAGATATTCAAGGAAGGTGGGATCTTGAACTCGAATAAATGGGGAGTTGTAGAATGGGTAGTTTTCATCAAAAGTAACATCAGCATAGACATATGTTTGTTTTGAAAGAGGACAATAACACTTGTAACCATTATTGGTATTGGAATAATCTATAAAGCTACATTTTCTAGCCCTAGGATCAAGTTTACTCTGACATGGAGTATGAATATGGACAGTCGTAGCTCACCAAAAAACTCTAGGCTCTAACCTATGGCTAATCAAGATCTTAGGAAAGAAGGTTTTGGATTTTGGTACTAGAGTGTATTAAAAGGGATTTGATTGATCAGAAAGACTGCTGTGAGGATGCTTCTCCCTGGTAAATTTTTGGAGCATGGGATTGAACATGACAACCTAATGACATTAAGAATGTTACCACTTTTCTTTTAATGAGACCACCATTCTGCCGACGTGTATACACACATGAGGACTCGTGAACAATGCCTTTAGAGATGAACAAGGATGACAAGGTTTGATTGTAATAATTCTTTTTCATTTTTTAAATCGAATGCATTCGATGGATTTACCATATTAAATGAGAATTGTGGTGTAAAACGATGGGTAATGGTACTAGCTTTTAATTTGTGCTTAAGGAGGAATAACCAAATCACCCGAAGCCCCATGCAATCGTCAGTTAAGGTAAAAAACAATGAAACCACATCAATATTTTTCACTGGTATAGGTCCCCAAATATCGCCATGAACTAATTCGAGGGTAAAAGACATCTTTTGTTTTTAATAGGAAACGAGGCCCGTTTTTATTTGTCCTATTCACAAGTAGAACAAACAAGACTTTTAGACTTTAAACCAACAAAAGATTAGGAAACAAATGCTTCATAAGGGAAATGAATGGATGATCAAGGAGATAGTGTTGAAGCCAAAAATTAGATTTAATGATGGTGCTTAGGTGAGTAGTAGCACGAGGTTTCTCCAAGAAGTAAAGGCTCCCCGTTCTCTCTACCAATTCCAACTCCAATCATCTTCCTTGAGCCTTGTTCCTGTATTACATAACCAGAAGAGGTTTAGCAACATCACAGTTTAAGATCATTATTGAGTTAATTAATTAAAATGAGGTTAGATGAGAGAATGGGTATGAATAGATCATCAAATAAAGGAAAAGAGGAAGATCCAGGAACAGTGCCACTTCCTAAGATGGGTGCAGACTGCAGAGGTCCCATTTGCTGTAATAAGATGTTTCTGACAGGAAAATGGGCAGTATGAAGTAAAAGAAGAATGATCATTTGTCGTATGATATGTTGCTTGAAGGGCCTTCAACATGTTCTGCACATGTTTGACCTCACAACCATTTCAGTAGGAGGGCACAAAGTTGTTGCAGCAGCAATCTAGGCTTATGGCTGAGATGATTGCAGTGAAGTAGGAGGCTGGTGCAAATTGGAGGAGTAAGTCGAGGGTTTAGCTTGAGGAGTGTGAAGGATTCTTTATTCCCCAATATCGGCTAAGAGGTCTTCCAATAAGTTCTCAACATCTCTGATCTCTCCTTTTTTTTGTGTGTATTTCTTGCATGGGTCATGGGTGCACCATAGATCATTAATGCCTTCCTTTCCTGTTTTTGAAAAAAGTGCCATATTTTCAGAATCTGCTGGGGTGCATGAAATTTGTGGTGGTAAGCTCAGTTTCTTGAGTTTTCTCCATAGATGGCAGAATACTATGGTGATGGCAAATTGCGGCAAATGTGTCGGCCAAAAGAAAAAAAGCAACTCTCTAGAGGAGCACTGATACAATGAGAGTGAATAGAGAAGAAGTGATGTATTATTGAAGGGCAATAAACCTATATTTAATAAATAAATAAATATAATATAAGTAAAATTAAATAATAAATAATAAACTCTTCTATGGTAGCTAGAGCATCTAGGTGGCTATATCTACGAACTTACACATAATTTCTTCTTGAGAATAAACAATAACAACTAATGATTACGTAAAGGGAACTCTTCCTATGGACTTTATTAAATAGCTATATTTGGACTGATATCAGTTACCAATCTCTTTTGTGCCGTGTTCTTAGTGTGTTTGTGATATTTGTTCATCTTTAAATTAATAATGTGAGATTCAGCAGAAGGATATTCTTAGACGTATATATGGATTGATATCGATCAGTACCTTTATTGGATAAGACCTAATCTAGTTCAGAGCGACTTAAATAGTTCTAAGAAGATGGTTATGATTTAGGCTTTGTTTGTGTCAGTATATCTGTCCATCCGACTCGTTATCATCAGTATTGGTTGTAATTAAAGCAATACTAGATTTTATTCATTCATAGGACTACTAAATTGCTCTTGTGGGACAGTGGATGGTACATACAAACCTGAAACATAGCTGGAATATGATATTCATTCATAGGATATCTTGGATGTAGGTTCTGTCACATTCATGGACCTTGCCTTCAATTCATCTCACCTTGAGGACAAGGCGACTTTTTGGGATAAACCCAGAAAACCTAGGTGCACTATTGGCTGTTTTCATTTTTCTATTTAAAGTTACTCAATTTTCCTATTTTTTATGACACTTCTCCGTTAACAATCCACTTTCTTTTCGTGGGAAATACTAGATTTTATTTATTGTCTCGTAATTTTATTTGGGTACATGTTAAATTTGTCAAACTGTGATCTCTTTGTATGTGCCTGTCTAGCTGTGGTGAAGCTTGGGAACTTGTGTCTGAGTCTCATACAAGCCTATGATCAAGCAACAGACAGCATTGAAGCCCTGAATTCCGCTGAGTTAAAGTTTCAAGATATTATCAAGTCTCCCTCTTTAGATGTTGCTTGTAGAAAGATTGATAGTTTGGCAGAAAAGAATCAACTTGACTCTGCACTTGTTCTCATGATAACAAAAGCGTATTCAGCAGCCAAGGAAACCAACATGACCAAGTCTGAGGTGAGAAAACTGTAGCTTTGAGGAGAAGCTTATTGTAATACTAAAATGACTGCAACTATTGTTTCCCTTTTCTTCGTTCACTTCATCTGGCCATTTTCGTCTTTAATACTTTCTGGTTATTATGGGCTATGGATAGGACAAGGGTGAGATGTAACTAGTTGTGTCTGAGTGGCTGACTCATCTGGGTTGGATATCCTCATATCCACGTTTAGTGTTTATCAATGGATATAGGGCGTATGATTATGTGGTTTTATGAACTATATGTTATATGACTAGAAATAGTACTAAAATCAGTAGTATAATTCTAAAAATAACCTAGAACTAAGTATTGGAAGTATGCTTTCTTTTTCTTTCTTGTTCAAGTAAAAACATGTATATATATACATACATACGATTTGTGGTTTGTTTTTTCTGCAAAGAAAATTCATTCTGTGTTGCTAGCTTGCAGATAATTATCTTAATATTTCCTTGGTGCATCTGTTCAAAACCTTGTCCTACATAATGACAGAACTATCTTTTTGAGTAGTCGATACCTGCTTTTTAGAAGCTGGTTATGCTTTGTAATAACTCATAAGATGGATCCTCAATAAAAAAACACGCAAAAACACATCACACACTAGTTAGACCAGAACCAGGAGTATACTGCCTCCCTAACCGGAAGGCAAAAGTCCATCAAGCCTTAGGCACATAACCAACTACAAAAGATACAAGATAGATGGTGGTTGATCCCAGTAGAAGCACACTTGCTATTCATACTGCTAATGCCTCAACTTCACCCCCAATGTCACACTAACAAAATCCTCTCACTGCCTGTAGCTGAATTGATTCTTAACTGTGCTAGCTCAGCATTTAACCTTCGACAGTCTTTCCTTAATTATCTAATAGAAAAGGAAGTGGTTGGTCCATTTAAACTTTGAGAAACCATAAAACAATGCTTTTCTAGTCTAAAGGTCTCTTCATACTAAATGCAGCCATTTTTAAAAAGTACTATCTGAAGGACTTCACAATCATTGTTCTTATAGGCACTAGGTACATCTAGGTGCAGGGGTTCCTGGAGCCTAGACGCGCCTCTTTGAAGATTTAGAATGAACTATTTAAGGAAAAGGATGGATGGATGTGTAGGGGAAGGAAAAGGGGATTTTACTAGCAGCTGCAGAGGAGTGAAGATTTAGAATGAACTATTTAAGGAAAAGGATGGATGGATGTGTAGGGGAAGGAAAAGGGGATTTTACTAGCAGCTGCAGAGGAGAGGACTTCAATTCGTATGGGAGGGAAAGGGGGAGGGGAAGGGTATCAAGGGATGGATGGACGTGTAGGGGCAATATATATTTCCTTACATTAATAGAATATATTTTTGTCAATAGGAACAAAGTATTTTTGGAAAAAGTATAATCTTTTACTGACTTTATAAAAAATTAAAAATCAGGCCCTGAGGGTGTGCCTCCTCAAAGGGGCTGCACGTGCGTCTTTGCAGGAGTAGGACTCTTGTTGCCTGGCACCTAAGGCGCGCCTTCTAGAACACTGTTCACAATACAGTATTTGCAGCTAGGCGTGACCTTACTTTGATGTGTGACATTTAGTTTCAAACATTTTGCTTGCTCAACTGTTTTGATGATATAGTACATAATCTCCTGGATCTTCCATGATACACATATGCTAGAGGACAATTTGCAATCTACCAGTTTGAGATGGTTCTGGAGTGTATTATAAAGAAAACGTTGAATCGAGATTCCTAGGACTTCATGAGTTCTCTATATTAATGCTATTGGTTTCTGATTACAATATTCACAATTTTTAGGATCCTGATTTACTTCGAACCCAAAGGGAAAAAAATTACAGAAAGTTTCTAATTGGATTATAACTGATACTATTCAAGTACACGTCTCTCAGGTTGAATGGTTGATCTTGAGAATCAATGGATTACTGCTCTGCTTATTGTTTCCATTCTTCTGTTTTCTGCAATCAGGTAAAAGATGTCATGTTTCACTTGTATAAGACTGCAGTAGGCAATCTTCAGAGGCAAATGCCAAAAGAGATGAGGATCATCAAATATCTTCTTAAAATAGAGGATCCTGAGGAAATACTTGCTGCCCTGAATGATGCATTTACTCCAGGATTGGAGATCGAGGGTGATGCCGTTGACAGTTTATACACGTACGCATGCCTTTGAACCTCCTTTGATTGTCAAAGAATGAAAATCTGGTGTTTAAATGAATGACACATTTTTAAATGAAAATGTGACAGGACGCCTGAAAAACTGTACACATGGATGAGTACCGTTGTGAATGCATACCATCATAGCCAAGAAGGAAGTCTTATAAGTCAAGCAAAGGACTTGCTGAACCCCAAAATTATTCCGAAATTGGAAAATCTCATGAAGCTTGTACAAGATAAGTTCATGTGAAGACGACACTTTGTGGTAAAAGGACTTGTGACTCGTCAATCATATTATTGTCATATGATGCTACTGCTACTATTGTTTCTTGCTGCTTACCTCTTCCATTGTTCAGTGACAGATTGCTTGAAATGAACAGACTAAACAAGTTGGTCATGAATGGGCGATAATCACTGCATGTAACACTCTCAATGCTTGTGGGTGGTGAGTTCTTACCCGTGAAAGTCCTCATTACGTATGTGTATGATCATATTATTTGTAACTGAGAACTGACATTCCGAAACTAGCAGCCAGAGATATTTTACAGTCACTTTCTTGTAAATACTATTGGATGTTGTTGCAACAAGTGTTGGTATATATAGATGGGATGCATCAGTTTTGCAAAAACTAACTTAGTTTTGGGTATTCTCGTGGTGAATTGTTAGTTATGTTCAATTTCCTTTGTAGGCATTCTAGGATGGGCAGTGAACATGCGTGTGTCAATAATCAATCAATGTCATTGTTGATTGATCTCAAACACCAAACTCAACAAACACGAAAAAAAACAACAGGGAGAGAAGCACAATGAGGTCGAGCGACCACTAGGGAGGTCGAGAGCAATCTCCACAACAACAAGACATAATGATAATAAAGTAATTATAAGCTCTAGATCACCACAGCATGCATACAATAGATTTCAATTGGTAATTTCACAATATCGAGAGAGGTAATTTCACAATATCGAGAGAGGTAATTTCACAATATCGAGAGACATAATGATAATAAAGTAATTTTAAGCTCTAGATCACCACAACATGCATACAGTAGATTTCAATCGGTAATTCCACAATATTGAGAGTAAGTAAGAGTTATGTAAAAGACAACTTCGTTTGATTGTCACGTGGTCATGATCTATTGCTCGAGGTACATCAATGTTGTGACCCATTGATTGACATGTACCCAAGTCGTTGCCGAATCTTCACATCGAACTTAGCATGGAGGGAAGTGAGCTACACTCTCACCGAAAGCTAAATACCTTGAAGAACATATTGTAAAATACTACCATAACTCATACAAATAATACACTCAATACATAAAATCAATCCAACATCATATATTAATGCAAGTGCTCACAAGACTCCAAAACAAACCAGATATGCAAGACATACATGAAAACTCATACTTTATTAATTAGAGGGGAAACATAAGGAGGCTGAGCGGGGTGGTCGTGCGACCACCAGCAAGTCGAGTGACCACTAGGTTGGCGCTCAACCGGTGGTGCAAATCTCTACTACTCTTCCTAACCATCAAAATTGGGACTGAAATTGAACATCTAAACCTAATGGTTACAAGCCTTATTTATAAGTTTATGGATGAACCTGAAACTCTAGATCTACCAAGATCTTATCTTCTGATAAGATAAGATCAAATCTAAATGATAGAAGGTCCAAATGGACGGGCCAAAAGTCCAGCCACCCTAAAATAGATACACGAAAGAAAATAAGACGTCGAAGCAAACAAGTCGTCCAACGAGCTCCTAGGCCAAAGTCGTGGGCCTGGTCCAAAATTGCTCTAGAACATTTCTTGCATCGACGGGAGGCCATTTCGAGGTTTTTTGCAAAAGTTGAGGATGAAGTGGTCACGTGGTTTTGCACACTTCACGGTGTTCTTTACTTCACTATAGGATTACAATCATTTCCGTCTTTGATCTTTACTTCTTTGACAACAGGAAAATTCTTAGTGTGTATTAGGACTACTTATGGGCTCGGCGGCACTGTTTCATCATTAGGGTTTCCGGTTTCTCGCAGCTGCAGTTTTTGGCTTCATCGGGATTCGGCAACTGCTTCGATTAGGGTTTACGAGATCTATATTGTGATAGTCCATTTTATCCTTTTATTATTACATTTTTCCCTTATACCCCTCTAATTAATTATTTTTAAATTAAAAATTTTAGCGATTAAAAAAAAGAACTAAGTACCCGGTTCTTCTCTTTAGACTATTATAATAACAAACACTATTTATATGATAATTCAAATGTACCCCAACTTATAAACTACAAGCAAACACATCTTATGATTTATCTCTTCTAACTAGAATAACTTTCCGTATTCGCCCCCTAATCCTTTTCACCTTGCATGTGATGGGTATTGTGTTTCATATTCTCGAATTCATGTCCTAATAGAATTGCTCGATGTGGTGATGTTGAAATCTTATAAGTTGCTCCCTGTGTTTGTACTGTCATGCACAACCGTTATATTTGCCTGAACGAAACTAGATCATTATCATCAATAAACAAGAAAGATTATTTATAATAAATGGTCGGCCCTTGCATATTTTTATATGTCAGAGACAATTGGATATGAAACAAACAAATGTCACTTGTAAGAAGCTATCCGAATACAAAATGCAACTGAAAATAAAAATAACTTTACTTTGGTACTAAAAGCGAAAGTCTATTAAAATTAGCTTTCGAGAAACCATCAAAATTTACAAATAAAAAAGATCGAAAGAGAAACTATCAAATTTGCAAATAAAAAATATCGAAATTAAGGGTGACAATTTGTGTGTATCAAGGTGTTCAAGGTTTTTGGAATTGTCGTTGAAAGGTCGAGATGTAATTGATGGATCTTTGATTCTTTGGCGAAGTCCAAATTAAGCATGTCTATAGATAAATTATTTGAGTTGTTGTCCGGTTAACTCATTTGAAAATATCGATACCCAACACCACCCTGAACTTCATGCTCTTATCTGAAATGAAGGTTTTAGGTTGTTGACTATCTGCTGTGTAAGTGTGTTTACTGTTTATTTCCCATAAGAAGGCACTGTTTGTAAACCCTCGTTTCATATTTAAATAAAATTTCTGTAACACATCAACAATAAAACTAATTTACTGAATTTAAATCCCAACCTCCACCAATCCAACTTAAACCTGGGTTCTTCCTCACTCTTGACCCTGTCATCTCTTTCCTTAAAACCAATGCTTCCTTGAAGCTACCATCTGAGAAATATATGTTTGACAGTAGAACATAACCTAAAGAGTTATCAGGATCTAGCTCCCTCACTTTTTCAAAAGCCAACTTTGCCAACTCTGTTTCATTGTGCTTCCTACATGCTCCAAGTAATGAAATCCAAATCACAGCATCAGGTTCCATCGGCATTGTTCTTACTAATTTCTCAGCCTCCTGAATAAGTCCAGCTCGACCATACAAGTCAATCATACACGCATAGTGATCAATTTCCGGGACAACTCCATGAATTTGAAACATCTCATTGAATATCTTACCGCCTTCCTCTACCATTCCTGCATGACTACAAGCAGCAAGAAGGGAAACAAAGGTAGAAGAATCAGGCTGCACATTCATCTCTGAAAACAGCTCTAATGATTCCCTAGATTGGCCATGTAAACCATAAGCTTTCAAAAGAGAGTTCCAAGAGACTGTATCTCGCATTTCCATTTCTTCAAAAACTTGTTTGGACATGTCAAGAGAGCCACATCTAGAATATGCATGAACCAAAGCATTTCCAATCAATATGTCACCTTCAAATCCAGTTTTGACTACAAGTGAATGTATTGATGAAGTATACTGATTATCCATAAGACTCGCGCAAGCCTTTAATGCGCTTAGAATTGCATACGCGTCTGCTGCAAATCCTTCTTGACGCAGTTGATGAAAAAGTTCAAGGGCTTTTTGAGGATTCTGAGAAGCAAGTGTGCTTATTATTTCTGTCCACATAACAAGATCCCGATGACTCTCAGCATCTGTAAAGAGCCTATAGCAATCATACAAGTTGCCGCCAAGGTACGAGTAGGCTTTCAGCAAAACAGTAGAGACTTCAACTTCTCTAATGAGTCCAGTTCGGATGGAGAGACAATGCAACTGATAACAGTATTTAAGTCCTAAATCAACATTATCTCTATCAATTGCAGTTAAAGAAGATATAGTGCTTAGGAGTGTGGCACGGTCAAAAACAATTCCATCTCTGTGCATCTGAGTAAAGATTTCAATAGCTTGCATCCAACGACCATGAGTTTCAAATCCTTCAATCAGTGAATTCCAAGATACAAGATCATGGCATTCCATGCTTTCAAACACAGCCAAAGCCTCGTCTTTCTGGTCACTGACACTATAACTTGAGTGCCCAACGTTGTTGGAGTACATAGCAATTAGAGCATTGGAAACATAGAGATAAGCGTCAAAACAAGTTTTGAGAGTCAAAGCGTGCACCTGTCGGCCCTCGTTGTATCCACAAGAAGTCAGCACAGTGGAATATGCATACTCAGTAGGATGGAGGTGAGCCAGCATATCAGCAAAGACTCTAAAGCATTCTAAAGGGCGGCCATACTGGCTATAACCGGAAAGAAGAGCAGTCCAGGAGACTATATTTCTGCTAGTCATTTCAGCGAACAGTTGGTGTGCATACTCTAAACGACCACATTTTGCATACATATTTACAAGATGATTGTCAAGTACAAGGTTAGGAGGGCGGTTGGGGTGGCGATGGAGCAAGTGGCGGTGGAGGGATTCGCCGAGGCGGAGCTGGCGGTGGCGTGCGCAGGCGTGAAACAAAGCTGAATAGGAGGCAGCATGGAAGGGGCTATCAAGGGAGTAGAACAGCGAGAATGCCTCAGAAAGGAGGCCATTGGCGCACAGGGAACGCAGGGATTGGAGGTGGAGGTGAAGAGAGTTGGTAGGTGGTGAGGCGAAGGTGGTAGTGGAGAAAATTCTTCTCAGGAAAACGCGGCTGCTACTCAACATCCAAAACCATGGAACCTTCAACTTCAAAGCTACACGAAGAAACAGGAGAGAGTGAAGCAGTAGTCCCCACTCCCCAGTAAAAATTGTAAAATTGGATGGGGTTGGAGTTTATTAATAGAAACCCCGAAAATATTTTTTTCAATTTCATTTCTATTATTCTCCTCTTTTCTCCCAATTTTTATTACTCAAAATACTCACTGGACTATATACGTATTTTGATTTTTGAGGTGCTATTTTTTCAAAAATGATAAAATGTCATTTGTTTTGTGTGGTTATAATTTCTTTATTTTATGTGTTAGGTTTTGGTTTGAAAATTGAAATTTAAAATATGAACGTTTTAGTGTTGTTATAGTTGAATTTTTTTAAAATTCATGAATTAGTATTATTTGACAAAAAATTTGGACAAAAATCTATCAAACTCTGAATTTTTAGAAGCATTCATAAATTCAAAACGGGACATTCATATATGGTTATTACATATTTTGAGACATAACGTGAAAATTAAAATTTTGTGATGGGATCACCCGTGAAATAGAAAATACGCTAGGACCCAACATTTTAGTGTTTTTTCTTTTTTGAATACACGGGTAAGTAACTAGGCATGATCACCGTCTGTTGGCACACCACCCTATGACATCCTTTCGGATGAGAACTTCGACTTATTGTGGGATGACTCCTGCTGCTGCAGAGCTGTCTTGGCCTAATGTCGCGAGCTTGTCCGCAACGCCATTGACTTCTCTGAAAATAGGATTAACCTTTACTTGCGCAAAATCAGCTAATATTAATGAAATGTCAGTAATAATAAGTTCGATCTCCCACGGTGGTTTCTAGGTTTTATTTATTGCGTTGATAATCATTAGGTTATCCCCTTCAATTTCAATATTCTTTATTTTCAATTCTTTTGCTTTTAATATGCCTTTCCGAAGGGAGAGTGCTTTTGTATGCATGACATATGTATAGCCGCTTTGTCCATATTCAAATGTTATTGTTGTTGCCTGATGGTCCCATAAAATATATCCAAATGAGCAATTGTCATTACTTTTCTTTGATCCATCAAAATTGAGTTTTATGCTTCATATTGCTGGTTTAGTCTATTGTATTTTTCTTTTCCTCCTAGTATTACTCTTCTATGTCCTTTTGGCCAAATTTGTTTGAAGCGTACTATTCCAATCATGGATTTGCTTAGTTACTACTTGTCGGATGTCTGTAATGGGTGCATTTATAAATATGCTTTTGTTCCTCATGTACCAAATATTCCACCAAGTAACAGAGAGTTGGATAATACTCTTATCGTCTAGATCATTATGTATGAGGGATACGATTTCTAGAATTTTCTTTCCCGAGATTTTCATATTTTTCAAACGGTTCTTGGCCGGTTCATTCGTTATGTTATTAATGGTGACCGGACATTTAGTGAATAAATGTTTCGCATCTTCATATGGACGTTGACATAATAAACAATTCATTGATATTGAAACATTTTGTTTTTTCAGGTTTTCCTTGGTAGGTAGTCTATCTACTGATAATTTCCATAAAAAGTTCCATATGTCACGCTAGGACCCAACGTGGAAGAGAATTTTTCACGCTATTTTCACGCTTGGTCCAACCATGAAAATATGTCCTCCACGTTCGGTCATGGCATGGAAAAAGAGCAAGACTTTACAACCCAGTTCTACATTAACCCATGGTATATAGTTTATTCTCATTGACTTATACTTTATGACCAAGTTTATAGCAAAATCGAAGTACATAATGTCTTGAAGTTTTGCCCTAGACGACAAATTTCATCCCCCTCTTTCGTATTGTACTCATATGAGAAAACAAACAAGTACATAACTATAACTTACATAACAGGCTAGGATACAGAGATCCACGGAGAGCATTGATGGTCTACCGTACTTATTATTTATTAACCCTGACATACCGACTAAGCATATGCTTTTAAAACTAAATTATCGTAAAACTTTCTTTACACTTTTAGGTTACATTTATTTCTACATTTGGGCCTTTGTTAGATTAAGATTGCCATTGTTTTTCAACCTAGCGCTTTGTAAGTATACTTGTAACACTTATATAGATGTGATATGTTACGAGTTGAGACCTCACAATGGGTCCCACATCGATAATATGGGATAACAAGTCTAGTATATAAGGTTGATGGGTTACTCCTCCTATTGCCAATTTTAACTTTAGGATAGAACCCTGTCGGACTTATGTGTTGGACTTGGGCCCCACGTGCATATGCTCTCGAACGTACGATGGATCTCGCGTCAATTGACCCAACAAAATATTTCATGGTATTAGAGCTCGTTCATCGATTGACACTAGTAACTTGTTGAGTTTATGTGTTGAACTTGGGTACAACGCCCATATTCGTTCGGATGTGCGATGGACCTCACTCAATTCTGACCCAACAAAATCTATCAAGCCATGTACCACGTGCATCGGCTCCTACTAGCATCTAACATTTTTTTTTCCCATTTATTTCATTGTTTTATTGAATTTAGGTTATAATCATTATGACGTTGGACGGGTAGTTGATGTCTTAGCGTTGATTTTGTGGGTGTAACCCAACATGAGTTGATTGAATTTATTTTTTGATTCAAAGTTTACTACCTTTTAATTTTTAGTGAATTAATCAAATGAATGAGATACGAGGTTAGAACATGGAAAGGAGACAGAGGATCCACAATGAAGTAATATTAACATGTTTTGACAAGCTATTAAAGCATTTCAATCTCAGAAATTTACGGTTTTTAAATTATTAAATGAAAAATAAACATATCGTTAAATTTAGTGTAAGAATACATATATAAATTATTAATTAGATTTTTAATAAATAAATATATTTGGTTAACTAGAAAAGACTGGAAAAAAAAACTAAATTAAAAAAAACTAGTGAAATTATTTGGGATGAGATTAGACCTACACAAATCCGGGCCGGCCCGTCCGGTAAAAAACATGGGTACGGGCAGTCAGTTTGGCCCGGTCGAGCCTGGCCCGGCCCGTTTTTAAAATGGGACGGGTATGGGTATATGTTTTGGCCCGCGGGCCAATCCCCCTGCCCGTATATAGTTATATACATGTAATTAATTTATATATGTGTATATATAATTTAGTTTGTTTTGAGTGCTACCTATTCTATGTTTCATTTAATTTGTTTTGAGTGTTTTGGCGATTTATACTCGTTTGTAATACATGATTGCACGGATAATTTAACTGCAATTATACTTATTTTCAAGTATTTGAATTTATTCATTCTTGCATGTTGATTGTTGTTGAACTCATTGGTAGTGCACTATGTAGGTATAATTGTGTTGGAAAATTTGTGTTAATACATTATATTAATTCTTTTGAATGATAAATTTAAGGAAAAAAGCACAATGCAAGTACGCACGGGCCATCCGGCCCGACCCGACAACCCGACCCGTTGGGCCCGACCCGCTTTTTACGTGGGTGGACACGGGTAGTGCTTTTGGCCCAGGCAATGTGGGCCGGGCCAGCCCAGCCCGCACATACGGCAGAGTTTTCAGGTATGGCCCGGCCCGAGCCCGCTTTTGTGCAGTCTAGAACAGATGCTCTTGCAAAAACTGTATCAAAAGAAGTTTAAGAAAATAGTGATAATCTCTAGACATTTTTCTATTTTTATTTACACAATTAATTTAAATTATGATAAAGTTGTGAAAACACAATTACTCAATCTATTTGTTTGCCTGATAAAGAATTATCTAGTGTAGTTGTCAAACAGCCCCCAACCACTGCATTTTGTTTGCGAAATACCGAGTAGAAGTTATAGGACCTGGTGAAGAATCCAACAGCTCCACTTGCAAAAAGACTAGGTAGACAAGAAATATATATATATATATATCTATCGTGTACATATCTGCAGATGCATAATCATACGCATAGGCAGCAGCAGCAGCAGCAGTGAACGCACGTTTGCAACAATGTACGCCTCCAACTCAGTTCCTTCTCCAAGGGAGACGAAGCGTCACAACTGGCTCACCTCCTGCTTTGGAATATTCGAGGAGGACGAACCCATCAAACGCCGTCCTGACGAGGAAAGACAACGACATGGTAACAACTGGCGCACCTGCTGCGGAATATTCGAGGAGTACGATCCAGTCATATACCATCCCGAGATGCACTTGGCTTCTCCAGCTAGCCCTCTAGGCGCGGAAGAACGTCAGGTTTCGGGACCCATATGGAGAAAGAACATAATCATGGGAGGCAAGTGCAAGATGCCCGACTTCTCCGGTGTCATCATCTATGACTCTGCTGGCGCGTTGGTCTCGAGTTCCAAGCCTTCTCGCCTTGCCCTTCCTTGGAAGTGACCTGTTGTTTGTCTATGCATGTACTTGTTAATCAAAAACCACTCTTGTTATTTCATGTAATTAACTCGTGAAAAACTTTCTATATCCGCTATTTAGATATAATAATCCGACGCTGTTTTTTACATTAACCGGACTTCATTGTCTGCTTCTGACTCGATGAAGAAACCCGGCCTCTGAATCCAGCAACGTTTATCTTGCCTTGCCCTTTTGAGTTGCTTGATCTTGGTACAACGGGCACTTTGACTAGTTTGTTCTTCAGAACAGGCTTCTTCGGCTGAGCAGTTGATTGCCCAGGTTTAGCTTTTGCAGTTCCCTTAACCTTGGACCGAGAAGATGAGGGCGTTGACAAAAGGGGAGATTTGTTACTTCTACCTGAAGATTTTACGGGTTTCTTACTAATGGTCTTGACCGCCCTGCTGTTCTTTTCTTTCTGTTGTGTGATTTGAGTTCTCATGGCATCCCTTCGAATGCTGTCCTTAGAGAGGGATTCAAGGCTCTCGTTCTTCTTGATTGCTTCTTCTATTCGGTTCGCCAAGGTCAAATCTTTCTTCACCACTATACTCGTTATTTTCCCTGCAACCAAAAATTTTACTAAAAATTACAGCCTGACAAGAGAAAAAGCAATTATGCTATGTAACTAAACCTTTTTCAGAAACCTATAAATTAGAATTAAGCTGCAAACAATGTCCAATGATTTCAAAGTTTAAGCACAGCACAGGGAAAAGTTTATAGGTAGGACTTCAAGACAATTGACATTAGTTTCCGGGGACATGACTCGTTTAATCAAGTGAAAAAGCAGGTCTGGGCAAAGAAACTTTGCCAACAAACCTACTTTTTCACTTGATTCAACAACAACAGTCCTAAACTTCAATTACAAGAACCAGCTATAGGAGCACCTTGAATGAAAAAAAAAAAAAAAAAGAAAAAAAAAAAAGATAAGTAACAACATGATTTGTATTCTCTAATTAAAGGAACATTAGATGTATGCATGCTCTATTCACATTCCACCCCTATTAAGACGGCAACTGCTGAATGAAAGAGTTTGGTATGGACCTTGACGAGTCATCTACCCAGAAGAAGCAAATATATAATATTGAAGTTTCCAACACATGATTGCTAGTTTGCTACTAAAGCACAGACATAGGAGGCTCAAGAAGGAAAAAAAGAAAAGAAAAAGAAAAGATCTCTCAAATGTTCCACATATTTAACTAGGATTTAGGTAGATATTAGAATATAGTTATCTTTCACAGATAATTACTTAGTTGTTATACACTTTTATAATGTGCTTACAGCTTGAATATTCAAGAAAAATATGATGTATGATACTTTGGATGTTGGAAAACATAATACGCGAGTATTAGTGACATTTGAAATCACGACTACTGTATACACGACCACCTCACATGATTTTGGTACCTTCCCTGGGAATATTAAAGCTCGGTGGGCACATTACTTATATCGGATGAAAGAATTAAATCCAGCAATCAGGTTTGTATGTCGTCTTCATGAGATGTTAATTGGTTACTGAGCAATAGACCTTTGTTCTTCTAGAAGACCTCTTCACTCAAACTGAAATATTTTTCTTTTCTCTAGTGAGGGGTGAAGTGGGGATGGGGAGGAGGAATGCATAAACATGAGATTTAACATATATCAGGTTTTATACCTTTTGCACCCATACGAGCAGTTCTTCCTGTGCGATGGAGATAATCGACCTGTATCGCCAAGAAATAACATCGAAATGAGTAAATTTTTAACATCCAAGCTGAACAAGATTTTTTTTTTTTTTTTTCCTTTTTCAGATTACAGGTCAAACATGATAAGCAACTTACGGAATTCACAGGGAAGTCAAACATGACAACATGGTCAACATCCAAGTCTAGCCCTCTAGCAGCCAAATCTGTGCAAACCAAAGTAGGACAATCCCCATCTTCACTCTTAAACTTCTTGAGGTTCTCAACCCTGTGTACCCATAGGAAACAGGAAAAAAGTGTAGTGTAAATTAGGCCAACAGAGATTTTATTAAACTGACACTACTCTTTCTAACAAAAAGGAAACATAAAGGCCGCACATGGGCGCACTTGCTAGTCCTTCAATAGTCAATGCATAATTCAAAATCCACACACGTGAGCTTACCTGACTCTATTATAGAAATATAAAGCTCATATCTCTTCCTACCATTGATGCTCAATACAAAAAAAGGGCATCAGGATCTGTTGGGTTTATTATGATTATAGGACCTCAGGATAAATGCATTGGTTGTAGCCTTGTAGATGGTATCATCAATCCCAGCACATTGTTCATTTTGATTGACTATTCATCAATTGAAGATACAAGAACAATACCCGCTTATAGAAATATTGACAAACAAAGAAAGCTTAAAGGATGATATCTCATGCTTAAGCAGGCAGCAATTTGGTGCATACTGAAACAAGATTTCAACTAGGTAGTGAACATACTGCATCCGCGTACAAAGTCATATGTAGGTAATTGTATTGTAGATAACAAGAAGACCAATGTGACATAATTTTTTAGATTAACCTTTTCTCAGCTGGCACCTCTCCATGGTAGTTAACTGTATATATATTATTTTCTCCAAGATAGTGATCCACAGCACGGCTGGAATCCATGGTATTGCAGAATACCATCACTCTGTTCCCTTTAGCCAAACTAGGCTCAAGAACCTGCCAGGATACAGTAAGCAAGCTACCTTCAGCATAGATATGACCTCTTTCACTCAATACAAGCATTTTTAAGCGCCGGGTAATAGTGCCTCAAAAAGGATTCAAGGCTAAACAAACATTCAATTTCGGTATCGATAAACTTTTACAAGGAAATCGCTGATACAGTATATGAATATTAATTGTATATTAAGTTGCCATCGTGACGTCCATGCAATCAATTAACGGATTTTTGGGTGACAATTTTTACTTTGATCATTTAGTTTTCTGAGATTGTTTTCTAAAATCAGATGTATGCTCTCACCTTTAAGCATAACTTATTTTCATGCCCATTGTCATGTAGTTTTTTCTCACTACAACCATTGCTATGTAATCTTTCTACGATGTCAAATATATATTTATGCATATGGTAAGAACTTCCCTTACAATCAGAAGTAGGAACCTCTAAGGCTCTAATAGCCCTTGGATCAAAACAAAGCGGATACTATGCGCGCGTCAGCCAGATGCAGGATCGTGCGGCCTTAGTGCACGATCTTGCTTTTTGTATTTTATCTCACTTGTTACTTTTGCATTTTTTATTGTTCATCCATCAGTGCATGACCGTGTGCTTCAATAAGCGCTCGTGTGTTTCAATGAAATATTGTTCGCTTCTTAGCATGGTTAAATAGACGAACAATAATACAATGCAAAAAGAACAATTATGTGCACGATCTTGCAGCCAACCAAGCAAAAGTACAAAGTACACTAAGAGTGCACAATCGTGCACAATCGCGCACGGAGTCTCCATCTTCAACTAGATTAGATCCAAGGGCTACTACCGGTTGTAAGAGAGGTTCCTACCTGATTCGGATCCAATATCCATATATAGGGTCAGGTTGAGATGAGACTCACTCTTACGGGAAGGAGTAAGAAATAATCTAGGTCATCTAATTCATAATACAACCGTCGGAGGAATGGGGCCCATAGAATAGTTAGATGTACTTATCTCACTATATAGTAATTAAAAATACATAAATCTTCTCTCTCCAAACAAATAAGTAAAATAAATAACCCCTCTTTCAATATAAAACTTCTATAAGCATTTATAATCAAAATAAATCAACATGTTTTTTCTAGTTGTTCGTATACTTCTCTACATGTTCATACTAGTTGTTCATAGATGAAAAATAACTTCTCCTCTACTTTGTCAATTCACTTTTTATGTAGTTGTTTGGTTTATTAAATGTTAATATAGTTAATCATTTTAAGTCTTTTAACTTGTATATACTTCTTCATATTTGTTTATGAGTAATCATTAATCAAGTCGTGGTTCAAACTCAGATTCAATGGTGTTCAAGAGTACCAAATAAATGTATTTGAAATCAAAATTTGTATCCCGAAGTGAAAACAAACAATTACATCATCAGGAATGTTATACCAGCCAACTCAAGGACACAAGAAGTGCCAAATTAGCTTGCCGTGATGAGTGCATGATAATTATTACTCAATAATAATTATTAATCAATAAGCCATACATGACATTTAAATGCTAGCTAATATTATATGGTACCAGCTATTATGCAATACCACCAATACTAAAGGAAAACCTGTATTTACACATGTATCAATCACACTAAAAAAGTTCCTATGAAACCTAGATCCAATCATGATTTGACATTTGCATCAATAAAATCCTTAGCAATCTACATTCCTACCATGTGATAGTTTAATTAATGCAACTGTATTTTTTTAGTAATTTTTTTGTTTATGAAGATCAGCAACAATCTTAGGGATGGAGATTGAAAAATGTTCTACAATAAGACTTGGTAATAAGATACAAATTTGTAAATCTATTAAACAATTGTAAAGTAGAAGCTGAATTTTCCATATGTCAAAACCTGGTGGAAAATTTTCTTCCAAACATGTATGTTGTCAATGATATTCTTACATTTGTATTACTGAAATAAAACTCACATTATTAATCATATCATACTTTTAATAAATATATAAATTTAAAACCTTTCGCTGCACTTTAAGTGAAATTATATTCTTACAAAATAAAAATCTTGTAAAATAAGCTTGTAAATCTCTTGTATAGCAAATTTTTTTAAATATTTGTTTGCTAATATTTTTTTTATAAATACTACTTATTAAATTTATAAAAACAAAAATTATTGAAAAGTTTTAAGTTACGCACTTTCACGATTATACATGTTCAATGCAAGGGACTCGCACTAGTATGTCATTTTGTAGTTAAATCAACAGCCACGGTAAGTTAACAATAAAAATGCAGACCTGTAGCAACACCTCAAGCTTGTTTTCAGAGCCTGAAAGCTTGATAAAATCATGGCGAGCAGATGAAACCTTCTTGTGCAGTGTTGAAGTTCGCAGATGACTAATCCCCTGAAATTCCTCATCAATAAGCTTTTGCACACCCTACAGAAAGAGATTGGGAACTTGAGACAGTCAACTTCCACACCAGTGATCTCAAGATGGGGAAAAGCTTAATATTTTTACACGCAGGCAGGTAACAAGTATGGAATTGCTAATTTGTACAGACATACAAAAGAAATGAAGAGACAGAACAACTCAACATATAAAAAAAAGAAGAGAGAAATGTTTCGAGGCAGGAAAAAAAAAAAAAGGGATACCTTCGTCATTGTAGCAGCAACCAGCACAGTTTGAAATCCTACGTCATTGGGCTTTGATGCACGATTTTTTAGGGGGTTAAGAAATTTGTGAATGTCAGGACCAAAGCCATGATCAAACATGGTATCAGCCTCATCCAAGACCTAGTAGAGACAATAGATGATTATCCCAAATTTATGAGAAGCTTAATCTTTTCAAATGGAAATTTATGAGCTGAAGAATGCTCACCAAGTATTTGATATCACCAAAAGCCATATTTCCATCTTCAATATGTTGGAGAATCCTACCTGGGGTGCCAACTACCATATCTATAGGGATATTCAGTGAATCCTCTTGGGGTCTTAGTCGACCACCACCGCTTACCATGGTGGACCTGAACCGTGCATGATGGCTGATGGACTTAGCTACACGAAAGACCTGTATAGTACAGTAGAGATTCGCATAAGGCAAGAAAACTTAGTTGCAGCTGGAATTGTATTAAAAGGTTGAAACCTGTTCAGAGAGCTCTCTGGTTGGACATAGGACAATAGCTCGTGGGCGCCTAGGCTTCATTTGAATGCCAGATTCTATTTCATCACGCCTTAGAAGCTTCAAGAACATTATATATGAACGTTTAAACCAATGGCCAGCAGAATTTGACAATACAAGGTTCTAATAAACAAGCAGGGGCAATATAATGTAGCAGTCTTTGACAGGGAACAAAAATATTAGTCAAAATAAACCATAGGAGAATACTTTGCTTGTCTAAATACTATACATCTGCTGAGTTATTCAATTATTGACAAGATCCACTTGGGCATTCTGGCTTGCATTTTTTCCCTCTAAACTTGCCAGAATGGTTAATGTAGATATCATATTGCAGTTCCATATCCTAAAAACATCATAGTTCACAGATGTATGATGTCCCTAACTATCTAATATCCAGACTCAGAGACTAGAATTGATTTAGAAGTCGTGGGAGGGAAAGAAAATAACCTGGACAATAGGTAACAAGTAGGCGAGAGTCTTGCCGGAGCCAGTATGAGAACCCAAAACGACACTCTTCCCCTGAAGAACAGCAGGAATCCCAATAGTCTGAATCTCAGTAGGAACAGAGATACCCAATTCATCAAGAGCAGCAATAACCTCCTCGCTCAAACCCAGGTCATGGAAATCGGAAGCGAGATTTCCATCAATTTTACCAATAAACTCCGAGGTAGCCGGGGGTTTAGAGGGTTTAGGCTGCTTAGATTGAGGTGTTTGAAGGGAACCATCTTTGAGATGCCTGAGTCGAAGCCTTTCGAGAAGGATTGTGTGCTTGTCGGAGGCCGGAGGGGAGACTGTGTCGTCGGCTTGGAGGGTGGCGGAGGAGCAGAGGGGTCTAAAACCCAGAAAAACCCTCCTTTTGGTGGGAGGAGCGGAGATGGAGAGAAAACGTTTGCAAGAGAAGTGAAGCAGAGGAGAACGGAGTATAAGGGTGGAAGAGAGACAGACAAGTCTCCCGGTAGCTCCCATTTTTAGCATTAAGGATTACGGTGGGTGTGGATTGGCTTGTGTTTTTCTCCGGCTGGAAGCCTTTTTCTATCCTTCGACTTACGATGAACGGACGGGCCTCACCTCATTGCTCTCCTACTGGCTAACTCGGCTCGACTTTCTTCGGCCTCCGGATGGCCCTTTTTTAATATTATATATTTGGTGTTGTCAAGGTTTTGTATTTTCGATTGATTTATTGTCTGTGTGATGTTTTAAGGTTTCAATTTTTTTTTTAGGAACAAGGCAAGTGATTCAATCACCGTGAAATAACGGTGATACGAGAGACCGCGAAAAGACGGCAGACGGAGACAACCGTCAAGAGTACAATACAAGAAATAAACATATGAAAAGAAAATAGCCGAAGGAGAACAACAATGGAAAATCAGGGGTGGTGACGAGTCAAGCATTGCCGAAGAAGCACCGTCGGAAGCATGTACAAGCATTTTCCATCAAAAGGAGTTGTCGGAAAGCACACTACCACGACCGCGATCCAAACACGTCTCAAATCACTTACTAACATTAATAGAAGAACATAGTATATAACCATGGATTAGTGCTTGATTTGGTTTCAACTAGCATAATAAGCTGAATATTCTCATTTTTACATGTTAAGCCGTTAAGGTGATGTTTGTCCAAAAGTTCTTTTCTTCTTTTTTCCCCCATCCCTCTACATTTTCAAAATGCTATCTTCACGTATAACTATTTTTTGTGGTGGGTGGTAGAAGTCCCATTGTTCCTACCTTATTCCAAGTGGATCCGTGTTTTATCTTATGTTTTGTTACATAAATTTGCATGCATATCACTCAACTTGATTGTTTTTGGCAATTGTTCATGGGATTGGTCTGGGAAAATTTGTGGAACATACCTCCGCTTCCCGGTGTTGCGCTTAGTTTATGAGACGGACAAGTCCTCGTTGTTTTGTCCGTAGAGTCCCAAAGGACATTTAGATTTTTCGGTGTTGTGATTAGTTTTTGAGATGGACAAGTTCTCGTGTTTTGTCCATATTAAGGTTTCAATTTGTTTCTCTTTGTATCTGATTTATATCAAAAGTTATTTTATTTATTTTCTATTAATTTTTAGTTAAAAATATGAAAATAAGAGAAAAAGAAGAAGACACGTTCTCCATGGGATATTCAAGCACAAATTTTATTATTGGTTTTTAGTTATACCTAAAAAGCTTATTTATACACAATATTAATACAATATGTTAATACATAAATTATCAATTACACGATCAAAAGGGTTTCCAATTACACAAGGGAGTTACACAAGCTCGATTCCAGTTAGGTCCCGTCTCCTTTTGCGAAATAGAGATGAAAGAAGCTTCTATTTATAGACCCTTAACCCTTTCTTACTTTCTTATTATTAGTAAGAATTCTTGTTATTAGTATCCTAACAAGGATCAATTCAAACCTGACTTTGAATTAATAGTGAACCATATCCATTTTTAGTGCGCCTGAATATTGCCCTTTCCCCGCGACCTTAAAAAGTGAAAAGAGTTCTTTTTTTCTATAAGGTGTGACCACGCCACTTAATCGAGTTAAACAAACTCAAGGCTCAATCGAGTTACACAAGTTCAAGGCCCAAACGAGTTACACAAGTTCAAGGTCCGTCGTTTACACAAGAGTAGGAGGGTGGGCATGTCAACTAGGTTATACAAGGTCTAAGCCAAACGAGTTACACCTGCTTCTTCGCCCCACATCTTGGGTCCGTGCAGTTGTAATGTATCATGTATTTTGTAATATGTACCACGATTAGGGTTATGATTTTAAATTATAATAACTATACAATGGATCTGCATAGTCAATATTAAAAAAGTTGTTGGACCGTGACTATGAACTGACTTTTTCTACTATAGTGGGTCGTCTCCTAATTTTAAATTCCCTTTAAATTAATATGTATTGCTCTCCAGACTCCGGCACATGAAATGATAGAAAATATATTTTAAAAAAACTTGTGCCTTCACCCTATATTTATTCTCTGCTTTATTCATCTCCTTCTCCATTCCCATCACCCTACCAAATATGTATATATTTCCATAATAATCAATCAAAAACAATTTCTTCATAAGAACTATTTATGCAAAACGCTAAATGAAAAGAAAAACCTTAACAAGCAGACGTCATCAATAGTGGAAAATGGAGGTTTTACAAAGGCATCGGAGCCGGTGACAAGTAGGGCGTTATGGATATCGACGAGAGAAGTGAATCTGTGTAGCAATGAGTCATGCAACCATGTACTTGCTCGATTCTTTTAGGAGGAGCCATGGAGTCTCACCAGAAAATTGTTCATCTCCCATGTTGTAGTCCTCCCTCCATCTTCAACAACTTCAGGCGGTTCTGAGTAGTTGCAAACCTAGATCCGGAGAAAAGCACAATTCCGAGCAGTTTTAATCCATGGTGGTGCAATCGGTGCCGGATCTGATGTTGGCGATTAGGAAAGAGAACCGGAGACAGCTGAACGAGAACAAGATAGAGAAATCGGTGACACCACCACCGACCAAGAGTTCAAGGTTGTACGGTAGCGAGTCGAAAACAGGAGCAATTATGTGAATTCAAGGAAGAAGAAAGTTGTGGGGAGATTAACTAGAGATTTGTGATTTTGACTGCGAGAAAATCTAACTGTGATTTTGACTGCGAGAAAATATAACTGTGATTGAAGATGGTTTTATAGGATTTTTATTTGCATTTGCCCCTTATACCCCTTCATTAAGCCTTTTTTGGAATAAAAAATTTCCTTGTAAAATAGAGGGTCCTAGTATGTATCAGCGATAGAAAAAAGGCAATGTTTAGAGAAGATGGTATCGTCGGGCTTATGGCTTTAAAATGATGGTTTTATAGGATTTTGACTGCGAGGCTATATTGTCAACCTAGGCAAGTGCACGGTCCCCATGTTGGAACTGTAGGGTGTGTATTATGGCTTTAAGATGGCATGCGAGTCTGGTTCCCGAGCTGTGATTGTGGATACATACTCATACCTTGTAACCATTCTTCTTAGAAAGTACATTCCCTGAGATCATCATCTCTTGTCTGGTGCTTAGATGCCAAGACTTTTGAAAAGGGACTGAATTATCTAGTTCCTTCATATCTAAATGTCACGGATTATTTAACAAACTATGCTTTTAATTTTCCGCTTGGTTTCATTGTATTGCTTGACTTTCCCGAAGGTATGGTGAACTTGATATCTTGCGAGGTAAGGGGTTGGGAGCAGAAAAGGTCTGAAAGAACTCTACAACTCTAGATATAGTTTAGGGAAAGATATCGTTTGATTAATACTTAACCCTTCTTTTTGATTAATAAAAGTGCGTTCAAAAACGTTGGAGACCACAACCTCTCCTTTTCACTAAAAAAATACTCGTTTTACCTTCTCATGATAATAAGAAAGCCCTTCTTCCGCTTCAAACGACATTAACGATCTTTGTCCATAAAATTCATCAATTAATTCCAATGCCTCAACTAATTTGGTATTTTTTGTTAGATAATTTTGATCTTCATGTCCAACCTAAATTTTGCACTTGCAGTGATTTGAGCATCAATAATCTTGCTAGTGCAATTCCTAACGAACTTCTCAAAATATGCAGGTTTATGGGTCATCATGTTTCATTGTTTGAAACTAAAAAAAGGGGAAATTAGAATGATTAACAAACCAAGGAAATTTCGATTGATTAGTAACATAAACTTGACTTATATACACCTCGAAAACAAGAACCTAACACAAACCTAACACAAATTTAACTGCATCCCTGATAATTACCGAACCAAAGTCTAAATTTCACCAAAACCAATTTCAAAATTGAAAATTCCAATTACAGTTTACAAAAATACATGGCAGTGTAATGTAGATAAAAGGCATAAATATTACACCAAGAATATGCGCGCGATCACAATTAGGCAACCAAAGCTGGAAAATAATTTGTGAGGGGTATGATTCAATAACATTACCCATACAAAGAGAACACGATCTACTTACTAAGCAATGAAGAGATTAAAAGGAAGGCCCTCTCCGATACAAATAGAAGAGCAGCCCCTGAGTTTGATGATCACCAGGAAATGAATGAAGCATTTCATAAACACAGCTTTGAAATTAAGAGACTACTCAAAAGCATTCACATGAATCAACACGCACAGCCTCCTCTCGGCTCGTTTTCTGGAACAGCCTCTGGGATTCCCTGGAAGTATCTGTTACAATGATAGCACAGCAGCTATAAATGACTACCAAGACAACTGAATTATTAAATATATAGTAAGGCACAAGTACACTATCAGGCCTTCACAAAATTCACAGAGTTATCTATCATTACGCCTTCCATAGGTTTTCACTTTTAACCTCAACTACATGAATACCTGATTATAAGACTTCATCTCTCTCAGTAGGAAGTGGTGGAACAGAGGAAGAAATGAACGCGTGGTGAAAATAAAGTTCAATTCTTCAAGGGAAACAAGTAGAGCCTACTTATGCAATTTTCAGGGAAACAGGTAGTCCAGTGCAATGAGTTTTCACACATTACAGTTCAATTTAGATGGCTTCTTGCTTCACAGTAAAAAATTAGAATGATCAGGTGTGGCTTCTTGATTCACCCTTTTGTTGTGGCTAGATGCCAAAATTATATGAAATCTATGCGGAACAACCATTACAGTCTGTTGCTCACAGGGAAAAGTAAGCTGGGCCAACTAAGAAGGTTCTATATGGTTTGAACAGCCAGATATCAGTTAGCTTGGCAGATTAAGCACTATAAGATTAATTTTAGCTCAAGCAATGCAGCTAAATCATTCTCTTTCTACAAGGAATCACAAGTTACTGTGTCTAGATTGACGTGGATAGCTTTAAATTGAGTTGAAGCATATAGAAAGGATTTGTAATCTCAAAAAGGCTTCTTCAAAGGCATATGGAACCAAAGATTGGGAAAATCATAGGAATGTATGCTTATGTATATAAAATAAGGAGATGGAGGCTAGCAGTACGCAAATAGACCCACTCAGACGTTTCTCAGTATTCATATTCATTTCTGTATTAATTATTAAATAAAATTTCAAATTTGATTTCGTTCCATGTATTTTATTTTTTTAAATTGCCTTTATTTTTATTATCAGTACTATTTTCTTTACTATCTTTCACATAAAATTTCCCAACCTTATTAAAGGTAAATTAACAATCACGAAAGATAAGATGAGCATCTTCACAATCTTATGGTGATCTAGAAATCAAAGGCAACTTACATGTCTTGCTCATGCTCATTTGCTAAGGCAGCTTTAGCGATACAGAAGAATGCAGCATCAACATTGATATCCTCTTTTGCCGATGTTTCAAAGTAAGGTATATTACCCTTTGAATCACACCAATCCTTTGCTTTCTTTTCAGAGACCTGCAACAAAAACATGAATGAAGATGGGGTAACACATTGCCCTAGCTTCAAAATGACAGCTCTTACCACTCGACTGTTTCCACCATCAATGTCAATCTTGTTTCCCAGTAAGATAAATGGAAATGCCTTAGGGTCTGGTGGATTTGCCTGCTGGGTAGCATTGAACAATAAAAATATAAATTATCACAATAGTTCAAAATAATAAGAGGCTAAAATATAAAGGCTATCATCTAGCATACACCTTAAAAGGAACTGCAGATAAACCTTTCAGTAACAGTGAAGCAAATGTTTACAAGAAAAGGAGCAAAGTAAAAGAGAACTGCATACAATACCCAATAAAAAACTGGAAAATCTGCATGTCATTTCACATGAAAGGATATTCACGAGCCACCACCTGAAGAACACATGTTCTTGAACCTCAGATCAACAATGGCAAAACAAAAGTGGACTTTTTTGTTCCAATCACCTCCTTAAAAATTCTTTATTCATTATCAGTGATATCTAACAGAAAGAGCTAAGAAACTGCATTTTACTTTTCCACATTTGTTCTTTCCTAATCAACTTTATCTAAGCCACCCCTTGAGTTCAGCTGCATATAAGATCATTAACCGTCATCACAAGGGCCTTCTCAAGCAGCGCTTCTCTGCTACGGAATCATTTTCTCATCCAAACTCCAGACAATTTCAAATCAATGTCTTACCACCTCCGACTCAATTGTGAACGAAAGCATGACAGCAATGGCAACCATTTGACAGTGCATTAAGTGCGTAAAAAAGACCAAATGCTGTTGCAGAATAGTAGCATGGCAGGAACTGGAGGCACTCATCATTGTAAAGATTCACATATGAGAGATGTTACATTTAAATCCCTTGTAAAACCAAACAAATGAGTATTCTCCTAGTCTATCTTAAGGCTTTAATCCTCCTATTCCCTCATTGATTATTGAAATTGTTATCCCAAAAGATAGTGCAAACCCTGGCTTGAAGGTGCCCCCATACGTAGTCACAATTCGTGGGTTACCCTCATGTTTTTTTTCTCGTAATGATTGCATCCAAATCCTAACAATTAGGATGGCACAACTGAATATAACAGGCATGGACATAAAAGAAGGTGAGAGATGCAGTCTGACTAGGCCCTATGGGCACACATTTGAAGATAACATAGATTGATAGAGATCAAAAGGCACGGACAACAAATTACCAAGTGCACAGTGTGGTGCAGCAATCCGCCAAGTTATTTTTTTTGAACTTGCCGCATTGAGACTACGCCCAAGATGAATCTCAATGGGTTTTTTTCTTTTCTTTTTTACTCCGTCTAAATTTAATCAGAAACATCAACACAGTCGCCCTGCGGTGAAGTTTCGGTTTTCGGTGCAGTCAGAATACGCTGCACTATGCATTTGATATATTTTGCGCTGAAAAGCATTTTACTGTGCACCTAGTAAATCCTTGTCATGCCTTTAAAATCCCCTAAAGCAGTCAGGAAAGAAACTCCTCACCTGTTTGAGAAACTCCTCATGCCAATTATCTAGAGCATCAAAAGATCTCATCACATTGACGTCATAGACAAGCACACAGCAATCTGCTCCTCTATAGAATGCAACGCCTAGGCTCTGGAACCTTTCTTGTCCAGCTGTATCCCATATCTGGAAAAGTAAAACCACACTTAATTCGCAACTTAGAAAGAGGCCAAAACGAACCAATGAAAAATCCAGAATAAACACATCCATTGATATATTCCACAAATTAGATAAGGAACTCACTTGTAGAGTGACGAGCTTATCATCTATCTGGAGTTCTTTGGTCACAAAATCAGCTCCTATTGTTGCTTTGTATTGTTGGCTGAACTTCTTATGTACGTATCTAGCCAACTGTTAACGATCTACGAGATGATGAAATAGTTCTATATCATGCGCAGACTGAATAGATCACAAATTCACAACCCAATCCCAGTTCAACTTGACCCTATAAACCACTGAACGAGATCCATCAAGCTCTTACAAAATCCCGAGTTTTTTCCCATCAAGATTTCAAAATCTAGAAGAAATAGTCACCAGCACAGCGACTTTAAACATCAAAAACATAATACAAAGAAACAACAATAATATTCACCATTAACCTAACAGGAACAAGATCTATCAACAATGAATTTTAGGATACTGATTCATCAACGACGTCTTCCCGACGCTGAAATGAAAAGGAACAAGTGATCAGGACGAAAGCCCTAAAAAACCTGAACAAATGCTGAAATAACAGAATTCCAAATTTGCATTGTAGAAGGAAAGAGAAACGTTTACCCACTGTCGCCGAGAACAATGACTTTGAGCAAGGTGCGCCTACGCGTGGCCATGGAGATTCAAATTATTGGAAAAAAATTACTTATAAAACAATGAAGAGAAGCGTGAACCTTGTTCTTCAAGGCCAGGGTGATGAATTTTGGGGCAGCAGATTAAAGAGAAAAGGAATAGACCCGAGAGAGGGGGGCGCCAACTTGGATCACAGAAGAAATGTGATTCTAATCAATTTTAATCAATTATTTATTTATATTTCCCTAAAAGATACTAATCAAATAAATTATGTCTTATGAGCCGACAAAATAACCAAATTCACGCACCGTCCATCCAGATCATGCACGGCTGAGGAGAGATTTTTTTTTTTTCTTTTCTTTTCCGAAATCTTTTTTTTTTTTAATAATATAAGATAAGCGGTTAGGGAAAATTATCTCCTCGATACTTTCTTCCTTAGAGCATCCTTACGGATGAGATCGTCAACTGAATCAGTGGACGAACAGGATGGACGATGGCAATCATGTTCCAAAACCGCAAGCATGTCAAAGGATGGTTCTCCGCCAAATCTACGTTGGAAGTTATCCAAAAACGCAAGGTTGAAGTAACCCATGACAAAACATGGATCCGGGAGATCAACATAATGCTTAAAATTAAAAACTTTCTATGAAAACTATCGCTTGATGCGATTCCAACAAAAGAACATCTAGACAAACGAGAAGTATCAGTCATAATGCATTGTGAATTATTTAACCACCACACAAATTTTTTAACATCTATTCATGGTGTGTCCATATATTTTCAATCTATTGGCAATGATAAATTATAGCAGTATTCAAAATTGTGATACTACAAAGAAAAATATATTTGACATTATTATGGAGATTATTTAGAACACTTTTCCAATAGAACTAAGACAACTAGTGGTAACATGTGATAACATGAATTATCGACCTAGTTTAGTAGAGCATATAGTTAGTTTTTCCTTTCCCGCATGCATGTTTTAGCCTTAAGTTGTGTTCTTTATACTTGTTTAATGCAACTTTGCGAGTATAGATGTCTACACACACTTTTTGTGTCTCTGTAGGTATTTTGGCGTGTTTCGGAGCTAAAACGATGCATTTGAGGATCAGACCTCGGGATGGACGCTTATGAGCGATCACGCAGGCACGGGAAAGGAGGAAAAGACGAGCCAAGACGAAACACACGAGATTGGAGCAATCTCGGTCGAGATCCACATGATCTCGGCCGAGATCCGAGATATCTCGGCCGAGATCCGAGATATCTCGGCCGAGATCCGAGCCAGCTCGACCGAGATCCCATATCAGAAGTTTCTGTCGAAGAATCTCGGTCCCCATCTCGGTCCCCATCTCGGTCCCCATCTCGGTCCCCATCTCGGCCGAGATTTGTTCCATCTCGGCCGAGATTTTTCACATTTGACCGAGATTTCTGACCGAGATTTCGTCAACGCTGGATCACGAAGCAAATCTCGGCCCCGACTTTCAAAAATCTCGGTCACCGACCGAGATTCCTGTTCGCCGTTTTATTTCGTTAATTTTCGGATTCGTTTTAGGGCAGCCCGTTGCGGGATATAAAAGCAAAGCCCTAAATGATTTCCGGGGGTCCCCGTTGGATTCAAATTTCGAGCTCCTTTGGAGAGAGCTTCTTCCCCTTTTCTTCTCCCTTGACCCTAGGCCATTGTTGGCCATTGTTGAACTTGTTGGAGCTTTGAGGAACTTCGCGAATATTGGGGAATTTGACGTTTTGCTAATCCTCTATCAATAAAGCTGAGTTTCTTCTTTAATCCCTATTTTAGATTCTTGTTTATGCATTCTCTCTTGAATCTCTTGAATTGATTGGATTGATAATTGCTTCTTCCATTGAATTACTTGGATTGATGATTGTTTCTTCCATTGAATTGAGTGGATTGATGATTGCGTTTGAAATGTCGATTGTTGGCTAAAACTCGTGTGGATCCAAGGTGAATTGGGATTCGTTATTACCCGGACTATGATGGAGTTGTGCTTATTGCTTGGTTCGAGTAGCTTTGAAATCCTATGGTTGACCTGTTCTTAAACCTAGTTAGAATTCATCTAGCTAGTAACCTAAACCGGAATTGAGACCTACCCGGTAATGTCCCGTTTGGATACTTGAGTGTTCGACCATAGGTAATAGAGGTGGAAACCTCTATTGGGTTGAGTGTGCCTAGATTCTGTCCTAAGTAGGGTAATACCTGAGACTTACCCGGTAATGGTTTACCTTTCCCTTAGTTCGGAATTTGGTTTGTTTAGAATTTCCTACCTCTCTACCTTGAGACTTACCCGGTAATAGGTAGTTGGTTTGGAACTAGATAGTCTTGAGACTTACCCGGTAATAAACTATCAGTTTAGAAACGTTCTTCCCTGAAGTTTGTAACCATAGATCTTTAGAGATTTCATGAGTCCGTGCGTAATAACGATGACCTTGAATCCTTGGAATCCGCATTTTCTTTATTGATATACTTTCGTTTGTCTGTTTTACTTGGTTTTCGATCAAATTTGTTATTTGATTGCGAACTTTACAGAAAACCCTTCAAAACTCCTTTGATCCTTCTTCCCGTCTTTTCCAACCTCGTTCTTTTATTTTGATTTACGCTATCTGTGATCACATCTGCATTCCAAACATTTAGTCCCTGAGTTCGACCTTGGAATACTTACCCTAACTGTAATTGACCCATACACTGTGGGTTCGCTACAGATTCGGTGTTTATTTCTTGTTTATAAATTTAAAACATACCATGTTTTTACTAACCTGTGAGCTTTTATCATTCTTGATAAAAGTTTATAGGGCGTGAAAATAGCGAACAACATGTTAGTTCATTTGGCTAACTAGAAAACAAATAATCTTTAACAAATAAATGTGCCATAAGATCTAAAACATTTAGTGCGGAACTAAATAAATGGGTGGGAAAAGGCTAATACAAAACTGACTAGTAGCAATATCAATCCTCCAAAACAAAAAAGAATACAAAAAAAAAAAGACATATAGAGACTTTTGTAAAAATCAACTTTGACGCCTCAAGAAATTTGTCTGACCAATATGCTTTTTGATACGTTATCCAGAACAACATTGGAATGCCTCTTGTTGTAGGAAAAGGAAGATGTGAAGTTGATTATGTTTTAGAAGCAAACACTTTTGATCTTTGGAAGGGCCTTCAAAAGGTCGTGAGTCTAGGATTTTCAACCATTGAGATTGAGGGAGACAAATTGGAGCTCATCAGTTTGCTCGGACCATTATGGAAAGTTGAAAACCTTCCTTGGAAGTGGATATGAGCATACAAAAAAAACTCATCCATGCTCTCTAGTTTCATGCATTATAAAGTGAAACATATATTTAGGGACAACAACATTATTGTTGACAGGTTGGTGTTGCTTGGATACAACCCAGGCATATGCATGATACTCTGCTGCAAGATGTAATAGACCTCATCCGAAATGATGCTACCAGGCGGCCAATTTTGAGAAACTAACCCCCTTCTCCTTAATGTTGTATAAAAAATGTACTATAAATGATGCATGTATTTTTTCTATTGATGTTTATGCAAACTAAATATTATTTTTGTTAGCATTCAAACACTACTTATGTAAGATGAGTATGAACCATAATAGTTGGGATGTCTAGTATCTCTTGGTACTCTTGATGGGATTCTTGCTTAGTTTGGATGTCTGACACCTCTTGATACCCTTGATGGGTTTCTTTCTCAGTTGGGACGTCCGACACCTCTTAGTACCCTTGATGGTCCAATGTCTCTTGGTACTCTTGATGAGACATAGTCACATCAAAAGTTGCCTAAGTCGAGTCGATTAGTATTAATAGTGATGTACAAAATTACGTAGACCGTACATCTGGACTAGTTTGGATTTTACGGTTCGGTCCTGATCTACAAGCGGTCCAGTCTACGGTCCATGAATTTATTAGTTTTCGGGTCATAGTCCGGTCCGGTCTAAGAATTGTGTTGCAACCCGGGTTGGACTATAATATAAGCAAATGTACATGTGTATGGTACAAAATCAAACATGAAATAAACTATATATTCAATATACACAAGGAACATATAATTTATTGAACCAATCCAACCTTAAACCTTAAATTTGGTTGATCCAAGTCAACAAAATCGTAGATAAAGTATAACAAAATGTGTTAAATAAAAATAACTAATATGGTCTTTACGGATTAGACCAAACAATGTTGTACTGGACCATTATGGTCCGCTTTACGATTTTGAAAGTTTATGGTTCACCGGTCCAATCAAATTTAGACCGTATGCACATCCCTAGGTGTTAACCAATTTATTTGATCAAGACTAAGACAAAAAGATCAAGATGATGCAAAAACAATTGTGGAAAGACAAGGGAAATGGTCATGATCAAGCCGGTCAACAAAGGTTGATTGAGTCGATCACTTGTAACAAAAAGTGTAGGTTTATTTGAAAGATGAAGGAAAAAGGATCTAGACCTAACAAAAATGAATGCATAAAAATGAACAAGCTGTACCATTCTGTACTTAAATCATATATTGTCCTTAATGTATACAAGAGATGAAAGTAAGGAATACTCACAAAGTCTGTCAATGAAGGGTTGCCTCCCTTTGTAGCGCTTATTTTAGGTCATTTAGCAAGACATTACGATCTTTCTTTTTAGATAGGTTGTGGTGAAAAAGGTGGTGGTTATGTGGAGGTCGACTCCTTAGTGTCCTTCATATGATATTGAGTAAGAAAAATGAGCATGTATATCCCATACTTAGGTTAAGCAATCGGGTGGAATGAGGGGTAGATTGTTGGGTTTAAAGTTTTGTATTATAGGTTGGATTAAGTGGGACACTGAGGAATCACACCACTTTGAGGCAAAACAAATTTGAGCCAAACAAGGTATGTTGGCCGTGATCGATTCGATTAAGTATACTAACCGATGTGATCAATTGTGATTTCTCTAGTTTTGGTTGAGCATTTGATATTGTTGAATTGATCTCATGCATCTAGTGCAGATCAAGCCGACCGGGGCCAATAATGGTGGTGTACAAAGCGTCTCAAGGAGTTGTGGTGACAACTCGTGCGTTTCATTCGAAAACATGGGATTGGTTGTTTCATCGTTAGACAAGACTAGTATGGCTCGTGAAAGATCTTCTGGTACTTTAGAGACGACAACACCTAGGGTGTGTGGTGTGTGTTTATCCATGGTGGGCATCTCTCAGTTATTGTCAACTTTTTCTTCATTGTCTATATCATGAGGACTAAGTGACAAATAAGGAAGTCTAATTGTGATATTGATATGGAAGTTTTGAACATGTGAAGGTAAAGATACACTCTAGATTGTTATCATCGATCTGGTGGATGGTTATTTTGAATCTATAACAATGCTCTAACCATATTAGGGGTAGGGGAGATGGATAATGAAAGTCATAACTATCAAACTTATAATGGTGAGAAGAATGTGGAAGAGAATTTCTAGTCATAATCGAGTCAATCGGTTGGTCAATTGAGTCGAGTATTTATTCTTTGTCTTGTTGTTCTTATGAAGTCGTGGAGCTTGTCAAATGCACTAAATCTAATTGATTGTGCATCTTGATCGACTCAACCGAATGATATAGAGTTTGGTGCTCTTTGACTTCTTCCACCTCGGTGTGTTCTACTGCCATTCGTTGGATTGAAACTTGTGGAAGCGATTTGTAATAATACCTGAATGTGTCGCCCAATATTTGTGGTATAACGGTTCAACAATGGTTTCAACGAATAATCTAGCATCATACGGTATCATTGTTCTCTCGAGGACTTATTATCTTTTCTCAGTCATTCTTACCCTTTCAACTATATCTTTTAATTTCCGTCGCATTATATCCTTGGTCTCTTTACCCAAATGTTTTCTATCATAGGAGAATCCGAACGAGTCGATGGATATGTGTGAACCGGGTCGACCGGGAAGGCAGTGGTCGAGTCGGACATCCATGGCAATCAAGATTATCCATGAGAGTCCATGTTGATTGAGTCAATTGGATGAGAAAGTCAAGTCTATTGCTGGTAAAAAAAATGATTTAATCTATAGTTAATTCTCGGACCTTGGAATCAAGACCTAAATAAATGTAATCAAATACAATGAAGGTCTTATTATTAATTTAAAACACAAACAAAATGATCAAACTCCCCGGAAACAACGACAATTTGACATTAAGAGATAAAACGTGATAGCCTCAAATTTACAAATATTTTACAAGACCCAATAGTAGTATATGGTCGGGATCGAAAATGGGAGTAATATATAGAGCCTTGATTTGTGAAATTAACTATAAAGCTAAAAGGGAAGACGGAAAAAAAAAAAACTATACATAGTCAAGTCGACCAGGAACAAGGATGAACTCAATCAAGATAGAAAAAGAGTAACCGAGGAAACAAAAAAGAACAAAAGAAAGTAGAGAGTTAATACAAATGGTCAAGTCTATTGGTTGCGAGGATGGATGTGATTTTAGTAGTAAGGGAGAAAGTAAGGGTTTTAGTGGATAATTCGTAACAAGGTAAATAGAAAGGGAAACAACAACGATTATCAATTAAGAGAGGGATATTCTAGAATCTAAAACCACCACAACATGCATAATAATGAATCTCAATTCATAGGTCAAACATAACAATCATGTTATTTAAACACATTCTAACGCAACTCTCGCATCTTGTAGGAATTTAAGGCATAATTCACGAAAATCTCATATCTTACAAATAATGACCTTTAAGAACTTATAACCTAATAATTATCTAAACCCAACTCTCGCATCTTGTTATGGACAATCATAAGAATTAAAATAAATGAAAACGAAAGAGAATATATAGCTCATAAACATCACTAATTCATTATGCAAGCCGGACTCTCTAGACCACATAATAGAGGAATTAACAAGACATAACTTACAAGTTAAAATCTTATGGAATACTAGGATCTGATGGAATATTCGTGTGATATCAGTACAAGTAATGTGTGTATGTTTTGAGTTGCACAAATATGTTCACGATAGATATAACTTAGTGGTTTGGGCTCGTTTTTTGGCGAACTTTATGAATATGGTGTTGGTCACAAACAAACCATGGTTGGTTAGTTTCGTATCTTTCGTTTGACATGTGATAGAAACAGAGAACTTAGATCGAGAGTATAAAGATGTTGATCTTGATCATGTGCCAAGTACTAGCTGAAAAAAGAAGTAGAAGAAATGCGGGTGCAAGTTTAAGTCAAGAGGAGTAGAGGACACAATTAAAGACCAAATATGGACATCAAAGGTTGTATGTGGAGTGCACCACCACATACTTCCCATGGTGTTACAGAGACATACATATGTAAGACGTTTGACTCCAACGCAATATCGAGGAGCGTGAGTTGGCGTCGGGTTTGAAACCGATGCATATTTAAAAATCCATGCATTTAGATGAACCCAAAATGTCACAACCATCGGCAAAATATATAATACCGGTTTGAAGATGAGCATGGAACAATCCGAATGAACAAGGTCGTTACAACAAGTACTTTATACGTTCAAGCCACATAAATACTATGTGCGTGCAAGGAGATGTCCAGACCCCGATGAGGTAGCCGATTTCTTTATCTCACATTTGGACTCTAGGCATTTGTTAAACATGTTTTCATACGATATTATCACGGACTTGACATATAATACAAATGATTACGTACTCTTGTTTTCACTTCGTTTACTTACACATCTCTATTTTTACATCACTTGCAGTCAATCCTTCATTTGTATTATTTTTAGTTACAATATGCTGTTGTTGGAGATCGTTGTCATCATGAGCACAAAGAAAATAACTGCAATTGATTTTGTGCTTACACAATAAGAGAACAAAACACCGGAGGTGATTGCCACATATTGAGAGATAAGTTTTAAAAATGTTCCATCATTTGTACAACAAAATACCGGAGGTGATTCACATATTGAGAGATAGGTCTTATGTGCGTCATGAATGTAGTGTTTCCAAAAGCGAAGCATATTTTGTGCATGTTACACATAAAGTGAAACATTGGACATCAATTGACGCTCATGTTGCATTCAAAGGAAGCAAAAACCCTCTTCACATCAATTTTCATACTTGTGCGAATCAAGATCCGTTGCTAGCTACGAGCGACATTTGGCAAAAATGAGGATGCATTGACAATTGTATCTCAAGTTGATGAACTACATCGAGATATTTTGGCTTGCCTTCTACAAGGAGGCAATCGTGCGTGTGTGGGTTGACCTATATCATCATTCCGGAACAAGAACGACAAATGTGTAAGAAAAAATTTCATCTTTCGTTTTTCATATGCTCCAAATTCGTATTTTTATTATATAACTTTCACTTCTTAGGTGTGAGTCCGCGCACAAGTTATTAAAAAAAAACTTTAGGTTCGAGCATTGGAATATTCTAGTTGGTCTTTGACAAAATCAATTTGATGATCACAAATCAGATCCAAAAGATACAAGATTCGTTAGAGATGTTACAGGAGAGGAATATTCAGCACGTGTAGATACCAATATTTGACTTGCTTTGGGACTATGTCACCAACGGGTGTTTCATATTCTTGTCGGTTAACTACACAAGCAGGATAACACGGGGTGATGTTGTATGGTAGGTATGTATTATAGGGAGGTTCACGAAGTGCGATGCATCATGACTTTATGGATGACATCCAAGTTCGTAGACTTATAAGATTGGATTAGATACATCCTTTTTGGAAGCAAGTTCATTGGATTCCGGATTCTATTCCCGTTGATGATGATGATTCCTTGAACTCATACATAGTGTCATTGAACAAGTTCAGGGAAATAATAGACTCAAACACACTCAACGAAGACGAGCTTGAGCGAATTACTACAATATTCGAGGACATCGATAATTAGGGGAGTACCACGATGAAGGAGTCGGCAAAAGTCCAAGACAAGGGAATGTCATCGATCCCTTGGCCATCCATGGGGTTCAAAAGGGAAAAAAGGATTGGATGTAGAGAGTAAACCTGATGAATTGACTCAATGTAGTCGGCTACGTTGTAATGAACCGGTTAAGGGATAATCGAAATAAGGATGTGAAAGAGGTTTCACTTAGGGTGAAGGGGAACTCTAGAAGTTCATGGAACCATATGTGTTGAGGTGAGAGATGTGAAAAAAGACTGTCATTACATATATAGAGCTATCACTTTTGTTTTAGGTTTTCCAAATGGTGATTACTTTATCATACAAAAGAAGATGGTTATGCATATAACTATAACTTAATTTTAAATATATAGAGAGTTGAACTTGAGGAAGATATAATATTCAAAGGTGATTATTATATCGGTTTTAAATATCATTTATCATATTATGCATATAACTATAACTTAATTTTAATTGTTAATCTACAGCGATGCTCATAATAACTTGGGATATTGTGAGACGGTATGCCAAACTCGCTTCACGGCATATGGAAATTGTTTTGTTTCGGGGTGTCAACTCTCAACGAATGCATGTATTAACGAATGATCGAGCCTGAAGAAATGGAGTTTCTCTATGTCGGTAAGGTTGCTCCGTCGGGCCAAACCGAACCATGGATATGGATCGTCGAGATCTCTATGCCACTCACGCACATTCTTGATCTCATCAAGTCTTTTCATGACCTTCATCATCGTTTAGTTATTGTCCTAATGATAACAACAATGCTATCTTAAAATATCAATAAAAAGAGTATTAACATAAAACTTTAATACAAAATAATACATTGTTGACCCATACCACACTAGATTTGTATTTTATGTAACATGTCAACACACCCGGTATAGCCGGAGCACCCGTACCAGGGATAGTAGAGACGTGATGAGGCTCGGGAGTACCTGCCTTGGGTTGAACTACCCCGGGAATAAATGCCTCATCATGTTTAGACTCGTGAGCAACATTTTCGGGATAAGGTGATAAGTCCAAAACATACGTGTTTCATGTCATCTTTTGCATGTATTATCATACCTCATTTGACTTGGTTTGTGTTCATCTAGGGCATAATTGCTTCCTATTGTGTTTTGTGGCGTCTACTTGGGTTTATTTCGTATTTCAGGCATTCGAGGCCAAAAATGAGCAAAAACGATGAAAGAATGTCAGAATACGAGATTATATCCTTCATGAGGTCAAGCATACCATTGAAGACATCTATATTGATTGAGGATTGAAGTTTTGAGGTAGATTCATGTTGAAGAATGAAGATTTGAAGAGCCATGTGAAGATCATTGATGTTGGATATCATTTTATGATGACTCCTGAGAGATTCCAAAATTTCAATCATCTTCCCTTTGGATTTGGATAATTGTGTCACCTAAAAAGTTGTAGCTCTTCGAAAAAGCTTCAAAATTAGTAATCATGGGTCTCGTGATTCCAAACAAAGCAGCGTGAAAGTCAGTTTTACTAAGCTGTTGGAAAACTGTTACGACCACCCTAGAACCAAGCAAATCAGGTTTTTCGAGAGCCGCGAATACAACCCTCTACCTTAGTGTTTGAGCCATCCAAGTATCCAACATCCAACACAACACACAAGTAGATTAGGTTTTTCGAGAGTTAGATTTTCCTTTCCCTTGGTCTGGTAGATGTCAGTTGTTAGAGTAACTCTATAAGGTTCTCCCTATAACAAAACTAATGTGAGTTTACTCTTTCTTTCATGTTTGAATATATTGCTTTTGCTTTATATCTCAACATGTATGGCTAGTCTCCTTCCTTGATCTAAGGATTGAGATAATCCCTATAATGTTTTAATTCTATTGTTTCATATGTTTTTATGAATTGAGATGTTTGATAATCCTTCTTTTCAAATGAATTAATTCTACCTTTTAGTTATCTTCATCAATCCGGAGTTCCGTTCATTATTGGTTTAGATAAAGCAAAATGAAGATCCAAACAATTTTGTTTTATTGAAAGATTTGAAACGAGCTTAGTTTTGGGAGCACCGGTGTATCAAAGCTTCGGGGATTCGTAATCATCGTAGAATTCATCGGTCTTTGTACCTTTTAAACTAAAGGACCTATCCGTGAAGGTTTTCTTGGTCCTTTCCGGGTTTTTAATTGCACATGGGTTTTCCTATACTCGACGAACCGCTGAATAACAGCTACGTGAGTTGGAAAGCAAGGTCTTGGTTTGTTTATGTCCAAGGCTACTTGAGATGGTTACCTATTATATCAATTATTAATATTCATAAAATTTATATATGCATCAATAATTTTTATTTATCATAGCGGGGATTATTGTTTCTTTAGATCACTTTCTCTCCTTATTCACCTCACAACAACCATCATTGATTTCTTGTTCTGTTAACCTTCTCAAAGGCATATTTTCTTCTTCCCTTTTCTCTTTCTCTTCTTCTTACTATCATTTATATTCAAACGGACCCGGTCCTTGTAATTCGATACCCGTTTATACTAATCCGATTTTGTAATACTTGTGGGGAGGTTGTTTTATTTTGGTAAAACTTACCACGATGATAAGGCTCCTTGAAAATCTCGGCACGGAGCTGCTCCATCTCATCATTAACATTTCTAATGTCATCTAGATGTGGATCACCATCCGACTCCATGATATCGTACTCCTCGGCGGACCGATGATGTTGAAGCCTTTGTTTGAATGAGAGCATTTGTCAGAATGGGAGCATGAACCTGAATGAGGGCAAAGAAGGTGTCTTCTCCTTGACAATATATGAATGGGAGTCATAAGAGGTGTTTGCTCCGTGACAACGACCTAATCAAGAGCACCTCGATAGGTAGATTACGTTACACGTCGTACTCTCTCGCTGTTTCTTATTCCTAATATTTATAACCGCAATTTGATTTAAAATAAAAGTTTTACGTTTTTTCTCTCACAATTAGCGTATCGTATTAATAAAGAAATAAGAATAAAAAAAATAAACCTAGTTGTAACACCCCAAATCCGCGGGACTCGGGGCGCTACTAGGGGAGACCTCACAATGGGTCCCGACCCTTAGCCTGACAATAATTTCACCGGACCTTCCAACATGGTACAAATAAAGGCGAAAACTCAAATATGTTTTAAAATATGCGGAAACCGAAATGTAAGAAACTACAACTTGGAAACTCAGCCGAATCCTCAAAACAACATAAATAGATCCAAATTCTAAACATATGACAATATCCATGGACAAGAATATAAAACATGACTCAAATACATCCCCGTCCTATAATGTACGGAGACCCCGGCTGTCCACTCCTCCGCCTCACTCGGCGGCATCCCTAACCTGCAAGTCGTGTACACAAACGGTTTAAAACCGTTAGTTAATATTCTAGGCATTAGGAAAGCGGTGAAAGCACAAACACATACAAAGCACATAACCTGAAACACGCAAGTCCCGTTTATTATCTTTTTATTACTTAGTCATATCCCGTTCTAATTCAACTTATTTTGTGACACGAGACCCCAATGGTCTCGCCTCGGTCCCTACTTACCGGCAAAGAATGGTATGGATGCACCCGACCATATCACCCGCCGGGCTAGTCGCCGAGAATCTCCTAGACTAACGCTGAGTCAGGTAGATTGTCACCGCCCGTTATCATACACTTGGGCCAAACAATAATATAAGGTTGGTGGTCCTATTTACCGATTTAATAGTTATAACAAAATATAAACACGCACCACCAAACACACATCAATGCTAATACGTAAAATACGAGCTAAGTAAGTCCGGAGACTTACCTCGTCCAAATGCTAACTCACAAACGCTCTCGCTTCCCTCGGGAGGAAGCACTCAACCTGTTCACAACAAGGTATCCATAAAAACCCGCTCAACTCGAGAAGTCTAGGACTTCTACACAAATGACCTACGTAGGATCATTTGACTCGCATTCTAGGACTGCTTCCTAGAGTCTACCATAATTACCGTCAAAAACGACGTACAAGCTAACGAGGTCTAAAAACGCTCTTCACATTCACCTAAGGTCTCAAAAGCCGCTACTTGGCATTTCCTCTAAGTTATGCTAATTCCAACCTATCATGACACTACGGAACATAACAAGATCGATATGAATTCGTGGCTTTTTATCGGGATCCGAACCTAGCATGAAATTACACAATTTAGCCCATACGCTAAATTGATCATCAAATATAATATATCGAAGCCTATTATAAAACTCGTTCATAGATTCCGAGGTTAAAACTCGCTAACGTATTATCCGGGGCAAATATACATTTCCTAAGTCATATGAGTCAAAACCGTAATTAAAACCTTGGGGCAATTTCCGACAAAAACCCAACAGAGGGTATAATTGCAACAATTTCAGAAATCTGGGTCAAAACTGCAATAACTCATAACTCTGGGCATATTCTGTAATTATCATAAAACTAAGGGGGGACGAAGGTAAATATACCTAAAGTGAGGGGCCCGACTGTAATTAAGCCAAAAGGCTTCTCCGGCCGGTTCTGCGCATTTTCCGGCGACTCCAACGGCGGCAACGGGGCTGCGATGGTCTCCCTGGACGGCCTGAGTCGAGGGCTTCACTCCGACGGTGGCGGCCGGCCTCCAGCTCCGGCGAGGACAATGTAGAGGTGAGGAGGCACGGCTGTTCGACAGGGCGAAAGGAAAGGCGACGGCGAAGGGGAGGGCTACTGGGCGTCGGCGGCTCTCGGGCTTCGACCGGCCAAGCCGAGGAGGGCTCCCGTCCGGCTTTTAGTCAGCTACTCCTCGTGTTGGCGGGTGGTGACTCCGGCGAGTTCAAAAGGGCCTGGTCTAGGGGTGGTGGCTCTTCGGTGCTCGAGTGAATCTGGACACAGAGGAGGGAAGGGAGATGAAGAAGGAGATGAAGAGGGCGGTGGTGCTGCTCCCGGCGAGGTGGATGGCGATGAAGAAACGGAGGACGGGGTAGTGTGCAGGTGTGGAGACGAGAGCAGAGGGAGAGGGAAAAGATGGAGAGGAAGCGTGAGGAATGAGGGAGAGGGGAGTGCTGCTGTGGGGTTGTGCCGACCGTGCTCCAGGCCGAGGGGTCGGCTGTAGGTGCCAGGGGCGGGGAGTGGTGCAGAAGGGAAGCTAGACGTGGAGTGCTGCAGAGGGGAAGCCAGGCTAGGCGCTAGGGGCGGCAACGCTACTCCCAACAGGGAAGAAAAGCAACGGCTGCTCCAAAAGAGAGAAGGAAGAAAGAAAAGGGCGCGGGAAGGGAAAAGAAGAAAAGGGAGAGGGGTCCGCGCCAGCGTGGCGGTGGGGCTCGGGTGATGTGGCTCCAGCGTGGCGTGGGGCCCACGCTGAGGTGGAAAAAGGAGGGGGAAAAAGAGAAGGGATAAGGAACGGGTTCAAAACCCGTAAAATAATTCCGTAACGGATGTTACGGGTCGGAATATTTTCCGACATTCTCGTAAAACTTATTTACGGGTTACGGGTCGGAATACTTTCCGACAATTCCGTAAAATAATTTACGGAAGGAGAAATAAAAAGGTATTTTTATTTCCAAAAATCCCGGACGTTACATTTTTATTTCTAAAAAATCCCGGACGTTACACTAGTGGCGCTTGATCTACGCACGCCACCTGACGTTGTTTCCTCTTCCCCGGAAAGCGGCCATTGTTGCTCTAAATCCATGTGTAGTCATGTTGGGGAGGGTACATAAAGGTAATAGACATTCTACTATTAGTCAAATTTTTTTCCTTGGTGGTTATTTTTTACTTTTTTATTAACTAGTTGGTGGTTTTTTCCATAGCATATGTCACTTGTCGGGATGAAACATCATAAAAACACAATAAAAAAAACAATCAAATCTCCCTAAAATTGTGATTATAGCAAGGAAATCTTTTTGTGTGTGGGTCTCAGTCTGATTTATTTTGGCCATTAGCTCGGTGAATCTTATCTTGTTGGAGAAAAATAAACGAAATCTTATATAATATGAAAAGAGTTTGGGTGATTATTTTCAAAAATAGTACAAAATTAGATTAGAGTTTTGGTGATTTTGTGAAAAAACATATATTGTAATAAATGATTGTTTTATGTTGATTTTGTAATATTAGGTAATTTTGTGCAAGCAAGTGAAAATATAAGTTGATTTTATGCATTTATCTTGAAAAACCTGTTTATTTTACATGTAAAAGACGAAAATTGGACCAATAACCTTGTTGTCCGTGCAAAAGGTATCATATGAACCATATAATAGTGATTAAATTAGTGTCATATTTAGAGATGTAAAATGGACGGACAATTTAGGTCTTGTTACTTAATACTCAGGTCACTTAAGATTCGGCCATTTGAGTTCATCAATTGTTGTTTTTTTTAAACTTGAGTCATTGTATTAGGTCGGTTTACTTTGGATTATCGGATTATTTTTGCTAATATTATTAGGGTATCACCGAGTTCAATTATTTTGGGTTCAAAGGATCTTGGTTTTGACTCAAATTGGTTATTTTGAGTTGGTATGATGTATATATATATATTGATCAAATTTGTCTTTATGAGAACTTTTCTAAAAAAAACCCTAGAAAAGCTTTCTCTTCTCTCTCTTCTTGGAAGAGAGAAAAAGAGTTGAAAAAGCTGGTTAATCCCGCTTCTCTTCACCTGTGTTGAAGATTCAACACCATAGGCAACCAATATCGGCCTACTGGCCACCAAACTCGGCTTACCGGCCAATAATCGCAGTCATATGGGACATCATCTCGGCCCACCGGCCACCTCTCTCGGCCTAACGGCTTCTGCTCTTGTTGGATCTAAATTGTTTAGGGTTTATGCCCTCTTCTTCTACCAGCCTCTTTCACAGCCTCCCGGACTCATATCTTGGCCTCCCGGAATCATCACTGAGCCGGTCTTATGGCTTTGCTTTGAATATAGATCTAGGAAAAAAAAAAACCAAAAGTTCAAAATCAAAAGACATAGGAATTGGAGGTTCCTTGCCTTCACTGCCATTAATTCGATGGTTCAAGAACTGTACAAGACAATCGTCCCTATTGATATCAGTAGTCCCGAGTTTTGCCGAAACCGACACCAAATTAATGTCAAAATTTGTGTTTCTCACACTTGTTGACAAGACAATCATCTTACCTTTCGATCTGGTTTCACACATTAGCTTCACAAAGCTTTCTCCATCCGAAGCTTTCTTCTTCTTGTGAACGGCGCTTGTGTCGCTCTCACCGCTCCTCTCCCTCTCTAATGGTGTTTTCTTTTGCCCTAGAGAAGATCGAGAAGCTGCTTATTACAAAAAGCGTAAAAATAAAACAACACAATGCAATTAATTTAAATTATTTTTCAGCCCATTTTTTTCTTTGTTCATTGGGCTTGAGGAGTATATGGGTTTCATTAGCCCATTTTGAACCAATTTGGGTTCACACAATTGTTGACAAATGGTAAATAGTTGTGTGTTTATCTTTTCAATATTAAAGACCCATCAACACTAGGAGGAAAAAAAGAAGTTTTGGTAACTACAACTTCAAACAATTATGCTCACTTTGTGTGTATGATATGATTTCCGAAGCTTTGTCAAATCTTTTTGTGTATATATCAACACATGTGAAATTACCAGAAGAGATGAACAAGCAAATACATTTGCATACTAAAAAGATAAGCTTTTGAGTCCTTAAAAGCCTAAATGGACAAAACAAAATATTTTAATTTTTGGGCTATTTCATGGAAATGCATTTATAAATCAACCAAAATTTTACTACCCGCCTTTCCTACAATTGTGTGCTACTATGAAACTTAAAAAATTCAAAAACCAACATCAATTGTAATCTAATGGTTATCCGATTTCTTGTGAACAATTTCATCCTTATAAACCTAATTTCTTTTATCAGTCAAAGCTACACACTTTTATATCAGGATCCCGTGTTTTGCAATGTCGTTTCCTTAGTTTGATTCTGTTTTAGGTGGCGTCTTGAGTGGTTTGTCTAGGAGGGGGCGTGGATTTGTGATCGACTCCTGAAGGCTCTATTGCAAGTCCAAATCTGAGGTGTCCACAATTGTTCCCCAGGCTTCATTCCTGTGTACTCTCTTTGAAGACGAACTTTGTGCTTACCGCTTCCGTTGGATTGGTTCATACTACTTTCCCTCGTTGACTTCTTTGCTGTCGGGATTTCTTGATGTAATTTTTGTGTTTCTTTTTCTTCTGTTGTTGTTCATCATGGCGGCTAGTCCGTCTGACGATCTTTTTCGGCCTTTCGACCCACTAGACGGCGTATCGTCTAGTGCTTCAAACCACTTTCCTTTATAAAAAAAAAAGTGTATATATATATATATATATATATATATATATATATATATATATATATATATATATATATATATATATATATATATATATATATATATATATATATATAAAATCTTTTGTTTCAATTAAGTTTTTCGGCCTTCAATAAATGATTTATCAATTTGTTGTTCTCAATAAAAATATATATTTTAAACACTGTGGCCTAAAAATTTAGATCAACCTATTCCATTATGATTGTGTTTGGGACATTTTTGGATTTATATTTTTTTGTTGTTTTAGGTAAAATTGGTTTTCGTCACTATTTTTTCATTTTCGGATCTCTGTCACATTTGAATATCTGACAAATCATGTTAATTTTTCATATAAGACGGGTCTAAGATGTGGAGGAGTAACCGTTGGATTTATATAACAGTTTCACACAATATGATATTGTCGATGTGGGACAATTCCACACATCTCAATATGCTCGCTTGTTGATCTACCACGCTTTACATCCATTTACTAATTGAGAGAAAATTGATGAAGATGCTCATGATAAAGGGTCACAACGATATTGTTTGACAATTAAGATGACAACTTTCACAAACGTTAAGAACAAAATGACGATGAAAAGGTCAATTTAGTCTATAGAAAACTCAGCGAACGATAACTTTAGAACTTAGTGAAACACATACTTCTACAAGTCATACATGTATAAAATGAAACAAAAGATGAAGTTGTAGTAGAGTGAATAGATACAAAACAAACTAGTAATATATTGGATCACCAAGAAAGAAAGAAAGAAGAAGAAGAAGAGATGGATATGAAAAGGAAGAGTGAAAGCAAGCATGATATTGCATAGCACGCTCCATTTGTAGCCGCATTTGGATTTTGAGTAGATGCTCACATAATCACCCATTTGGATCTTTACAACTTTAGAGTTGAGAGTAAGAATATCCCTTCAAGGCACCCCAATGATAGTAAAATTTGGTCTTGAGTAAATCTGATGAGTAAAAATACAAGTAGCTAAGTGAAAGTTAACTACATTGTCAAATTCTATACAAATATATCCTATAACTAGGTCATGTGTATAGTTAGGTCCAGGCCTAGGACATAAGACCAACGAATTCCATTCTAAAAAATTCACACACACACATATATATATATGGGCTGGTTAGGTGGAGGAGAAAATTTTGTTCGCTTTTTTGTACTACCGAGTTTAGTTTTTTGTACTACGAGGTTTTTTTGTAATTTTTCAAATATGAACTTGTATCCTAAGAAAATTAACCCATTTATTTGGTTAATCCGAAAAAAATGAACAATGATACCAAAATAAAATGAACTCGTAGTATAAAAAAAATGAACAAAATTTCTCTTCACTCCTTTGTATAAGAAGCCTCGGACCGGAACCAAAACATATATATATATATATATATATATATATATATAAGTATAAAATTTTTTCTCTTCATCCTCTGTATAAGAAACCTTGTTCGATCCATAGGTCCGGACAAACACTAGATGCACATCCATATATGCAATGAATAAGTATTAAAGAAGGAGGAAGAAACCTGAAAGTTTTGAATTAGAAGCCGTTTTGAAGAACATGTCCAGAGTTGAGCAAAGAAAACGATGGATCCAACCAACCTTGAGCCATGGCCTTATCAACATAATCCACAAACTTAATTTTTGCATCAGGTACATCCAACACCAAATCATCCATAGATTCAACCACTCTACCAAAACCCTTTGTCATCTGATTCATCGTTATCAAACCAGATTTAAAGCATTCATCAAGGAACCCCCAAAGTCTCTCATTCCTCTTCTCAATCTCCATCACCAAAACTCTCTTCACAATCTCATGATAAAAAAACGGCATACTTAATTCCTTAATACATCTATACGCTTCCTTAAACCCACCTCCACCCTCATACTCCTCCAACAACTTCTTAATCTTATCCTTAACATCCTCAATCCTCCATCCTATAATCCCATTTCCTCCACCTCCCCAACAACGTAAGATCCTCTCAGCTGCCAGATGAGCATTCAAAAGCGATTTTGCTGTCGAAATTATCGCATTTGAACCAAAACAATAATTTTCTATTTCATCTAAATGAGATGGAGCCACCACTTCATCAACAACTGTTCTTGCAAGAAACATAGCAAGATCATCAACAACTATAGGGTTATCCAAAGCAATATCATCAGCAAACTCAATTAACATCATAAACCCAATTACAACATCATCAGCCGGTAAACATAATGACGATAACAACATCGAAGCCATTTCTTTCTCTCTCTTTCTACGATCCATTGCTAGATTTATCAACCTCTTCACAAATACTCCATTTAATTCCGAACTTGCTCCGTTTAATGATTCAAGAGAATTACACACTTCTAATACATCACCGGACAAGAAATACTCTTGAATTATACTTTCAACCTTCGATTTCATTAACTTAACATCAATATCTCTCTTTGTTAATGACTTTAACGATGAAGCATGAAGCCATCCACCCGATGCCGCTTTCGTAATCAAAGATTGCAAAATCTCTCTAGCATTTGGAATATCTAAACATAAATCATCAATATTATCAATTAATCTACTAAACCCTTTTGTCATTTGACTTGAATTAATCAACCCTTCTTCTTCACACATCTTCAATAAATCCAAAACTCGTCCCTCGGCTTTTCTTTTTTCCATCGCCATTAAAATCGCTTGCTTAACAATCTCATGATGAAAGAATGGAACATGAAGATCTTTAATACATCTAGAAGCTTCTTTTTTATCACCACTCACTACATACTCTCTCAACAAATTACTAATCCTCTCCCTCACGTTTTCAACTGATTTGCTCTTAGAAGTTCCCCATTTACGCTCAAGAATCTCTCCATGATACGGAGTCGAAAGATAACCTTTCTTAGCTCTTATTAAAATCTCCTTTCCTTTGGAATCTTCTTGTAAAGATTCCATTTGTTTCGATAGGAATGCAGGAGGAAGAATGTCGTCAACGACTGCTCGAGCTATGAATATCGCGAGTACTTCTACGAAGTCTGGTATATCCATAACTAAGTCATCTGCGGATTCCAATAAGTTACAGAATCCTTGATAGACTTGTTGAGGATCAATGATTTGAGCGTATAACGAAGATAACAAGAAAGCAGCCATTTCTTTTTCTTTGTCACGTCTATCCATTGCCATTGAGAGCAACTTTTTAACAAAGTAGTGATGATAGTTAGGCATGCCGAGATCAAGTAACTCATTTGAAGTAAATGGGACGTCATCATTGATAAAATATTCCTCCACAATGATTATAACTTTCTTTTTGTAATCCTCAAATGTTTTGTCTTTTTCCTTCGAGTTGACAACCTTATTTTCCCACATCAATTCTCAATGTTAGCTACTTAATATGATACACTCTCCGTTCACAAATATTGTCATTTTAGTTTTTTTTTTTACAACCTATGAAATATACCATCATGTTCCTAATTATTCCTTTAGCTTTATTAAAAATCACAACTAACCAAATACTAGTGATTAGAAGGGTACATGTGTAAAGTAAAAGAGAAATTAGCTGAAATGACAATTATTCTATAACAAAAGTGTAACACTAAAACGACAGTTATTTGTGAACGGAGGGAGTAGTTTATATAAAAATAGAGAATTGAAGATTAATAACCTCTTTATTAGTAGGGTTATCATGAACAAAAGTACAAGTTCCATTTTGTGTCCGACCTCCTGTTGTAAATTATTTATACTTGTGTTAGATGAAATTAATAGTTTTGAACAGTTTATTACGTACATAATCAAGAGGTTAATTAAAATACCTTTTTTAGCATGCTTGATGGGAACTCCATTTGCTATTGCATTCTTACTAGGAACAAGATGAGAAGTTGTAGACTTTTGAGAGCAAGTTGAAGAGATTTTCATGGATGAGGAAGACCCAAAATCAACGTTCTTTTCGCAATCCATTACCATAAATCCAACTTACAACTCGTTACATACACAATATGTAGGGTCTTATGTTTCCTTCAAAATCACGACAAACAAATTATACGAAATGTTGAACTTATGATTGAAATTAATGTTTAGGTGGTTGGAGAAGAGAAAGAAGAAATGAGAAGTTATGAATACTCACAAATAGTATAAATAAAAGCGGGGAAATGAAAGAACGATGATGATCGATTGACAGAAGAAGCCACCTTCTCTGAAGTGATAGAGGGAGGGTGGCAAAAGCAATCGAATTGATTAACAATAAATTAGTTTAGGAGTGAATGAGAAGTTATTGAGATGAGATTAATGTGTTAGAGGAGCAAGAAAACAACGGAGAGGAATTCTCTCACTAAAACAAATGGTTGGATGCACCATTTATTGTGCTATTTTGTCTTTCATAACTTTTTAAACACATGCCAGACTCTTGTCATTTTGGTCAACCACACATTCTCTTCTTCAATTCATTTTCTTCTCCTTTTTCCCTTTTTCCCTCCCATTTTGGTCAACCACACATTCTCTTCTTCAATTCATTTTCTTCTCCTTTTTCCCTTTTCCCCTCCTTTTTCTATTCTTCTTTATACTACAAAAATACGCAATGTTTCTCACCCACGACAACAAGTGCATATTTTCCTCCTTTTTTCAAATTACATAAAAAAAACTTTAACTTTCAAAACAATGAAAAATATAAGTTGTTAATATTTGAATTGAACAATAAGTATACACATTTAACCAAAATTCTCTTCACCTCCTCTCAAACAAAAGTTTCCTCACCCGAACCAACTTTTTTGTGTGTGGTGGGGTGTGAGTTAAAAAAAAAAACTTTTAACATATGGAGTTAAAATAGGTTAATAAATATTATTGCTCAAACTAAATCTTATTTGTTTAAAAGAGTTTTTTCGCATATACATTTAATTTGAAAAATGTTAACTTGTTCGACTATACATCCAACTTGTTCAAAAGAGTTTTTTCGACTTTGAAAAATTCGAAATATAGAAGATTTGAAATAAATCACATAAATGAAGGTTTATTAGATGCGATAAGCGGAATTTCAGATCAAATAGAAACATCTAATCGTCGGATCTCATGCATAAAATACTAGGTTTAATCATTGTTCGTAGGATTTACATGTTGATGCGTGAAGTGGAACTATTCGGAGAGGGAACGGAAGAGATTGAGAGCCCCACTTGTTGCTCCTCTACTAAGTCCACATGAGCCCATATTATAGACCGCATTTGGTATCGACTGCTAGGACGAAAAACCGAAAGGGTAAATGGAAGGATGGTGTTGGTCGTCGCTCAAGATATTAGGATAGATTCATTAGCCCAGCAAGTGATTGCTCATTTTGTGAGTTATCAAACTACAATTGATTTATTTCATTTAAGTAAATGAAATCAATATCATTAAGGAGGTAATATCAAAACCCTTGCAACATATGCATGTTACTTCTCCTTTACTCTTCATTGACTAACTTCACCTCTAATTCTATATATTACATAATTAACCCTTTAATTATATATATATATATATCATTTATTTCATAAATAAGTAATATCTTCCCGATTGTTTATTTCATAAGTAAACAGTGTTCTTTATTATTAACAATATCCTATATGTATTAATAATAGATCATCTTTCCTATTGATCTAGTTCGTCAACTCTAAGTGTGTGACCTCATAGGACCCGATTATAATAGTCATGGGTTTAACCCGTTTAACCCCATTAACTGTAGTTGGCTTCTAGAAAAGCACTACGACTCCTAAAACTATCGGATTAAGTTATCTCCTTTAATTGTCCTATCAAAGTTTAGTCATTGCACATTAAATTAAAGGACACAATTCCTTCAATTTCCCACTTGTGCTTAAACAAGTGTGCAATATAAGATGTCTTTATCTCTTAATATCTTATTTGACGATATGGAGACATTCATATCCAATGACAAAAAAAATTCTTGAATTCCAAGTTTGAACTCTCGATTAAACAAATGATTACAAATAATCCATCCGAGCATGACCAATTTTTAGTTCTTGCTCTTCAAGTGACCAAGAAACCATTCTTGTTCAATGTATCACTATATACATGAACTAGGAGGACTTCTCCATTCTTGTATGACTATGGGTCCCACTCAATTTTTGGCCATCCCAACTACTACCTCTATAACTCTCTTTTACCAAAAGTGTTTAATAGTGTCAAAGAAATACTAATAATCAAGAAAGACCATAACATACTCATGTCTGAGGAGTCTACTAATCATGGTTTAACTTAAGACTCTACAATCCCTTTGGAAAGTCTTAAGGTGGGTCAGTCTTAAATGTATCAGCCATACACATATATGTACAAGACTAGACATCTTCATTGTAAGAACCTTAGTCTTTGGAGCCATTTTGGCCTTAGCCGCTCCCGCGGGTTTAGGGAGCCGCCCCTTCGGCTCGTGTAGTTTTCCGCCCCTGCGGCTTAGGGAACCGCCCCTGCGGTTTCTTGCGGCTGCAGCCGACTTTGTTGACTCTTGACCCGTGCTTTAATCTCTTCTCTTCTTAGCCTTTTCCTTTGTTTCTTGAACAAGGGTTACTTCATTCCAGCCTTCTTCACGTTCTTCTTATTGCCTCCTTCTTCTCCTTGATCTTGTCTTGGCTTCCTTTGAGTTTGGAAGAGTTTTGTTGTGTGGATGATGATGTTGATGATGTTGGATGTTGTGCTGAGCTTGAGAGCTAGCTGTTGAGGTTGTGTGATCCTTTCCTTGGTTATTCCAGCAGTAGGTAAGCTCCATTCTTCTTCTTCTCTTCTTTCTTTATTTGATTCCATCTTCCTTAGCTTAGGATTAGATGTATTGAATGTATATTGATGTTAGATTGTGTATGTATATGTATGTGTTTGAATATGGAATGGAGAAGATGTGATTTGATCACGTGAAGAGTGAAAGAGAAGTCGGGACTCTACGTTCTGCAGAGTCGCCGCCCCCGTGCCTGGAAGCCGCCGCCCTTGCGAGAGCCTTGTCACCGCACCCGCGCCCGGAAGTTTCCGCCCCTACGGCCACGGTCTCAGCGCCTGCGTCCGTGCCTACGCTTGCCTGCGGTTTGCCTTGTTCCGCCCCTGCGTCTTTCCGTTCCGCAAGTACATCTTGTACAAGATCTACTTATAGTAGTATGATCCTTTCCTTTCCTAGTATGAGCGGGTTAGTAGCATGCTAGGTATGTGTATGAGGATAGAATGATGAGGAATGTGATATAGTTGTATGCCGGTTATGGCTTTGAGGTGTAGTAGTTTATCGAGGTTTATAAGTTGGATATGATCCTTATGGATCCCTTGGGTCTAGGTGTGACCCCTTTGATTGATAGAAGATGTGATATCTCGTTATGCCTTGTTTTAGGCAGTGTTGTCCTCCGGATTGGAGTTGGATCGTGTTTGAGAGTGATCGTGGTTGAGACTACTTCTGAGGTTGAGGTAAGTCCATAAAACTTACTTAGCTACCATCCTTATATTGGATAAATGCATGAGTGGTATGTGTTATATGCTTGATAGCATGCGATGTCGTTTATTACCGGTCTATGTTTTAGTGATTGCCTATCGTAGGGTCGTGATAACCTTTCCCATTTCATCCCGTTGGGAGTCTGGGAGGTTCTCTGTAGTTAGGTTAGATCTGGTATACGGGATGGCCACTCCCCACTCCTTTATGGTATATGGGAGAGTGTTCCGGATCCACTCCAGCTGGCTATGAGCGACCAGAGGCGAGGATGATATACTCCTCGTGTCAGATATGTTCATATACATATATTTATACGATTTGAGTGTTGGACTTTATAAAGATAATTAACCGGGTAAATGTGTGATAGCATGATGATGTATTTATTATTCTTGACGTGTGACTGTACTTATGCATCTCTATAAATATGTGTATGGTTAGCTAACGGTTTTATACCGTGTTGTAGATCCTTTGCAGGTTAGGAGAGCTGCAGAGTGATCTAGAGGGGTGATCCGCTGAGGGCTCCGTACACTGGGTTTATACGTGGGACATGGGATATTTATGATGTACGGATTTATGTTTTGGTTTGTACTCAGCGGTTCTTCTGTATTACCTTTTGATATGTATATATTTATATAGTTTGATGTTTTGTTTTAATCTATATGTGCCTTGTTGTAAGATCCAGTGAACTTGTTGTAAGGCTAGGGTCAAGATCCATTGTGAGATCCTAGCCCAGTAGCGCCTCGAGTCCTACGGATTCGGGGTGTTACAAAGTTTGTATCAGAGCCTTATGTTGAAAACAATGGCACTTGCAATCTGCGATAAAGGTCGAATAGATAAATAAACAGAACCCGAAAGGGGTCTGACTTTTCAAAAGGTTTTGGTTTGAAATGAGAGTGTGTACGTGAGCCATCGCCCCTCTAAAGATCTCGACAATATAGATATATATATATAGATATTATGTTGTGTTGATATATATATATATCTATACATATGACATATATATAGCCTTCTAAGTTAGGTTTGTGTCCTCTGCAGATGGTTCGGACTAGAGCCTTACCTGCAGTTAGACGAGGTAGGGGTAGACCCCCTCTAGGTAGAGGATGGGGTAGGATTCCAGCTGGTGATACACGTACAGCGGAAGAGACTCATGAGGACGTTGCTGAGAGTGCCGTTCCTGAGACTGGGAACGGTGCAACTGAGAGACAGGGATCCTAGAGAGTCCAGTCAGATGACTCGGATCGTGTCTCCATGGAGGGACCAACATTCCGCGAGTATATCAGACGAGTTGAGGAGGCTGTCAGAGTAGGTAGGCATGCCCCTGATCTGCCGGCATAGGGGGGATCATCTAAGAGATCCCATGGAGTTACTCAGGTGTCAGCTGCACCGGCACCTGTTGCTGAGATTCCTAGAGTTACAGAGGAGCATAGAGGGCCTCGACCAGATACTTGGTTGAAGGCATTCCATCAGATGAGAGTACTCCCTTTCTTTGGGAAGGTGGGGCTAGAGGTGGAACTATGGATAGGACATGTAGACTTAGCTTTGGAGTCTATTAAATGTCCAGTTGACAGGCAGATTGAGTTAGTGCAGACTCTGTTTAGAGATTTGGCACAACACTGGTGGAGGTCTGTACAGGTACATGTTACCAGTTATGAGCAGATGTGGACTATGATTAGAGAGCGTTTCTGCCCTGCCTCATTGAGAAGGAAGAAACTGCGGGATTTTGTTGAGGCTGGGTTTGAGGATGTACCAGTCTCCGAGGCCATTAGGAGATTTCAGGAGGAGTTGGCATTGCTGGGTCCAACTGCCCCTTTTGCAGATCAGCATGTGTATCTTTTCTCCCGACGACTGAGGGATACTACCCGGACCTATATGGCGGGATTTCATTGTGAGTCCCTGATGGACTACCAGGACAGAGTCTCTGATTATGAGAGGGAGAGAGCTGGACAAAGGAGAGCTTCTCAGACCGGAGGGTCTGAGAAGAGACAGCGTACAGGGCAGACCAGTGGTACTGGTGGAGCTGCTGGTTCAAGGCGAGGCCAGAGCCGCCAGAGTTATTCCTCTTCTGCACCGGTTGCAGATAAGAGGCGACAGTGTTACAACTGTGGTGATCCGGGACATATGCGGCCAAAGTGTACGAGGCCGTTAATGACTTGTTTTACTTGTGGCAGATCAGGTCACAGAGCTGTCTTCAGCCGACAGGGCGGAGCATCATCTCAGCAGGGTTCTTCCCTTGCTAGTGTAGCGGGAATTGGGCAGATGCCACCTCAACAGCAACAAACACAGGGACAACAGAGGGTCCCAGATCGCCCTACGACTCAAGGATCTTCTCCTGGGCCGAGTAGAGGCAGAGGTCGTGGTGAGAGCACCACTGATACCAGAGGAGCTCAGGGTAGAGTTTTGAGCTGAGGAGTGCAGAGGAGTCAGCTGCACCGACTGCTACAGGTACCATTCTGATCCATGGTTTACCTGTTAGAGTTTTGTTTGATACGGGTGCTACGCATTCTTTTATATCTGATGCTTGTGTAGAGCGTCTAAGTCTAGATACGATTGAGGGGATACCCTTTATTATAGGGTTACCCGATGGTGGTAGGGTCAGAGGTACCCGTGAGATTCATGGTTGTCCCTTTTTTGTAGGGACTTGTGTGTTACTAGTTGACTTCTTTGTCATGCCGTTAGAGCATGAAGAAGTCATTCTAGGTATGGATTGGATGGATAGACATTCTGCAGTGTTAGATGTAGGTAGGAGGACTGTCACCCTCTCTACCGAGTTAGGTCAGATAGAGATTTTCCGAGGTTGGGACCTTGGAAAGTCAGGCATGGTTATCAGTGCGATACGGACAGCTAGACTGATTGCACCTGGTTGTGAGGCCTTCTGGTGTTACGCCATGAAGGAGGGGGAGAATCCAGCATTAGAGGATATCCCAGTGGTCTGTGAGTTTACAGATGTGTTTGCTGAGCCGTCCAGTTTGCCGCCTCAAAGGAGTGTGGAATTCGGTATTGAGTTAGAGCCTGGTACGAGACCGATCTCGAAGGCCCCATACCGGATGGCGCCTGTTGAGATGTTAGAGCTGAAGAAGCAACTCGAGGAGTTGACTGAGAAGGATTTTATCCGCCCTAGCGTATCCCCATGGGGAGCACCTGTCCTCTTCGTACGGAACAAGGACGGATCGTTGAGACTGTGTATTGATTACAGAGAGCTGAACAAGGTGACCATCAAGAACAAGTATCCATTGCCTCGTATTGATGACTTGTTAGATAAGCTTCAAGGAGCGACAATGTTCTCCAGGATTGACCTGCGTTCAGGGTATCACCAACCGAGGGTGAGAGAGCAGGATGTGCATAGGACAACCTTTCGGACCAGATATGGACACTACGAGTTTGTAGTGATGCCATTTGGGCTTACGAATGCCCCAACAGTCTTTATGGAGTTGATGAACAACATATTCATCGACTTCCTGGATTAGTTTGTGGTGGTCTTCAGAGATGATATTTTGGTGTACTCTCGCAGTAGAGAGGAGCATGCAGGACAACTGAGGACTGTATTGCAGGTTTTACGGGATAGAGAACTTTATGCTAAGTTCTCTAAGTGCGAGTTCTGGATGCCAGAGGTAGCATTCCTGGGTCATGTTGTTTCAGCTGAAGGGATCAAGGTGGATCCGGCAAAGATCGAGGCAGTAGCAGCTTGGACGACACCGACGAACGTCAAGGAAGTACGTAGCTTTCTTGGCCTAGCTGGGTATTACCGACGCTTTGTGGAGGGATTTTCTGTGATCGCCCGCCCACTGACGAGTTTGCTGAGGAAGACTACCAGGTTTGTGTGGTCTGAGCAGTGTATGCAGAGTTTTGAGGAGCTGAAGAGACGTTTGACTTCCGCTCCTATTTTGGCACAACTAGAGGGTACATAGGATTTTGTGGTTTACAGTGATGCATCCAAGCTAGGCTTGGGATGTGTGTTGATGCAGAGAGGCAGGGTGATTGCATATGCGTCTAGACAGCTGAAGACGTATGAGGAGAACTACCCGACACATGATCTGGAGTTGGCAGCGGTAGTTCATGCACTGAAGATCTGGAGACATTACATGTATGGTGCTACATGTCAGATATTCACAGACCATAAGAGTCTGAAGTACATTTTCACGCAACGGGAATTGAATAACCGCCAGCGTAGATGGCTTGAGCTGATTAATGATTTTGATCTAGAGATCCTATACCATCCGGGGAAGGCGAACGTTGTTGCCGACGCCCTGAGCAGGAAGACACCTCGAGAGCAGGCGATTGCGAGGCTGACAGTTCAGCATCAGTTACAAAGAGATCTAATTTGGCTGGAGTTGGACGTTCAGTTTCCTGATGAGTACGCTCAACTGAGTACCTTAGAGGTTCTTCCTGATCTGTTGAGTGAGATCCAACAGAAGCAGGAGTCCTGCCCGACACTGACGAGGATCCGAGAGAGGATGTCCAGGGATGAGGCACCACAGTTCCTTATAGGAGCATATGGAGTGATGAGACGCCGTGGTCGCGTCTGTGTGCCCGCTGATGCGGATTTGCGCCAAAGGATATTACAGGAGGCTCATATGAGGCACTGTATGGACAGAGATGTCGTACTCCGTTATGCTGGGATGAGCCGAGCAGTGTTAGTGGTTTGACACCTGATCAGATTCAGGATGATGTTGCTCGAGTAGCACTGATTAGAGAGCGGATGCTAACTACACAAAGCCGTCAAAAGTCTTATGCAGATAGGAGGCGTAGACCTCTAGAGTTCAGAGTAGGAGCCCATTTGTGGCTGAGAGTGTCTCCGACACGAGGTGTTAGAAGCTTTGGCATTAAGGGGAAGTTGATCCTCCGATATGTCGGACCGTTTGAGATTCTGGATCGGGTTGGGAGCCCATTTTTGGCCATCCCAACTACTACCTCTATAACTCTCTTTTACCAAAAGTGTTTAATAGTGTCAAAGAAATACTAATAATCAAGAAAGACCATAACATACTCATGTTTGAGGAGTCTACTAATCATGGTTTAACTTAAGACTCTACAATCCCTTTGGAAAGTCTTAAGGTGGGTCAGTCTTACATGTATCATCCATACACATATATGTAAAAGACTATACATCTTCATTGTAAGATCCTTAGTCTTTGGAGCCATTTTGGCCTTAGCCGCCCCCGCGGGTTTAGGGAGCCGCCCTTGCGGCTCGTGTAGTTTTCCGCCCCTGCGGCTCAGGGAACCGCCCCTGCGGTTTCTTGCGGCTGCAACCGACTTTGTTGACTCTTGACCCGTGCTTTACTCTCTTCTCTTCTTAGCCGTTTCCTTTGTTTCCTGAACAAGGGTTACTTCATTCCAGCCTTCTTCACGTTCTTCTTATTGCCTCCTTCTTCTCTTTGATCTTGTCTTGGCTTCCTTTGAGTTTCGAAGAGTTTTGTTGTGTGGATGATGATGTTGATGATGTTGGATGTTGTGTTGAGCTTGAGAGCTAGTTGTTGAGGTTGTGTGATCCTTTCCTTGGTTATTCCAGCAGTAGGTAAGCTCCATTCTTCTTCTTCTCTTCTTTCTTTCTTTGATTCCATCTTCCTTAGCTTAGGATTAGATGTATTGAATGTATATTGATGTTAGAATGTGTATGTATATGTATGTGTTTGAATATGGAATGGAGAAGACGTGATTTGATCACGTGAAGAGTGAAAGAGAAGTCGGGACTCTACGTTCTGCAGAGTCGCCGCCCCCTCGCCTGGAAGCCGCCGCCCCTGCGGGAGCCTTGTCACCGCACCCGCGCCCGGAAGCTGCCGCCCCTGCGGCCATGGTCTCAGCGCCTGCGCCCGTGCCTGCGCTTTGCCTTGTTCCGCCCCTGCGCCTTTCCGTTCCGCAGGTGCGTCTTGTACAGGATCTACTTAGAGTAGTATGATCCTTTCCTTTCCTAGTATGAGAGAGTTAGTAGCATGCTAGGTATGTGTATGAGGATAGAATGATGAGGAATGTGATATATCTGTATGCCGGTTATGGCTTTGAGGTTTAGTAGTTTATCGAGGTTTATAAGTTGGATATGATCCTTATGGATCCCTTGGGTCTAGGTGTGACCCCTTTGATTGATAGAAGATGTGATATCTCGTTATGCATGGTTTTAGGCAGTGTTGTCCTCCAGATTGGAGTGGATCGTGTTTGAGAGTGATCGTGGTTGAGACTACTTCTGAGGTTGAGGTAAGTCCATAAGACTTACTTAGCTACCATCCTTATATTGGATAAATGCATGAGTGGTGTGTGTTATATGCTTGATAGCATGCGATGTCGTTTATTACCGGTCTATGTTTTAGTGATTGCCTATCGTAGGGTCGTGATAACCTTTCCCATTTCATCCCGTTGGGAGTCTGGGAGGTTCTCTGTAGTTAGGCTAGATCTGGTATACGGGATGGCCACTCCCCACTCCTTTATGGTATATGGGAGAGTGTTCCGGATCCACTCCAGCTGGCTATGAGCGACCAGAGGCGAGGATGATATACTCCTCGTGTCACATATGTTCATATACATATATTTATACGATTTGAGTGTTGGACTTTATAAAGATAATTAACCGGGTAAATGTGTGATAACATGATGATGTATTTATTATTCTTGACGTGTGACTGTACTTATGCATCTCTATAAATATGTGTATGGTTAGCTAACGGTTTTATACCGTGTTGTAGATCCTTTGCAGGTTAGGAGAGCTGCAGAGTGATCTAGAGGGGTGATCCGCTGAGGGCTCCGTACACTGGGTTTATACGTGGGACATGGGATATTTATGATGTACGGATTTATGTTTTGGTTTGTACTCAGCGGTTCTTCTGTATTACCTTTTGATATGTATATATTTATACAGTTTGATGTTTTGTTTTAATCTATATGTGCCTTGTTGTAAGATCCAATGAACTTGTTGTAAGGCTAGGGTCAAGATCCATTGTGAGATCCTAGCCCAATAGCGCCTCGAGTCCTACGGATTCAAGGTGTTACATTCATCTCCCTATAGCCCATGAAACCTGGCGTTTTCAGTCAACTTATAATATAGTTACTAATAAAATCATTTATATCCATTTGATGATTTTGAACTATACACTTTCAATAAGTTAAAACTTCATTTCACTTAATGGGGTTTCATTCACTAGAAGACTTTAGGTGAACCCATTTGTTAATAATGAATTATTTGGACATATTATTTAATGTCGATCAAAATAATATATAAATAAGGATGAAATGTCATATATCATAAAATCATCAAGTCAAATACAAAACTAGTATGCAACACTCATAAATACACAATGTAATACAAAAGCACACTCAAAGCCATTATCCAATGTGCTTGAGACCCTTAGCCCTAGTGTGACTCTCATGCTTGAGCCTAGGCGTAAACTTTTTCAATGGATTTGCAATGTTGTCCTTAATATGCACCTTACACATCCTAATGTCACCCTTAGTGATGATGCATCGAATAAGGTGATATTTTCTCATAACGTGTCTGGATTTGGAGCTCGAACTCGGTTCCTTGGCTTGAGCTATGGCACCATTGTTGTCACAATAGATGTCGATTAGGCCCAGAAATGCTAGGAACTACACCAAGTTCATTCAATGAACTTCCTCATCCAAACGGCCTCATTTGTTGCTTCACTAGCAACAATGCACTCATCCTCTATTGTAGAGTTTATTGTATCCTGCTTGGAGCTTTTCCAACTCAGAGCTCATCCGTTAAGGATGATGACATAACCCGATTGAGACTCAAAGCCATCTCGGTCAGTCTGAAAGCTTGTATCATTATAGCCTTGTACAAATCAATTTTTCACCACCCCTATATACTAAGAAATCATCCTTAGTCATTCTCAAGTACTTTAGGATATTCTTAGCTGCAACACTAGTGTGCCTCTCCAGGACTTGATTGGTATGTGCTACACATGCTCAAAGATACGCAACATCAGGACGTGTACATACCATGGCATACATGACAAATCCTATAGCTGAAGCATATGGGATTTGGTTCATCTTCTCAACCTCAACAAGCGTTTTAGGACATTGTGTCTTGCTGAGATATATACCATGTTACATGGCTAAACATCCCTTCTTGGAATCTTGCATCTTGAATATATCAAGAATCTTATCAATATAAGTTTCTTGACTTAATCCAAGAAGTCTCTTAGATCTATGACAAGGCTTATTTCCTAAGGTCGTTATTATAAGCTTATCAAGTTAAATCCGAACTTAATACTAACCAATGTATAGTGATTAAGTAAGGGTCGAACCCAAGGGAGTTGAACAAGTTTCTATTCAATTTTAGTTATTGATTTGGTAACAAAGAGGGGGGGGGGGGGGATTTGGATTGTTTAAAACTAGACAAACACAATTGGAAAATTGGTGATGAAAATGTTGATTAAAGGACTACACTAGGTTAGATCTTAGCATACATATTATTTGGTTGGTTCTTTTTATAAGTTTATCCGTCATTTGTCTCATCTTGATCGTAGATATGTGTTAAGCCAACCGGCAGTAACACAACTTAACTAGCTTATTAATCCGTAAACCTACAAGATTAAACCACAAGTTAGCATTCTAATAAAGATAAAGAGATATAGAGAAGAATAAACAACCCGTTAAATCTTTCTTTATAGTTATTTTCCTTTCCCTTAAATAATCACAACCAGTTTTTACCTAAGGGTTTGCTACTAGATTAAGGACCCGAACCCGGAATCAATTAATCCTAGCATTTTACATGTATTATTTCACTTAAGGTGATCAATCTAAGTGGATAAAAACATGCAAACATAAGTTGAAGAACAAGGAGAATAACACAAAAGGATAAGGAATTTACTTATATAAAAAGAACTTACAACCAACTAGTGATGTAGCTTCAATCAGCCCAATGTAGCCAAGGGAGTTTAGAACTCATTACAAAGACACTATGAATATAGAGGTTTTTGGGTGGAAAATGAGATTGAAAATACCTATAGCCAAGGGCTCTATTTATATACTACAAAATGCACTAAAAAGGAGTAAGAGGTTGTGCTAACAACCACCATTAAGGGTGAATTAAAGTGGTTGCAGACAGCCACAATAATGTCCTTAAAGTCGTCGAAAACAGCCGAGTAAAAGCCTCTGACGCTAACCCCACGCGGCCAAGGGCGCCGGCGGGCGGTTTAGGCAAAAACGTTCCAACTTCTTCTTGGCCGCGGGGGGGCTCGTCATACCCGCGGGGCGGTCCTTGAATGCTCTTGAAACGTCTGACTCTTTAACTTCGTAACGCTTCTGGTGAGAATCCGTAGGGGGCGGCCCAGAGTTACCGCGGGGGGTGACACTGGATCTTCGGCTTCACAAGGCCGCTGGCATGGCCGCAGGCAAAGGGCGCTGTCTTCGCTTCGTCAGGCTGGGTCACCGCAAGGGCGGACAGGGTTGGCCGCGGGGCGGTGACATGTCTCTTCATGGCCGCGGGCAAAGACGCGGCTGCGGCTCTCGGTGGTGGTCTTCATGGTTGACACCGCAGGGGCGGACTGGAGAGTCCGCGGGGGCGGTGACAGGCTTGTCTTGGCCGCGGGGCGTTGACGCAGGCAGCGGCACTCATCTGTGTTGTCACCGCGGGCGGACAGAGGATGCCGCGGGGGCGGTGACAAGTTGTCTTCGGTCGCTGGTGAAGCCGCTGGCTGCGGCGCTGGAAATGAGTGTCATGGGGTGGTGACACTGCTCCGCGGGGTAGTGTGCACCAGAATCTGAACTTCGATGATTTTCTTCAACTCCTAAGTATTGCTAATACCTTCTTTTGCTTCAATTTGAATCTTTTATCTGGATCACAGTATTAGCAATATAAACTGACTCAAAAACATAAAAACGACTCTAAAAGCTACCTAAAATGATAGTGATTCCATCACCTATCAAATCATATTGATAGATCTTAATTCAAGTATGTACTTGGCCTTTCCTAAGTCTTTCATTGATAAACATTTCTGTAGCCATTCTTTTACAAACTCTAGCATCGGAATGTCATTCCCATAAGTAGTATGTCATCGACATACAAGGCTAAGAAGGCTACCTTACTCCCACTAAACTTTTTGTAAACACAAGGATCCTCTTCGCATCTAATGAAATCAAATTCTTTGATATTTTCATCAAATCGAAAGTTCCAACTCCTAGATGCTTGCTTAAGTCCATAAATGGACTTCTTAAGCTTGTATATCTCCTAGCATCTTTTGGATCTTCAAAACCTTTAGGTTGTGTCATGTACACATCCTCTTCTAAAAAAACCATTTAAAAAAGCGGTTTTGGATCCATTTACCATATTTCATAGTCATAATATGCGGCAATAGCTAAGATTATCTTGATGGATCTGATCATGACAACTAGTGAAAATGTCTCTTCATAGTCAATACCATGAATTTGTCTAATACCTTTGGTAACTAGTCTTGCCTTGTAAACAATATAATTTCCATCCTTGTCAGTTTAAGTTTGAAAATCCTTTGCTTCCTATGGGTTTTACCATATCTAGAAAATCTATCAAGTCCCATACTTGATTTTCAAAATCGATCCATTTCGGACCTCATGGCATCAAGCCATTCTTGGATTTTGGACCATCACTGCTGCTTTATAGGTAGAAGGCTCACTATGTTCTACATAAGAATCAAAGGCTTACATCAAAGATGAAATCATCATAACGTCTTGGTTGTACCTTTGGCCTCTCCGATCTACGAGTGGGTTGATCAACAACTGAATCCGGAACATGATCCACAATTGTTTGTAGATCCTCTTGTTTTGGCCCTTGGATGATCTGAGGTCCTAGGCCTTTAAAATTAATCATCTCATCATTGGCATCATCCATGTCATCTTGTTGTTGAGTTTGTTGCCTCTTCATCATCTTGAACTGTTTCAAGATGAATATTTCTCCCACTTGACTTGTCGAAAAGGAACTCTCTTCCAAAAAGACTACATCCCTCACAACAAACACCTTTTGAAAGGTTGGATTGTAAAAGTAATATCCAATACTTCCTTTTGGATACCCTATAAAATAACATTTATCTGATTTTGGGACAAGCTTATTTTTTGTAAACGCTTTACATAAGCTTCAATCCCCATATTTTCATAAAATACAACTTTGAAACCTTTCCAATCCATATCTCATATGGAGTTTTGTCTACAGTTCTTGACGGATTCCTGTTTAGTGTAAGTACAACGATAGTGAGGGCATATCCCTAGAAGGATACCGGAAGATCAGCAAAACTCATCATTGATCCATGTCTAGTATTGTCTTGGTTCTTCTTTCATACACAACATTCAGTTGTGTTGTTCCCGGGGTAGATAATTGTGTTACTTTCCCACATTTTTGCAAATGTTGATCAAGTTCGTGGCTCAAGTATTCACCACCACGATCAGATCGAAGTGCTTTTATTTTCTTGCCACTTTGAGTCTCTACTTCATTTTGGAATTCTTTGAACTTTTCAAAAGATTCCGATTTATGTGACATTAAGTAAATTAATCCATATCTACTTATGTCATCAGTAAATGTGATGAAGTATCTATAGCCACTCTAACTTATGTACTCATTGACCCACACATCAATATGTATAATGCTCAACAACTCACTATCCCTTTTATTTGTTCCTTTGAAAGGTGACCTTGTCATTTTTCCCATTAGACATGATTCACATGTATTAATGGATTCATAATCCATATTTTTTAGAATTCCATTTTATGGAGCTTTTTCATGCGATTCATACTAATATGGCCAATCAACAATGCCACATGTAGGCCTCACTCAAACAATTATTAAATCTTTATAGGCTTTGGAATATTGTTAACAACATAAATATATTTTATTGTAAGAAAATAACTCTATTTTCAGTATTTAATGTATTGTTGATAACACAAATAAACCAAATTGTGTTTGATGTAATTTGATGATAGAAAAATACATAATAGATTTTTAATATGTTGATGCAGTATAAAAACTCTACTTTGATGTTTAATATGTCGTTGAAAACACAAATAAAACAATTTTGGTTTTTAATGTGTTGACAATAGTAAAAAAAATCTATTTTATATTTAATGTTTTCTTGACAAAACAAATAAAACAAATTGTGTGTTTTTAATGTGTTTTTTGACAATAGAAAAACACATAATTGTATTTTTAATGTGTTGATGATAGTAATAAAACTCTATTTTAGTGATTAATATGTTGTTGACAATACAAATAAAATAAATTTGGTCGTTTAATGTATTGTTGACAACACAGATAAACAATTTCAAGTTGCTTAATGTGTTGGGACAATATAAAAACACACAATTGTGTTTTAATGTTTATTAACGGTAGAAAAACTCTATTTTCGTGTTTAATATATTTTTGACAACACAAATAATATATTTTTTGTTGTTCAATATGTTTTGATGGTACCTAGATTTATTGTTTTCAGTTGTTAGGTGTTTGACGACAACGGAATCTAAATTTTGTTGGTTGAACATTGTTACCATTAAAATCTAATCGGTTTCATAGTCCTAACTATGTTAATACCATAATATATTCACAAATCAAATAAAGGAAAATAAGAACATGAACAAACCACTTCGATTGCAAGAAATCAGGGAAAAACAAATGAAATTCATTTTATTCCGTCGAATAAATAAATTGAGAAAAAAAAATAATATACACATAAGATTGAATTTAAAAATCTTTTCTTATTAAAAGTGGTTGATTCTAATAAAAAAATGAAATAGACACAAATTGATGAGTTCTATATCAATGGCGTAGCGCAGGGTAATAGAGAAAAGAGAGAAAAAAAATAAAGAGAGAAAATAATTATGTTTAAAGCTCATGGTGGTTACTTACAAAAAACTTGAAAATTAGGGGTCAATTTAAAACAAGATAATTTAGCTCGGTTATCCTATCAATTTTTTCCCAAAAAATAAAATAAAATTACATGATAGAAATACAACAATAACAAATAAGTCCTATAGATCAGGGACTTGTTAGTGAGTAACAAAAGTCCTTTCTATAAGAATGTCATCCGGACGTAAAATTTATTCATATATGACACTTGTATAACAAAATTCGAAATTAATTCCAGTAAATAGATAGAATGTATGAAATAACCGAATACCCGATCAAATTACAAATCTTCGTACGGCTCGGGCAACTATACGCGACAGCAAACGTGAAGCCAAATTAGCAGGCAAGCTATAGAACCTTTATTGCTCTGCTAACGATAGCTGCACCTAGTAATTACAACAACAATAAGTATTAGGAAAAATTGTTGTCTACCCTGTAACTCTTATCACACGTGACAGGTAGCATCATCACAGCTCAAAGAGATCTTAAGCTGACAAAATATAATGCAAATCTCTTGTTCATTATGGCTTTATTATGCATCATAATTGGAGCTAATTGACATCAACACAATAAACACTACAACTGTCAAACTATCAACTACAAAAAAGAATACAAATTGAGATTTCATGATTCCTTCTAATTCTATGATCATATGAGACATTGTTGGATGCCTCTTCTAGAACAAAATATCAGTTCAATCGTTTGTGTGGCGCAGAAAATGAGTTTTGAGATAAATAGGTTTGGTGAGTGAGTTGTGTGGCGATGGTGTGATAGTTGGTACCGGGGATGTGATAATATTAGAAATACTGATGAATGATGTTGAAAGACCGTGTTACAGGTGTAAGAGCCTTAGTCTTTTTGGACCGAGTTTTCCTTAGCCGAAATTTGGCTTTAGCCGAGATTGACCTTATCTGCCCCCGCGGGCTTGTGTGCCGCCCCAACGGGTTTCCGCCCCCGCGGCTCAGGGAACCGCCCCTGCGGTTCCTGCAGCTGCAGCCGGTTTTGTTGACCGGTTGACTCGTTCTTTACTCTTTCACTTCCTTAACCTTTTCCCTTGCTTTGGCTTGCTGAGCAAGTGTTCCTTATTCCCTCTCCATACCTATCACGTTCTCCTTGCTTCTCCCTTTCTTCTTCTTGATCTTGAGTTGGTTGCCTTGAGTTTGGAAGAGAGTTGTGTGTTGTTGTTGATGTTGATGCTAGTAGATGTTTGTTTGAGCTTGATAGCTAGCAGAGGTACTGTCTTGGATCAGATTCGTGCTTAGGCCACAACTGTGGGTAAGCTCCTTGTTCTTCTTCTTCTTTCTTTGATCTCTTTCTCTCCCTTAGCTTAGGATTAGATGATTTGGATATAGTTTGATGTTAGTATGTGTATGTATATGCATGTGTGTGATGTTGGAATGGTAGAGACATGAGTTAATCACGTGAAGAGCTGAAGAGGAACCGCGGGATCACCTTCTGNTCCATGTCATCTTGTTGTTGAGTTTGTTGCTCTTCATCATCTTGAACTGTTTCAAGATGAATATTTCTCCCACTTGACTTGTCGAAAAGGAACTCTCTTTCCAAAAAGACTACATCCCTCACAACAAACACCTTTTGAAAGGTTGGATTGTAAAAGTAATATCCAATACTTCCTTTTGGATACCCTATAAAATAACATTTATCTGATTTTGGGACAAGCTTATTTTTTGTAAACGCTTTACATAAGCTTCACATCCCCATATTTTCATAAAATACAACTTTGAAACCTTTCCAATCCATATCTCATATGGAGTTTTGTCTACAGTTCTTGACGGATTCCTGTTTAGTGTAAGTACAACGATAGTGAGGGCATATCCCTAGAAGGATACCGGAAGATCAGCAAAACTCATCATTGATCCATGTCTAGTATTGTCTTGGTTCTTCTTTCATACACAACATTCAGTTGTGTTGTTCCCGGGGTAGATAATTGTGTTACTTTCCCACATTTTTGCAAATGTTGATCAAGTTCGTGGCTCAAGTATTCACCACCACGATCAGATCGAAGTGCTTTTATTTTCTTGCCACTTTGAGTCTCTACTTCATTTTGGAATTCTTTGAACTTTTCAAAAGATTCCGATTTATGTGACATTAAGTAAATTAATCCATATCTACTTATGTCATCAGTAAATGTGATGAAGTATCTATAGCCACTCTAACTTATGTACTCATTGACCCACACATCAATATGTATAATGCTCAACAACTCACTATCCCTTTTATTTGTTCCTTTGAAAGGTGACCTTGTCATTTTTCCCATTAGACATGATTCACATGTATTAATGGATTCATAATCCATATTTTTTAGAATTCCATTTTATGGAGCTTTTTCATGCGATTCATACTAATATGGCCCAATCAACAATGCCACATGTAGGCCTCACTCAAACAATTATTAAATCTTTATAGGCTTTGGAATATTGTTAACAACATAAATATATTTTATTGTAAGAAAATAACTCTATTTTCAGTATTTAATGTATTGTTGATAACACAAATAAACCAAATTGTGTTTGATGTAATTTGATGATAGAAAAATACATAATAGATTTTTAATATGTTGATGGCAGTATAAAAACTCTACTTTGATGTTTAATATGTCGTTGAAAACACAAATAAAACAATTTTGGTTTTTAATGTGTTGACAATAGTAAAAAAAATCTATTTTTATATTTAATGTTTTCTTGACAAAACAAATAAACAAAATTGTGTTGTTTAATGTGTTTTTTGACAATAGAAAAACACATAATTGTATTTTTAATGTGTTGATGATAGTAATAAAACTCTATTTTAGTGATTAATATGTTGTTGACAATACAAATAAAATAAATTTGGTCGTTTAATGTATTGTTGACAACACAGATAAACAATTTCAAGTTGCTTAATGTGTTGGGACAATATAAAAACACACAATTGTGTTTTAATGTGTTATTAACGGTAGAAAAACTCTATTTTCGTGTTTAATATATTTTTGACAACACAAATAATATATTTTTTGTTGTTCAATATGTTGTTGATGGTACCTAGATTTATTGTTTTCAGTTGTTAGGTGTTTGACGACAACGGAATCTAAATTTTGTTGGTTGAACATTGTTACCATTAAAATCTAATCGGTTTCATAGTCCTAACTATGTTAATACCATAATATATTCACAAATCAAATAAAGGAAAATAAGAACATGAACAAACCACTTCGATTGCAAGAAATCAGGGAAAAACAAATGAAATTCATTTTATTCCGTCGAATAAATAAATTGAGAAAAAAAATAATATACACATAAGATTGAATTTAAAAATCTTTTCTTATTAAAAGTGGTTGATTCTAATAAAAAAATGAAATAGACACAAATTGATGAGTTCTATATCAATGGCGTAGCGCAGGGTAATAGAGAAAAGAGAGAAAAAAAATAAAGAGAGAAAATAATTATGTTTAAAGCTCATGGTGGTTACTTACAAAAAACTTGAAAAATTAGGGGTCAATTTAAAACAAGATAATTTAGCTCGGTTATCCTATCAATTTTTTCCCAAAAAATAAAATAAAATTACATGATAGAAATACAACAATAACAAATAAGTCCTATAGATCAGGGACTTGTTAGTGAGTAACAAAAGTCCTTTCTATAAGAATGTCATCCGGACGTAAAATTTATTCATATATGACACTTGTATAACAAAATTCGAAATTAATTCCAGTAAATAGATAGAATGTATGAAATAACCGAATACCCGATCAAATTACAAATCTTCGTACGGCTCGGGCAACTATACGCGACAGCAAACGTGAAGCCAAATTAGCAGGCAAGCTATAGAACCTTTATTGCTCTGCTAACGATAGCTGCACCTAGTAATTACAACAACAATAAGTATTAGGAAAAATTGTTGTCTACCCTGTAACTCTTATCACACGTGACAGGTAGCATCATCACAGCTCAAAGAGATCTTAAGCTGACAAAATATAATGCAAATCTCTTGTTCATTATGGGCTTTATTATGCATCATAATTGGAGCTAATTGACATCAACACAATAAACACTACAACTGTCAAACTATCAACTACAAAAAAGAATACAAATTGAGATTTCATGATTCCTTCTAATTCTATGATCATATGAGACATTGTTGGATGCCTCTTCTAGAACAAAATATCAGTTCAATCGTTTGTGTGGCGCAGAAAATGAGTTTTGAGATAAATAGGTTTGGTGAGTGAGTTGTGTGGCGATGGTGTGATAGTTGGTACCGGGGATGTGATAATATTAGAAATACTGATGAATGATGTTGAAAGACCGTGTTACAGGTGTAAGAGCCTTAGTCTTTTGGACCGAGTTTTCCTTAGCCGAAATTTGGCTTTAGCCGAGATTGACCTTATCTGCCCCCGCGGGCTTGTGTGCCGCCCCAACGGGTTTCCGCCCCCGCGGCTCAGGGAACCGCCCCTGCGGGTTCCTGCAGCTGCAGCCGGTTTTGTTGACCGGTTGACTCGTTCTTTACTCTTTCACTTCCTTAACCTTTTCCCTTGCTTTGGCTTGCTGAGCAAGTGTTCCTTATTCCCTCTCCATACCTATCACGTTCTCCTTGCTTCTCCCTTTCTTCTTCTTGATCTTGAGTTGGTTGCCTTGAGTTTGGAAGAGAGTTGTGTGTTGTTGTTGATGTTGATGCTAGTAGATGTTGTGTTGAGCTTGATAGCTAGCAGAGGTACTGTCTTGGATCAGATTCGTGCTTAGGCCACAACTGTGGGTAAGCTCCTTGTTCTTCTTCTTCTTTCTTTGATCTCTTTCTCTCCCTTAGCTTAGGATTAGATGATTTGGATATAGTTTGATGTTAGTATGTGTATGTATATGCATGTGTGTGATGTTGGAATGGTAGAGACATGAGTTAATCACGTGAAGAGCTGAAGAGGAACCGCGGGATCACCTTCTGCACTGTCGCCACCCCCGCGGTCCAGAGAAGCCGCCCCTGCGGGACCCTTGTCTCCGCACCCGCGCCTGGAAGTCGCCGCTCATGCGGGAGCCGTGTCACAGCGCCTGCGCTTGCCTACGGCCGCTGTCACCGCGCCTGTGGCCGAGCATTGCCGCGCTTGCGGGTTGCCTGTTCCGCCCCTGCGTCTTTCCGTCACGCAGATGCGTCTTGTCCCGGGTCTACCTAGAGTTAGGTAGATCATTTCCTTTCCTAGTATGAGCGGGTTAGTAGCATGCTAGGTACGTGTATGAGGTTAGAATGATGATGAGTATGATATCGGTTATGCCAGTTATGGCTTTGAGGTTTATGAGTTAGGATACGATCCTTATGGATCCCTTGGGTCTAGGTGTGACCCTGTGATGGATATGAGTTTGATATATGTTGTTATGCCTTGTTACTAGGCAGTGTTGATCTCCAGAGTTGGAGCTGTTTGGGTTTGAGACTTCCGAGATTGAGGTAAGTCCATATGACTTACTTAGCTGCCATCCTTATATTGGATGTGTGCATGAGTGGTGTTTGATATGTGATTGATAACATGTGAGGATTGATTATTACCGACCTATGGTTTAGTGACTGACCATTGTAGGGCCGTGACAGCCTTGCCCACTCCTCCCTATGGGAGACTGGGAGATTCCCTGTGGAACATCCAGATCTGGTACACGGAACGGGCACTGTCTCCATTCCCTCAGGGTATACGGAGGAGTCGTCCCGGTTGACCACTCCAGCTGGCATTACCACCGAGAGGCGAGGGTTATATTCCTCGTGTCACATATATTCATATTGATATTTATATATACGATTTGAGTGTTGGACTATATTTATAAAGATAATAAACTGGGTAAATGTGTGATATCATGATGAGGTGTTTAGTATTTCGGACGTGTGTTTGTGCTTATGCTCATCTCATGTATGTGTATGGTTAGCTAACGGTTTTATACCGTGTTGTAGATCCTTTGCAGGTTAGGAGAACTGCAGAGTGATCCAGAGTGGGTGATCTGCTGAGGGCTCCGTACACTGGGTCGTCCTCGTGGGATATGGGATCTTTTGACCATGTATATATTTATGTTTTGTTTGTACTCAGCAGCACGTTGTATAAACCTTTTGATACTTTTATATCAGTTTGATGTTTTGTATTTAATCTATTGGTACCTTGTTGTAAGATTCAGTGAAATTGTTGTCAGGCTAGGGTCAGGATCCATTGTGAGATCCTAGCCCGGTAGCACCTCGAGTCCTACGGATTCGGGGTGTTACAATAGGTAGGGCGTGTTGCATGTGAGTGTAGTTGGACTTTCTTGTTTTTTGAGATTGTTTCATAAACTAAATTACTTATGATTTTAAAAGGATTTTACAATTGGCAACCACCGGTACGGTCATGGGCATGGTGACCTCGATGAGGGAGTGATGTCTCAGGCATGATTGTGAGGCGTGGTGGGAGCCCCTTCCATATATAAAAACGTGCATACATGTTTTGGACGGTGTCCTAGTAGTAACCGAACCGGGGAAAGAAGATGGTTATACAAAATGGGAGACGTGATGATAGATCTTCGTAACCATTAGTACGCCGGAGGGGCACATGTGGACTTAGAGAGCGTTGCGTTACCGTTCGTTGCCGAGAGTGGAAAGATACACTCATTGCATTGCATAGCATCATCTACATATTATCATAATCATTATCATCTACGTTATCATTGTTTTCGAGGATTATAGTATATATATTTTAATGCATGATCCCTGCTATATTTTTTTTACTTATTCATTTTAAGTAATTATACTATTGATGTTGTTTCCTCGATCTAGTTAAGGCGTTTACGAGCTCATTGGTTATTGTACATACTCCATTCTATCTTTTATTGAGTTTAGAATAAATGGTAGTGGTTATAGTGGTTATGCCATAATATTTTAATGATAGGAAGTTATGTAGTTTGGTATGCATTATTTGTTTGACTTAGATTTCTCGGTGGTATTCATTGAGGTGAACTTGAACGTATATTTTATACTTATTTTATTTTATTTTTATTTTCGGCGTTCCTTATATGAAACATACAATCTTGATCTGATTATGGAGCTCAGACTCTAACTTTGGGACGCTAGCTAATGGTTTTATATGTTGTTGATATTAGGGCAACTCCGGGTTTTAGGTATGTTTCGGAGGAACTTCTCAGAGTTGGTGATCAGTCGGACCCGTGTGTGCCTTAGGGGTTGGGAAGGTCGTACTTGTTGGTCTTACCTTTGATTACTTTGAGTTGGTCGTCAAGGCTGTTTTTGGTTTATGTTTTTTTTCCACATGATTTATCATGCATGTTAATACAATTATTTATAAATTAAAGGTCGGATACGTTGTATTGTTTTGTCGTGCTCTTGTTGGAAGGTCCGATAGTGGAATTGTTGTCAGGCTAAACCTGGTGGACCCACCGTGTGGTTCACGTCCTAGTGACATCTCGGGTTCCAAATCCCGGGACGTTACAGAGATATCCAAGATGAGAGGCCGAACGAACATGCTCTTTATATCCCAAAATCTACCTTTATTTACATCCCTTTTTCCAAATCTAAAATCATCCATTCATACCGTCTTTAAGCAAGAAATACATCACATAAAAAAGGAGGAAAAATGTCAGTGTATCCTGGTGTTTGAAGCGTTTTCGATCACATCAAGTGGTATTAGAGCCCAATAACCCAAATTCCTCAAAGTTGTGAAAATGGATGAGAAACGGTTTGAGTCCTTCATGAAAATGTTGGATGAGCGCTAACCTCTAAGAAAGCTTCATCCACAACCACAAGCGATTACTCTCATTAGCGCTAACCTCTAAGAAAGCTTCATCCACAACCACAAGCGATTACTCTAAATGAGAGGTTGCTTCCAATTGAATATCATTTGAATCCCATAAAGAGCTTCATAGAACGCTTACGTACAAAAAAAAGATCTTTCAACCCAAAAAGGTAGTCATACTCCTCCAAGTTAGAAGTCACCACCAATAGTTTAAATTTGTGACAAACCAAAGGATGATATGACGAATTCGAGGTCGAATCCCTTTCAAAGAGAAGGGGATGAAATGATCCTCCCCGACATACTCAAAATAAGACGACAAAGCTCTAAATCATACCAACAGTGCTCACTCTAAGTGCTATGCCCAAGGTACGTCCACTTCCGTTTCCTCCGGCGAAGTTATCAAGTTTATACAATCTCAGTAAAACTCCTATAAATGAGGTAATATTTGGAATTAAAATACCATGAGTGTTACTTTAAAAGGTATTTGCAAGATCTATAACTTTGTACTTTATTCGAAGTTGAGAATCCAAGAGGAAGAGGGTGAAAATGCTCCAACAATGCAACAACAAAGATACTTGGATGGGTTTTTTTTACCATGATCATGCATGGAGTTATGCAAGATGTTGTTCAAGACATATGGACATCCGATCTATGTATATTTCATGCAACATATCATGCTCATGTTATTCACATATTATGCATGAATTTATGTGTTAATCAATTGTGTAACATCCCAAATCCGCGGGACTCGGGGTGCTACGGGCGAGACCTCACAATGGGTCCCGACCCTTAGTCTGACAACAATTTCACCGGACCTTCCAACAAGGCACAAATAAAGGCAAAACTCGAAAACGTTTATAATGTAAGCGAGACACGAAATGTAACAAATACAAAGTGGAAACTCAGCCAAGTCCTCAACACAACACAACCCCGATCCAAAAGTCTAAAACGTATAACAACATCCCCAAACAAACGATATAAAACATAACCCCAAAAACGTCCCCGTCCTATAATGTACGGAGACCCCGGTTGTCCAGTCCTCCACCTTACTCGGCGGCGTCCCTAACCTGCAAGTCATCTACAACACGATTTAAAACCGTTAGCTCATATTCTAGGCATTAGAAAAGCGGTGAAGGCACAAACACATATATAACACAAAACATAAACCACACAAGTCCGGTTTATTATTGATAACATGAATTATCGACCTAGTTTAGTAGAGCATATAGTTAGTTTTTCCTTTCCCGCATGCATGTTTTAGCCTTAAGTTGTGTTCTTTATACTTGTTTAATGCAACTTTGCGAGTATATATGTCTACACACACTTTTGGTGTCTTTGTAGGTATTTTGGCGTGTTTCGGAGCTAAAACGATGCATTTGAGGATCATGCCTCGGGATGGACGCTTATGAGCGATCACGCAGGCACGGGAAAGGAGGAAAAGACGAGGCAAGACAAAACGCATGAGATCCGAGCCATCTCGGCCGAGATCCGAGAAATCTCGGCCGAGATCCGAGATCCGAGCCAGCTCGACCGAGATCCCATATCAGAAGTTTCTGTCGAAGAATCTCGGTCCCCATCTCGGCCGAGATCGGGACCGAGAGAGTACATACATGACGCGAGACACATCATCAGTCACGAGGACCTAGTGGTCGAGCCGGACCATACTTTTGCAGAGCACCCGATAGCGGTCTTAGAGCGGAGTACGAGACGCCTTCGATCGAAGGAGATACCGATGTTGAGGATTCAGTGGTCGAGGCGAGGAGCCGATGAAGCTACATGGGAGACGGAGGATAATATCCGGAGGAACTATCCCGAGTTTCATGCAGACATAGTGACATCGATAGGACCGTCGGGTTAGTTCCGAGATCTTCCTTGATTGCTTATTATGCTATGTGTTTTGTTGAGTTATGAGTACCTTGCGAGGTCTTTATGTGATGCCTTACGTAGGCTTGGATTAGAGCCGATAGTGTACGTTTTATGCGTTCCACGGGGTTACGAGACGGGTTGATTGGAGAGTGTTGGTTTAGCAAATTTCGGGACGAAACTTGTTTTTAGGGGGGTTAGTTGTAACGTCCGGAATTTTATTAATTTTATTCCGGACTTAGATCACTTTCCGTAATCCCGAGATGCCGAGAGCCGGGATTTATTCCTAAGAAAATTCCGAGTCGGCTCATCGTTTTTCCCTTTTTCCGCGTTCCGACCCTTCGTTCCGGGTTAAAAATAACAAAGGGGTCATTTCCGACCCCTCGTTCCGTGGGGAGGGACAAGAGGTCAGCTGACCCCTTGGTCCCCTCACCCATTTTTGTCAGCCAAATCTTTCCTCTCTCCTCCCTTGGATCTCTTTTCACGTCACTCCTTCCTTCCACTCCATCTCTTCTCTTCCTTCTCATCTCTTCTCCATGACTGCTTGAGGATCCAAACTGTGGAACTGCAGAAGAAGATCAGAGGCTGTTGGTAAGCTCTTCCCTCTTCCTTTCCCCTCTTCCTTGCTGCTCTTTCCATTCTTCTTCCTTCCTCCTTCATCCATGGTCATGGATGAAGCTTGGAGAGGTTTTCACTCAAACCTTGTGCATGTCTAGTTTCTTATCTCGTTTAGGTCCAGTAGAGGTGCCTAAGAACCGTGGTGGGTGTTTGGAGAAGATCCAGCAAGAGAAGAAGGACTTTGGAGCCAAAGATCCAAAGTCGAAGACGAAGAAGACGACATTCTGCGCAGAACCCGGGGGGCGGACCAGCAGGCCGCGGGTGTGGTTCAGCACGCCGCAGGAGCAGCTCGGCACGACCGCAGGGGAGGCGGCAGACACTCGGCTCGGACGGCAGCGGACGGCCACGGGTGCGGCGTGACTCGGGCGCGGGGGCGGCAGCAGACAGCCGCGAGTGCGGCGTGGCTCGGGCGCAGGGGCGGTTCCTGGCAGGCGACGCAGTCCTCCGCGGGTGCGGCTCCTTGTTCCGTGGGGGCAGCTCCTGTGCCCGCAGGGGCGCCGGCTTGACTCCGCGGCTGCGGTTTCGGCAACAGTAGGTTCCTCATCTCCTTTCCTCTTCGTTCCTTCCTTAGTATTGATGTTGGATCATGTTAGTAGCATGCCTAGGATGGATCTAGAGTAGCTTGGAATGCCACTTAGTGGTTGTGAACCTAGGAGCCCTTAAGGCTCGATGTAAGTGATGGATATGAGCATGTGAGCATGATGGACCTTCTAGGCTAGGTTGTGCCTCTTTGGTTGAGGATTTCTCTTGTGGAATTAGGGACTGTTGTGGGATGTTGCATGTGTTGAGAGTGTGATGAGTAATCAGGACCTAGGATGCGTTTCCTAGTTTGAGGGTTAGGTGATCTTGCGTAGATCACTAGAGTGAAGTCTAAGGCTTCTTGAGTGTGAGTATGTATTGATATGCATCTCTTGTGAGCAGGTTGTGGGCTTCCTCCTTAAGGAAGCAAGAGTGTGGTTGACTTGGGTTTGGTGATAAGGTAAGTCTCCGGACTTACTTAGCTCGTATTTTCCGTATTAGCATTGATGTGTGTTTGGTGGTGCGTGTTTATGTTTTGCTATAACTATTAAACCGGTAAATAGGACCACCGACTTATATGTATAATTTTGGCCCAAGTGTATGATAACGGGCGGTGACAATACTGCCTAGCCTTGCGGGGTCTAGGGGATTCTTGGCGACTTGCCCGGCGGGTCAGATGGACGGAGGCATCCGTGCCATTCCTTGCCGGAGGGGGGACCGAGGCGGGACCATTGGGGTCTCGTGTCACAACCGAAGTTGAATTAGAACGGGATATGACTTGATGATATAAAGATAATGACACGGACTTGTGTGATTTATATTATGTGCTATGGGTGTGTTTGTGCCTTCACTGCTTTTCTAATGCTTAGAATATTAGCTAACGGTTTTAAACCGTTTGTGTAGATGACTTGCAGGTTAGGAACGTCGCCGAGTGAGGCGGAGGAGTGGAGAGCCGGGGTCTCCGTACATTATAGGACGGGGACGGTTTTTGGGTTTATGCTGTTTATGTCTAGTTGGATGTTGTTGCATGATTAAACATTAGTATTGTGGTTTGTCGTATTGAGGATTCGGCTGAGTTTCCAAGTTGTACCTTTCTCTTTCGTTTTCGCATACATTAAAAACATATTTGAGTTTTCGACCTTTATTTGTGCCATGTTGGAAGGTCCGGTGAAATTGTTGTCAGGCTAAGGGTCGGGACCCATTGTGAGGTCTCGCCCGTAGCGCCCCGAGTCCCGCGGATTTGGGGTGTTACACTTACCCGGTAATGGTTTACCTTTCCCTTAGTTCGGATTTTGGTTTGTTTAGAATTTCCTACCTCTTTACCTTGAGACTTACCCGGTAATAGGTAGTTGGTTTGGAACTAGATAGTCTTGAGACTTACCCGGTAATAGACTATCAGTTTAGAAACGTTCTTCCTTGAAGTTTGTAACCATAGATCTTTTGAGAAATTTCCTGAGTCCGTGCGTATAAACAATGACCTTGAATCCTTGGAATCCGCATTTTCTTTATTGATATACTTTCGTTTGTCTGTTTTACTTGGTTTTTGATCAAATTTGTTATTTGATTGCGAACTCTACAGAAAATCCTTCAAAACTCCTTTGATCTTTCTTCCCTTCTTTTCCAACCTCGTTCTTTTATTTTGATTATGCTATCTGTGATCACATTTGCATTCCAAACATTTAGTCCCTGAGTTCAACCTTGGAATACTTACCCTAACTGTAATTGACCCATACACTGTGGGTTCGCTACAAATTGGGTGTTTATTTCTTGTTTATAAATTTAAAACATACTGTGTTTTTACTAACCTGTGAGCTTTTATCATTATTGATAAAAGTTTATAGAGGCGTGAAAATAGCGAACAAAGTTTTTGGCGCCGTTGTCGGGGACTAAGTCATTTGTTTTATTTTGTGATTTCTTTTAGTGTAAGTCTTTCTTTTACTTTTGATCTCGTTTCTAGTTTTGTTTTTGGAATTTTCAGGACTTTAGGTATCCTTCACAGTGTATGCAAAGAACTCGGGGTTTGAAAGAACTAGTTCCGTACGATCCCGAACCTGAAAGGACATTGAGAGAGAGACTAAGAGCCCGGAAAGCTTCTAAAATGGCTGAAATTAGAGATTATGAAGCTGAACTCAGAGATGCTTTAGAGCAACTAGAAGCTGAGAGACGGATTGCTAGAGAAAGAGAGCAAACTACAGAAAGGGAAATGGCTGCAATGAGAGCTCAAATGGAAGAGATAGCCAGAGCCATGAACCAGAGGCCAGTTGCAGCTCCAGCTTTAGTGCAACAAGTAATTCCAGCACCACAATTAGCTCCAATTCCTCCTCGAGTTGAAGCTCCTCCACAAGCTCCACCTCCCGCTCCTCTCAGACCTATCATTCACCAGTCTTTTGTGGAAGTTCCACATACACTTGGACAGAGGATGGATCCTACCCAAAGAGTTAACCGTCCTGGAGTTAACTTCGGAGATCCCGCGAATCATGAGCATGAGCTGCGACCGCAGGTGATACAGATGATTCACTAGAATCAGTTTGGTGGGACAGAGACAGAATCTCCTCACCAACACATGAACAACTACGAGACTCTTATGGATGCAATAAGTCCAGCTCGTATGGAAGGTAATAATCATAAGATAAGAGGTTTTTCTTTCTCTCTTAAGGATAAAGCTTTAGCTTGGTATCAAACTATTCCATATGGGTGGATTAACACATGGGAGGAGATGGTGTCTGAATTTCTCACTAAGTTTTTTCCACCCTACAAGACTACTGAACTTAGAGGGAAGATAAATGCTTTTGTGATGAAAGATAAGGAGAGTTTGTATAAGTCTTGGGAGAGGTTCATTGACCTTACGTTGGAATGTCCTCATCATGGGATCTCTAAGATTTAATTGCTAGAGATTTATTACAAGGGACTTGATGAAGATACTCAATTTAAATTGCAATCACTTTCTAGAGGTACTTTTATGGAAAAAATTGTGGATGAAGCTTGGGAATTCATTACGAAGCAAGCCAATACTATTGAAAAGTATTCTCACAGGAAAGTTGAAGAGAGAAAGACTAGACTCGGAGTCTATGAGGTAAACCAAAACACTCTTAATGATTCAAGGTTAGATGCTTTGCAAGTTGAACTAAAATCTTTGAAAGAATTAATTGCATCTAACTTGAAAGCTCAGCAAGCCGAAGTGCATGTAGCATCCAAGGAAGAGGATGCGAATTACATGGGTAAAGGTAACTACCAAGGAGGTTATCAAAACCAAAGAGTTCATAACAACAATTATAATAGGAATAATCAGGGAAATAACTACAAGCCTAATCATAATCATCCTGGTTTTTCTTATTCTAATCCTGAGGGTGCTTTGAACCCTCAAGCTTCTTCTAGCAATGCAGGCCAGCCGTCCAAGCCAGCTGAACCCGCTCAACCAAAGGATAGAGTTGAAGCAATGTTTGAGCAATTGATGGCTAGGATGGAAAATCTAGAGAGTACAGTCACTAGTGTAACCAAAGCCCAAAAGGTTTTGGAAACTCAAGTGTTCAAGGAGGCCGAAGATGCTCAAAGAGATCCAGGAAGACTTCTTGAAAAAACTGAAAATAATCTCAAGGGACAAGTCATGGCAATCACTACAAGAAGTGGATTGGAGACAAATGATCCACAACCAAAGGTTTTGGATAAAGGAAAGCAACCAATGGAAGAGGAGCCTAAGGAAAAAGAGAATGTCTACATCCCCCCTCCTCCATACAAACCACCACTTCCTTTTCCTAAATCCCGTGCTAGAGCTCAATTGGACAAGCACTTTGGTATGTTCCTTGACCTTTTAAATAAATTGCATATGAACATCCCTTTTGTTGATGTTATTTTAGGGATGCCTGCCTATGGAAAGTTCTTGAAGGAAATCCTCTCCAACAAGAGGAAGCTAGAGGAATATGGAGAAGTCAGAATGACCCGGAGATCTATTGACCTCATCCAGAGGAACAGTGGAAAGATGCTACCAAAATTGACCCGGATCTTTTTGTGTCCCAATCAAAGTTGGAGATGGAACGTACAAAGCACTTTGCGATCTTGGAGCTAGTGTAAGTATTATCCCACTCGTTTTATGCAGGAAGGTTGGACTTGGAGAACCAAAGCCAGTAAAGATGACTCTTTGCATGGCAAACAGAACCACCACACGTCATGTGGGAATCATTGAGGATGTTCCAATCCAATTAGAGAAGTTCTTTATCCCTATTGACTTTGTTGTTTTGGATATTCCTGTTGACTATCATGTTCCTATCATTTTAGGGAGACCTTTTCTTGCTACCTCTGGATGTTTAGTTGATTGTAGGGGTGCTACCCTTACATTTAGAATTAATGAGGAAGTTGAGCAATTTAAACTCCCTCCTTTGATTAAGGGACCCTTGCTTGAAGAGGATGTGTACAACATCCTAGAGGATGATGAAGATGATTGGGAGATTATAAATTCAATTCTATGTTCTGACCCTCTTAAGCAGGTTTTGACCATGAGCATCATGACAGCAGAGCCAAAAGATGAATTGTTTGAAGAAGTCCTATCTTTGGGTCTTTTTCCCATCAACGAGGAATCAAGATTTGAAGAACTGACAGAAGCAGATGGCATCTCGGCCGAGATCCAAGAAATCTCGGCCGAGATTTGGCAACAGAAAGTTTCAGTTTCAGAAGATCAGGGCATCTCGGCCGAGACCGAAAAATCTCGGCCGAGATTTACCCTATCTCGGCCGAGATTCACCTCAGCTCGGGCCGAGATCCTTCATCTCCACCGGGAAGAGTTGGCCGAGATTTCTGAAGAAGAACCGGAGCCTCCTAAGGTCGAGATGAAGCCTCTTCCGACACACCTAAGGTACGCCTTTCTTGGTTCTAACTCATCTTATCCCGTCATTGTTAGTGCTAGCTTGAATGAACTTGAACTCGAGAAGTTATTTGAAAGAGCTTAAGATGCATAGAAAAGCTTTGGGCTACACTATAGATGACCTCATAGGGATTAATCCTTCTATGTGCATGCACAGGATCTTGTTAGATGATGGACATAGGCCTTCTAGAGAACCTCAAAGGAGATTGAATCCTAACATGAAAGAGGTAGTTAAGAAAGAGATCCTTAAGTTGCTTGATGCGGGAATTATATTCCCCATCTCGGATAGCAAGTGGGTTAGTCCAATACATGTTGTACCTAAGAAAGGTGGGATGACTGTCATAACTAATGAAAAGAATGAGTTGATCCCGACTAGGACTGTGACGGGATGGAGGATGTGCATTGATTATAGGAAGTTGAATCATGCTACTAGGAAAGATCACTTTCTTTTACCCTTCATTGACCAAATGTTAGAAAGGCTAGCCCAACACTCTTACTTTTGCTACCTAGATGGGTATAGTGGTTTTTTTCAGATCCCCATCCATCCGGATGACCAAGAGAAAACCACTTTAACTTGTCCTTGGGGTACCTTTGCTTATAGGAGAATGCCTTTCGGTTTATGTAATGCTCCTGCTACTTTCCAAAGATGCATGATGTCTATTTTTTCTGAATATATTGAAAACATCATGGAAGTCTTTATGGATGATTTTTCTGTTTATGGATCCTCTTTTGATGAATGGTTAGCTAACCTGTCTTTGGTCTTACAAAGATGTGAGGATTGTAATCTTGTTCTCAATTGGGAGAAATGTCATTTCATGGTTAGGGAAGGTATTGGGTTAGGTCACTTGATATCTAACCGTGGAATTGAGGTTGATAAGGCCAAGATTGAGACTATTGAGAAGCTACCTCCACCATCATCAGTCAAAGGGGTAAGAAGTTTTCTAGGACATGCCGGTTTTTACCGGAGATTTATAAAAGATTTCTCTAAAATTGCTAAACCTTTGACTAACCTACTAATCAAGGATGTTCAGTTTGTTTTCTCGAAGGAATGCCTTGATGCTTTTTACAGGTTGAACCTCCCGATTGGTGTCTCTTCCATTCGAGGTGATGTGTGATGCAAGCAACTTCGCAGTGGGAGCGGTGCTAGGACAGAAGAAGGAAGGACTTACTCATGCTATTTACTATGCTAGCAAGACGCTTGATGGAGCTCAGCTGAATTATGCAACTACTGAAAAGGAGCTCCTAGCCGTCGTCTACGCATTTGAGAAGTTCCGTTCCTATCTTGTAGGAGCTAAGGTGATTGTGTACACGGATCATGCTGCGATTCGGTACCTTCTCACCAAGAAGGATGCAAAGCCACGTCTTATCCGGTGGATTCTTCTCCTTCAAGAATTTGATCTAGAGATTAGAGATAAGAAGGGGTCCGAAAACTCTGTAGCTGATCATCTTAGCAGATTACCTCCAGAACTTATGGAAGGGGATGACATCCCTATTGACGATGCATTTCCGGATGAGCATCTCCACATGATGGAGAAATATATCCTCCAAATTTCAGGTGAAAAGGAACCTTGGTTTGCTGACATTGTTAATTATTTAGTTTGTGGTGAAATTCCTCCAGGTTTATCTCATTCCCAACGGAAGAAATTCTACAAGGATGTGAGACATTACTATTGGAATGAACCACTACTATTCAAGAGAGGACCCGAGGGAATCCTTAGGAGATGCGTCCAGACGACGAGATTGAGAGTGTCATCCGACATTGTCATTCATTGCCCTGTGGAGGACATGCTAGTGCTCACAAGACTAGTGCCAAGGTATTGCAATCTGGATTCTTTTGGCCTAATCTTTTCAGAGATGTGCAGATATTCGTCACTGCTTGTGATTCATGCCAAAGGACGGGCAACATATCTAGGAGGAATGAGATGCCTTTGAACAACATCCAAGAAGTTGAGATTTTTGATGTATGGGGTGTTGACTTCATGGGACCTTTCCCATCCTCATGCGGGAACCTTTACATTCTTTTAGCGGTTGATTATGTATCTAGATGGGTTGAAGCTATAGCCTCACCCACAAATGACGCTAAAGTTGTGATTAAAATTTTCAACCGAACTATCTTCCCTAGATTTGGCACACCACGTGTCATTATTAGTGATGGAGGGAAGCATTTCACAGCCAGAAACTTTGAGTCACTTTTGTCCAAGTATGGGGTAACTCACAAGGTTGCAACCCCATATCATCCCCAAACTAGTGGCCAAGTGGAAATCTCGAATAGAGAAATCAAGGGGATCCTAGAGAAGACAGTGTCTCGCTCAAGGAAAGATTGGGCAATGAAGCTTGATGATGCACTCTGGGCTTATAGGACAGCATACAAGACTCCCATAGGTACTACTCCTTATCAACTTGTTTATGGGAAATCATGTCATTTGCCTGTAGAGTTGGAGCATAGAGCATATTGGGCCGTGAAATGGCTAAACTTTGATATAAAAGAAGCCGGAGAAAAGAGGTTGTTGGACATCAACGAGCTGGAGGAGATCCGGATGAATGCATATGAGAATGCACGGATCTACAAGGAAAGAACAAAGAAGTGGCATGACAAGCACATATTGCCAAAGAACTTCAAAGAAGGTGATCTTGTTCTTCTCTTTAATTCTAGGCTCCGACTTTTTCCAGGAAAGTTAAGGTCACGATGGACGGGACCTTATGTTGTGAAGAAGATTTTCCCCACGGAGCTGTCGAAGTATGGGGTGAAAACTCCGGTATTTTTAAAGTGAATGGACATAGGTTGAAGAGGTATACACCGGAACTTCCGGTGGAAAAACTTTCACCTATCCATCTCACTTGATGCTTTAAAGGAGTTAGGTCCGGCTAGAGACCTTAAACCAAGCGCTTCTCGGAGGCAACCCGAGGTAAGAGTCTTTTCGTCTTTTATTTTTTATTTTTGCTTTTGCGTTTTTGCGCGTTCTTGTTGGGTCTTTGCAGGACCTAGGTGTCGTGGTAAAAAAGATACGGGAAGAGCACTCAGAACGAGCTTAAGGCGAGGAAATTGCTATGAAAGACGAGAAACGAAGTAAGTCGAGGAGGAAACACGCCGGATGCCTTCTTCATTTCTTACATTGTGAGTATTGTTTTTACTTCATATTTATTATTCACATTAGGGACAATGTGAGATTTAAGTATGGGGTAGGATGCTTGCAATACCTTTTAGCATGTTTCTTTTATTTGTACTGCATTTTATATGAAAATCCAAAAAAATCAGAAAATTTCAAAAATTTTGTGCTTCTAGGATTGATGTGACCTTAATGAGGAAATTGTGTATGTTTATTTGGCTATCGATGTTTATTTTGAGCTTTAATTGAATTAATGGCAATTATGGGATTTGAATGCCTTGTTTGTAATCTATATGATTTATTTGGATTACCTTGTTTAATCGGATTGATCTTGAAAAGTTGAAGCTATATGATGAGTTCTTTTACATTGCACAGAAATGACTTAGGCAATTCGAATTCTTCTTCTTCTCTTCTTTACCATTTTCAGCACCTCAAACATTGAATTTATTTGCCCCTTATGACCCATCCGGGAATTAGGAAAGTGAAGTTTGAAGGTGTATGCTTAATTGTGAAAAGTGAATTATGTGCAATATGTGAAGAAGTTGTTTGATTTGTGATATGTGAATTGAAAGCAAAAGCTTTCTATGGGTTTTGTTGGCTATGAAGATGAGTAACTCGGCACCATTCACATAATCGGGTGTTTGTGTCTTGCCAAAGTCGGATTAGTTTTAAAAACATTACCTAGAGTTGATTTGGTATGTGCACTTTGGTGTAAGGTACGTGAAGGAAACTGAACACCAAGGTTTCGGCTATTGTGCACCTATGCCTTTCACTCAAAAGAAAAGAAAAAAAAAAAAAAAAAAAAAAATATGCAAGAAAAGAAAGGATGTATGTCGAGAAAGAAGAAAGAAAAGAAAAATGTTGTGTTGTCCTCTTTCCCGGATTTCCACCACATTACCTATACACATCCTACCTTTATCACGTTTCTTGGCCTTTATTTGTTAAGTCCTATTGATCTTTGCATACATGTAATTGACTTCATGGCCTAAACTTGGATTTTTCATGAATTTTAAACATTGGTAGTTTAAATGATGATTTTGGATTCCTTGCAAGGTGTGATTATCCTATATCTTGCCTATCTTACTTGACCTTAATCGAAATATGTCTTTAGCCTTGTGACTACACTCTGAAAGTGATCATGAATAGAAGCACTACCAAAAAGAGTTTTTGTTTTTGTTTAGCATAGATGATTCATGCTATCTTGCCTTGAATTTATTATTTGCTTGGGGACAAGCAAAGATAAGTATGGGTATTTTGATAACATGAATTATCGACCTAGTTTAGTAGAGCATATAGTTAGTTTTTCCTTTCCCGCATGCATGTTTTAGCCTTAAGTTGTGTTCTTTATACTTGTTTAATGCAACTTTGCGAGTATAGATGTCTACACACACTTTTGGTGTCTTTGTAGGTATTTTGGCGTGTTTCGGAGCTAAAACGATGCATTTGAGGATCAGGCCTCGGATGGACGCTTAGGAGCGATCACGCAGGCACGGAAAGGAAAAGACGAGCCAAGACAAACGCACGAGATGAGCAATCTCGCCGAGATCCAGAAATCTCGGCCGAGATCCGAGCCAGCTCGACCGAGATCCCATATCAGAAGTTTCTGTCGAAGAATCTCGGTCCCGATCTCGGCCGAGATTTGTTCCATCTCGGCCGAGATTTTTCACATTTGACCGAGATTTCGTCAACGCTGGATCACGAAGCAAATCTCGGCCCCGACTTTCAAAAATCTCGGTGACCGAGCCTGTTCGCCGATTTATTTCGTTAATTTTCGGATTTGTTTTAGGGCAGCCCGTTGCGGGATATAAAAGGAAAGCCCTAAATGATTTCCGGGGGTTCCCGTTTCATTCAAATTTCGAGCTCCTTTGGAGAGAGCTTTTTCCCCTTTTCTTCTCCCTTTGCCCTACACCATTGTTGGCCATTGTTGAACTTGTTGGAGCTTGGAGGAACTTCGCGAATATTGGGAATTTGACGTTTTGCTAATCCTCTATCAATAAAGCTGAGTTTCTTCTTTAATCTCTATTTTAGATTCTTGTTTATGCATTCTCTCTTGAATTGATTGGATTGATAATTGCTTCTTCCATTGAATTGCTTGATTGATGATTGTTTCTTCCATTGAATTGAGTGGATTGATGATTGCGTTTGAAATGTCGATTGTTGGCTAAAACTCTTGTGGATCCAAGGTGAATTGGGATTTGTTATTACCCGGACTATGATGGAATTGTGCTTATTGCTTGGTTTGAATAGCTTTGAAATCCTATGGTTGGCTTGTTCTTAAACCTAGTTAGAATTCATCTAGCTAGTAACCTAAACCGGAATTGAGACCTACCCGGTAATGTTCCGCTTAGATACTTGAGTGTTCGACCATAGGTAATAGAGGTGAAAACCTCTATTGGGTTGAGTGTGCCTAGATTCTGTCCTAAGTAGGGTAATACCTGAGACTTACCGGTAATGGTTTACCTTTCCCTTAGTTCGGATTTGGTTTGTTTAGAATTTCCTACCTCTCTACCTTGAGACTTACCCTAATAGGTAGTTGGTTTGGAACTAGATAGTTGAGACTTACCCGGTAATAGACTATCAGTTTAGAAACGTTCTTCCCTGAAGTTTGTAACCATAGATCTTTTGAGAGATTTCCTGAGTCCGTGCGTATAAACAATGACCTTGAATCCTTGGAATCCGCATTTTCTTTATTGATATACTTTCGTTTGTCTGTTTTACTTGGTTTTCGATCAAATCTGTTATTTGATTGCGAACTTACAGAAAACCCTTCAAAACTCCTTTGATCTTTCTTCCCTTCTTTTCCAACCTCGTTCTTTTATTTTGATTTACGCTATCTGTGATCACATTTGCATTCCAAACATTTAGTCCCTGAGTTCGACCTTGGAATACTTACCCTAACTGTAATTGACCCATACACTGTGGGTTCGCTACAAATTTGGTGTTTATTTCTTGTTTATAAATTTAAAACATACCGTGTTTTTACTAACCTGTGAGCTTTTATCATTATTGATAAAAGTTTATAGGGGCTTTTATCATTATTGATAAAAGTTTATAGGGGCGTGAAATATAACAATTATCTTTATATTATTAAGTCGTATCCCGTTCTAATTCAACTTTTGTTGTGACACGAGAACCACCGTGGTCTCGCCTCGGTCCCTACTTACCGGCAAGGAGTGGCACGGATGCACCCGCCCGTATACCCGCCGGACTAGGTGCCGAGATCCTCCTAGCCCCAGTAAAGGCTAGGCAGTGATGTCACCGCCCATTATCATACACTTGGGCCAACATACATATAAGGTCGGTGGTCCTAATTTACCGGTTTAATTGTTTATAACAAGAACATAAACACACACCACCAAACACACATCAATGCTAATACATAAAATACGAGCTAAGTAAGTCCGGAGAGTTACCTCGTCACCACACTCAAGTCACCACACTCTTGCCTGACAACAAGGCACAAATAAAGGCAAAACTCGAAAACGTTTATAATGTATGCGAGACACGAAATGTAACAAATACAAAGTGGAAACTCAGCCGAGTCCTCAACACAACACAACCCCGATCCAAAAGTCTAAAACATATAACAACATCCCCAAACAAACGATATAAAACATAACCCCAAAAACGTCCCCGTCCTATAATGTACGGAGACCCCGGCTGTCCACTCCTCCACCTTACTCGGCGGCATCCCTAACCTGCAAGTCATCTACAACACGGTTTAAAACCGTTAGCTCATATTCTAGGCATTAGAAAAGCGGTGAAGGCACAAACACATATATAACACAAAACATAAATCACACAAGTCCGGTTTATTATCTTTATATTATTAAGTCGTATCCCGTTCTAATTCAACTTCTGTTGTGACACGAGAATCACCTTGGTCTCGCCTCGGTCCCTACTTACCGGCACGGATGCACCCGCCCGTATACCCGCCGGGCTAGTCGCCGAGATCCTCCTAGCCCCCGTCAAGGTTAGGCAGTGATGTCACCGCCCGTTATCATACACTTGGGCCAACATACATATAAGGTCGGTGGTCCTAATTTACCGGTTTAATTGTTTATAACAAGAACATAAACATACACCACCAAACACACATCAATGCTAATACATAAAATACGAGCTAAGTAAGTCCGGAGACTTACCTCGTCACCACACTCAAGTCACCACACTCTTGCTTCCTTAAGGCGGAAGCCCACAACCTGCTCACAAGAGATATTCATATCAATACATACTCACGCTCAAGAAGTCTTAGACTTCACTCTAGTGATCTATGCAAGATCACCTAACCCTCAAGTTAGGAATGCATCCTAGGTCCCAAGTACTCATCACACTCTCCACACATGAAACAGCCCACAACAGTCCATAATTCCACAAGAGTAATCCTCAACCAAAGAGGCACAAGCTAGCCTAGAAGGTTCATCATGCTCACATACTCATATCTATCACTTACATCGAGCCTTAAGGGCTCCTAGGTTCACAACCACTAAGTGGCATTCCAAGCTACTCTAGATCCATCCTAGGCATGCTACTAACATGATCCAACATCAATACTAAGAAAGGAACGACGAGGAAAGGAGAGGAGGAACCTACTGTCAAAGAAACGCAGTCGCGGAGTCAAGCTGGCGTCCCGGTGGAGCAGGAGCCGCCCCTGCGGAACTAGAGGCCGCCCCCTGTGGCGCTGCCGGCCGCACCCGCGGTGGAAGGGAGCCGCCCCCGCGGACGTCGTGTCCTGGAGCCCCGGAGCCGCCCCGCGGCCGCGCCCGCGGCTGTGCTGGGTCGTGAGTCTGCCGCCGCCCCCGCGGCCATGCCGAGCCGCACCCGCGGCGGTGCTGTGCCGCTCCCGCGGCCGTGCTGAGCCGCCCCTGCGGCCGTCCGCGCCCGCGGCCGTGATGATCCGCCCCCGCGGGTTCTGTGCAGAACGTCGTCTTCTTCGTTTTCGATCGTGGATCCTTGGCTCCAAAGTCTCTCTTCTCTTGCTGGATCTTCTCCAAACACCCATCACTGGTCTTAGGCACCTCTCCTCGACCTAATCGTGCTAAGAACCTATGCATGCAAAGGTTTGAGCAAAAACTCCTCAAAAGCTTCATCCATGGCCATGGATGAAGGAGGGAATGGACAGCCATGGAGAAGAAGGAAAGAAGGGAGGAAGGAGACTTACCACACCAGATCAGCACTTCTCCTTCTGCAGTCCACACATGCAAGCTCTTCAAGAAAAAATGGAGAAGAGAAGAGAAGAGAAGAAAAGAAAGTGAGGGAAAGAAATGACGTGAGAGAGAGCAAGGGAGGAGAGAGAGGGGGGACATAGGCTGAAAAGGGGTGAGGGGACCAATGGGTCAGCTGACCTCTTGTCCCTCCCCACGGACCGAGGGGTCGGAAATGACCCCTTGTCATTTTAACCCGGAACGAAGGGTCGGAACGCGGAAAAAGGGAAAAATGACTCGTCGGCTCGGGATTTTCTTAGGAATAAATCCCGGCACTCGGCATCTCGGGCCTGCGGAAAGATCTATAAACCGCTCTAAGTCCGGAATAAAATTCCGTGCGCTACAAATTGAAGGCCAAAATGGCAACATTCAACAAAAAGCTAAAGGCATTGCCACACTTGTAATGAATAAGGTCCAAGCTAGCTCAAGAGCCTCTTCTCTTTCAATATGGACGGAAAACCTATTATTTTCTCTTCCTTGAAATGTTGCTAAATGATTAAAGAAGGAATTACATGAGTCATCCAGGAATAAAGTCAAACGTGACTATTGATTGATTTAAAATTAGTAGTTAAAACTTTTCTATTCTTTACTTTTGATAAATTATTTTGTATTTCTAGCACTTATTGCTAGTGTTTTTTCGATGAATTTTTTGCCCATAAAAGGACTTTGTATCTCCTAATAAAGAATCGAACGAAGTCTAGCTTTTATGTGTTACAAAGTTGTTGTTTGCTACAAAACAAATCTAAAAATCTAGGTGAGAAGCCTAGAGGAGTTATTGAAGTGAGTGGTATCAAAAACCAAGGAGTTTTCAATCTCAAGAGACTCCTGGGTAGAGAGACCGAAGTTGAGGAGATCTAAGGTGAGAGACTAAACCATCTTGACCTTCATATCCTCAAATCTACTTTCATTTGCATCCCCTTTCCTCTAAAATCGATCATTGATACCATATTTGAACAACAAAAACGTTCCAAAAAAAAAGGGGGAGAACTCCAGTGTATCCTCGTGTTCAAAGCGAGTTCGTTCACATCACGCTTGATTTATCCAATTCGAATCAGACCGATTATCTTCTAAAAATGTTAATGCAATTTAACCATTTTAAAGGTTGGGAAAACCCTTCAAATTTTAGGATTTTATAATGAAAGGAGTTAAATAAATTTTAATCTACGGAATTTCCCAATAATTATTTTTTTCGAGCATTTACAATAGTTCCGCGTTTATTAACATAAAAAATTCAGTTATTACGGTTTTTATGTACACAAGAACTTATTTCACAAAAAACCTGAAGAAATGAAAATAACTATTAGACTGAACACAAAGATATTAAATAATAAAATGAAATGATTTCTCATTTGTGTTGGTTTACCTAGTATCTATAAAACAATTATCAAATTTATTTAATAGTGTATATAATATGTTTTATCACAATTATTTATCGTTCAACAGATATCCATATTCAATAATATATATATATATATATATATATATATATATATATATATATATATATATATATATATATATATATATATATATATATATATATATATATATATATATATTTTTAATCTATGGAGACCTGGAAACTAACAAAGAAAACACAAATATGGCTTCTTTTTATTGATAAGCTTATAAACTAACATATCTTATTTATTATAATGAAGGATTAACGGCCGATTATTTTTCTTAGCTATGACATTCGCAGGAGTTCAAACTTTCGCCATCTTCTAATACATATTTTATCACGTTCATAGCCTATCTTGTTTTTTGCCTACATAATAATGAAAAAAACAAAACACAAGTTAATTCATGATAATAATAAAAAAAATATATAATTTAAATACTTAGTTTATATAAAACACACTGAAAACATTGTATATTATTGATATTATGATTATACGATGTATAACTAAATATACCTTTCAAGAAATTTTTGGAGGTGAAGAATTCGTGTTGATGACAATTGGCTTTACAATTTGAAATGCAACTATCACGTGCACTAGGTGGAGACACCATTCCGCATGCCTCATCACATCTTGTACGACATTCGTCAACATCAGAGACTACTCCCTTGTTTGTATCTACGTTTGTAATGAAAACAAAGAATATATCATAAATGCAAAATAATGGTTGGTATATTATGTAGATGTTTAATAAAAAAAATAGATGAAATAGTTAAATATACCTTTCAATAAAATATCGGAGATAAACAATTTGTGGTTTGGGCATATTTATTTATTTAGATAGTGTTTTTTCACGACACAATTAAACACATAATCAATCATTGACCTACATCTTAGATTCTATATTAATTCATTTGATTACAACGATTTTTTAATTCCAACACTTCATAAATAATCAAAACATAAATAATTTAGTAGGTAATATATGAGAATAAAATAACAATTTATAACTAAATGAAGAAATTCGTAAAAACACGCATTTATAATAGTATTAGTAACACAATAAAAATATATGATTTATCTACGGTATCTAGCATAATATATAATTATTATATTTAGATGGAAGTAAAAAGTATGTTAAACTTTAAAGATGAAGCAAATGATATTTTTAATCAAATGCAATATAAATTATAATATTTATTAATAGTTAGATTATGTTTTATCATCAATGATTATATGTCACCGTTTTAAAAATAATGGTTCAAAGTTAAAATGAAACAAACATAAACCGTTATATTACATAGTTTTATGAACACAAAGTGATGTTTTTGAACATGACTGGGATATTGATTGCGATGTACATCATACATTATATTATTTTACACAATTTATAAATTTTGGTATGTTTTTACTAGTCAACATGACAATTCTAAGATGAAATTAAGAAAATTGAGAATATAAAATTTTACTATTAATAAACGAATAGTTAAAAGGAAAAGTTGTTGATATACCACTCGAGATTGTCAAATGTACGGTCATCGACATGAAAGCCAAGAAAATAAGAATCATTGCAGCTTGCTTATTTTCTTTTAACATCATCATTTTTTTATTAACTGTATTTTCTTTCTATGTGAAGTTTATTTGATATATAATTTTGATAATTGTTTTGAATGATTTGACTCTAACTGTTACATATTTATATTAGTAGAGTATGCATGTTTCATTTTGTGTTATATGATAGACCTAAATCATTGTAATAGGAATAAAATATTTTATTTTATGATAATATATTTATACACAATATATTACTATATTCGTAGTGTTGCATTGTACATTGGTAAAATAAGTCATTTCCTAATATATCAGATACTTTTCATGAATATAATTGGCAAAAATAAGTCATTTCCTAACATATAAGATCTTTCTTATGAATATAGTATTTTGTATATCTAGGAAGGGGGGAATAATTTATAGCGTTATAGAGATAAGAATCAAAGTTACGGTAAGAAATAAGAATCATTGGATCAATGCACAGATGGTTAATATTGTCGTCTATATAAGGAAGTGTTATATTATAATTTATCGCATGATCGTTGCATAAGGTAATAAGGTATACATAATTTGTTTTTATGGAAATAATTATTTACTAGTGTATTACCCGTGCCTTGCACGGGATTTGATAATAACATTTTTTGTTATTATATTTTTTAAGTGATTATATATAAATTATTTTTTTTGTCATTAGATAGATTAGATAATAAACAATAAGTATTTGTACACTTTACATATAATATTAGATAATACATGATTATTAGACGTACCGGCGAAAATCACTATTTATCACCGTAACTACGCACTTGGAGTGCGTAGTTGACTGGTTCCCAACTACGCACATGGGGTGCGTAGTTGGAGTCCGAAAAAAAATAATAATAATTGGAAAAAATGAACTACGCACGCCAAGTGCGTAGAAGTACGCAAAAAAAAAAAAAAAAATCAATAGAATCTATAATTTTATACATTTTTTTTTCTTTAGCTGAATCTATATTTTTAGATATATTTTTTAAAATATTTTTTAATGAAGAAACTAAATTAAGATATTGGTGGGTTGTGGTTAAAAATTATTTTTTTTATTTTTTTTTGGTAATGGTAAATTCGGAGACCACCTGTTCGATCGGCTTAGCCGCTCTACATCCGGATCGGGTAGAAAGTCGTGGCCCATTGCTGGGGGATACCCTCCCAATATCAATTTTTCCATACATGTCGCCAGGAGGATTCGAACTCGAATCTCCAAGCTAAACACTTAAGGAGTCTAGCATCACATCCCACTAGACCAACTGAGTATTGGTGTTGTGGTTAAAATGTTGATATGACACGTGGCAGTTAGCCTTTTATTAATTCTTTTCTTTTTTTTGTACTGCTAAAATTATGATGTGATTTTAATCTGTTATACATATCTCAGGTAATAAAAAAAGGTAATTGGAAGGGATGAAAGTCGTAAAATTTAGTTGTTAAAAGTGAATTTAATTAAGATTTTAATTGAGATGGATTTAATTAAGATTTGATTTTAATATTTTCTTAAATAATTTTTTAATGAATAAACTTAATTAATATTTTGGTGGGTTGTGGTTAAATGTTAAAATGACACGTGGCAGTAAGCATTATTCTGCGTGACACATGGCAAGGAGTAATATTCCTATAATATATATAAGATTGTCTAATTCACATGTGCATGAATAATAAATTGCATCAACCCGGATCCCGCCGGAAAAATTCATATTGCGGCACGAGTAACATAAAATATACATGCACTATTACATTAAATGTGCACTACTAAATTTATACACACTATACACATGCACTACTATGTTATATTAAACGTGCACTGTTATATTAAATGTGCATTGCTATATTCATTAAATGTGCATTGTTATATTAAATGTGCACTGCTATATTCATTAAACGTGCACTACTATATTTATACACGTTATATAGTTATATAAACGTGCACTGTGCGTTATTATAGCCCCGCACTGACTGTTATTATAGACTTGCACTACTATATTCATACACGCTATATATACACAACATACATGGAATACTAGGTTATATTAAACGTGCACTACTATATTCGCTATATACATGCACGTTTAATATAAGATAGTAGTGCATGTATATATACTGTGTATAAATTTAGTAGTGCACATTTAATGTAATAGTGCATGTATATTTTATGTTACTCGTGCCGCAATGTGAATTTCTCCGGCGGGGTCCAAGATGATGCAATTTATTATTCCTGCACATGTGAATTAGACAATAAATAGTTTATGCAACGGTCATGTAATAAATTAGAATATAACACTTCCTTATATAGACGACAATCTTAACCATCCGTGCATTGATCCAACGATCTTTAATGGTTCTTATTTCTTACCGTAACTTTGGTTCTTACTTGATCTTAACCCTATATATAAAAATATAAACAAAACTTTTGTGCATTAGGTTTGTATGTAGTCTTTTGTATATTGTTGCTTAATGTGTTAGGACAGTCCAGAAACACACAATTGTGTTTAATATATTTTTAACACAAATAATATAACTTTTATTTTTCAATATATTGTTGATGGTACCTAGATTTATTGTTCTCTTCTGTTAGGTGTGTTGACAACAAGGAATCTAAATTTTATTGGTCGAACATTGTTGACATCAAAATTTAATTGTTTTCATAGTCCAAACTATGTTAACACTTCAATATATTCACAAATCAAATAAAGGAGAAGAAGAACATGAGCAAACCGCTTCGAATGCGAAAAATCAGTAAAAAACAAATAAATCTATTGTATTCAATCGAATAAATAAAATTGAGAAAAAAAATAATATAAACACAATTGAATTTAAAAATCATATCTTATTATAAGTGGTTGATTCTAATCGAAAATATGAAATAGACGCAAATTGATGAGTTCTATATCAATGGCGCAACGCGGGGAAATATAGAAAAGAGAAGAAAAAATGACCTTGAGAAAATAATTATGTTTAAAGCTCATATAGTGGTTACTTTACAAAAAAACTTGATAAAAATTAGGGATCAATTTAAAACAAGATAATTTAGATCGGTCATCTTATCATTTGTTCCCAAAAGAAATAATTACATGACAGAATTACAACATTAATAAATAAATCCTATGGATCAGGGACTTCTAGTGAGAGAGTAACAAAGGTATTTTCTATAAGAAAGTCGTTTGGACGCAAAATTTATTCATATATGACACTTGTATAACAGAATTCGAAATTAATTCCAGTAAATAGATAGAATGTATGAAATAACCGAATACCCGATCAAAGTACAAATCTTCGTACGGTTCGGGCAGCTATACGCGACAACAATCGTGAAGCCAAATCAGCCGGCAAGCTATAGAACCTTTGTTGCTCTGCTACCGATAGCTGCACCCAGTAATTACAACAATACGTATTAGGAAAAATTGCTTTCTACCCTGTAACTCTTATCACAGTAGCATCACCACAGCTCAAGGAAATCTTAAATCTTAAGTAGGCAAAATCTAATGCAAATCTCTATTTGGTATTAGGTTGACAAGGGTTTGGAATATTGCGATTCCATCCTGCTGTGCAAACAGTCCGGTCTAAACCTGGACTGGACCGTATACATAGGGATGTGCATCCGGTCCAGACCGGACCGGGAATAGAAATTCCGGTCCGCTCCAGACCGGACCGGAAATAGAAATTCCGGTCCGCTCCAGACCGGTGGACCAAAATTTTCAAAAACCTGGACCATGGACCGGACTGTTACGGTCCAGCCCATTCCAGTCCGGACCGGATAAAATAAATTAAAATAAATATATTTTTTGCAAAAATTTTTAAAAAAATATTCAAAAACTATATAATTTTTATAAACATGTACACAATATATATATATATGATTTTTAAAAAAATATATAAATTAAAATTAATAAAATAATAAAAATAATTAAATTCCGGTCCAACCCGGTCATTTCCGGTCCGGACCAAGACCGGAATTTCCAAAAACCCTGGACCGGGGACCGGACCGGTCCGGTTCAGTTTTGCATAACCCTATGTATACATGGATTTTTCAAAAAAAAATGATGAGGGAAAAAACAGCCCGGATCAGACCATAATATTCCGGTCCGGTCTAATATTCCGGTCCAGGACCAGACCATATTTTCCGGTCCGGTCCAACTGTGAACAGCCCTACATCCAACCGAGCCATAGGGAAGGCCTTGTTCAGTTCAACTTATATGATAATTGGAGCTAATTGACATCAAAACAATAAACACTACAACTGCCAACCTATCAACTACAAAAATGAATACAAATTAAGATTTCATGATTCCTTCTAATTCTAAGATCATATGAGACATTGGATGCCTCTTTTAGAACAGATATCAGTTCAATCGTTTGTGGCGCAGAAAATAAAGTGCTTTTACCTCGGAGACGGCAAAATAGATCGGGAGAATTTCCTGTCCGAATGGAAGCTGGTCAATAGCTTGAGATAATTCTCTAGAGAATGGGCCCTCATTGATGTATTTATTCATCCGTTGGGTTCTCTGAAATGCAGAAATCATGAAGCATGAGTTACAATTTGGTATGTTTGAAGCTAAGGAATCTCTCGACATATTTCATGTACACACGAGTGACATCACAATCGAGTAGCAAAGGCCTTGTAAAACCTCGAGGGGTCAAAATAAATCAAACTCCGATAGCAATTAACTGTGGCCTTTAAAACACCCAGAAGCATGCCATCCAACAAAAATAGACTAGAAATGCTTTTCAATTGGGAAAGATTATTGACAAAGTCCTACTTTTTTAAAGAAGATAATACAGCTCAGATTGCAAATTAAACGTACCTGAGAGCTGTTCTTTTCAAATCCAGAGACTAATGTAAAAAGGCGTTGCAAGTTCCTCAAGTTCATTACATCTTCACTGGTCAGTGTGAACAATGAAAAGGGAGGGAATGGTAGATTTGCTACAGCTGAGGAAGTAACTGAGAGCCCCATAGCATCTAAACCCTACAAGAGAAGAAAATAAATGAGGATCCCTGCCACACAACCAAATTTGTTGATAAAGGCAAGAGAAGCTATCTCTAGAATATATATATATAAAAAGAAAAGCACATAAGCAGATGATACTGCGACTACAGCATAGAAATATATAAACACAGAATGCTTGCTGCATATAGCAAACTGAAATCATCCGGTTCCAAAGTTATTGATTACCCCCTTCCATAAGTTCAGACATTCTTATCTACATCAACCACTATTTTGCACCCATATATTGAACATTTAAACACAAAAATGGTTGAAACAGTGTAACAAGTTGACTGTATTTGAAAAGTAGCTGAGTATGTGGTAAGATTTCCCTGGAAAATAATTGCAGGAATTGGTAAAAAGTAGTTGTACATGTATAGAACCATTCATTCATGGATACCAACCCAAGTATTAAGTTGAATGATGACATGAAGAATTATAAACAGATCTCATCTTGAAATGCTCCACTGTAGTGGTCGTCTCAACTATTCATACAATTTACAGCTAACTCTTGATCTGTAACCGTATCTCTTTTATTTAACTTACTGTTTTCCTTCTCCATAAATAATTCTATTCATCTACAAATTTGGGTTTACGTGAAGATTGCATATGTTTCTCCAAAATTTTGGACGCTTAGAGGTATTGAATTCTATACCTTCGAAATTTCATCAAGAATTATCTCACGCACAAAAGAACCCTGCAACTGAAGAAGTATTAAATACATTCTTGATTATTTCAAGGTATTCACACAAAGTTTAAAATACACTGTCGTTAAGTACCTTATCTGTTAATGCAAAAGAAAGAAGTTCTTTGCTAATCAACCTAGAATCAGATGCCATCAAAGTTTCCTTCATCGCTTCCCAATCAGTTCTTGCACGTAGGGACTGCACCAGAAATTATTCTGAATAGGTTAGCCTACTGGGAGAAGTAGAAGGAATCAGCTGAATAACGTTTGTTTAGATGATCGTATGTCATTAGGTCTTATAGAAGACTAATATATTGGCTGCTTCTTACTCTACATCACAAATCAATTAGATATGGTCAGTGAGATTATTTTTAATATCGACGACTCCATCAAAGCTATCAAGTTCTGTATAATTAAGTCATTGATCAAGAAAATTTGGAAAATATTACATGATGCACCTGATATTTGGACTTTCTATCTGGTGGACAGTGGCTTAAAAAATGATGTAAACATCTGTCATCCAAAACTTTTGGCAATAGTTCTACAATTTCTAGTTCCAATATTATTGCTTTCAATCTTCAAACCTAAATTCTCTGTGTGACCACTGTAATGCACTCCTCTTTAATCAGTACAGTAGGTGAGCCACAGATGTAGTTTAGTCAAAGTTTGAATCCAAGCTAATAAACTTGAGCCGGATAAACAAAATGATGTTGTAATTGAGCTGATATAAGGTTTGTCAAAACTGTAACAAGAGTCCCATGTAACAAACTGTGAGAAACAAAATTGGCAATATATTAGGGTAACAGTGTTCTACCTCAGTCAAAAGTGACTCTAAGCGGTCCATTCTGAATATTCCGTCCTATTTATAAAATACAGTCAAAGAAGCAACAATTACAATTTAATAAAAGCAATATATATATTTCTTGAATCAATTGAAAGAGGTCCCTAAGAAAAATGATGGGAAGGGTAGGAAACTAGTAAACCCTTGATAAAAACAAAAGGGAATCAACGGAAAAAGAAGAGAAATAGGACATGCACCTTATAAAGGAGAGACTGTAAAGAAGACGTCAACTTAGGTGAGCTATCCGTTAGCACTTTTTTGGCAATCCATGGGTACGTGCTTCCCAATACTTTGTAATTGGGGTCAAAGCTAATGGCAATCCCCTCGAGGACAGCGAGACTGAAGTAATTAAATAGGATATGAGTTTTGGAGAAAGAAAAATGAAACAAAAACAAGAAGGTTGCTGGCCAAGTGAAATACGTTCTTCAAAACAAGAGCTAAACCTTCATTAACCCAGACCAGACAATGCATATAATGTTTTAATGATGAGAAAATATGTTATTAGAGCAAGTTCCATCCTCTCATGGATATGGTGTTTGCAATTCAACTTTGATGGATTTTGGTAGCAAATGAAACAAACTGTCATTTTTGGCACAATATATGATTGAAGAAAAGCCACAGAAGAATCGGTATTCAGCTGCAACAAATTTGAAAGCTGAATGCTATCATTTGAAATGACAATGCAATATAAAACCTCATGAATATGAGGTTTGCATAAACATGTTTAGCCCATGCATTAAGCCTAGTAGATTATAGCTTACCCTGATTTCTATCGTTTAATAATTTTCAGCCTATTTATACCCACTTTGGATATTGTAAATCATCATCACAAAATAGTGCAAAACCCTAGTTTGGTAGTGCCCTGAGACGTAGTCACAAAATTGCAACGAATTGGAGAATCATTTCCGTGTTCAGTCTCTCCCTTGATTGCATTTTATCCTAACAACTAGTATCAGAGCAATGTCCTTGCCGTCACAATTGGAGACGGAAAATTTTCCGGTAGCTTAGTTTAATGGTCGGATTCCGGATTCTGATGCGAATCAAGGATTACCTATACCGTAAAGATTTGTACCAACCTCTAGAAGAAACGAAATAAAACCCCAAAGCATGAAGGACGACAAGAGGAAGTTGGTGGACAAAAAGAAATGAGTGGGATTCGAAAACAACGAGGATGCTAGAAACCCTATCTACCATGTATAACAAACCTTATGCGGCAAACAAGATTCACTTGATGCGGAGGCTGTTTAGCATATGGATCGCAAAGAAAATGATAGTGGACATATGAGGCAATAGGGAATGCTGTACATGCACAAGACATTATTGTTGTTGCGGAGCAAACAATAGTGTAGATATGCAACACTATCGGAGTTATATGAGTGAGAAAGAGGAAGTGGTGTATTTTGATAGGTTTCTAGCAGACCCATAAGTCTGTTGACATCTCTGTTGGCAGAGCATCATATTCATTACGCTCATTGACGGCTCTCTAAGAAAGGTTACAGAATACGTGATGGAAAAGCACATGGCCAAAATCAGGTTTTAAACAAAATTAAACACATCCAAGCTAAAATAACCTTGGTCTGAGAAGTTTATTTTTGAGTGGTTTATAAACCCAAATAAACCGTAGAGAAATAAACGCATCCCCAAATAAACACCCACAAAAATTTAACCCATGGTTTATAAACTAAATGAAACACATATAAACGCTTAGTAAACAAGCCCTAAATCAGCACTATAGAGTAATAGATGTTCTTTCGGCTTCGATTATAAGAAGCAAGAAAGGGATTCAAAATGTGAAATGCAAATCTCTGAGTAACATAATTGCTGAACAAAAAGTGATAGAATGCATATATTAGAGAAGCAAAGCTGAATACCTTCGAATGACCAAGGAAAAATATGAAGGGATTCGAAATTTGAATTTGTACCTGCCCATAGAATAGTAAGTAAACTTCAAATATAGGGAAAACCAGACTTTTTTGACCTGTAAAAACAATTACTATAAATAAAAAATCCTACATAATATATTAAGACGACAATTGACAGATGGAGTCACAATTTTAGTTGAGGAATGGTCCAACTATATCAAGCAATAAGGTGCAACGCTATAAAACTGATTTCATATTTGCCTAGCTGTTCCTCTGTGGCTTCTAGCTTCATATTAGTTTCTAATTAATGTTACCTATTAGTTAGACAAGTTCATCAAACACAATAATTTCTGTATTCAATATCACTATACATGTTAAGCAGCAAAAAAATCTTACATGGTGACCCCCAAGTTTGCAGAGAGATCACCAAAGCTGATATTGCTTACTCCTTTAGAAACGGCATCCTGAAAAACACCTTTAGACATAATACAAGGAAATGAAATCAGAAATACATTGATAGATAAAGTAAGAAGGTAGTCACATCATTCATATAACCTAGACACAAGCACATGCAGAATACCAGTTAATGCTTTGGTAACAGCAGCTTTATCTGAAGTAGGTGGAAGAAGCCTGTTGCGAGCCAGAACAGCGTAATTAATAAATATTTTGTCAGAGAATATATTTACAGAGTAATACCCTACCCGAGGGTGACAAAATCCCTGGCTAATGCATCAAAATCTCGGTTTACAAGATGGAGGCAAGCTTCGATGAATCCATCTCTTAGTTCTTGCTTGAATTCACCCATCATGCCAAAATCTGACAGCCAAATAAATATTAGGTTGCTGAAGTGTAGTTGAGAATAACGCACACACATACGCTCATTAAACGTATGCTAGATCAGACATGTAAGACAGTTGAGTGAAGATAGAGTCAAGTTTGAAGTTGGAAAAATTCAGTACATAATATTGTATTTCTAGGCTAAAACTACAATATTATGTGACCGTAACACATGTTCAACAGCTGAAGTCCCAGAAAAGCAAAGAGTAGCAGCATGTGTGAGTACACACAGCGCAAACAATTGAAAAAAATAATGTGAAGTGCAAAAAGATGACAGGAGCTTTAAGCAAGAAGCACACACTCCACCGACCCGAATTGCACACTTCTAGAATAGATTTTATTTTGTTTCTAAAACATATTTACATGCAGCATATACAAGTACAAAGTTGTGCGCCTTAGATGCACAAGACATGCATCGCTAAATTCTTGACTATTCTCCATCCAAACTCAACGAAAGCCCATCCAAACTCACCAGGCCATTATCTTGAGCCAAATATGATCCAATTTACCATCAAAATACCTATAAATAAGGATTGTTATACGAGCTGAAAAGGCCGAAGATTGGCACGCTCAAGCTTGTTTATTGAGCCGAGCATGACTTTTAAACGACCTTTAAATGTGTTCATATTTGATTCTTTTAGAAAGGGAACAAGATTTAACCGAGCTCTTTTCTAGCCTTTTAAGGATGCTTATTTTACTTATCTTTTCCTCTTTTCCTCTTTTCCCCACTTCACTGATTTACAAGACTACAACCTATGTATATCTAGTATCTACAACCCACGTTTATTTCTTTAAAGTAGGTTGTTTTATTTTCTATGATAAAAGGAGAGTATCAGCAATGGATTGGATTTGGAAGCAAGCATTGAATTAAATACTAAGAGAATTCCTCACAACCTCTGTTTTATTGTGACAATCTAGCACTCAGATTTCTATCCTTTTTACTTCCATTCTCAGCCTTCTATCAAATGGGTGTCAAAGCCGATGCAAGATGGTGAAGAATTGCCGTTCCAGTCAAATCCACAAAACCAACCAAGCCATCCTTATGTTGATCCGATGCTTAAACAAGATCCAAACAGGCTTCCCAACTGTGACATACTTGCCAGACTCGCTACCACCTTCAATACTACAAGACCAAACAGGCTTCCCAACTGTGATATGCTCGCCGAACTCGCTACCGCCTTCAACGCCATATTTGCTGAAGTGGCAAACCTTAGGGCCCAATCAAACGATAAGCCTGCTGCTGAATGAACGCCCAAGGCCTACAATCGTGTCGCCCCTCGTGTCCCTCGTGCGACACTGATTGAGCAAGGCCGACCTCACGGGTGAGATGACCTGGCTGACACGATAACATAAACCCGAAGATTCCAAACTACCCAAAGACCATAGGCAAATTCCCAACGAACTCAAGGTTAAAAATTGTTTCAATGGCATCAAGACCAATGTGTTCGATTTGTTTAGATAGATTAATGGTGAGAGGGAAACCCTCTATTAGGAGACACTCGTAAAGGCTTTCCCAAAGAACTACATACCACTGAAGTTCCAAAATCTGGACAAGTAACTTTGCTCAATTAAGCAGTCCGGTTACGTTTCCATGTATCGCCAAGAGTTCACCGTATCTCGTGGCCTGCATTGAAGGCTGGTCTGAATATTGCCTACTAAGGTTTTCTTAGCAAGCCTAGAGGAGGAATTTAGATGATGTTTCTTATTGGTAAGCCTAAAACTATATTCAAGGTTGTTAGTTTGGCTTTAGAATTTCAGGCCAAAGCTAAAAGTTGTATCCAATGTGTATATTGATACAACATTAATGACCTACCTAATATGCATACTTCATTTTCTTTATAACAAGGCAGTATGAAGATGTTCCAGTACTAAATTAATTACACGAATGAGACAAGGAAGCTATAGTAACGCATATGCAAGTTTCAGAGCGAAGTGAAGTATTGATCACAATTACCTATGTAAGCAAGTTTTCCATCATATGTACGTAGCAAGTTTCCAGGATGTGGATCTGCATGGTAGAACCCATACTCGAGAAGTTGATTGAATGAGCAATAAACTCCTACCTACATAAGATTAGATGAAGGGAAACACATTGCCACGCATGCATACATAATAGTAGTTTAATTTTAGAGCAGATAACTTGATTGACAATATGTACCTCCACCAAGTACAGATCTTTAACGTCAGATAACTTCTGCCCCTGGAAATAAAGAACATAGACAGCATCAGCACTGGGTAGTATCGCACAAGTTAATTTGTTAAAAGCGAAGAAATGTAGAATGATACAGCTAGTGGTATCCTGCAATGCTTCATGCCCAATTCTTACCACTAGTTACTACAAATAACATATGCCCTACTGTGTACAAATTACGACCAGACATAACTGAGAAAACTGTCTCTTCATACATCACATTTTAAGAGATAGATTAAAATTGTCAATGTAGTTGATATTTGAGTGCTTCAGTTTATTCATGTTCTTCAGTTAACTACATCTCTCAACGAAAGGGGAATTACTTAGGCATAAAGCAACTTGCCTATTTCACCACTACTTCCTCACTTAACCACACTTATGCATATTTTTTGTTGAAGTGTGCACCTCTTTGCACTACATGTGCACTTTTAAAATAGCAAAAGTGGAATGTAAAAAGTATGCACTTTCCAAAAGTGCATATAATACAGTATGCACTTTTTCATACTTGTTAAGTGTGCATTTTTAAAACAAATACATGCACAGTATGACACATGTTTGTGCACTTCTATACTCCTCATTTATTGTAATAAGAGATCTCCTCACATGATCCTTTCTCCACGATTCCTATCATTATCTATCTTGCAAAAGAAAGAAATACACAATCAAGTCCCCCTTAAGCTTGAGAACGAAAGCTAAATTAATCTTTATACCCGAAGTAGGACTATATCCAGCTAGAAAAAGTGGGACCCTATATATAATATACATCAATCACAATTAGATAGAGCATAGAGGCACCTACTTGAGGGTGCAACCAGGATACCTTCACTAGAAAATGCACTAATACTTGGTGTGAACAAAATACTACAATTGCATGATAGCAGAGGAGAAAGATAAGCATTAGTACCTCCACCCATTCCATAACAAGCACCTTTTGAGTTGTCACATCCATGTACATCAAAGGAACCGTCACATCTTTCAACTTGCCATATAGTTCTCTGTTTTAACTGATATTAATCAGAACTTATACAAACTTTGCAACAAATGGAACTTCTACGTTTAATTCAAGTAATATCGATATCATAAAATGAGTTATTGAGGCTACAAAGAGTAGTACTGAATAAGAATTTCGAACAAAGATGGAGAAAAAACACTGCAAATGTTTGAGATGCATAGCTCTCTGTTTTCCAAATGGTGCTGGGAAAGAATGGTCCAAGGAAGTGGCATATAGACAAGGTAATAGACATTTTGAGTTCTTTTTTTAAGGGAGGGAAAGGTGATAAAGGATTCCGAATGATGAGTGTTTGTTCAAAGGATTAACAAAAGGTGATTTTAAAAATAAATTATGAAGAGCATATGAATTAAGCATAAACACGGTCAAACTCGAAGTTCCGCCTCTCTAGATAATATGGCGATTGAGGGGAAATATATATATACATATTCTTAATACAACAATCATACCTAAACTTCAATCCATTTTCTGCTTCTTTCCTGTAGTCCATCTCCTGCATTCAATATTATTTACCTGTATTCAATACCAACCTCTAAGAATATTCCCTTGACTATGAAAAGAGTAAAATAAAAAGGGAGAAGAAGATAAAGAAAAAGAATCAAGAAAAATGAATAGAAGATAAACCCCAAAAAGATGTAAATTTGACCACTTGTTTTGTATTTGATGGCCTGACATGACAACTTAGTACAGAAGCATGACTTCCCGTTTTCACAGCCAAGTGGTAGATCCAATGTGAAAGTTGAGTTTTCTTTGGTGGTACTATTGCAGTAACTGGCAGGTCAGAAATGCTCTACTTAATAGTGGTAGCAAACATCATGATCATGGATTTTTTTGTAGGCACGGGAAGAAACGGTAGCCTATAATAGGCCACGAGTATGATCGCTATATTCATCTCGCCGTCATCTTGGTGAATGGAAGATTCTTATCTAGAGAAAGGAAAACACAAGAGTAAACCATTTTCAGTATCTCAACCTTCCATAAGGCTCTCCTCGAAAACTCCTTAAGCCTTCCAAAAACTAAGATTAAACTGAAAGCACCATCCTTTAAACACCTCCAAATGAATTTAAGCTTCCACCTCTAACCACACAAATACAATTTTCCCAAACATTGAAAACATGTTGATAAAAGATTGTAGGAGCCAATCCAATTATGATTTGAACACAAGATATTGTACCAATGCATTATAAGATACTTCATCAATGCATTAAAAGAAGCCCAATTGTTCCATCATCACGCATCCCTCCAAAAGAAACAGAGAACCTGGTTCCCAGAACACAAATTCCAAATATTATATGCATGAATTGATTTGCCCGCGATCTCAATTGTTCTTTCCAAACCATCCATCTAGTACAGGAAAACATCAAGCCCCTGCAACTTAACAGCCTCCTCCATAAATCCTGTATCCCTCAAAAGTCGTTATACCTTGAGCACCAAAAGGGTAAGGCATACTTACCTTCAGATATGCCCCTTTGAAACCATTCTTTACAACTTCAAACTGATAACAAAAGTACTTGCATGACTCATGAATGGACCACATATGAAGCTTCTTCGTATAAGAACTATACAGGATGTTTCCATAGGCAGACTCATTGCAAAAGGAAACATGTCAGCTGAAAAAATTGTTTGGTCACCCTTCATTTATAGATGTACCACTTCTTAACATCATTTGACAGTGTTACTTTACATAGCAAGAATGTTATTTAATTATACAACTAGCAAATATTGCCCCCCACAAATCCAGAAAGCTGATATCAATTTTAAGTTTTTAAAATGCAAATTGCAAATCTAATGAAAAAACATAAAGTAAGACCGGGTAGATCCAAAAGGATGCATATGAATACAAACATACCCGAAAAAGACTTGATGCCCATTCATCAACAACTTCCTGCAAGTTAAAAACTTTATTCTTTTAATATATGATATGATATAAAACGAAGTAGGATAAGTACAATTGTTAAGCAACCAGTTCCACACTTAATACAAAAATATGTCTCGTAGATTTTTTCGCATTGGATTGTTTAACCACCTGAAGATCAGTGTTAAATTTTCCTGCCCTCCGAATTATACCAGCAACAAAACGTAATATTAATATGTCCAGTGAAATGGCAGCTCGTACTCCAGGTCTTTGCACTTTAATAGCAACCAACTGCCCTGTTGAACAAAGTCTAGCTTGGTAAACCTGCAGAAGACATAAGAACTCCAAAGTTAAATTTTATCGAAAAAAGAGGTCTAACAAAGAAAATCTGCATCCACCCAAACCCTCGCTATTATAGCACAACAGTAGGACAGGATGAAACCTGACCAAGTGATGCTGCAGCTACTGGCTCAGGAGAGATCTCGGAGAACAACTCATTTATTGGTAATCCAAGTTCTGACTCCATAGTACTGAAAGCAACTTCATTGGAGAAGGGTGTTATTCGGTCTTGTAATACAGAGAGCTCCTCTAGAAATGACGGTGGTATTAAGTCCTGAAATTTAGATATGTTAGAGCAGTTTGTCAATAATAGTGCACTCTTTCAAATATATAAAATTGCTACATATGTTGAAAAAATGTGATGTACATGCACTAACTCCCTTTTTTATATTGAGGAAACACTACCTCACATTTGAAAAATGAACAACTCCGTTTTGGGGATTGTAAAATAACATACATAATCAGCACATGTTGCCTAACACCCATGAGTCATGGGTGTTAGGCAAGAGGTGCTACTTCTATATAAATCTTCCACAAGAAAGATGAACAAGGCATGAATGGATAATGAGTCAGATTTTCAAAAGTCAACAGCAAGTATATATGTACGTAAATTGTGCAAGGGAGACATATGTTCTACAAATAATCAAATAAAACCACTGGCAAGTACCCAGTGTTCTCGTATATACGTTAAATAAAAAATGCTTACGACAAAACAGTTTTACAAAGAGAGCTCCTCTACAGCAGCACACATTTATATTGAACAATTTGGTAGGGTGCATAAGAACATTTTATCAATACATTCAAGCAACTGGAAGAGCAATTGCTAACTTACGGCTCGAGATGACACAGCCTGAGCAATTTTTACATATGCCTGCAAATCAATGAACTTGATCAAGGACAACTAAATAAATCAACATGTAATTAAAGTTCAATATTTGTTGATAACAGAATATCAGTCAGTGAGCAATAGAGTGGAAAAACGCCGATGACATTGCTGGAGAAATGACATGATCATAACTATCCACTGAGAAAGGGTGAATGTTTAAATAACTCATTTGAGTTAAGAAATTGGAAAACTAACTACAAACTTTTAACTTTTGGTTTTTTAACCCCCAAAAAAAACAATAAAAATGATTTTGTTAACAACAATATATTTATTTTTTATCACCAAGATTTGAAGCGTTGATGACAGCACTAACATAATATTTTTGGGGTTGGTGGCAACATCTTGTTTTTTGTGTTTTTTTGGTGTTTGTAACAACACTAACATGTTTTTTAGTGTTTTACAGGTCGGTGACAATACCATCATAGTGTTTTGAGTGTTGGCAACAAAATCAAGATGGCGTTTTGAGTATTCCTGACAACACTAACATGCTATTTTTGGTGTTTTAAGTGTTTGTTACAACACAAGCATGGTGTTTTTTGGGACTTTGGTATTATGACAGCACTAACATGGTGTTTTGAGCATTAGTGACAGCCCTAACATGTTTTCTTATGTTTTGAGTGTTGGTGAGAGTACTAAAATGGTTTTTGGTTTGTTAGGTGTCAATGCCAGCACTAGCATGGTGTTTTGAGTGTCTGTGACGGCACTAACATGATATGTTTGGTTTTTAATTGTTGTTGGCAACACTAACACCTTGTTTTAGGGGTTGGTGACAACACCAACATGTTTTTTGAGCGTTGGAGGGTATTTTGGTTGTTGGTGACAACACTAACATGGTGCTTTGTTTGTTGGTCACAGCACTAGCATAGTGTTTTGGGTGTTGGTGGCAGCACTAACATAGTTTGAGTGTTGGCGACAACACTAATATGTAGCTTTTGGTGTTTTTAGGGTTGGTGACAACACTAACAAAGTGTTTTTGTTGTTTTAGGGGTTAGTGACAGCTATAACATAGTATTGTGTGTTAGTGAAGGTAATAAAGGATATATCAAGTGTTGACGCCAGCACTAACATGTTTTTGGTGTTATAAGTGTTGGTGACAACAATAGCAAAGTGTTTTCAGTGTTTTGGGTGTTTTGAGAGCAGCACTAACATGTTCTTTTTAGTGTTTGTAACGGCACTAACATGTTGTTTTTGGTGTTTGAAGTGTTGGTGAAGGCACTAGCATAGTGTTCTTGGTGTTTTGGGCAATACTGACAGCACTAACACACATTTTAAGTGCCGGTGACAACACTAAAATGCCTTTGGTGTTTCGAGGGTTGATAACAACACTAAAAAATTGTGTTTTTGGGTTTTGTGGGTTAGTGACAACACTTGTTTAGTGTTTTTTGGAATTTTGCACAAACTCCTAAAATCTCCCAAAAGCTTCTATTTGTAGATTCTGAAATAAACTCAAAAACACTGAATCTAAAATAAACTCCAATCCTCCAGAATCACAAACTAAACTCTTAAAAGAGTTTTCAATTCAAAACCTTGAATCTAAAATAAACTCCAAATCCAATCAACTAAACACACCCTTAGTTTAGTTCAGTAAATGTAGTTGTTGCTGACAAATAGCCTCTCTAGTTTCTGCAATGTATCACTTGACCTAAGATTCCTTGAAAGTGTTAAATCAAACAAACAAAATTCTACCTCTTTATATGTGTGCATGAGGATGAACAAAACAACCGCCAAAGATAAAATAAAATAAAATCTCACCGGACCAAGTTCCACCAATATCTTCCGGAGCTCAGAGGCCCTAATCTGGATAAAAGAGGAATATACGCATTAGCAGCCTTGTGACAGAAGAAGCAACATCCAAATTCTACAGACCATTGACAAAAGAATGACCAACTCATAATGAAACTAAGGAGAAATTCCCTTTAGGGGCATGAAGATTTAATGAATTCCATATAGGACCAACATGGTTCGAGCTTGATATAATTGCCTCTTCTTTTGAACAATAATAACAGGAAACGATTGCAACTCATATAAAATTGTCATCACCATACACTTGGTCATCCTGCAATCCAGTGAAACATCTTATGCAGCTACAGTTTTATATTTAACATGTTATTCTAAGATATTCTTCCTTCTATTCATTCACTAACGCCTCCCATTAAGATCAGCTTGCCAACATGACATTTGACAGTCTTCTAGATTTTCTTCCACCAACTATCAGTGGCAGTCTTCTAGTACAATATCACAATCATAATACTACTAAGTTCAAACAAAGCTACCATTCTATTGTGCAGTATACAATGTTGCCACAAATATGAAGCTTGGAGATGCCTGGAATATTATGTAAATTCCACAAGCTAAATATGCTAGGATTGCTAGATATAATGCTGCCTAGATGGATTAAGCTAGAAGATAATCTAATACTAGTGAGTAGGAAAACTCAGAAAAATGGATACAAGCAACTTCTAAGTTTGATCTCTCTTTTCCTGAAAAGAGAAAAAAATGCCTCAAATCTTCAGTATCAACTCGTGAGAAGCAGATCTCAGAAAGCGAGTCGACTGAATAACCGCGTTACAGTAATTTATAAATCCGGCATCAGCTACAATCGAATTCCAAAGCCAAAACCAGGGCTACGACAGAGGTTTTATCGATAAAAAGAGAATGTGTAGTTACCTTGAAGACTACATCTGCTCGCTCCATGAGACCGTCAATGTACCTAAGGAAGAACCATTTTCCAAGAGTGGCGCCAATCTGAACCAGCCTTCGAATAACAACCGCCGGCTTCTTCTGGTAAATTGAAGCGATTCTCCCAATATCATACTCAACGATTGACTCAGCCTCCGACTGACTCAGTTCAAAGAGATAGCCTGATCGCTCGGTGAAGGTGTCGACGTCGCCAGAGGTGGAAAACAACAAAGTCGGCGATCGGCGTGAAAGAAAGGACGGGAAGGCCACCGAAGGAACAAGCCGTTTAGATAGTCTATGAGATGAACTAGGATTACTGCCTAGGGTGAGAGGAAGGAGGAGGAATGGAGGAGTAAGAGAAGGAGGTGGTGGTAGTGGCCACCGAGAAAGCATCGTTGTGAGGGAGGAAACCATGGCCGAGGGGGCAAAGATATTTTTTAAGCAGAAGAAACAATTTGAAGTGTAAAAAAGAAAGATGAAAGGCAAACGTTGTGTTTCTGGTCGCAGTGCGTTGCAACGTTTGGAGTCGAAACATTTCTGTTGAGCGCGATAAAGGAGCGTGGCAGTTTCTTATTGGTTGAATGCTTGTAAACAAAAAATATATTATATAGTTATAGTTGTCTCAAATTAAATACACCGATAAATAATACACCCCTAATTCAATGTAATGATTAGATTTTAATCACAATAAATGACCTAACTCATTCGATCATTTGCAAATGATGATTCTAACTTACTTCTCAATAAAGTGCATACAATCATTAATTATAGTGCATATAATCATTGACATAATTTGTATGGAGGTGTAATAGATGAACCTTTACACTCCGTATAAATTATCAATCTTACACTTCAAGTATAATGTTTACATATGGTACATTTATGACAAATTTTTAATTTTACGGAAATAGTATATTGACAATGGAATTCAAAAGGTAGAATAAAGCAAAAGTTATTGTTACATATATTCTAATCTAAGTGTCTTTTTTTTCAAAACCCCTGTAAATCATAGAAATTTATAAGCCCGTAAATAAGATTTTAATTTTAGTTAACTTAAATACCTACATTTAAAGTTATCTTAAGTATAGACTAAAGAAATACGTTTTTTTAAATTAGTTTATATAATCAATGTTATATATATATATAAAACCTCATCGACGCATAATGTTGAATGATGCATATAATAACGCATTTTTTTATACCGAAAACAGTTATTTGGCCTACATCTTAAAGGTAATTCAATATAAAACATCCTTGTGAATAAGAACACGAAATTTGGAATCATCGGAAAAATCGATATTGGGTAGGATGGCAATTTCACTTGTACCCGACGGGTATACGGACACCCGATCCAACGAAAAAGGCTGAAAACCCAATAAAGGACGGGTGAAAGCTGATGGTCGATGAAGCAGGTGGTGGATCGGGTAGGATGCGGATGAAGGTTTTATTCACCCATCACCCGATCCATTAGCCACCCATCCATCTAACCCGTATCATCCTGGTTACAAAATTTTTTTTAAAAACGCTTGTAGTGTTTAGGAGAATCGGATTTGCTATTCAGAAAGAGTTGGTGGGACAACTTGTTTTTCGCCTAACTTTTAACTCAATAATGTAATATGTTGTTATTTAAAAGCTAATAAATTATGAGATATTTGTAGTTTTTATATCATAATATTTACCTTTATTTACTTACTATGTAAGCGATATTAAAGTAAACCATATATTTACTTTCCTAATATATTTCGGTTGTTATTATTGATCCGTTACAATTTGCTTATATTTGATCTTGCTTGATTATAGTGTTACTTTATATTATGCAAAATCGTATGTTAATTTTAGTTGAATTTAAGTATTATCTTGATTTTCAGTAAAAAAAAAAATTTATTACAAATTTATAAATAAGGTGTAGAACACCCGAAATCTCACCCGATCCACCGCTTCATCCGGTGGATGCGGCTGGATTGGATGCGGGTGATATCCTTAACGGATGGTGGATCAGGTGGGGTGGACAATTTTGGGTGATGGATCGGGTGGCGGTCAAGGCCATCCACCCGCACCCGATCTATTGTCATCCCTAATATTGGGTGACGATATATCCAAATGATACAAACGGTCAATAACACAATTTATTTTTTTGAACACATGCCAAATTTGGAACTCCTTAAAAAATGTGTGAACTGTTATTACAATATAATATGAATAAACATAACAACAAGTTTGAACAACAAATGCCCGCTATAAAAAGAAGGGAAAACCGGATGAAAATGTTCAAAATTTATACTATTAGTGAAAAAAATGTATGAATCATTAGTATAATATAAGTTAAACGATACAAAAGTTTTGAATGAAAAAATGTCCGTTAGAAAAAAAAATTGGCGCATATCGCGCTGACAACGCTCTGAAATTCCGTACCTAAAAAAGTGAGTCGTACCTGAACCAATTCGTTATATATGTTATAAATTTATTATATCTCTAAATTACCACGAATATATAGTAAAGAGTACTATAGTAAGAAACTTTAAAGAATAAAATATATGAATAATTCAATTAGTTAAGATAATGGAATTTAAGGATATAAATATTAATATTAATTTAATAATAGCCTATAGATGAAACAATAAGTATGAATATATTATATGAGTGGAATGTTTTAATATAATTGTCAGTGTAAGATTTCTAGTTTTACACCAAGTGTCAAGGTAGATTTGTCCGTAATTAATGCATCCAAAATTTGACCAATTATTAGTTTATAATAGTAAAAGTTGACTTATTTAAATGTTTACTTAAATTCTTATTTATTTGGTCATTGTCTTATTCAAATGTTTACTAATCTCTTCAACTACAAAGTTCTTGTACCATCACACATAAAAAACCTTTCACACCTTGAAGTTGATCAATGTTTCTAATGTGATTATCGGTTGAAAATTCTAATAAATGATGAAAGTTTCTTTAAAATTTAAACTTATGACTAGATGAAATATTATCTATTTCATCATGTTATTTACCTAATAAATTATAGGCCTAGAATATCTACTCACTAAAAGTTATGACTAGATGCATTTCATCTAATTCCCACTTTTATTTATGACAATTCCTTTACTCATACAATCGTTCTCTTTCCACCAAACACCAACTGCACTACAACGCCCAAGTTAATTGGATGCTCATGACAAGATAGGGCAAGTTCTAATTAGCCACAAATTCTCCCTAGTTAATTTGTTTATGCAAAACTGGCTTCAAGTTCAGAGTTCTGAGATTAAATCGGGTAACTTGTTTTCTCTCTGTTTTGTGTTTTTGAATTACATTACTTGGAGGCTCGGAGGAGCTCTTTGGTGATGCAGTGGGAATCTTGAAAAATGGGCGAAAACCCAATCCAGCAATATCGCAATTCAAGTGAACATTGCAGTGAAAAACACAAACCAAAATTATATTTCAATCTTCTCCTTAATCGCATAGATCTTAGAGATGAAAAAAATTAACGTAATCAATAGATCCTAGGTGGTGATCGAAAACGATTAATTTTGCCTCTGCATTTGCATCCCTGAAAACCATTTTCACATATTTCCTTCACTTTTCTATTCCATTATCAAGATATGACTTCACAGTTCCAACTTACAAACAAGATGCAGTTTTATGCTAAACATGCCAAAAACTCATCTCATTAAGTCTTCACAATCGATACAATAAATACTACTGGCACCAAACAACGAGCATGACAGGGAAACATAAGAAATCAGCACTACAGCCAAAGTATTGGTTTACTAAAAAAGGGAGGGATAAATAACACAATCAATAATGAATAAACATCTTTGAAAGGAGATATCTAGCGACAAAACGTTGGTCGTCCTAGGTGAGTTTGCGCCATATATAACCTCCTTTGGATGATTGCTGAAGGCACTTCACCCTCGGGAAAACAAAGCCGGCCTTTGTGGGTTTTCCGCCCACCAGAGATTGCTCGTATATTTCCTTGCACTCCTGTACAACCTGTTTCACAACCAACCCATGTCACCTCTTCTCATCTATAACTTTATATATTCACCAAATTGCAATCATAATTGCGTGATTTAACCAAAATGATTATCCAAAGTGATTTCCAAGCTCAAAGCCACCAAACTAGCTACCTAAGGCTACTCCCTGCACTTCCCTTTATACTAGCTATGAATTCGTCTGCCTATACTAATTTTTAAACAGTAGAACTGAAAAGAACATTTTCCCAACACTTTTTCCTCTGTACTTTCTCTCTATGGACAGGGGATAACCCGGGTTTGGATACTGAATAGGATTAGATATAGGCAACTCTAAGGACATGTTCATCATTGGTTTCTTAACCCAGTTTTTTAACTCAATTTTTATACATAACGGTGGTTTCTAAATCCAATTTTTATCTTTATTTATCAACATCAATTTATTTATTATTTAATTTAAAAAAATAAATTTGTTCAAAATTTGAAAATGAGTTATAGAAAATTTAATAAGTATATTTTAATAGTTACTTAATGGTATGACTTGTAATATATAAGTTGATTGAAGCCTTAACAATGAGATGTCACGAGTGTTGTGTGTGTTTTACTTTCTATTTCCATGTCCTCCGTGAAACCTAAGTGAAGATTAACTTTATATATATGTTAGTTTTCAATCAAACTTCTGTATAATTCTTTCATCTCATAGTAGAATACTATCCGTTAACAAGGCCAACATCACAACTTGGAAAAATGAGTGCCCAACAAAATCTATTTGAAAAATTCATACATACCTCCTTGGCATCCTTTTTCGGAATGCCTTCTCTCATAGAAACCAGCTTCTCAACCACCTCAGACTGCAAGGCAGGAATAAAAAGAAAACTATATAAACTACCGCCTTCTCATCGGATTCTTCCATGGAACGTAAACATCCGAGGCAATGCAGAAAATGAAGAGGACCAGAAAGAGTAAATTCTTACAGGGCAGTCAGGTTGATGTTCCAGAATGTTTGTATATACGAGTGTAAATGTATCCAAGCTTTCAGCTGAAGCAAGCTCTCTCAGATCACTCATTGTCCTGACTCTACTTTCAACTTTCTGCAGTAAGTTAAGTACAAGTGAGCTACCATAACTTCTAAAAAGAGTTTCTCAATAGCTGACATGTTACCGATGATACTCACAGATACACTTATATACTCCCTAAAGAAATCCATCAAAACCTCCTCATCTAACCTCATCCTCTCGATAGTTTCTTCCTTTATATAGTTTTTCTGCAGAGAGAAATTGCAATCAACAAAGATATATCAAGAGAAAAAAGGGAAATTTTTATAGTAATGAACAAAGAACTATATATATATATATATATATATATATATATATGTCTGTGTGTGTGTGTGTGTGTGTTTCACGACATCCAAAACAACAGAAATGCTAAAACCTGTGTCAGGAGATGATCCACATAAACCACCACAGATTCCTCCAGACAAGCTTCAACAAATCTCCTGAATGATCTTTCTTCAATGTACCTGAAGAATTATAAACAAATGTGGGGTATTTATAAGTGTCATATTCTTTTATATTACTTTACCACAAACTTGATCCAGCATCATGTTGTCCAGCATTATTTTAGTTATTAAATTGTACTAGAAGAGTGATGGCAATCTACAGTGTGGATACAAGGAGGCTGGAGATCCATACTCACATTTTTATATCTGTAAAATAATCACCAAATGTTGCAACTAGGTATTCAGTTACCTGTCCTTCACACCATTCTGAGAAACAAAAGTACATGTTTTGACGTCAGATAACTATAATGAAATTGTAACCACATTGTACATCAAATACAATTGTTTTATATCTCCAATCACTTCCATGTATTGTTGCACCTGGTTAACTAATACAAATACATCAAAATGATGTGACTGGCAAAACTGAAAAACTTAAGGCAAATTTATACTGATTGAACTGAAACACATTCAGCCAAATATGGGACATTTAGGCTGTGCTGCAGCTGCTGGATTTGGAGATGAGGGGCTAAAATAAATGTAAAGGTGAAAGACCAGTATTGGTATACTATAAATTTGGGGTGGGCTTTGTCCCATGTCCATACCCACCCATTTTTCTGGACGGGTGGGCTCCCCGGAAATGATCAGGTATAATTGATTAGAATGATTCGAACAGCATAACCACAAGAACGTCAGTCAATAGGAAAACCTATAGACAGCCAAAAGTGGGGCTGTTTGACTAGTAGACCGGAGATCTTGCAGCTGTTGGTGTACAAATTCAAGGAACGTTTATCAGCATGTGATTACTAGAAAGCACCACTCCACCATAGCATGTGCTAAAATTTGCATGGATAAAACCAATTAGCCCTGGCTTCTGTATTTTAGGCTGAGAGCTGCTGTTAAAAACAATATAGGGAAACATGGATTTCATCAAAGTTTAACATGTGCTAAAATTGGTACTCCCTCCATTTATAAATATTGGTGTTTTAGGTTACAATACATAATCGAAGTAAAAAATTAGACGAAAATATCTTTAAAAACTTTTGGAATGAAGAGAATTTGTTTCCCAAAATTACTTATAAGAAGAATTTATTTCCTAAAATTGTTTTAAACCATTATTTAAGGAATATATTGGACAAATCTAGAAGTACACCATGTAAAGTTTGATTACCTGTCTGATAAAGCTTCACAAGTAGGTCTTGAACACCTGGGTCTTCAAAGATAACAGTCACAGTTTGATGCACAGCTTCCTAAAAAAATGGGTGAAAGTAAAAAACCAAATAAACTCGTTTCCATTTTGTTAAACAAGTCTAAATTCATGCAACAATTCCTTCATATTGTATCCACAAACTATGGTATGAAAATCCAGCAAACAGAACTATGTAATAACAGATACAATTAAATGGGTGAGACCATTACAAATAACAGCAGTTTTCATCATTGTGTCAGTGGTCGATAATGTTCAGACAGTAGAACTGAACTAATAAATCATTATATCAATTCGGCCTTGGATACACATCTCCTCTTCTGGATAAACAATATATCAAACACCATTTCCAGTACCACTGAACACAAACCTGTTGGGCCGTACACAACCACATAACATATGCACTATATATTATAGATTAGAAGTCGTATATACACCATATATCATTTGAAAGTTCCACTGAATCAAGAATGAAAGTAAAAACTGAGTACCTTCAACGTACCTTTGCAACCTCAAGAAAACCTTTACAGGTGTCTTCAAAATTCACCTGTCAGAAAAAAGAAAGGGAGAATAAGATCACAATAAAATGAACTCTACTTGTCATAACTGCCTCTTTCCTGGTAAGGAAAATACTTCTCAGCATGACAATTGATCATAGCATAAGGAGAATATGATTAATTTGATCCTTGGATAAAATGCAAGGATTCTTTTTGTAATTAGTGATAAAGAACTGGTTACTGAAATATTTGTTCTCTTAATGGAAGCACAAGGGAGTAAAAAGAAAAGAAGCTGCGATGAAAAAGAGTCTCGTCAAAAAGCAGTAAACAGGAACAACAAAGCCAAACCAATTATAAAAGCAAATATACAGCCCACTAGTTAATAATGATAGGAAGCATCCATAAAACCAAATGAAAGACAAAATATTAACCTAGACACCAAATTTTTTTTTAAGCAAAATATTCATTAGCCTGCCACCCTATCAGAAGATGTATAAGGAATCTTAAATTGCTACAAAAGAAGACACAAGTTAGACAGAAATGAAAAGCAGTATGGAAAACTAACGAGGCACCATTATTTTGACCATCAGAATTTTCTAGCAAGATTAAAACCGAAATAATTATTAAACTCGATGAAAATTGTTGAGTTCTTTCTTCTCCTGCATCTTTGTAAATCTTGTTGATCTGCTTTTCTAGAGATATAATTCACACAGTAACAAAAATAACTCCTCACAACCATACAAAATGGGAACCCCTTCTATCTCCCCCCTGCCTCCCCAAAGCCAAACCTTAACTAATATATTACCCCTCTAACCCTTTTTTCCACATAACTTTATAATTGATTCTGTCTTATTTTTACCTTAAATCAACAAACCCTTATTTTTCATAAGTCAAGGAATTCACCTTCCAATTTAAGAAATCAAATTTGGCATCACAAGAAGACTGAAAACCACAAACAGCAAGCATACACCAACAGCTTAATTACACTTCTCTGACTCAAGAATGCACATCAATCCAAAACATTTACTAAACCAAGAGACATGGGATTGATGAAAATATTTTTCATGAGAATGAAAGCTAAAAATATCCCTGCCTTAAGAGTCATTATTTTCTAAATGTCTTGTGTGTCTTCATAGTGACCAAAACTGCAGCATACAGGAGCTATATACTATGTCAAGTAGAAAGCTACGGACAAGAACAAGAGTGTAATTAAATATCATTACCAACAACACAAGATTACCTGCTCAGCATAATTCGCTGGAAGGGCTTCCAAAGTGCTATTACTCAGCTCCATTGCAAGATCGTAGCATCGAAGGTTGTTGTTGATCTGATCAGAAGAAGATAATAAAAACATCATACAGATATATAAAGAAAATGAATCAACACAATATATTTGCTAAAAGCCCCATGTAGACTCTCAGCTAAGGGAATGCAGGATCAACAAACCATAGCACAGAGGGGTTCTAGACCAATTTCTGAAGCAGGTTCTTCCAGTCTCTTCCTTTCAGCAGCTTGAAAATCAATCATCACCTAGTAAATTACGTAAAAACATTGTAAATTGTAGAAGTTAACATCATTATTACGTTGGTGGTAAACGGTGCAGATTGTTTAACGATTACTGATTCTTGTTTAGCCGGATTCTTAGGGTGCTATATAGCTTAATTTACTATATTAGAAAATATCATGATTTCGTGATTTATATCAGCAAACAATTGTTCTAGAAAGCATTACGGTATGAAACCCTGAAACTGCTACAACATTTTGGGCCAAATCCATCAAATATAGAAGACAGGTTAACAAATTAAAAAAAAAAAAATTTTAAAAAAAAAATTGTGACCCTATACAAGATTACGCAACCATTTGAAAGCCTAAGGATTGGAGAAGAACCACTACCCAGCCTTAAAATAATTCACAGAACATCTACACTGGGAAATTTATTGCTCTTCATTAACAAATTGATACTGACACTAACTTGCAACATCTCTTTAAACTTTCAAGGAGCATTATCTTGACAACAGAAATTTGCTTTAATGATTTCATGATCAAATAGATAGAGCCTAGTGAACGAATGTGTTACCATTCATCATAATCTAGTCACCAAAGTTGTGTAAGGGTATACCTACTAAAGTATGTAAAATCAACCATCTCCTTAACAAGCACCGTGAAACACATTCACAAGATTGCTAACAGATGACTCCAAACCCTAGTTTTGTGTAGTTTGGAGGAAGTTTCTTGTTTATATATTCGAGAGGTGAGGTATGTGAGTGATGGTTTATTTTACCATGTAACCAACCAAACCTAGACAATGTAAAGTATGACTGCTCCAACTAACTTTATGACCCAAACTAAATACATAAAGTTCATGCATTAAGTACAATTCCGGATCTGGCCATGATGTCCTTAATATTAAGGCATGACAAGGTGCAATCCTCAGAGCAGCAACAATATTTTCTAAAAATTCAATTCAATAGTCATTTTAGAAAATAAGAAACCACTTCCAGACTCCCTGTGGTATTGCGATACATTTGAACAGCACTGAATTCCATCACGAAAATAATGATAATAAAACATATATACCTGAATGGTGGCCAAAGCAATTCTGTACAACATGACGTCAGTGCTGTTTTCTCTGACAATTTGCACTTGCTCTCCTAGAATCCTGAACAAGTCCACTGCCGCTGGTGTATATAACTTCCCATCTTCTGTCTTTTTAGGTGGCTGGGTTTTGTCTGCCTCCAAGATGTTTAAGTACCATTTCTACGACAGGAGAAGTAAAAGAATAGATATTAATCAGATCATCGAACAAGTAATAGGAAAGTTCATAGCAACTTGTCATGAACCATACTCTTGTTGTAGCCTGCATTCTTTCTACATATGCATTCATCAAGGGATCCATAGCACCACTTTCAGAGCAAACTTGGGCTAACGACTCATCAACACCAAGAGCAATCAAGCTTTCTTGGTATTCTACAACCCATCCAGTCACCTAACAGCAAGCACTAAAATTTAACAACTAAAATGGCAAATCAAATGCCCAAAACAGGCAAGATATAGTGATAGATCTATACAGAGGAATAACTGATGATTTGTGCCATTCCCTTACTATCGAAACACATTCAAAGCAAGTACATTTCTTGCTCATTCGAAGAGAAACTAATTTCTAGTGCAAGGTCCTTCAACATCAAATTATATTATCCATGAAAATTTTCAAGAACGCACTTCACTAGTAACAATTTGGACAATTTGAAGTGGGGCCATTCTGAAGTTTGATATTTAGCTAGATTTTCACAAGATTCTTGAGGTTTATCATATTGATAAACAGAAGCCCAGTATGCCGAAACAAAAACAGTGGAGTACTCAGCTCCAATTTATACTTATTGTTCTCTGGATCAAATTGATGTTCCTCCTCTTGCCCCCAAGGCTCAAATTCTTTTAAGCTTTATAGTACTTTTCCATCTAATAGTTAAAGAACTTTCTTTTTCAACAAAAAATTGAAGAATGAAGTTTAACCAACTCAAAGATAAATAATTAACAATGAAAGTTTGATATTCTGACACATTTAACCTGCAGTAAATAATGCACAAGTAGCAAATATGTAGAAACATTAACACATACGTAACAAAAGACCACATCTTTTTCTTTTTTTTTCGCAAAACAACTTCAATTTGGGTGATACTCGCATGAGGCAGATGCAATCTTCATATTAGTTTTCCGTGAAACTTTCTAGTTCAGAAACAGGAGAACACAGCAAATAAAGTTATCAAACTGCAGATTTTTTCTCGCTATTACATGTTCACAAAAGCAACTAAGCAAGTTAAATCATAAACGACGCAAACCATGTTCATATGTTCCCCTAGGAGTGTAAGGATTGGATTGATGTGTATTAATCAGGGAGAATAATAATTCCATCCACAAAAATAGATAAACAAATAGGAGTACCTTCAAGATCTCTATATTAGTAAGTTCGGTTGCCCTGTCACTGAGCAATCTAAGGAATTGAATGAATCTCTCTGTATAAAGATTCACCATAAGCTGGAATATTTCATATCTACAAGGAGAAATTACCTGTCAGTATCACTTCATCAATATAATCACATCAAGCAGATGGTTTGCGATGAGAAAAAACATTCCAAGAGTTTCTTAATACAAGAGATGTTTTCGTTTTTTTGTGCAACCACCCTTAAAATTCATTATCTAAAATGAAAAGATAAACGTTTCAGCCAAAGATTAGAATGAAGTCTTATTTTAAGACACTGCTGATGCTTCTCACAGTGCCCTTCAATGTACTCTGGAAACAAGCATCATTGATTTTGTCTTCGAGAAGCACCATGTAGACACTATGAAGGCATAGTTACCCTAGAACTTGCTTGGAGGAGAAATACTCAATTATTTGTCACAATGAGTAGCCCAACAAACAAAAGATGAGATTACCCAAAATCTTAAGTCAAGTAGACACTATGCAAGCACACAACATTTCAGAACCGAGACAGAAAGAATGTCAGTAATGAACAACAATTTTAGCTATATAGAATGACTCATTAGTTTTTCACAAAGCAAAAAGCTTTTAACCATAACCATATTTAACCAAAATAAGGAGCGAGAACAAACCCAATTTTACAGTACTTCCACACTCCAGAGATATTTCTTGAAAATGAATTTTTTTTATTTATATCATACTCAAACAAGCCTTCCCATAAAGCTCCATACTGAAACTTATTCTGGAATTTGAAGTGAAACATTGATCAGCCCCTTTCATACGGACAAAGCACCGCGAATCAGCTGTTCACGTTTTCTTCAATTTTCCCTTGCTATACAACCTCATTTACTAGACCTCATGATGAGAATATCAATGCTAATTAGGACACAAATAATGATTACAAGAGTATCAAAGCAAGATAAAACTACATTAAAATAAGTTGAAGACGTAACAACTAGTCAACCCAAACTAACAGGTATAAAAATATTGAAGGAACAACTCAGGCAAAAAAATATGATAGGGAGAAGGTAAGAACACCAACCTTGGAGGAAAACAAGGGGCAACATAATCATATATATCTCCAAGCTCCTCTCCAATCTGAAGTTGAAAATAGAGAAAGTAAGGATGAAAGATATCACCAATATTAACAATAAAACTTAACATGTCTCTCTCATTCAGCAAGCAATTGAACTCTGTGATTCATCATCTAAAGTACAACAGACCATTGAGGTCAGACAGGTGGCAGAAATTTGGAGAAGTGATCATTCTCAGTTCAACTACTGAACCCATCACATAATAACTACCGTTTTTGGGTTTCTGCACTTGTCCATCCTCAAAACATGCTCACTCAGAGCTGGAAACCTTTTTCTTTTTTTTTTTATCAATATGATCACAATATCATGACCTAAAAAGCATGCCTATCTCACCCATTGTATTCCATATGTCACATATATGAGATAAAACTACAACAGCACCTGGGAAGAAGTATCACATTACAAAAAAAATTGAACTTAAGATTATTTCCTTGAAGTGGAAATTTAACACTGTTGTTCATTCCTTATCAGGCTCCTTGTCAAATCGGTCAGTCCCCAACACTCAGGAAGGCTATTCCACACCACAAGGATCACAAATCAGCCTGACCTCCTAATGTATCCTAATACTGTAGCTAATAACAAAAACAAATATTTAGATGCAGATGATATGTCGAAACACCTTTGTAGCATGTATATGTGTGGATTGGGTCAAAGCAGATACATCTGTTTCACTTCCAATCATCCACAAAATATGCTTTATTATCCTACTCAAATCAGCAACAATAGACACATCAACTACTTTATACTCCTCTTTGGAAAATATAGGAAACGTGATGCAATGCAATTCAACTTTTCAGAATTCAATGCATACCAGCCGAGCTTCCTCCAAAGTTGCTTTCAGGTCCTCAAATGCAAGCTGTATAACCAATAAAAGTGAAAAACTCAAATAATATAAGTGAATAAATAATTCAAAGCACATTGATGCAGAACTAACCTCAGTTAACAATTTGCTGAATCGTTGTTCAACAGTTGTCCTAATTTGTTCATAGCACTTGTCCTTGTAAGTTTTCCCCTGACTCTTCATCTTTTGCTCTGTAAGGTTTTTAGATGAAGCCACTGAATTGGTAGACTTTCTGCATTTCATGCAAAAACCTGTAAGACGCAGTGATGTCCACACCTAAATCTACTTCAAATTTGTGGGTAGTTTTGTAAACAGCCAACACATTTTCTGAAATATGAATTTACATTTCATCAGAAAAACTACAGTGTTGTACATACTACAAAGATTACAGTCATCCAATACACACACAAAAAAATCTAGCATGGAGTGCAAAAGTAACCATTGCAGCTAAGTAATATGGTTAGAATCAAATAGAAAACCATACTTGGCATTTCGACGAGGATTTGCAATTGCAGAAATTGCATCATCCCCCTCTGCCTCGGCTGCTTCCTCAGCAACTTGCTGATCGAGAATTTCTTGCATTTCAACAACCCTGTAAAATACAAACGTAGACACCCCCAAATGTGACTCGCCACTAATATTATGTTAAAACTCAACAGAATATTTTCCTTTTGTCAGAACCAGGACAATAATGACTCTCATATTCTTGCCCCTTGCACAAATTTGCAGTACATAAGAAACCAAGGCCTTCCTAACTTTATGTGGTATTCTCCTAATTCTATATAGTATATACTAAGGAATAACATTAATTACAAGTTACACTAATCCATAGTCCAAAATTCTTTAATACTTGAAGAACATTAGGAACTGTTGGATCCTTTGAACTATGATGGTTACTCTTTTTCTTTGTACACTGGTTGATCGCTGACATCCGTCTTTAAAACATTAGACACCCAAATTACATTCAACATCCCCATCTCCATCCCAGCCAAATAGTACCAAAAACACCTACAACAACCTTCCCAAGCATTTATTATATATTCTAAGGCGTAATTTGTGTCGGTTGTCATGCCGAGAGTATTTTAAGACTTATATGTTCATCAGTTATCAATTCCATGAAATCCCCTTTTGATATAATTTCCGCAACAATAATCCTACAGAATCTTCCTTTAAATCAATTTATAATCCAAATTAAACTTACAAAATCTTTTTTTAAATCATGTATTTCTTTGTAAAAATCCGTTTATATTAATTTAACAAAAATCTTTAACTGATATGGTTTTGAACAGAACTATTAGTTTAGTGACTTAATAAAAAAAAATTCATTATATAATTTGTTAAATATTAATAAATTATTTTATTGATAAATTTTGAAAAACAAACCGCACAAGGTGCGGATACTAAACTAGTTCACAATAAATTCACAAAGATGACAACTCTTTGCTCTGAAGTGCTGAAGGATGCATAAGCTCTGCAGAATTAGTAATTTCATTCCAGTTACAAAAAGCTTTTGGGTACAACCCTCTTTACGCACAAATATAAATTGAAACAAACATACTCTAACTATATGATCAGCATTGAGCATGTTTTGTGCTCATTAATGATTCAGTGAAAAAGGAATTTAATAAAATCAAGTCATAAAGGACGCACCTCAAAGCCCGAACCAATGTCTGCGGACTATAAAATGGATCGCCGAGAAGAGAAGTATGCACCAAACAAAAGAAAAAAGAATTATAAGAGGTCTGGGAAAAGTGAAATATAAATGTCAGCCAACAACTAAACCAGACATGCTAACCATGTTCCATAAAAAAAAGAAAGAAAAGGAAGCAGGTAAATACTCATATGGATGGTACAGTTGTTACTTATTATAAATCAGCACTGAAAACAAAAACTTATAACACTCTTGAAGATTTATGATGAACAAAAGCATCTTAAACAAAGGAGTGATATTAGAACATAAGATTCATGAAAGATTTCCCCTGACATATGATCGTTTGAGTTGACAGTACTATACATAATGTTTTGTGATTCTTCACATAGCATACAGACTTGAAACTAAATACATAACTAATCAGTCAGAAGCAATAATCTAAATACATGATTAATCAGTCATCACCCTTCATCTTTGGATTTTTTCTTGTAACTTTTTTCTAACAGCGCAGTCCTTCTGCAGATCTTAAACCCCCAATTCCACATCAATTTCCTTATTATAAACATATTTCTCTGCTTAGCAAAGAGAACACATTAAGAATAAGAATATTAACACTCAAGAAGAACTAAAACAAAAATTTAGGGTGACGATGAAGCAACAAAGAAGAAAACACAATGCTAACTGTGAAAAAACAAAACAAGATGCTACTTATGATCCAAGATGTATAATATGGCACACTATCATAATTTTTCTATACCTTTCTTTTGAAAGCTTATAGAAATTGCCAATGTGGTCCCATAAAGTCTTCTCAAAGGTTTCCCAACTCCGATCAACATCTTCAAAATATTCTCTGCACAATTTTACATACGCAAGTCCAACTTCAGGCATAACCGATTAATATAGAAACAAAAACTATAAGCCATACAAATATTGTATGGCAAGAATATTCGGAGAAACTCTCTTATGCTATTTGAGTTTCAGGGTTCTCATGTTTTTCCATGGGGTTGACTGAAAACTATTGGTTGATTCTTCTTGGTGTTCATTTATTGGTTCATTCTTCTCTTCCTGTTCACTTCAGCCTTTCTCCACATTTTTTCTTTTTTTGCAATATTACTTGGAAGCCTTTGGTCTAAGGGTCAAATCTTTTATCTGGCCATGTGTATTCAGTAACTTAAATGCCAAAATGTCATAGAAAAGAGACCTAAGGGCATTGTAGAACTCTTTTTCATTTATAAAATTGTGGTCTAATAAGTGAATAATGAGAGGGGGAAAACTGTTTCTCATCAAAAACATCTTTTAAATTGTCATGTCAACCAAAGACCTAGTAAAAGTAAAACACCAGCCCCTGATGTGTTAACTGATGTCAGAGTGTAACCAGCATTCACACATTTAATTTGCAGGTCAAAATCCTTTTATACAGCTGGCAATACAAGTGCAAGGGAGAGCATCGGGGTTTGGGAAGGTTTTATTAAGTTTCTGGGATTTACAGTAACAATGGATATACGAAAAGACCGCATACATTGATTTACTATTACTTAGAACTGCTTATTTATTTTTCTCCTTTATGCACTTCATTCAAACAAAAGCGGAAAGCCCTTCTCCCATTAAAAATGAGTTCAGACTTCTTCTGTTTGCTCTTCTACTAGAACTTTAGTGGTACGGATTGGCTTCACTGAGGATATCTTGGCATGTAACTTCTATAATGTATTTGACAGTATTTCTCTATTAATAAATGGAATTTCTTCCTCACAGAGTATATATTCATCTTGCAATTGACCAGCCAAATAAGTTGACAAAAGTATAAAACAAATCAAAACAAAGAAGCAACTGAAGCCACCCATACACACTTAACAAAGTTTACGTCCAATTTTGCACCAGAAACAACTTATTACCATTCAATTCGTTATACTAATGTGAAGTAGGTAGTCTATTTTCTAATCATATGCTTTCAAGGTGAAAATTATATTGAAATTTCTCTCTTCCACGTATATAATAATGGTCTATAAAACATCTTTCAGAACAAACATCGAAATACACATATCCAAATCCTTTATTATATATCACAATAGTAAGCCCAAGGGAGAATTACTGAACCTTATCCTGGCAACTTCATCTTTATGTGATGCAACAGCTGCTAATGCAAATCTCCGCTTTCCATCAAGCGCTGTCAATCTCTGAGTAATTCAGCAATAAGAACTTACGCGACTTCAAAAATCAAAACATAGGTAACTATTAATGAAATAAAGTGCCAGTGGAAAAATATGTGAAAATTGCCTCATATGTGTTGATCAGTTCTTTATCGTCCTTTAGTGACTCCCTTGCCTCAGCTGCTTCAACAGATATAGACATCATTCCTTCTATGTCCTACATTAAATCAGATAAAACTATATAGTGGTAGCTGTTGCAATAATGCTGAACTCAAACTAATCTAAGAAGATAAGAAAGAAATAAGAAGGTCCATCGATGAGATGGAGTTTTGCTGATAAGCTCTTTCACCTTCGACCCAGTCAACTTTCAGCAACTAAATTCAATATTCATAGAGTGGTGTGTATTTTTATGACAAAAAACATGAACTTGGGACTCGTGTAGAGAAAGTTGAGCCATATGGTTGCATAGAAAACCAAAGACGAGGTAATCCAGGACAAGCATATGGAGAAATATGGGCACGTTTGGAGCACACTTTCTGGATGAGAATAAAATGTAAATTCTTGTCTTATTTATGCCTGACATTTAGGATTGAAATATTTTACTACTAACCAGTTTATCAGCCTTATAGCACTGTCTTCATTACTCAACGACATTACAGATTTACAGTATTATGAACTTGAATCATCGTCTTCTCTAACTAAAATTTGCTAGTTGCTACTTTACTTTGTTTTCCATGACTTTGGAAAAGGTATGATAATTTTTGTTCAAAGATAATTGCAGGGATGAGGCTTGTATAGTCTCTGTTCAATGAAGATTATTTTGGATCACTAATTTCTCCTTATACAAAAGGCAACCACCTTCGATCAAAGAAAAGGTAAAGAGACTTGAGGTTCGGTCCCAGTTATCATTTGGATGCTATTCATGGAGAAATGATCTCAATTTGGAAGGGAAGTATTTTCAAGAAAAGTTTTAAGATCAACTTTAGAAAAAAATCTTGTAAAGAAGGATATTTTATTCATATGTTTCTAGCAACAATGGCCTTTTTTCTTCATCTTTTCTTTAAACTTTCATTTTCACCGTCTCTTTGGCATATCTCCTATTGTAGAACTTGTTTCTCTTATAGGAACTTTTTTTTTTTTAATCAAATACAAAAAATAGCACAATTAATCAGAAGTGTTAGGTTTATTTTACAGTACACTGAAATTGGTTCCTTTAAGGTCCCTATAAGGATCCAATAAATAATAAGTACAGTGCCCTACGAGAACCCTTCACAATTAATGGACTAGGTGAAGCCCACAACCTTGATAAAACATGCTCACATGGTACCGCAACCTTAATTTAAAAATTTTGGAAAAAAAAAGGTTCACCCATTCGTACCGTTGGGTAGCCATCATGATAGCGTGTTTAAAATATTTTATGATCACGAAATTCATCTATTCATATTATTTGCCTAATAGTAATCATTACTCCCGAACCATTCACACCCAGAATATGCAAACAAAATTACTTTTTTTGAAAAGCAGGGTTGGGGGGGGGGGGGGGGGGGGGGGGGGGTGACACAGCTTTAAGGCACATCAAGATACCTTCAGGGTCTTGTTCACATTATTCCTTGCATTACTAAGGAGTTTTATCTGATCATGATTGTCAATCAACGTCTGACACTCTTGACACAACCTGAAGCATTTCACAAAAATAAATTTAGGATAGAAGCAAATAAACAGAAAGCCCAACAATACAATAGAAACACTACATTAGATTAAGGTCCCGTTTTTTAGTGGAAAACTTCTTTCACACTCGTACTAACTACTAAGAGTACGTTTTTTACTATTTAGGAGAAAAGTAAATGGTCCTTGGTGTTTTTATTTGGACCAAGTGAGGAATTTCCTTATGGCAAATGCACTACCCTTTCATTCTTCCTGTAGCATTTTGTAGAACCCACTGCTATCCATCATCCTTTACAAATTCCATGTGTTGCTATTAAAAAAAAAAAAAATTTGAAAGAGAGGTCTTACAAGTTGACAAGGTTGAACCTAGTTTCTGACATTTACATCTTTAGAATTCATGAAATTCACCACCCATAGAGAGTTCTACATGGAACGCTTCTTTGTTAGGACACTTTATTAGATGAATTTGGTAAGATTGTTTATTGGTTAATCATGTTTAGATATTGTCATAACAGCTGTAAAGAACATTTCCTCAATTTAAATCATATAACACTTGCTATAAAGATGCAGGAAAATATCTTTAGGACATCATTGGTCAGACTAAATTTATGCAAAAAAAGGTACACTGACTTTACATTTAAGTCAAACTCGCATTATCTAACCAGGAAATTTAAAATAAAGATAAGATATAAGGGCAAGTGCCAAAATTACCACAGTAGAGATCAACTACATTTTGTCCTTCGAAATATGGGAGAATCTCCCAACTTTAGACCAACTCGTCGTAACATTGTAAGACATAAGGGAAAATGCCTAAATTCCACACTAAAATATTCTGCCATCTATGGAGAAAACTGAAGAAATCAACCGCTCAACTCTTCTTCTAATTCAAATGCCTAAATCCGATGTTCTATTCATACCCATCTAACCTCATTTCAGTTAAAAAAAAACTGGTTAATTATCTTAATTGTGATGTTGTCTTCTCTTCCTCTAGTTGTATAATACAGAAACAAGGCTCGCGGAATACGACTTGAGTTGGTAGAGAGAATGGGGGCCTTTAATTGGGAGAAGCCTCCCAGCAATCTTTCTAATCAATCAAACACCTTCAAAAGACCTCCTCCAATATCAAAGTCCAATAAGTCACCTCCGAATCTTCTGTCCTAACATCTCAATTAATCATGGGTTAGAACATAGAACTTTTGGGTGCACTGTTTATGTCCATATTCATACGCTATCTCGGGATAAACTTGATCGCTCAAAAATGTATCTTTATAGGTTACTCCAGTCCCAAAAAGGGTTACAAGTGCTATTGTCTTTTTTCAAAACAAACATATGTTTGTGCTGAAGGTACTTTTGATGAAAGCAGTCCATTCTATAGGTCTCCATCTATTACGGTTCAAGATCCCACGTTCCTTGAATTTGCAGTCTTTGTTAACCATCATCACTTAACCCCATTAATCATCCCTCTGCTCAACCGCCATCACTTTTCCATCACTTCTGGTAGAACTGCCATCACTTCCATCCAGTCGAAGAGCATATGGATGTGGACCCGCTCGATTACCTTTACCCCCAGCGACCATCCTTCACAGAATCAGCCCCTAACCTCTCCAAGGTTCCACAAAACGTACTTCAGACGAATAACCCCCTCTTCTCGCCCTCCAATCGCTCATTCGGGACCTGTGACCACTGCCTTCCTCGATTCCACCATCGCCTAATGTGCAAAATTGTTTTAGGAAAAGGTTCAAGGGATTATACAAAAAGGCCTCTTTATACTCTCTAATTATGCTTCTTTGGATAAATTTTCTGATCACCACAAACAATTTCTCACTAACCTTGATCACATCAAAATTCCTAAGAGTGCCTGAGAAGCATTTGAAATACCAATTACCAAAGTGACGCTATGAATGAAGAAATGATGGCTCTTGAACTAATCACACATGGGATCTTGTGGAAACACCATCTGGTCATAACATTGTATGTCGTAAGTGGGTATATGCACTTGAGTATCACGCCGATGGTTCTTTGGCTAAGTATAGAAGCCCGCCTTGTTGCTCGTGACTCTACTCAAACTTAGGGTTTGGATTATCAAGAAACATTTGCTCCAGTTGTCGAAATTGTTTCAGTTTGATCGAGTTCAGCACGAAGCATGTCATGATAGACAAAACACTTGCGCATCATGCAAATCTCTCACATATCCTCTGAATATCAGTTACCAAAGGGCTTCACCCCACCCAATTTAAGTGGATGATTTATATAACCAAGCATGCTGGGGTGTTAGGATAAATATAAATGCTATAACAGAAATTAGATGAAATCCCTAGGTAAAATTATTGTGGTTATTGTTACTATTGTTTATTCCCTATAAGAGTTAATTATGTGTAAGTTCCTATATGTACGCCCTAGATTCCCTAGGATAGTTATTATTATGCTCCCTGGTGCAGGAATTCTGTTTTGTAATTACAATTACAGACATTCCCCATCAATAATTCTAGGAAGCTAATTTGAAAAGAAACATATGAAGTCGTAGGATTCATTTACTGCATTACTCATTAATGTGGTCAAGCACTTGTTTGTGAAGACGAGATTATCATCAAAAATCTAGAAAACTCCCCAATGGTAATAAAATTATGAAAGAATAATAAAAAAACATACGTTTCAATTGCAATAAAGTTCTCTCGGATCTGGGTGATAACTTTTTGAGACGATGCAAGTGACTCCAATCCACCTTGAGCTTGCTCAACCTGCAAGCCATAACATTGTGTCCCAATTTGTTAGGATATCGGTTCTTCATAGTATTTATATGTCACTGAGCCCACTATAACCATAAAAACAAATCATGGCCTTAAAATAATAAAGTTGCAGGCAGCCTGTTCTACAATTAGTCCTTATAACTTTTTGCTCTTCTTTCTGTCTATATGTTGTAAGTTTATATCACTAATAAATATGGGTTTGGGAGAGTTACAAAATAAATAAGTTCATAGTCCACTCCAATCCATACAGAAGTCATGGGTCAATTTCCATATCAGAATTTGGTTAATAAATTGCATTTGGACTCTTTTTTAAATTTGCGCTATTTGTTTGAAATTAGACTTAACCATTATGAATGCACATTTCATATCAGCCAACTTATACATACATGATAACTAATACCGTTGTACTAGATAGTTTAAGCTCGTGTAATTTAACTTGGAATATAATCAATGGACAAAAATCCATGTATTCACATTTGGAGCATGTCGGTATGCAGATTCAGTCGAGAAGGACTTAACGGACTGTCTATTTTCAGATTAGTTGGTTTAATTTCCCATATTCCCACTTCCTAGTTTGTAGGCAGCTACCCGTTTTCTCCGTGCTCTCTTCCGTTATTCAAAAAATATTTATTTAGTTCAAGACAGATAGATATTTTGTTGCTCTATTATAAAAGGACCACAACTTGTAATTTGGCAGACTTGGATATTAAAAGGAAATATAAAAAAACTGAGGATTCCTCAAATGTCCTGTGTTAGAGATTCTTTGCACAAGTCCTGGTTTTGCGAGATCCTTGCTATGCAGTCCTAGGAGCAAGATTGTTCTTCTAGTGGGTTCTAACACTTATCAATCAAGTGGCCTTCAATTTTGCTTATAGGTAGTTTTGCACACAAAAAAAGAACAAAATTTGGTTTGGATTCCTTGGAATGGTTTAGAAATAAATGAAATCAAATAGTCCATTATACAACCCATATGGTGTTAACTTCCTTAACAATGATTGAGGAAAAAGCTTCTCAATCTTTGTTCTTTCTTAACTTCTTGAGGCTAAAGATAGAATATGCAATAAGCTGGTGAGCAATAAATAACATTGTCCGGCTATAAAAGTACACACGCATACCTGTTCGGCGACCATGGTACTAAGCTGAGCATCGTTTGCCTGAGTATCAAAGAAAAAAAGCAACAATTACACCCATGCTAATGTGTTATTATAAAAGCATATAGTATTGGTCTCATATTCAGGGCACCATACTCTTACTGTTTCTCAACCTCAGCACATACAGAATATGAAAGATGATGAGATGGAAACGCAAAGCCGAATTCATAGAAAGGTCTAAAAGTCCCACTCCCACCAAAGACGAACGGCGTCATAACTTCATTACACGTTATAGTAGGAAATATGAGGATACAACTAGTATTGGTCTCATGTTCAAGGCACCATACTCTTACTGTTTCTCAACCTCAGCACATACAGAATATGAAAGATGATGAGATGGAAACGCAAAGCCGAATTCATAGAAAGGTCTAAAAGTCCCACTCCCACCAAAGACGAACGGCGTCATAACTTCATTACACGTTATAGTAGGAAATATGAGGATACAACTAGTATTGGTCTCATGTTCAAGGCACCATACTCTTACTGTTTCTCAACCTCAGCACATACAGAATATGAAAGATGATGAGATGGAAACGCAAAGCCGAATTCATAGAAAGGTCTAAAAGTCCCACTCCCACCAAAGACGAACGGCGTCATAACTTCATTACACGTCATAGGAGGAAATATGAGGATACAACTAGCGGGGAGGACAGGGACTCCAGCCAAAAGTAGAATACGTTATAACATCATTATTAGTTACAAGAAGATGAATGCTCATTAGAATGTATAAGTACTCGAATAAGTTGACCAACATCAAGTTGTAACTTCCATCAAAATCACCTAGTAAGATCCCAGAAAATATCTCTGAAGCAAATGTTTAACCGTCCATAGTGCACAGCCGCCTCAAAGACTAAATATGGCACAAGCTCAAGAACAATATATAGCTCAGTGGATGATCATAACTATTTGTTTCTGTTGAATGTCTTCACATTTCTTTACTTGGATCAAATTGGATGTTTCTTCCTTTTGAATTGGATTGGATATATCTCTTTGGAATATAGGTTTCACTGTAGAGATACTCATATATGTCTCCTCTTTCCTTATGAATGGGAACCAGATTCTATTTGTAGTTCCACCTGAATCTAATAATAAATTTACTTCGAAATTGCCTATCAAACCCAACTCAACATTAAAGATAGAATGTACCCTAATGAATTCATCGGAAGTAGCTGTAAAATTTTACCAGCAGCTACAGACAGTTCCTCAAGATTTATAAACCAAAACCGTTGTGAAATCTTGAAACCTACCATACTCTGAAATCTGAATCATCACACTCCTGTTTAAGCTCCACATTTCATATTTTCTGTGCACATGATCCACTACTTATATTGCACTTAAACTCCAAAGCAACAAGGTACACGGATTAAGCCAATAGGTACATCTCCTAGGCTAATTTAGAAGCATTTATTCGTATTGAGATTTTGCAGCATCATTTGAAGTATGATGTCAGAGTTGCCATCCATTATTCACATTATAAGCTATAGCTCATGCACTAAAACTCGAATAAAACTGAAAGCAATTTGAACAAATTTGGCATTATCTCAGCTTAATGCTCATACATCTGAATAGGCTCCTTACTACACCTCCAAATTGGATTAGCGAAATCCAGATGAAATTCGGAAAGGGGAAACCAATATATATAATATTTACCTGTTGACGAGATATGTAATCGGCCTTGATTGAAGAAATCGATTGGAGACTGTCGGGAAGCGGTAAGAGCTTAGCGACCTCGCGAACCGCAGCTTCTTTGGCTTCAATACCAAGGTCCTCCGCCATCTCTCTCGATCTTGTGCCGAAGTGAAAATAGTGTGAAGAAAACGAACCACGAATGCCCCGATCACCAGATCTCTGACTTGCAATTGACCGCGCTGGGAATCAAATGCGGAAATTTTATAATTCTGATTCCAATTTTGGGTTTGAATTGAATTTAACGTGAATTCAAACACACGAACTCTTGAGAGGATGGCTTCAATGAAGCTATATGTTGGGCACCGCAGTTGGGAATGGGGAGAAAGGGGTGAAACTGAAAATTCCCAGCTTTGGACCTGGAATTGAAAAGAATTTCATTGTAATCAATATGTATAGACCGTTTCCATTTCCCTTGCTTTGGTGCCTTTCTCTATTTTTTTGGTCGAGGTACGGCCATGTATTCAATTAAGATTTTACAGTAATTTTTTAAAGTTTAAAAGTCTATGCTATTCAATATAAATTTTTAAAAGTCGAGACAAATTTTTTGGTATTTAATTAGGATTTTAAATTTTCCATAACATTCCTATGGTATTTAAAAATTTCTTGATTTCAAAAAGAATCTATTATTTCATTGATTTTGTTGGATTTGTTATTACTTATAAACTCTATAAAAGTCTTATCCCAACACATAAGATTTCGACGCCAAATTACAGTTAGGGTTGTGCATCCGGTCCAAACCGGACCGGAACGAAATTTCCGTTACCGGTCCAAACCGGACCGGAACGGAATTTCCGTTACCGGTCCAGACCGGACCGGTGAACCGGAATTTTCAAAAACTTGGACCGGGGATCGGACCGAAACGTTCCGGTCCGGACCGGATTCGGACCTGTTCGGACCGGAATAAAATAAAATAAATTAAATATATATATATTTTTGCAAATAACAAAAAAAAAATCAAAAAGTATATATTTTAATTAAATATATACAAAATATATATAATTTTTAATATATATAAATTTAAATTAATATATATATATATATATATATAAATAAATTTTGGTCCGACCCGGTTTTCCGGTCCGGACCGGAATTAGACCGGGACCGGAATTTCCTAAAATCCTGGACCGGGGACCGGACTGGATTTGTTCCGGAACCGGATCGGACCGGAAAAAACCGGTACGGGTCAATTTTGCACAGCCCTAACTACAACACTGAAGAACCCTAACGGCCAAATCAACATTTTTGAGCGTTTTCGAGTGCTTGGACTCGGTGCATCGTCGGAGGTTAGTTCTTTCTCTTGTTTTCCGTCATGTTGATTGTATGGACTTCAAGTGCTTGGGTTCGTCTTACTGATTTGTCATAAGAAACGTGTGAGCGTTCCTCTCAGTTTTCTCTTTTCATTTTGCGACTTCTGCGGTTTCGGAAAAAGCATTGTACCATATGTACTCTTTTTTTTGTTTATGTAGTCTCGGTATATATATAATTAGATGATTAAAATATCTTCTGTGTTTTGCAGTGCAATTGTACTTTATCATATGCTTTAATATATTATATATATTGTTATATAATTAATCATAAAATCAGTAGGCAATCGATCGAAAATCAATAGAAATTATTTGATAAGTAGGTACTTAGGCTTACTTACAATAGAAATTAAAATGCTGATGTTGGTTGTGAATTTTAATAGATTAATAACTGTATGTTATTTTTCTAGATGATTTCTTTTGATCATGGATAAGTTGTTAGTATATCAACTAATTAAAAATTTGAGCCATACTAGATGGATGATTTCTTTTGGTCATGTATTAATCTGATAGAATCTGACAAAATCCGTATTAACTCTATATAAAATTAAAATATCCCACAGAATCAGCAAATTTCATGGATTATTAAAATTCAGTCAAAATCTTTAAAAATCTAGATTGAATACACCCCCCTTAGAGTTAGTACAACTTATAGCATATTTGTATACGAGAACACGAAGTTCGGAATATCAGAAAACGTTGATGTTTGGTGTCGAGATTTTTAAATCGGTCAACAACACAGTTGATTTTTCTGACATCGTCAAAGAAGCGAATATTCGGTTTGAAGTCGGATATAATCATTTTGACTTCTCGCATACAGCTTCATAAACCTTGAAGTGCCTTGATAACACATAGAATATCCCCTCGATTTCAATCTTTTTATGTGCAATCTGATAGCTTCTTGCAAGTTATATTTAAGAGTAAAAGTTTCGGTTTTTATCACTAAGTTGAAGTTATTTTTAAAAAAAACTGAGAATAACAACCTCTTCATTGTGATTTTGAATCACAAATCCAATTGTTGTTACACCCGAATCAAACTATCCATCAAAATTAAGTTTATGCAAATCAAGTTTTGATTTTTCCCATTTAATGTTGTATTTTTTTTCCGTTTGGTAGTGTGATTGTTTTTTGGTTGTGGTTTGATATCGTAATCATATTCGTCAATGATGATATTTTTTCAATTATGGATTTGTTTTTTGATGAATGGAATCACACCATTGATGGGACCGATAGACTTAATTACTAAAAAAATCATTACACAATCCAGTTCCACCAGTTACTTGATTTAAAAATGATTACACAATCTAGTTCCAAAGTAGGTTAGCACTGTGGAAAAAAAAATCATGATTCTAAAGTGATTTTAGAGATACATTTCAAATGGAATTGCAGGTTGATTGTTCTACTTAATTGTTTTGATTAGTTGAAAAAGTAACTAGAAAATCACCAAAGAGTTCATTTGGATTCTTAGAACAATAGTTTTTCAAAAATAAATAAAATGAAACTTTTACAATGGTTGTTGTTATCCACTAGCACTCATGACATTGAACAAACTTCAACAAAATGCTAAATCGAGCTCAAATAAACTAACATTAGAGCCAACATTCCTATTGTTAATAAGATTCATATATTTTAACCACTTCCAAGATACTAAATTTTTCATCTCTTAACATTCACATATTCGAGAAAAGTGGTGCCTCGGTATGAGATTGAGTTGTTGACAAGTCTTATCTTAATTCATATGCTAAAATATGTGTTCTAGACTTGATTTGTGATTTTAGCTTCCTAGTTCTTGTTGTTTTATGATCTATAGCTTCATGGTTAGTAGAGATAACAATGAAACATCACCCTTTGATTAATATGATAGAGTAAAAACTCAACACGTTCTCCTTTAAGGGAACCTAAGAGCAGAATGCAACAAAAAAACTCCACTTTGCAGTGCAAAGGGATGGTTTAAGGATTTTATTATTTTGAGAAAATGGATAGTAAAACACAGTTTTTCAGATTTTTAGGGGAGTTTGTTCATTTTATCAGAGGGATCGCGATAGTTGTTCGGTAAGTGGTTAAAGACCACCTTTAGGATGACACATATCAACAGAAGGTGTTTTAGTGTGAGAAATTGCTTTAGAGAGCCAAAGATTGGAACGAAGATCTCTGCAGCGACATAGAGACCAAACCCCACCTTTCACTTTAACGCCTATAAAGACAGTCGCAATTCATGGTCAAAACTGAAGAAGGGGAATCGATTGCAACGGATTGAAATTTAGAAGTATTGTTGTGCCTAGTTTGAGGAAGAACACAAGAAGAATTGTTAGGTTCTATCTGGTGATGGGTATGTTTTTCCCTTGTTTTTCCCTAAAGAAGAGAGGTTTCTTGGATTTTTGTGGATAATGAAAAGAGGCGTGTGCATAAAGTTTTAGGGTTTTCGGCTTTCTACATTATGTAAACTATTTTGTTTTATGTATTATATGACTCTATAACATCAAATTTAGCTATCTTATTATTAGTATTACACCTGGACATCCCCGGACTCGGTTCGGGCTAGGGCCGGACCCCATATGCAATTCTGCTTGTTTATTCGGCTTGACTCGGCCTGAGTTCGGGACGCGTGCCTTGTCCAGACTTGTCGGAATTCCGGACCAAAGATGCCCGTGAATCCTTTTCAAAAAAAAATTGTTTCTCAAGAATCTCAAAACTTATCTTTATTCACTTTAATACAATATGCTGATTTATTAAGCAACAACAATGAATAATCAGATTTCCAAATTCTTTACATGTTACTATAATCCATTACAAATATATTAAATTTTGCCTAGTAGAATGGAGATTTGAAAAAAATTTGTTGCAGGAGGGAGATCTGCTGGAGGCCGGAAAAATAATTTGAACATTGTTGAATATGCAAAACAAATTAGATGTGTCAAGCTCATATCTAGATGAAAAGTTCAATTGATATCCTTAAGTATGCAAAATCGAGGGAGATGAGAAGGGAAGATGAGATGTATAGTCAAAACTAGAGTTCGAGCCGGTTCAACTAAACCGCCAAATCGGCAGTTTTCAAACTGGCCTAAATCGGCGGCTTAGGTTTGCCGGTTTGGGTTTCCGCTAGTTTAGGTTTATGAAAAAAATCTAAACCGACAGTTTGGTTATTTTATTTTAAGTTTATAATTTTAAAATGGGCTAAACCAGCGGTTACCCGCGGTTAGGTCCACAACAGTTATTTTAAATAAGTCGTTGCTTGCCCGCCAATGGATATTTCAAAAATGTTGTTGCTTGCCCGCCAACGGCTATTTAAAATAGCCATTGGTTGGACCCCACTGTGCAACGGCTAGTAGTTGATCCACAATGGGTTTTTAATTTTATTTTTTAAATAAGAGGTTGTTTTAAAAAACTTAACCCAACCCTTTCCTATAAATATCAAACCCCTCTTCCATTTTTGAAAAGGTTTTTAAATTTTATTTTTCTTAACGGGGACAGGGGGAAGGGTCTTCCGACGTTTTCCACTGTCCCCATTAACTAGTAGAAATTGTTTTGATGCATTCTCCCCGTATACGCTACTGGATTGGTAGCGGAGAAATCTTCCAGCACCCTCAGTCCGAACAGAAAGCTACGACACGTTATAATGCACTTGTGCTTCTCTTTAAAAATTTAAAAACAGTGATCTAGTTCGTTCATTTTATTTCACAATCATAACACACACTACCCAAGTGCACACTCAGTATTAAAAGGTAGCTAAGTTAGTCCTATGAACTCACCTTATCCGTATTGGTCTCAACTTTCTCGCGATCTTGCCAATTAGAAATCCGATTTTCCTGATCAATATTCATCAACCCTTGGAACTATTTCAACCTTTAACATTGCTCGACTTATCATTCTAATCAATCAGGGTATGATATCTAGCATTGGTATCCTGAATTTTTATACGCCCTAGGTTTACGGACCTAGAAGTCCATTCAAAGTTCTCGTTTATCAACACATTTGTTTTTTCAAAATCCCGCTATTTAGAAAGTCCATATTTAAACTAATGTTATCAATCCTTTTTAACTACTCATAATTCTCATTCAGTTTTCACTAACACAATATTTCTCCCAACTTGTTCCAAATCCACATTCCAATCATTTTATACGTTCAACAACTATATTTCATCTCACATTTTACACTTAACTAAAAGCCATCCACTAGTTTAATTCTCTAAAATTATCACAATACTATAAATAAATAATTATAGATTATACAATTATCTATTACCGGAAATCAAATTAACAGAAATAAATTTAACGGAATTAAACGAGTCTAATCGGACCGGAACATGGTTGCAAAGTTAATGGCGTTAGATGGCACCAAGGAAGTGGGAGGTGACGAGGTTGTCGGTGTCTTTGGATCTAGGGCTACCACAGATGCCGGCAAGGGACGAGAGTGGTTTAGGTTTAGAATTCTATTTTCTTTTGAATAGACTAGTCATCATGCTTTTAATGTTACCTTCAACGTCCACTTTAATTCCAACTAACTCCTGTCTTCAATGTCCTCTTTAATGTCAGCTAACTCATGTCTTCAATGTCTTATTTAATGTCGGCTAACTCATGTCTTCAATGTCTTATTTAATGCCGGCAAACTCCTATCTTCAATGTCCGTTGACACCCGCAAGTAACAGTCCCGAAACGACGAAGAGGAAGGTAGGTGAAGGAGAGGTGCAAGGCGACTGGGCCCGTCCTTGCTCACAAGCAAAGGGCCAAAGGCCGGTTCGGCCAAAGGAAGGAAAAAGAGAGATTTGGGCCCAAGAAGAAAAGGAAAAGAGGTGGGCCTGAGAAGGGGAATAAAAGAGATATGGTCCGGTTTGTTGTGTTATTATGATTCGGTTCTTGGAATTAATTTAAATAAGTTTAAAGATAAACTAATTTATTTGTTAAAATTTCCGGTTATTACATGCACAATATGTGTTCGATGAAGTTCCTCAATGAAATTTTAGTATACATTATAATCAATTGTTTGTCAATTTAGTAAGGTGTTAGGGTTTATTGACCGTTATTACAACACTTGCTGCAAATCTCCACAAGTTTTGAACAAGAGATCTAATCTTTTAGGATTTATTTTATATGCTCCTTGATTAATTCAAGGTGTGAAGCTCTCAACAATGTGTTCACATCCTTCACCGTCAATACCAACTTCTCTGGTTCAAGGGATTTGGCTGGAGGTGAAATTAGCCCTTCGAATTGGATTCGATCTTTTGCAATATCGAGTTCCCTAATTTTCTGAATCAATTGATGATGAGTTCATACAAAGTATCAACAAATGATGTTGATGACAACTTTTGTTAACATTCAGAGGAGATAGAAAGTGGAAGAGGAAGAATGTGTTTCATTGAATATCATCTCATTACTTTAGAGAAGACCCTAAAGAGACTTTATACTATTTGTGCATTCTTTTACAACTAACAGTTATTTACAAAGAGCACACTCTTATTATATGTAATTGCAAACATATGTATATATTCTATGTACCCCCTCAAGTAGGACGTGGGGAAACAAGGCCTAGCTTTTCTGACAAAAAGAGTGTTGAGGTTCTCCCGAGGCTTTATTGAAAATGTCAGCCAATTGAAGGAAAAACTTGACATGGAGAGTGGAGATGAAACCTCAAAGAACTTCATCACGTACAAAGTGACAATCTATACGAAGGTGTTTGGCTTGCTCATGGAATACGGGGTTGACTACTAAGTATTGAGCAGATTTGTTGTCACAAAGCATGGGAATTGGAAGAGAAACTGGTATCTACAAATCATGAGAAAGGCCCTCCATCCATATGATTTCTGCAGCAGTGGCTGACATGGCCCGGTACTCACTCTCAACTGAGGAATTGGAGATAGTTTTCTGTTTTTTTGTCTTCCAAGATACTACGGCATTCCCAAGGAATAGACAATAGCCGGTAGTGGATTTGTATGTGAAAGCACAGGAGCCCCAGTCGGCATCACTATAAGTTGTGAGTTGCAAGGGATTGTTGAAGTGATAACTTAAAGCTAAATTCATTGATCCACGTAGGTACTTGAAGAGATGAATGGCAACATGCCAATGAGGAACACGAGGACAAGCCAAAAACTAACTTAGTTGTTGGACTAAGAAGGTGATGTCTAGCCTAGTGAGAGTAAGGTAAATGAGGCGTCCAATCAATCGCCTATAGGACTCAGGTTCCTCAAATACCTCACTAGAATGTTCAGATAACTTAAGATTCCTCTGCATAGGACAAGAAGGGTTCCAATCCAAGAGATTGGCATCCTTGAGTATATCAAATATGTACTTTCTTTGATTCAAAAGAATGCCAGAGTCAGTCCGAGAAATCTCCATGCCTAGGAAAAAATCTTGCTAGGCCAAGATCCTTGATGGTAAAAGAAGCATGAAGATGTTGCTTGACAAGATCAATTTCAGAAGAGGAATTACCAGTTAAAAGCATGGCATCCACATAAGCGAGGGCAATAGTCGTGCTTGTGGAGTAATGCTTAACAAATAGAGAATAGTCTTGCTTAGATTGTGAAAAACACAGTTGAAGGAGAGCTTTTGTCAATTCAATATTCCATTGACGACTTGATTGCTTAAGGCCATACAAAGATCTCTTGAGTTTACACACTCGACCAGGGGAAGCAAGTGTATATCCTTGAGGTGGGTTCATATAGACCTCTTTATCCAAATAACCGTGCAAAAAAGCGTTGTTTATGTCGAGCTGATGAATTGACCAACCTTTAGCTGAAGCTAGTGCTAAAAGAACTCGAATAGTAGGAAATTTAGCTACCGGAGAGAAATTGTGCTTGTAGTCCTTATCCTTGACTTGATTGTATTCTTTAGCCACGAGCTTGGCCTATATCTCTCAATAGACCCATCCTGGTTATATTTAACTTCGTATACCCATTTGGAACCAATGGACTTATGACCAAGAGGTAAAGTTGTGAGTTCCGAAGTGTGGTTGTCTTCCAGGGCTTATAATTCTTTATTCATGGCAATGACCCAATTAGGATCAACTTTAGCTTGATGATAGGAAGTCGGCTCTAAAGTAGTGATCACATTATGAAGAGAGGCAATGTAGTCATAAGGATAATCATGTAATTGGAAACAATTGGTTAGTTGGGTAATAGGAGAAGCAACAATGTTGCAAATAAAATCCTGAAAGTGTTTGGGTGGTTTAGTGGCTCGAGAAGATCTACGAGTAGGTACAAATGTAGACTAAGGTAAAATAGGAATAGGTGGGGAAGAAGCAGTCGGTAGAATAGGTTGTGTAGGAAGAGGTATAATAGGTGGGGAAGAAATAGAGTCAAAAGGAACAGGTAGAGGAGATCCAAAAAAAATAGGGTCGAGTAGAGGTGGATAATGAGGGATAGACCACTGGATCATCAATCAATTGCAAGGGAAACAAGAGGAAGTGAAGAAAGGGATGACAAAATGAATTGAATAGGGGAAGTTTGTTGGAATGGAAAAACGTTTTCTTTGAACTGGACATGTCTGCTAACCAGAAACTTGTTGGTAGCAAGATCAAGAAGTTTATAGCCTTTTTGGCCCGGGGGGATATCCAATCTAGACACATGGCTTTTATCTTTGGGGGTAATAATAAGAAGCATAAAGAACCAATCACTCATAGGTGTGTGTAGGAAACCTTCTTTGCATGTAAAATCTCGTAGGGGATCTTCCATTGTAGCACAGATAATGGTAATAAATTAATGATGTAGGTAGCTGTTAAATTGCATTCTCTCCATAAGTATAAGGGAGAATGTCCATGCATTCTGATTGTCCTTGTAGTGTCAAGAAGATGTCAATGCTTTCTCTCCACCCTTGTATTTTGTTGAGGGACATAAGCAACCGATCTATGATGTAGAATTTCATTCGTGAGGAAGAGATTCTGATGTCTGTGTTGAAGGAACTCTGCACCATTGTCTGTCTTGAAGCATTTGACCTTGGTATTGAATTGTGTAGACACATCATGGAGAAAATTTTCCAAAATAGAGAATACATGTTTTTTGGTTGCCATAAGAAATGTCCAAGTGTTTCGAAAGTAATTGATAGGTGATGGAATCACTATCAATTTAGGTAGCTTTTAGAGTCGTTTTTATGTTTTCGAGTCATATTATGTTGCTAATACTTTGATCTAGATAAAAGAGTCTAAATGAAGCAAAAGAAGGTATTAGCAACACTTAGGAGTTGAAGTAAAGCGTCGAAGATAGGTTTCTGGTGCCACACCGCCCCCGCGGAGTAGTGTCACCGCCCCTGCGGTGGCACTCATGTCCAGTGCCGTAGCCAGCGGTTTCACCTGCGCCGAAAGAAGCTTGTCACCGCCCCGCGGCCGCATCTGGCCACCCCTACGGTGACAACCCTGAAGACCCACGCCGAGAGCCGCAACCAGCGCCTTCACCCGCGCCCTAGAAGAGACATGTCACCGCCCCTGCGGCCGACTCTGGCCGCCCCCGCGGTGACCCGGCATGAAGAAGCGAAGACAGCGCTCCCGCCTGCGCCCTTGCTAGCGGTCCTGTGAAGCCGAAGATCCAGTGTCACCGCCCCTGCGGTGACTCTGGGCCGCGCCTGCGGATCTTCACCAGAAACGCCACGAAGTTGAAGAGTCAGACGTTCAAAGAGCATTGAAGAACCCGCCCCCGGGAATGTCTAGCCGCCCCCGCAGCCACGAAGAAGATGGAACGTTTTGGCCTAAACCGCACCTGCGGCACCCTTGGTCGCGGGTGCGGGTTAGCGTCAGAGGACTTTACTCCGGCTGTTTTCGTCGGCTTTATGGTCTTAATTGTGGCTGTTTGCACAACCTCTTTAATCCATTCTTAATGGTGGCTGTTTGCACAGCCTCTTTACTCCTTTTTAATGCATTTTGTAGTATAAATAGAGCCCTTGGCTTAGGCTAGAATCATCTCATTTTCCTACAAAAACCTCTATATTTCACTTGTCATTTGTATGGAGTGCTAAGTCTCCCTGCTACATTGGGTGGATTGAGGCTTCATATAAGTTGGTTGTAAGTTCTTTTAAATAGAAGTTTTATTCAATATATATTTGTGTTATATTCCTTGTGTTTAACTTAGTTTGTATGTTTATTTTTCACTTAGTTTGATCACCTAAGTTGTATAATTGCATGCAAAAGGCTAAGGTTAATTGGTTCCGGGTTCGGGTCATTAATCCAGTAGCAAACTCTTAGGTATGAACGGGTTGTGAGTATCTAAGTGTAAAAAGGAATATAACTACATAATAAGATTAACAGGTTGTTTCTCTTTTATGTATCTCTTTATCTTTGGTAGAATGTCAACTTGTTGTTTGGTCTTGTAGGTTTACGGATTAGCAACTTGTTAAGTTGTGTTAATGCCGGTTGACTTAATGCATAAATATGATCAAGATGAGAACAAATATTGAATGCTTCTAAAAAGAACCAACCAAGTTATATGGAAGCGGAAATCTAACCTAGTGTAGTGTTTGTCTTATTATTTTCATCCTCAATCTTTACTTCTATTACATGTTTGTCTTGTCACATATTACAATCCAATCCCCCCCTTTTTGTTACCAAATCAATAATTGAATTTAATAGAAACTTGATAAAACTCCCTTGGGTTCGACCCTTGCTTAATCGCTATACATTGGTTAGTATTAAGTTCGGATTTAACTTGATAAGTTTATTATAACGACCTTAGGAAATACGCTTGTCAGTAATCATCTACCAAGGTTAGAAAATAATGAGCACCACATATAGAGGGGGTATGATAAGGTCCCCATATGTCTACATGAATCAGTTCAAACACAACAGATGAATGAGATTGACTAATGTGAAAAGGATCCTTGTGTTGTATAGACAAAACACAGATGTTACAATCAAGAGAACTCATGTGGTGAGTTTTGCACAAATGTAAGTGATGGAGTTTAAGGAGGGAAGTATGGCCCAATCTAGCATGAATTAAATGAACATCATGCTTATTTACATTGAAACTAGAAATAGCAGTATTCTTTGCATCTTTATTATGAAAGTGTGGAGTAAATCTTGTCTGATTGTGATTGTTGATTAGTTGATACAAGCCACCTTCCATAACAGTAGTAGCCACTATCTTGTTACTATTAAGGTTTTGAAAGGAACATAAAGAAGATGTAAAATGTACTTCAAGATTGGTGATCTGCGATATTTTGAAAATAGACAGAAGATTATGCTTGAAAAAAGGTAGGTAAAGGACATCATGAAGACTGAGCATGGAAGATAAGATAACAATTCCTTTGTGAAGCACTTCTTTGATGCTTCCATCAGGAAGACCAATCAAGACAGGTTTCGACAGATCAACCAGGTCAATAAAAATATCCCGACAATAGGATATATGATCAGTAGCTCCAATATCGATAATCGAGTGAGATGAAGAGCTATTAGAATGAGCAAGAAAGGTAGATAAGGTACCTACAAAGTTTGCAGAGTTAGATGTTCCTTCAGTGAAAGACGAATGATGTGAATTGCCTTGCATCATTTTCATCATCACTTGACGTACAACATTGCCCAAAGAAGAGTCAATACTACCAAATCCGAGGATTCTTGGACCTGAATCAAGAGGAGTATTGCCAGCCATGACATCTTTGACATTAGCCACATTCCCTGCTCTTCTTTGCTTTTAGATCCTTTGTACCAATCCGGATATCCAATAAGTTTGAAGCAAGATTCCTTGAGATGACCTTTCTCTTTGCAGTAAGCACATTGTCTATCTGCTTTGTCTTTCTTGAAGTCCTTCCTACTACCACCCGCTTGGCGATGAGGTGTTTGCTTATCCACGCCTAAAGCTTGTTTATTATCATCCAATCTTGTCTTGACAGAAGCAAGAAGATGTTGAAGGTTAGGTGTGTGACAGGTAATCTACTTTTGTTTTTCAACTTGAAGAATCATGTGAAAAACACGGCTAATGAAAGGTAAAACTTCAAGAGATAAAATATTGCTCCTAGTGTGCTCGTATTGTTCATTGAGTCCCATTAGAAACTGCATGATATGCACTATAGTATCTCGTTCATTAAGCTTCTTAAGGATGTCACAATTACAATGTGATATGCCACGACAAGAGCAAGAAGGAATGTTGTCAATGGATTGCAATTCGTCCCACATCTTTTTGAGTTTGCTGAAATAAACAACACTCATATTTTCTTGCTTCAAATTGGACAAATCACGATGAATCTGATAGATTAACGGAGCATTAGACACCTCAAAATGCTCCGTGATCTCGTTCCACAGTTCTTGAGCAGATTCCACATAAGTGAAATTTTCAGCTAGAACTGACTTCAATTCATAGAATGAATAATCCAACATCGTACCATGTAGTCGGCATGGATCCACCTAGATAGCTGATCGATATCTTTATCTAGTTTGGCACACAATCCATCGATGAAACCTAGTTTCAACTTCGCTCCAAGAGCCATTCGAATACTGCGTTTTTAGGAGAGAATATTAGAGCCTTCGAAGAGAGTAGATATCAATTGCATATCAGGATTGTCGGAATTCGACAAGAAAAGTGGATCATTGGCGTTGTCAAAAGCAGATTTGGGAAGACGAAGTCCAGAATCGTCATCCTGCTGACCTCCAATCACCATGGCGATTTCACACGAAAATGAAAAAGAAGGAAGACTTGTGCAGCGTTTAGAACTAACACTGACAAGAAGAATGTGAACCTCTCACATTCTAAAAGATCGATTGAGAGGGGAAAATTAGTCTGGCTCTTATACCATATTAAAATTAAGAGTAGATAGAAAGCAGAAACGGAAGAATGTGTTTCATTGAATATCATCTCATGACTTTACAGAAGGCCCTAAAGGGACTTTATACTATCTGTGTGTAACACCCCGAATTCTGAGAACCCGGAATGCTACTGGTTAGGACCTCGCAGTGGGTCCCGACCTTAGCTGAACAACAACTTAACTAGAATATTACAACAAGGCACAAAAAGAAACCGATAAAAACTGAAAAGTACTTTATTAATGCATGAATAAAAAGGAGGAATATCTCAGCCGAGGAGGGAAATATAAATCCAACACAAGAGAAAGGAATCAACAATCTCAACATAACCCGAAAGACTAAAAAAGATGAAATAACCAGATATAGAAACCCCAATTGACCACACTCTCCGGCTCCCTCAAGGCGGCTAACCTGCAAGGTCTACAACATCGGTTTTCACCGTTAGCTAACAATCACTATATAAGAATATCTACATAGCACACACACACATAACAACACACATAAGAAAACACACACACACATAACAACACACATAAGAAAACACACACAAACCAATTCTTATCTTTTCATTAAGTGATTCACCATTATTAAATTCAACTTCAGTTATGGTACGAGGATCACTTTGACCCTCACCTCTGTCCCTGTATACCAAGCGGAATGGTTCCAATGCATATTTATTGTACACCGTATGGTCTGGTCGCAGAGAGCCTTCCCAGTCATCTTACAGTGTTGGGCAGTGATGCCACGACCCGTTATCATACACTTGGGTCAAATTATCATAACGTCATTCTAATCATTTCTCATTAAAGCGATAAACCCACACCACATAGCATACACTCATATAGTATTATGAGTTAAGCAAATCCATAAGACTTACCTGAGTAGTACGTCTACCAGCCATCACCAACTAATGTCCACTCGTGCAAACACTATCCACTACATGATCAAGAAAGATTGACTTAAAATCATCTTTCTAAGTCTTACAGAAATTATATAAGGCTTATATACTAATGAGAAAGCTCTCAGATTCACAAGAACGAGAAAACCTAACTTTAGTGGAAATTACCAAAACGCCCCTCACTTTTCAGAAAAATCCGAAAAGTGCCCAATCTGGTACCGAGTCTACTCTATACCCCGTCAACACTGACTAAACCTCAAAACTCAAAAGCAAGTTTGAGGGTTTACTCAAACTTACATTTTAAGTCCAAAACTCGCTTTTCGAGATTACACCAAGCACTCAACTTTGGCCTATCGAAAGGACCTCGTACTGAACTCCAAAATTCCGAAGAAATATCTACCCAACCTCGGTTATGTCCACTCTAAACTGAAACAAACAAGATCCATAACCAACCCTCCAAGAAATCTACAAAAATTCCCAAAGATGTCTTCAAACACTCTTAACTTCCGAAACCAAGTTCCGAGTCAACTTTGGAGGCCTATAATTCCAGATCCGACCGTTGGATCATTTCCAAATTTTAAAACGACAAACTAGGTATATCCATCTATAACATATCAAAAATTCAACCAAAAATTCAACGGTTATCATTATTCTAAGTTCACGAAATTTTCACAACTCAGCTAATCAACACAGATTATTCTAAAACAACTAAGGTAAGACAAGAGGTTAAAGGTTCAATTCTTGTATCCTACACTTTCAGCAATTAAACTCCCTAGACCATAGATCCTTAGTTCGACTCTCAAGAAAAACAAGTTGTTGCACCATTTCTCTAACCAACCGATCCAATGTTCTCTTCTCAATATAGCAACGACAAAACTCAAGATCTATAGCTGCTCCTACCCAACTACCAATCTATAGCATTCATGTATGAATCTTGCTCAAGAAAGAAACCAAACTCGATAGAGAAGAGGAAGGGAGAAGGGCTTCTACCTGGACGATACTACTGCAGACCCAGACCCCTCCCTTGTCTCACGTGAATAAAGCAGGTAGGAGATGAAAATAGACCACGCTGATCCAGCACACTGAGAGAACTCCTCGATCGAACAGATTAGGAGATGGAAATAGATTAGCCAAGTTGATCCAACAAGAAAGAAGGAAAGGAGTAGAATCTGCTTACCAGTCCAACAAGAACCGAACAAGAACCGAAGAAGAGGAAGGCAAACCGTGATTCCGTTCTTGCTTCACCGGTGATGGAAGACAAGGTGCACTACCCCCTAAACTATCTGCACAGAAGAGGATCACCAAGGCAGCCATCATTCACCATGTCCAGTGAGCAAGATCAACGGTCAACCCAGGAAAACAAAAGAAGAGCAGAAATGACTCACTGTTTGGAAGAACAAGGAGAACGCAGGATAGGAAGTCTTACCCGTCCAGGAAGAAGATCAACAGGTACGATCTTCGGCTCAAGAGAGGAGAACGAAGTCCGACGTTGGCTGTAGTTCGAAGCTTGCAACAACCCGAGAGGCACGATCGGTAGAACGTAGAGAAGAGAACGGTTTCTTTGTGATCAAAACAAGATAGCGGATCTTGCGGGATATGGATCAAAGAAGAAGCAGGTTGGTAGGGGAAAAAATAAAAAGAGAAGGAAGGGAATGAGCAGCAAGCTGGCCTTCGGCCGAAGAAAGAAAAAGAAGGAAGAGGGCTACGGCCTTCGGCCCAAAAGAAAAGAAAGGAGCTAAAATGGTTATTGCTCCCAAGCCCAAGAGAGAACCCATAATGGCCAAACCATTATCTAACTTAGTTAATCAAACAATTAAATCGATCTTAATCGATTAATTCGATTAAAATCCGGTAACGCTACCAGTTTGGAAATTAAAATTTCCGGGTATCACACTGTGCATTCTGTTAAAACTAACAATTATTTACAAAGAGCACACTCTTATTCTATGTAATTGCAAACATATGCATATATTCTACAATTTTCATACATAACCGGAGAGAAGGAATAAGATAAGAGGATGTGATTCAATAATTATTGAGTGAAATGATTCACTTTAAAAGACTACATAGAAGAGAGAAGAGCACCAAGAATGAAGAAGAGAGATGAGCGTCATGAAACGCTGAAAAGAAGATCTTCAGAGGATGAAGAAAATTGTGCTTTTATTTTTTTTCCGAATATCATCCAATGATGTTCGAAATTTGTCCCTAAATTGAAATATGTATCTACTAGTTTAGAACCGTGCCTTGCTCGGAATTTATAAAAAATTGATCTAAAAATTTTGAATTATAAATGAAGTATTGTTAGTCATATAAAAAAAATTATAATTTTAAATAATATGTAATATAAAAGAAGAAATAAATATATCTAAAAAGTAAAAACAGAGAATTTAGAATTAACCAATAACAAAAATATATATAAAAAAAACAAATTACATAATCAACTGTCTACGTAAAGAGTTATGTAAAGAGCTGTAAATAAAATATTAATCGTTACAACTAAAGAATGTGAAATATTAAATAAAAATATATAATTAAGAAATATTATACACTATAATTAAAAATTATGGATTTTTTCTATAGTGTATTCAAATATTTAGCTCAATAGTTTATTTTTGATTGCTGTTTAAAATTAAAGTTCGTGTGAAGATAAAATAAGTAAGTCAAAATTGGATACAATCTTCCCATATTAAAATTACCAAATATTCAGATTAAGGTGAGAACGACACGTGACAAAATCCGATGTGGCGTAATGTGGTGTTGACAAGTGGCCTTATTCACTTATATTTTAGTATTATACAGTAGATTATGTAATTTGTGTTGTCTTAGACTTTTTATGTCGATATATTTACGACAAGATAAAGTTTAAAGTTTTATAAAATGCCTCTAGCTCTGGTGCATAAATCATAATAGGTTGTGGGGAGAAGAACCTTCTTTAACAATTAGCCACCGCTTGAAGTTGACACCACGTGATGAAAATTCAAATTTCAAACTACAATAATAAAATAAAATGTTTATAATTGACCAAGACAACTAAAGAAACAATGGGCATACATGGAAACTTCAAAAGCGATAGCTTTATTTGGACAGAACTCCATCAATGTCCATTGTATTTGAGTCATTGTCAATCGTTACTATAATTTCGATAATAATATTAGCATGTGTTTTAGTTTATCTTAACTTGTAAGGTCCATAAGGAATAGCGGTTAAGACCGGCTCAACTTTCATAAAGTTATAATTTTATTCAAATTATATTTATAAATAAAATAATTAGTAAATAAAGTTTTAGAAATTTTTTAAATTAGCCAAATACGCTTTTTTCCCCCTATATCTTACTTTCGAAACCATTTTTGTAATTTTTACGGAAAATTATAACAGTTTTATCTCAATTCATATATTGAGTTCAATTCGTTCAAAGTTATACGTTATTAGTTCTGATATTTTATGTAGTAGTTCACGAATTGTTTTGTTAATTAAGTAATTATTATTTCATGCACTTTAACTAACTTACTAATACATATTTGAACTAATAAAACTTAATGTTTGAACTAACGATACACAATATTTAAACTAATAATTATAATATTGTTAGTTCAATATATTTATACCATTAATTCAAATCGAGTGTTCTATTAGTTTAAACATTTAATATTATTAGCACATGTATTATCTTGAATTTATTAAAAACAATTTATAAAAATACATGAAATATTAGTAAAATATAATCTGAACTAATAAAACAAAAAAAATTAAACTAAAAAATACCCTCTAGAAAAAAAAAGAAGATGAAACAACAATTGAAAGAAACAAAAAATTTCAAAGTTATATAGAATTAGTTCAAAAAAGTATGAACCATTAATATAATATATATTAAAAGAAATGTACAAAAAATTTAGATGAAAAAAGTGTTCGTTAGAAGATTTTAAAAATAAAAATTAGAAAAGAAAATTTGACATGTGACATATAACGCTTCGTAATATCGTACGTAAAAAAGTTTTCTATATTTAAACCAGTCTTTTGTGTACATTAATTTTATAAGTAGTTGTGAGCATGAGAACGATTCATCTATTATATAAGAAAAATAATATTATTATAAATCGCTCATTTCTTTTGCTATCTATGAAGTTGTCAAAATGTGTGTCATTTATTTAATTTAATTTTTTGAAATTTTTTCCAAACTTTTTTTTAATATTAGTTTTATATGTGTTATTATGTACCAAAATTGAAAAAAAAATCAAAACTTTCTTACAATCTTTATTCAAAATCCTATTTCCTGTATTATTTTTTAAACTTTAAATTTGTATGGATATTATTTTATTTTATACTTTGTATCAATAGTTCGACTTTGTGCAGATAGATATTTGCCGGGGAAGATTGGTGCTCTTTGAAGTATATCCTTCTAGTGGGTTGTTCTCTTATCTTTGTTCTTCTATACTCAATAGACGAGGTAGTAGTAGATCGAGTCATTACTATCAAAGCTAGATCGACCTGAAGAAGGATGCGATGAGAAAAAAGTATGTGAATTACTTTGTACACCTATATGTACAATACTTTTGTACCAGTATATGCATTATTTTGTACTATGATATATTTTGTACTATAATGTGAAAATATTTTATTTTTCAATATGTGCAAAAATCTAAAAAAAATATTACAATATTAAAAATAATAAAAATCCAAAAGTTTTTGAAAATAAAAAATCAAGAATTAAAACTAGAAAAGAAAATGAAAGTTAAGAAGAAGTATGTGTCTAACATATATTTAATTACTAATATAGTAAATAATTAAGTTATAATTTTGATTTCTCGTAACAACAGTTCTTATAGAAATGTAACCTACCTTTAAAATACAATTTGGTTATTAAAAAAGTTATTTAAATTATGCATAGTGTATCTTACGAGTTGGGTGCCTTTACAGCTTTTTAATGATCAGTTATTTGGCGTGTCTGGCACAATTAGATTACTAGTGTATTATCCGTGAGGACACGATATTTGTTAAAATCTACCGCTGTGGAATATTTTTTTTAAAAATTTTATGCTTTAATACAAACTAGTGTATTATCCGTGCCTTGTACGGAATTTTGATAAAAATATTATTTGTTATTATATTTTTTTAAGGGATTATATATAAACTATTTTTTTGTCATTAGATAGAATAGATAATAAGCAATAAATATTTGTATACTTTACCTATAATATTATATAATACATTAATAAAATATCTAACCGTATAATAATTCATATTTTGATTTTTCTCCCCCTTATTATACTGATTCATATATTAATAGAAATAGTACATTGGTAGTATATGGTGTTAAAATAATTGTTATGTATAAATTAATTTAAGAAATAACACAATTTCAAGTAAAAAAAAAGATGATTGGAAGAGATGAATTTAATTAAGATTTGATTTTAATATTTTGTTAAATAATTTTATAATTAATAAACTTAATTAATATTTTGGTGGGTTGCGGTTAAATGCTAAAATGACACGTGACAGTGAGTATTTTCTGCGTGACACGTGACAAGGAGTGTTACTCCTATAATATATACTAGTGTAAGACCCGCACCTTGTGCGGGTTTGAAATAATAATGGGTTATATGTACAATGTGTTATTATATGTTTTTGTTGTTTTAATTTCATATATATATAAATGATTTGATAAATAATTATATATTAGTTCCGGTGAAAAGTTTAACAAACTTTAAATGATATTTGTAGGTAAAAAAGTAAAGATATAGTATTGTTCAACAAATCTGAAAAATTTTAATTTAGCAAATAATTTGTCTATTTCTAAATTAAATGTTAATATTAAATCTGCAATTGTTTTTTCTATCCAATTAAAATAATAATTTAAATTACGTATTTATGATTTAATATTTACATAAGATATATAAGATAAGATAAAACAAATTATAAAAAATTTTACTAATATAAATTACTTAAATTAAAAATCTTACTATTAAATCAAAATCTATAGATATTTTGATAAAAATAAATCACGTACAAAATCAAAAGCATGACATTCAACAAAATTTATTTAAATAATTTAGTAGACTATTTTTGCTGAATATTTAAAAAAAATTAAAACTTTTAATTTATATTGTTGTAGAAGTATTGTTCGGTTCCTTGGATACTTTAGCAATTTTAAAAAAAATAGAATTTCTATTTTTTAAAAATAGATATTATTGGATTAACAAAAAGGTTTGAAAAAATCTTTGATTTTTAAAATTTTAATTTATATTGATGAATGGATATTGTTGGCTATTTTAATTTTTTTTTTTTTTAAATAATCGATTTTATATTTTTTTAACTTTTATATTGTTGAACAAAAATTACTGGATTAAAAAATGGTTTGGGTTGAGAAAAAAGGTTTTGAGATCAAAACTTCTCTAATTAGTGATTAATATTTTTTTTCTAAATCCCTAATTGTCGATTTACAAAAATCTTCACCAGATAAACTCGTATTTTATTCAATTGTTTGGGTTTTAGAATAAATTTATTTAAAATTCATAATCAATAAAAAATGGATTGTTTCGATTTCATATTATTTATGTTAAATTAACAAAACCAAATTCGGTTTAAAATTTTCTAGGTATGTTACGTAATTAGTTATCATGATTCATGAGATACACATTTAAATAATAATTGAAATAGCTAACAAATTTTTTCAAAATCCGATTATATATATATACGAAGGTTGAGCTTACAACTTTTAGAGGAAACACATATATGTATATATGTTCATAATAATAATAATAATAATAATAATAATAATAATAATAATAATAATAATAAATTTATTTAACAACTTAAAATAATTAACTTTTAAAACTATGTTGTATTTTTTGGCAGGTTACGGTTAAATGCTAAAATGACACGTGACAGTGAGTATTTTTCTGCGTGACACGTGACAAGGAGTGTTACTTCTATAATATATATAAGATGGTAAAAAATAGTTGTAGTTTTACATATAGGATGTGATATGAACGACTTTAAGTGAAGGCCCTTGCTTTATTTATTTTGTGAACTCCTTTCTTTTTTAAAAAAATATCTAAATTTAAAAATCTAGTTTCTTCTAAATTAAATTTTAAAAATTTATTTATTTATTTTCAATAAAAGTCGTTTTATGTGTTGTATATTAACATATGGTGGTGATTATCTTAAGATTATCTCCTTAAGGACCTTAACGGTTTATACATATAGTAAATCATAATTTTTATATTAATTTACGACATTTTTAATTAGATTCGATTTTTTTTATTGAAATAGCTTATATACATTGCAACAAATTTAGTGACATTTATTTTTTTTAATTCAAAATTTATTTTATATTTATTGACGATTTAAAGGAATTTTTATTAGCTAGGTTTTTTTTGTGGTAAAAATGAATTTTTATTAGTTAACTAATCTTATATCTATTAAAACGTATAACGAAGTTCAAATTCAACGTCAAATCAAACAAATCCGATCACTAACACAAAACCATCAAAACCCCTAACAAATTTTTTAAAAAATATAAAAATATATTTTTAAAGGGTTAATTTTTATTAGTTATTATTTTGTGATATAGGAATGAAAATGTATTAAATATCAGATTATAGGGTTAATTTGTGAGACGAATATAAATTCAAATATATTGAAGTAAATAATACAAAATTACCATTTATTATGAGACGAATACTAGCTAGATTATAAACTCAACGACAATTCAATATCTTGTCTCAATATTGACCTATTGCATACATGAACATGCATGGTTGACAAGTATTTTTAAGGAGGGCTCACCATTATCCTTAACTAAATAAAAATATATTTTTTTGTTAAAAAGATATCTTTGAGTCATATCATTTAAATACATACGGGGAAGGAGTATTATATCTCATTCTATTTATTATGCCAAAAAACTTGAATATGAAATTATAAATAAAAGTCGAAATTTGAAACAATTTGAGTATATACATATTAATTTAGGGGATTATTAGACGTATCGGCGAAAATCACTATTTGTCACCGTAACTACGCACTTCGCGTGCGTAGTTGACTGATTTTCAACTACGCATATGAAGTGCATAGTTGGAGTCCGAGAAAAAATTAAAAATTTTGAAAAATTGAACTACCCACGCCGGTAGAAGTAAGCAAAAATTTTTTTTGATAATATTAACTACTATTACGCATCCCAAGTGTGTAGTTACGGTGTCAAATACAATTTTTACCGGTACATTTAAAAACCACGTTAATTTAACGTTATAATTATGTTGGTTATGATAATATGTTAATTAAGCCGCCGGGTTGATTTCTTAGTCATATAGTCATTATCATTGCTATCACTTAATAATTAATTAATACTTTTAACTTTGTTCACCGAACAAGAATACGAGATGGCCGATGCTTACTTTTTCTCCCAAGTGGGTGCAATAATCTCACTTAGTTATTTAACATGGAAAAAGAAAAAGATAAAGAAAAAGAAAACCAGGAAAACTTTATTATTTAAATAGACAATTATTCTTTCGTAACATTGAAAAATAAAAATCAAACTTTGTAGGGGGTAGGTACCATGAAAAACAAAGGCACGTAATGCAAGTTGCATGATATTTTATTCCAAATATTTTAAATAAAAAATATTTAATTACAAAACTTGTCATATAAATGGTCCTCCACGGTCCAGCTATTATGAACACTGAGACAAAATGGCAACTTCAATGAAGTACGGGTTTGTGGCGGTGGTGGTGGTAACGGTGACTCTTGCCGTCGTCGGTGGCAGCACGGTGTCGGAGGCCAAGCTTCCGCCGGTGGTGTCGGGGCTGTCATGGACATACTACCAGTCGATATGTCCGGATGTAGAAAAAATCATCCGTAATCACCTGAAGAAAGTGTTCAATAGTGATATCGGGCTGGCAGCCGGGCTTCTCCGGGTCCATTTCCACGATTGCTTTGTTCAGGGATGTGACGGATCTGTACTGTTGGATGGATCACAAAGCGAGCAAGACGATCCACCAAACTTGACGTTAAGGCCTGAGGCAATCCAAATGGTGGATGAGCTTCGTAGTGTTGTCCAGAAGAAATGTGGCCAAGTCGTTTCTTGCGCTGATATCACTGCTATTGCTGCGCGTGACTCTGTCTATTTGGTAACTATTCCCTCTTAATCCGTCATTTTATTTCTTCACATACAAATATATATATATATATATATATATATATATATAAGGACACTACTTAATTACCCTTCAGTTTCTTTTGTATGCAATAAACCATCTTTTAAATTTGAATTATTTTGAGTTAATTACAAGAAATCACTCGATAAATGGGTTAAATTATAACTAATGACCCCTTAAATGTTTAACCAAAAACATGGGTTTTGTCACCATATCACAACCCTTCTTCCATATCTATTATTTTTATCGTTAATGGACCTACTAGTGATAATTTTATTATTATTCATATTAAACCAATCTTTATATAAATTTTTAGTATAAAATCACTCTATTTACAATAAATCATCCTCTAAATTTTGGATTATTTTTTACATGAATTTTAATTATTTTATTTTATTGGATTATTTTCTATTAGAAATCGTAATATTTAACCAAACTGTCAAAATTATATATGATATAAATATTAATAATAAAATTTACCTTGACTATGTTTCAATTTTAGAAATTCTTAATATTCAAGGGTGTTTGTATTCAAAAAAAATAATTATAACGGGTGATTTATTATAAATATATGAATATTAAAGGGTGATTTTTATAGTTTACTGTAAATATAAACATAAATATCAATCATAAGTGTACGTGTAAGTGTGTAACATGTGTACGTGGATGCAGTCAGGAGGACCATACTATGATGTCCCACTAGGAAGAAAGGATGGCCTAACCTTCGCTTCAAGAAATGTGACCCTCGCGAACCTCCCGGCGCCGACCAGCAACGCAAGCATCATCCTATCAAGCCTGAGCCTGAAGGGGTTTGACGCGACGGACGTGGTGGCTCTCTCCGGCGCCCACACAATCGGGAGAGGTCATTGTAGCTCCTTCTCAGAGCGAATCTACCCGACCCAAGACCCGACACTCAACCAGGACTTTGCAAACAAATTGAAGCTGACGTGTCCGACGGCCACCACCGTGAACACCACCAGTCTCGACATTCGCACCCCCAACAAGTTCGACAACAAGTACTACCTCAACCTCATGAACCGCCAAGGACTCTTCACCTCCGACGAGGACCTTTACATGGACTCCCGCACAAAGGGCATCGTCAAGAGCTTTGCCGTTAACCAAAGCTTGTTCTTTGAGAAGTTCGTTGCGGCTGTGGTGAAGATGGGACAGCTTAGTGTTCTTACTGGTACTAAAGGAGAGGTGCGTGGGAATTGTTCAGCCAAGAATGATGATCTCAATGTTCGCCTCTCGTCGATTGTCGGATCCGATGTCGATTCACAAGATGCTACTTACTGATTATCCATCACGATCGACTTAAACTTTATCCTTCTTGGTTCATTACTTGAATGTTGTTGTTCAAGTTGTGATCCCTCTCAAATAAGTTATGTGTTTTATAATCTCACTTTGTTTCGTTTCATATTAATTAGTTTGTCTTCTCATGAGTCTAATGTGTTTATCAAATTATATCGCGGAAACAATTAAATTAGATATAATTAAGGTTATTGCCAACATAGTTTTTTTTTTTTTTTTTTTTTACGATGCTTCGGTAATTCGGCTAAATTTTGAGTATTGACTAAGTGCGATAGATCGTTCTTCGAAATAACTCATCGTCAAATCACATAGCAATTGTGAATCGCTCACTCCATGTAAAGTTTTATACTTTCGAAATTCATTATTCGCTTCACTTTCGTTCTCCTTCCACATTGAAACATGCTCAAATGCTTTCAAGCTTAATTTGACTTGTGTTGTACGTTGTTGGCCTCAAAATCCCCGTCCACCCGATTTGGAGACAAAGTCCAGAAGCGCCGGCGTACAATAGCGGAAGATCAATTTGGACAATGGTTTAGAAACCAGAAATCAAGATATCTTATATAACTGATACATATACCTCTGTATGTGATTGATTGAAGTTAAATTATTAAGGATTAAAGTGTTTTTACTTTACGAGAAAATTATACCTATAACGTGAGAGGGATATATATATATATATATAATAGAGGATCGTGACTGAAAAACAAGGAGATTTGAGCTTTAATCACATTAATAGCCGAGGATAACCAAGGCAAAAAAAAAAACAAAAACAAAGTAGATGAAGAACGGTTGCGTACAAAGCCATTATGTATAACAAGACGAAGACACGGGATTGAGGATAACCGTTCTTCCTCATCTTGCCATTTATAATGACTTGTAAGCAACCTACTAGCAAACTAAAAGATTCAAATACTTTAATGATTGTTCAATAATGATATAGATAGGGATACATCATGGTATATATACATATGTACTATCCTTGATTTTGTGACGCTTGTCATTATGACGAAGTTGTAATATTTTTGTACTTGGCTAAAGTGGGGAGGGTTTTCGTGAGTATGTCAACTACTTGATCTTGGGAGGATACTAAGAAATTTGTGGCAAGAGATGATTGATAATATATATATATATATATATATATATATATATATATATATATATATATATATATATATATATATATATATATATATGATCTATAACATGATTATGATTATTGACAAGGTAAGTGACTCCAATGTTGTCACATTAAAATGTAACTGGGGTGGGAATTGTTGGAATCAATTTTAACGGAACTTGCGCCGGAAGCTTTTTCGGGAAACTTTCCGATGGGCTCCGACCAATATCAACACCGGAAGACGGAAACATTAACTTTGTGGTTCCGAGTACTACAATTTGGTATACTCATACGTACAAGTTGATGTCCAAATGAATGAGTAGGGCTGAGTAGCGGTCCAAAACCGCAAAAACCGCAACCGCACCGCAACCGCAACCGCAAAACGGAAAATCATGGACCGCAAACCACAACCGCAATATGCGGTTCGGTTGCGGTTCAAACCGCAGCGGTTCGGTTGCGGTTTAAACCGCACTTGAACCGCAACATGCGGGTTTTGCGGTTTGAACCGCAAAAACCGACAAGAGCATTTATAAAATTAAAAAAAAACGAATTCAGATCTTCATAGTTCAACAGATCTTCATAAATTCATAATTCAACAGATCTTCATCCCCCTAACGAATTGAGAGTAGAGGCTGAAGAAGACTCAACGTTCTCACCTCTCTGAGGACGAACTTCAGTTCAGGGCAGAGCAGAACCACCGAGGACTCGAGGGAGGAGGCGAGGAGGAGAGAGTTGTCGGTGCCGGCTGGGAAGACCGACGAACGAGGGCCGAGGCTGTGAGAGTGAGAGGGGACACTGTGAGTCGGCGAGTGCGAGCGAGAGCCGAGACCGAGAGGGCGACTGGGCGAGGGCGAGAGACCGGCAGCGACGGGAACGTCTTCTCTCATCTGTGTCGCAGGGACTGTCAGCTGCGGCTCTTCTAGGGCTAGAAGTGAGAGGGACTGAGGGTAGGGCTGAGGAAAGTGAAGCAAAGTGAAAGACTGAAAGTGTAAGTAGTGACTAGTCCGTACGGTTTGCAGTTTCGCGGTTTAAAACCGCATTTTGCGGTTGCGGTTTGGACCGCAAATTGCGGTTTGGTTGCGGTTCGGTCAACCAAACCGCAATTTGCTCAGCCCTATGAATGAGAATTAATACCCAAAGATGAGTTTATTAAATGCATATAGGGATAATTAATTGTAGAGGAACTTGTCCCACATCGACAATGTAGAGACTAGTGATAAATCATATATGTATGGGAACAATCCTAATATGGTTAACTAAGTTGATGGAGAGATGCTCTAGCAGTGGCTAGAACACACGCGGGCGCACGCCGAGTTGAGCTGTGGTTCGTGGGAATGGCTTCGAGCTAAGGGCCTTATGGACGAGAGTGATTCTCACAACCATCAGGAATAGGTGGACGAGAGTGATTCTCTCAATCCACAACCTCCTCTAGAAATCCTATAAAAGGAGCTCTTAGGAAGCTCATTCAATAACACCTCAAGCAGAATCCTCTCTACTAAAGAGGACATTTTGTAAGATTGTGTTAATTCTAAACTTCTCCTGTTTTCTCAATAACTGATGTCCTAAAGGAAGGACATTTTGTAACTCAACCAGGAGACCTTGAAGCTACAATGTTTCACAAGTTGCATGGACAAATGCCAAATACTTAACTTTGGTTAAAGAGTGAGACACTGCTATCTTGTTTTTTTAAGACCATGAGATCTGGTTGGAACCATGCATGGTAGACACAATAATGCTAATGGATTTTCTATCATCTTTAGCTACACCCTAGTCAACATAAAAAAAAGGTAGAGAGCATGCGTTGGCACGTAGATGCAAAATGAAATTGCATGTGAGTTGTGCCATTAAGATAGCGAATGATGTGTTTCACATCTTGCCGATGTTACTTTCTCTGGCTATGCATCTACTAACATACTTTGTTGATTGCAAAAAGACATGTCTAGCCTTGTAAAAGCCAAATGTCCTAGAGAGCCAACCCCACTCCTATAAAACTAGGAATCTTGGACAGGACTAGATGAAACAGTAACATTAAAATTGGTATCCATGGAGAGGAAATTTATTTGCAACCTACCATGCCAACTTTGGAAACCGGATCAAGAATGTGTGTTGGTCTACGAGAGATACAATCTATCTAAAGTGACAATGAATCCAATGCCAAAAGATTAATGAGTAGGGCTTGAGTTTTTGACAAGAAGTTGAGTGGAGAGAGGAACAAAGTCATTTGATAGATAAGGATAAGAGGCAATAACCAAGAGGTCCTCAAAATAAAGAAGAACAAAGACACTTGTGGCTTCATACATTGCATCTCATTAGCATCTATATTAGTGGTCATCAAGTTTTTGGCGCTGCTGTCGAAGAATTGAGTTTAAATTGATTGTTAGTTGTTTTTGGTTTAGTAGTGTACGTAGCTTTAGTTTGTTACTTGATGCACTTTGGTGTGTTTTTTCAACTTATAGGTGTGAAAGTTGTTTATGCGCCAATAATAAGGTTGTGTTTGCCAGCTTAATAAAAAACACTAGGGTTGTAATTTTGGAGTGTTTTGTGGGTAGTGTTTTTCGTTTTTAAGGGTTGCAGTTTTATAAAAAACGGAGGAGTGTTTGGATTGGTTAGGGTTAGTGTTTTGGAGTGTTTTGTACAAAAAAAGACTACTATGCCCCTACTACTAACTAAAATTACTAGGGTAACCCGGTACATATTAGCCCACTTCTTCCATTCTGAGCATTGGCGCTGCTGCCATTTGAGAAGAAGGAGTCGTCCGTCCCCGAATCGAAGAATTCCATTGCGCTGCCATTTGCGCCGCTGCCATTCTAAGTACGTTAGAGATAGAAGGAAACTCTCCAAAAATATACAAAAAAAAAAACTTAAATGCTCATCAAAGTTCATAGGTTTGCAAATACTATCAATACCATTGCAAATTTGCAATTATCCATTTTGAAATACCATCAACATTTTCAGCTTGTTACCAAAATCATAAAAAAGAATGGAAATGAGGGTAATTATGTTGGAAACTCTGAGAATCTTCTAATAGCTTTATGAATGGAAATGAGGGTAATTATGTTGGAAACTCTGAGAATCTTCTAATAGCATAAAATTAGTTGGATTTCAGCTCATTGAACTCCAATTTCAAACAAACAGGAATCCTAAGCTTAAAAATTTGACCCACAATTTCGTAAAGATTAGCTTTATACACTCAAGGATAGAATTCATGGCCAATTGGTCAACAACACCACTCAATTCATATTTATCTTCTCTTATTGTTCAAACCTCAAATGCGTTAAGTGGTTGAATATCAAAAATTACACATCAGGTGAACATATAGCAGAATATCCACCAATTAGAAAAACATAGAAAAATCAGTGAATAACATAACTTTCATCAGTTTAACACTTCATTACCAACATAAGACATAGAGGCATCAAAAGAAAGAGCCATCGATTCGATTAGGTTACCAAGAAGAGTTGAATATATATATATGCTTCTCAATCAAGGTTGTTGATTAGGTTTCCTGGAAGAAGAGTTCGAAGCAGCGGCGTGGAGGAAGTGGTGTTGGCTGCAATAGCGTGAAGCTCTCCAGCGGCGGTGGTCTCCAAGGAACCTTTCATCGGAAACCAGGGAACTAGCGAGGAATCGATGTCAAGAAGAAGGGATTTTTGTTATTATACCTGGTAGAGGGGCGTGAATAAGGTGAACAGTAGGGATACCATCGTCTTTATGTTTTTTAAAAACACTTCCTAAAAACTGAAACTGTTCTTTTTTTAGGGTTTGAGAAACACTCAAAGACAAACCGAAACTGAAGTGTTTCAGTGCGTGCCAAACAACAAGATAGAAGGAAAACACTATGAAACACTACTAACCACTAGAGTTTGGTGGCTGCCAAATACACACTAAGTATTGAAAATCTAGAACCATTTGGATCGGAAAGACTTCTAAGGAGTAGAAGAATGAAGGCTATACAACAACGCTTGCAAGATGTTAATAAGTATGAAGTGGAGCTACGAAGATTCATTGCTCAAGCTCAAGAAAAAGAAGAGTTGCATCGCTTGAAGATTCAAGAGCTAGAAGTAAGGTTGGAAACTCAAGAAGATCAAGGCTAACCCCGTATCACAACCTATTGTAGTGGGTACCGTTTGGAGACGGTTGGTGTCTAAAGTAGCCATGAAGAGAGTGAGTACATATATGATAGAATATCTTGGAGATTTTCAGTTTAGGGTCGGTGTTCCGGGTGGTGCAGAGGCTATTCTACATAGTGTTTTACGGTTTTGAATGAGCGTCATACTGATGGTTCTTTGGCTATGTTGACAATGGATTTTTCTAATGCCATCAACCTGGTTGATAGAACTGTGTTGCTTAGAAAAGTGAGGGAATATGCCCGTCTATCTCTTTATGGGTAGATTTATTGTATGGTCAGATTGCCCGTTTATACTTGGTATTTTCCCTCATGGTATTGCAAGGCCGGTGTTGGGTGCTAAGTTGTTGGGTGGGAGGTGAGTAAAGATGATGGGTTTGTTAGAGAGCTAGTCATGAAGAGAGCGGTTAAGGTAGTTGAGTTGATGCACATTATTTCAATTTTGGACTATGTGAATCGGTCAAATTATGGTTTGTGGGGCCCTCATATTCGGTTTGGGGGTTTAGGGTTATACTCAGCTATATAGACTTCTTCTTTTTGTATAATTAAACGTTATGTGTGTAATACTAGTTTGTGTAAATAGACATAGTCTAATAATTAAAAAAAATAATTGATTACCAAGTTCAGTTAGTCTAGAATTTTCTTTATATAACCATGGATAAATAGATCTTTGTCTAGAATTTTTTTTATATAATCATGGAATTTTAAAAATATTCTCTTATAAAAAATCAAAATAACAGTGATTGTAACATACAAACAGACAAATAGATCTTTGTATGTCATCTACTATATAATATTAAAGCAGAAGTGAATATCGTCATATGTCATCATTACATTAAATTCGTCACATGTCATTTTTACATTAAGCCACCTCACATTTTTTCCACATGTCGTTTTGAGGTTATGCCACCTCATTATTTTAATTTCATAAAAAATATTATGCATATTAAAGAAGATATTGATATGTACTATATGTCTTAATTTGAGATTCGGAATATTATATATTTAGAAATTCTATATTATAAAATAATATTAGAAAAAAAGTTTTCTACACAAAATAGAAATTACGGAGAATCATATATGAAAATTACGGATAATCATATATATTGATGTCATATGCTCATAACTATACCATATTTACCACTTATGATTTTTATATATAAAAAAATTATTTTTATCATAATTTTGTTTATAAACACTTAAAATTATATATAAAAATGAACATATTGTTCATTTTACTCTACTAACTTAATGTTTTTTTTATATATTAATAATTAAGTTTTTTTCCTTATTATCGCAATAATTTGGATCATAAATATAATAGATTAGTTTAAACCAAATCCGTACTTGACACGGGAAATAAGCTAGTAATATACTATTCACTTACTAATTGACTATAATAATCATTATGAATGATTTTAAACAACCTAACCGCTTTCTATTAAAAAAAAAAATATTATGAATGATTTCATCCGATTCTCTCTTCTATATGCTGTATGTCAAGAAAAACAAAACCACAAATTTGACGATGCCGAACATAGGCGATTCTGTGTTCACCAAGTGGCCTATCCAAATTACTTTCGGTCATTCAGGGAAAAAAAAATTCCGTATCCCCGTTCAGGATGGACCCTGTTTTCTCGGCGAATGTTGTGATTTTATTTATTTATGATTATTATTCCAAATCCAATGGGGAAGAATTTCAGCAAATCACCCCACTTGTTTCTACTTCCAGCTTTGGAACAATTCAAAGCTTCTCTTCTTGTCGCACCTCACCAAAATCTTATGCAAATTTCAAAGTAAAGACTACAACTCTCCTTGTCAGTTCGTAGGTGTGTTTGGTTCTGAATCCCCTATGCAAAACGAAGCTCAAATTCGGTGGAATGGGAAATCGGTTTATGCGTATGATGAAGAAGGATGGCGGAAGCAAAGAGCACGGTTCGAGGAGCAAGAGATTCGGTAGATCTCACCGCAAGTATCTTGCTGATGAAGAGGCTCTTCACAGGCAAGCTTTGGCGATGGCGCTACACCACCGCCAGCTCTCTCAGAGATCCGAGATTGCCTCCATGTCCCGTCGTCTTTCAGGTAGCGGAGGCGCCGTCGGTAACACGTCTCGCCGTCGCCGGGCGGTTTCCGATCCTTTCTCCTCCTCCAAACAGGTATCGTATAATATTATCCAATACCTATAGTGCGATGATTATATTTAGTTTGCTTGTTTAAACTACCTTTTGAATTGAATGAATGTGACGCCCGGGGTATTTGACAAGAATTAGGAAAAGCTATGTCGTCTTTGTCTTATTTCATCAATTTGTTATGTTCTGTTGCAATTGAATCCCCATGAGGTGCATAGGGGGGTAATCATCAGTTTTGACGTTCAGTCGCAACAAGGGACTCACTCACCCATTTGTTGCAAGGCTTCAAGAATTAAAAAAAGGTTTCACCTGGATTTGTGTTAGTTTTGGAGTATTCCTACCAGCTTATATGTTTGTTTCATTTGTTTATCCTCAATGCCTCCTGAGGTGTTCTAGGGTTAGCTAATGCAGTGATTTAGAAACAGAAACTGAGGTTTGCAGAGGCTCTGGTCATCTGTGTTTTCAATTATGAGCTATTTGACTATTAATTTCAGAGACATTCAGGATTGAGTATAACACCTGTTTTCACGTGCCACTAATGTTAATCAAAAAAATTCAATGGCATTTTAATGTCATTTTATTTCAACATTTTGTACAAACTAGATAAATTTGATTAACTCTATGTTTATGATTCTTTTATGTTATTATTAAGGGAAACTTTGGATGATCCCCCTGTGCCTTTATAATTTACCGAATTACACCTTTGATCATCCTTAAGTTGACTTTTTGAGGAGAAAACAAGACAAGTTATTAATCCGAATAATTATTAGGCAATCAAAATGCGTATTAATAATAATTATATTTTTTTCCTCAAAAGATTAACAAACATTAACTTATGGATGATCGGAAAGTGTATTCCGGAAAATTATAAAGTTTAGGGTCATCTTTCAGAAACTGAAAAATTTTTGGACACCATCTAGAAAAACCCAAAGTATAGGGGCAACATCCGGGATTTCTCTATGATTAACTAACTCAATAAATAAGTAATCATTAATGTATAAAATATGATATGTTGAGAACAAATGTATTTGTTCTACAATGTAGGCAAAAAAGTGAAATTGTGCTCCTAAACTGGTGTGAAAGAGAGTAAAAAAAAGCGAGTTAAGACCATGCATTGGTGTCTTCTGATGTGAATGATTTTTATGACCGTTTTCTACTTATTGGCCAGGTGATGAGTAAATAGACTTTAGCAAACTATAGTCTAGACCTTTGATAATCTCTTTCCTTAGGGTCTGTGTGCATGCCATTTTTAACAATGTATCCATCCCAAAACTTTATATCTTGTCAAAGTGTTTATGTGATTTAAAAAAAAGAATTACACTCTTCTGTGAGAGGTTCATATAGTGCCCTTTCAATACAAGTGACAATATCTTGTATTCAATTGATTTAAAGGAAAATCAGCTAGAGCGGAACTTTCATTTCATATTTAAATTGTATTATTATTTGTACATCTGCACAGAGTTCATGACTTTGCAACTAGTTCTGTCTATATTGGTTTTACTCGTGAATATCTATGGCTGTCCAGGGTCCAGAGTTCCTACACAGTCTTAAAGAAAAGAAATTTGTACTGGTACATGGTGAAGGTTTTGGAGCATGGTGTTGGTACAAAAATTATTGCCTTATTGGAAGAATCAGGACTGGTTCCAGTAGCTATAGATCTCTCGGGGTCTGGCATTGATTCAACAAGCATGAACTCAGTCACTACATTGGCGGATTATGCAAAACCGTTAATTTCTTATATTCAAAACCTTTCTGATGGTGAAAAAGTAAGATGTCATGTGTCACAGTGATCTGTCTTTCTTTGTGTAGTTTTTTTTTTTCCAGATTATATTGTTAAGGTAAGCTTCTTGGATAGATCATATTGGTTGGTCATGGCTGTGGAGGTGCATCCATTTCTTATTGCATGGAGCACCTCCCGGAGAAAATCTCTAAAGCAATTTTCGTTTGTGCTACAATGGTTGGTAATGGACAGAGACCTTTTGATGTGTTTAAAGAGGAGGTACATCTTTTCTGTTCTTCATTTATTCATGTTAACAGATTGTGCTTCATCTTCTTTCGTCTCCGTCTCCTGCTCCGTTCTTAAAGGCCAAAAGCCAAGTATAATCAAGATTTCTGGCATGCTATTTTTATTACTTTATGATTTTTTGTGGCTATATGTGCTTCTTAAAGGTCAAAATGAATTTTGAGTACCAAACCTGCATGCTGGTAACATAACTTGTCTATTGCAGCTGGGATCTGCTGAAGACTTTATGAAGGCGTCAAATTTCTTGATTTATGGAAATGGTAGTGAGAACTATCCTACTGGTTTCATGTTGCAGAAAGAGCAAATGAAAGCATTATATTTTAATCAAACTCCTACAAAGGTGAGGACAATGTTTAGTGCCTTGGTTTGTTCTAATTCTCTTGCATAGAAGATTTTGATACGCAGTTGACTTGATTAGTTATAAATTTGTCTTTGTCCCTTATTGGAATGGAAAGTTATTGCATTGAAGCAAATCATGAAGCACATGCGATAACACCTCAATTGAAAATTAAGATGGACAACTAGGATATAAATATATATATATTTTTTATATTATAGGATTTCATTTATACCATCTAGATTACTATATTTTATTTTATATTTTAGGATTTCATTTTAATTAGTTTAAAAATACTGTTTAATTGCTAGTCTGTTATTTTCAGGACATTGCACTGGCCATGGTATCAATGAGACCGGTTCCTCTAGGCCCCATAATGGAGGAGCTCTCGCTGACACCAGACAAGTATGGTGCCACTCGACGTTTCTACATTCAGACATTAGACGACCGAGCTCTTTCACCTGATGCTCAAGAAAAGCTAGTAAGGGAAAACCCACCTGAAGAAGTCTTTACAATCAAAGGAAGCGACCACTGTCCTTTCTTCTCCAAGCCACAATCACTCCACAAAATGTTACTGGAAATTGCACATAAACCCTAATTTTGTGGCCTGTCTTTTGATCACAGACAAAAGATTCACACATGATTTTGGATTTACATTTTTGACAAGCATCAAGGGAGTGGTGTGTACAGGTGAAACATGCTCCTGATTATTTTAAATTCTTATAAATTATTGCAGCAAGCTGAAGCTGGTGATTTATATTTTTGGCAATATCATATTAGCAGCTCAAACTTTAGCTATTGTTCTGGTGTACGCGTAGTTTATATGTTGCCTCTATAGTTCATCTACTTACAAGTTTCATTTTGGATGAAGATTTGTCCAAGTGATCTTTGATGAGCACATTGAAGTCACTCACACTCCACTCAGCAGTCTGCCCAGGATTGCTGATATAAATCTCGGTCCCTACATTGATCGATGACCATATACGTCTTGCTGATTTAGTACCTGGGTCCTGCACCCAAGGTGCAAGTTCATTGACAAATTGAAAATAGATTCAGGGCCCGTTTGGTTTTAACTCCGGGAACGGAATGAAAACGAATCTAGTCCATATGTATACCATTGTTCATGAATTTTTTTGGAATCATTCATTGTGGTTTGAACTAATTGGAGTAAATTTTGATATCCTACAAGGAAACAGAGGGGAACCAAATGCATTTTGCATAAAACCACAAAGAATAATTCCAAAAAGTTCATTAACAAGGCCTACATATGAACTAGATTCATTTTCATTCCGTTTCCATTTTCAGAGTTACCACTAGATGGGAGCTCAATGATATCATTTGCTTAAGCTAACCTGATAGAAGTATAACCGAGCGGAAAGGGCCCCAACGTCGAGCTCCCATGTCCGTGGATCTCCGATCCAACCCTCTCCTTTTGTAGCAGGATAACCGTGTACAGCCCATTCAGGATGAGGAAGAATCTGTACCAGCTCTTGTGCTTGTGGGTTGCTGTACGGGTCACATTCATCAAATGGCCGCTCCTTATAATTTGCATTTCCTGGTCCACAATAGAGATGATATGCAGAGTAAGGGAACCTAGATGAGTCATTTCTATGAATGACCTCCCCAAATGCGGTAACATGATGTGGTGGGCATGAAACCAAGTTATCAGCACGACACCAACTCTTCGTTTCTGGATTGATGATCATCTCACTGTATCTGGTTACATCTGTGAGGACGTCTCCATCACACGGATATCCATTGTTCTTCCAACAACTCCCCATATCAATGAGATAGAATTGGCTGTTTTGGCCACCTCCTTGCTTGATATCTAGTGTCAGTTTTACTTTAAAGTTTGGGGACTCTGGTAGCTGCAAGAAAGTCAGGATGAGAATGTAAATCAACAAGAACATATGCATTTTAATGTGATACAATCATGGAAAGAACAAAAATAGGATAAAGAGATTATCTTTTCTTTCAAAGTTGATGAAAAGAATCTGAACAAAGATTAGGCCTAGGAAGTAGGTGTGAGCAAAAATATCTGATCCGACTAATCCGATCCGAAAAAATATGAATCCGATAATAGCTTTAAAAAGATGATCCAAGTCCGATCCGGGAAGAATTTTCAGATCATGGATACAGATAGGGGTGTTGAGGAAAAAATCGGATCGGATATATCCGGCGGATCAGTATTGAGTTCTCGGATCGGATATCCGGGTCGGCTTCAAATTGGAGATCTGAACCGGCGAAAAGTGTCGGATATCCTGATTTTCCCGGATCGGATTCAGATCAACCTTTGATAAAATAATCAGATTGGATATCCGGGGGCTTCAGATCGGATACCCGGATATGCTCTCCTCTACTAGGAAGCAAAGAGAAAAAACATTCATTTCATCCATGGAGCAAAAAACAGTACATGGGCACAATGCTACAATGCAAACCTCGGTCAGGATCCCTCGGCCATTGTAGTGATAACCTCCATTGAAACCTCTGGCAGCATCAGCTCTTAGATACAACATAAGCCACGGATACTTGACAGATGTAGTTAGTTTATGCAAAATAATCCAGCTACCAGTTTTCTGATTTTTTTCCCAGGAGACGGAAAAGAAGGAGTTGTTCCCAGAACCGTTGATCAAGTCAGCATCAAGATCATAGGTTCCGTAAAACCGACCACTTAAGAACATATTTGATCCCCCATAAGATTTAGGTTTCGAGTAATCATGATAAACAAGAGGCTGGTTCATGCAACCTTCACCAAAACAAGGGAAAGTCCTGCTAGTCACTATTCTGTCAACTTTCTTCCCATTTTCAGGACATAATGTAGTGTTCTTATCAAAATTACCATTTTTCAACATAATCATCCAAAACTGCCATGGCTTCTCAGAATCAGACACCTCACATAGAGATCCCAGATATAATTCCTTCTCCACAGCATAGAGGTCAGGATCCGTGTAATCTCTGAACCCTTGATTCGGGAACTTATCACCTGCCCTCAAACTATTATCCGATTCGTTTACCAAGTGATGTACTTTACATATGTCATCAGATTTGTCAAGACTATGTACATCTGTTTTTTCAAGATTAAAACAATGATAGAAGATATAAGTAACAGCTAAACAGTTACTAATTCACATTATATTTTGAAATATATAGGTAGACAAGTGTTAATTTGAAATATATAATAGTTTCAGCATTAGTTATAAAAGATCATCAACTTTCGCAGATTTTAAATAGATTGAGCAGGAATTACAGGTTCAGCATTATAATATAGTATCTATAAATCCGAGAATATTTAATGAAGCTGAAAGTGAATAAATAAATTGATTTTACTATGACAGCAACTGTGGAAACTGAACTCCTAGCGAGTAACATAGGAGGCATCATGATCCTCAAATATCTGATCGCTGAAAACAATTCTCAAATTTCAGGACATGGCGAATCCGAATCTATGAGCGATAAATAAAAAAGAACCTGAAGAAGTGAGCGGGCAGTGGAAATCAGCGCAATCAGCGAGCCTGGGACTGGACATAGTGGGGGCTTCAGATCCAACTTCGTTGCAAAAATTCCAAGCCTCGAGAGCAATTCGGATATTAGGGTTCTTCATCGCAGGGTCTCCAATTGCGGAGTGGTAGCCATAATCATTATCTCTGGAGGTGTGAAGCTTGCCGGTAAGGATTAGCCAGAGGAAAACGACAAGGGGAAGAAGCACAGAACCTGGAAGGGCTAACATGGCTTGGAATTGATAGTTGAAGCAGTAGACAATGGAATAGGGAAAATCAGGGAGTGATAAAAGTTGGTGGCGAGCTCGGTTTCTTCTTGGGAAGGTACTATCACATTATCGTATCAACAGTTAAAAAAAAGAAGTATCAGCTTCAATCAACCAAAATATATGGCGTAACATCAAATTGGATCTCAAAACAACCATAAACCAATTTGTAAGTGACGGCCCCCTTGTCGTTTGAGCACTCCATTACTGCGCGACCTCTGAGAATGGATTCGTTGGACATGGAGAATGAGTATTTCAAGTGACGGCCCCCTTCACCACTCTCAACCATTAAAATCATTACTGAAATCCGAATTTGAGCACTCCATTACTCTCTGCTGTGATCTCATATCTTGCTTGTATTTCCGCTGAGACATTCATCAACGACATTAATGTAAGAGGAGCGCATCGTGTTGCATGGCCGAAGAAACTGTTAGGAATGAAATCACCTGCCATATAGAAAAATATGTGTAATCTCATTATATAGTCTTTTTAATATGCTTTTAAATTTTAGTTATCATGATGAATTTAAATTTTACGGAATCACTTATTATTATGTAGGTATGTATTAAGTCAAATTTTAATGTTATTCTGATACAAGTTTAGATAAGATGATGATGTTGAAGTTTGTAATAAGTAAAAAATAATAAGTATAAAATGAATATCAATTGTATTTGTTATTTATAGGATTATTTGCTTATTATATAACACATAAGGTATATATATAGATAATTTGAATGTGAATATTTAATTAGGTTAATATAAATAACTCTTATAAAATTTTAATATTTTCATGATAATAACATTATATAAAAATATAATTTATTCAATCATGTTATATACAATTATCTATCGTACTAAATAGAAATAAGTAAGTGGAGTATAAATTACAAGTATAAATATTTAATTTTAAATACAAATATTATCTATATATAAAGAATACATATATTTAGCCATTATTTCCTTAAATATCCAATATTAATTAAACTAATTAATTGTCAATCAATAACAAGTGGACCAATAAAAAAAGTGCAATAGAAAAGACAGCGTAAAAAGACAATAGAGAATCCGGACTCAGTGGAAAAAGGTGATATTTTTATAATGATTTTTGTGAGGAGGATAATTAGTAAAACTTATTATTATCGGAATATGCTAGTTAGCCAATTCACCCTTTTAAAATTAAAGCAAATCTATTTGTTACCAATTCTGAATGTAACTACTCACATATCCTAAAATCTCTCCAATTTGATACACCTATAAAAATCTGACCAATTTCGTTTAAGCTTCGATGAAGAAATTCCTCTATAAATAGACTTTCTCCCGTCTTCCTTCCTCTCATCACTCTTTACCCGGACAACCAAACCCTAATCATCATCCAATGATACTTCATATTCGGTGCTATTAAACTTCGACAAGGCTTTACAATTTATTGAAGGTAACCATCATAACTAAACGTTCATTCAATTTAATCATAGATCTTCAATTATTTTGACCAATTTAAGCTTTACAATTTAAGCTTTAATTTTATCATTCAATCTTCTGGATTCATTTAGAAGTATATTGCTTGTAACAACAAAAGTTTACTCAAGAACAAAACTTCAAGGCTATGGCTATCTTCTCAAGTTGGCAACAAATGTGTCCATTTTTTCCGATGATTGTTGGTGATTTTAGGGTTTCTTGATTCATTGTTGTTGAATATGTCTTGAATTGAGCTTATTTTTGTTTGGACCTTTTCTGTTTGACCCAGTCTTATATTTGGCTTTCAAGTTTAAACCTAACAAGTATAAACCTTCCAAGTTTGAACTTGTCGAGTATAAACTTGTCCAAGTATAAATATAACGGTTGTTCTTAAATATATTGTAAGGTTACTTTAGTCTCCTATTATCTGAAAATCTGTTCATTTGTAATATGGGATAACCTAGTTATCATTTGTTTATCCTCTCATCTGTAATTTGAAATTCCTCAATAAAATCTCTTTGGAAAGTGGAGTTAGCCTTTATTGGGTGAACCACTATAAACTTGTGTGTTATCTTTCTTGTTTGTTGAATTATATTCTTTCTCAGTGATTCCACACAACAAACTGGTATCAGAGCTTTGGATTCTTTAGTTTTCTGTAATATGGGAGAAAGATGTCTTCTTTCAACATGACGATCAACAAGTTTATAGGGAGGAACAATTTCAGTCTGTGGCAAATCAAGATGCGAGCGTTGCTGAAACAACAAGGCTTATCGGGCCGCTGTCAAGGAAGAAATTCGATAAGGAAAAGGGCGATGCTGCTGAGATGGACACTACGGAGGATAAGGCGCATTCGATCATCATGTTGTGTCTCATAAATGATGTCTTATGTGAGATTTCGGATCAGGATACCGCAACCAAACTATGGTTGAAGTTGGAGAGCATCTACATGACGAAGTCTCTCACAAACAAGTTATTTTTGAAGCAACGTTTGTTCAGCCTGCGAATGCAAGAAGGTAGGCAACTTCGTGAGCACTTAGATATATCAATTGAACACAATTATTCTAGATTTGCATAATATTGATGTTAAGATTGAGGACTAAAATGTTGCGTTGATTTTGTTGGTATCTTTACCGTCATCATATGAAAACTTTGTTCAGTCTTTTGTTGTTGGAAAAGATACTATTACTCTGGAAGACGTCAGGTTTGCCCTTCATACAAGGGAACTACGCCATAAGGTGAATGAAAGTGGTGTAGGTAGGGATGTTAAGACATATGGTCTATATACAAGCCGAGGTAAGGGACAAGGAAAATCAGGGAAGAAGGGCAATGCGCCATCTTTTTCAAAAGGTCCTAAGCCTGATGATGTCTGCAACTACTGTAAGGAAAAAGGGCATTGGAAGAATGAATGTGCTAAGAAAAAGAAACCGCATGATTCTGGTACTGCAACTTTTGCAGAAGATGGTTTTAAATCAGATAAGGACATTGCTTTGGTTGTTGGTGAACATACTTATCAAAACGATATGTGGGTTCTTGATTCCGGAGCTTCCTATCACATATGTCCTAACATAGAGTGGTTCAAAACTTACAAGCAGGTAGATGGTGACAGTATTTCCATGACCAACAGTTATGTCTGCAAGGCGGTTGAAATTGACTTGATTAAAATCAAGACAAGTGAGGGAAGATTATGTACATTGAACGAGGTCATACATGTTCCACTTAATACTAAGAATTTGATATCCCTTAGTATGTTGGATAGTAAGAGGTTTTGTTCAAAGGTGAATGTGGAGTTTTGAATATCTATAAGTGTTCTAATGTTATTTTGAGAGGTGTCAAAAGGGACACTTTATATTTCCTACAAGGTTCTACTGTTTTTAGATATGTTTTTGTTGCATCTTCAGAGGATCACAAGGATGATATGACTAAGTTATGGCATATGGGACTTGGTCATATGGGTGAAAGAGGGATGCAAACTCTGACAAAGGAAGATCAACCATCAAGAGCTATTCACTAGAGTTTAGTTGAGGGACGCTCAAGAAGAGTTGGAGTAAGACCTCAACAAGGGTATGACTTTGATGATATGGTTGGTTATGCTCTACATGTTGTTGAAGAGGTAGATACTCATGAATCATCCACATGTAGATAAGTTGTATCTAAGTCTGAAGCTACACAATGCAACGGGAGATGAGATGCGAGATTTGGGAGCAACTTGGAAAATTCAATGAATAGAGATTCTTATAAATGGGGATGATAAGAAGCTTTTCTTATCACATAAAGGTTACACTTAAAAGGTGTAGTCAAGGTTCGGAGTGTCAAGCCTATTGATACACCTAGTGTTGCTAACATCCATCATAACACTCTATTTTCACCTCAGTCGGATGAGGAGAAGGAGTAATGTCACGAGACCCTTATGTTGGTGCAGTAGAGAGTTTGATGTATGTTATGGTTTGCACAAGACCAGATCTGGCACAAGTTGTTAGTGTCGTCATTAGGTTCATAGGGCAACCAGGAAAAGAACATTGGCAAGTTGTGATTTTTTTTTAACGACCGTTTACAATTACAGGTTGTTAAATCTCTTTGTTAATTACTCACATCGTTAACAACTGCATGTCTACATTCTTTGATCACGTTCTTTTTAAGTGATATGTTGGTAGTTTTTACATGTGCATGGTAATTTATATATTTATATATTCTACTAAAGTAGTATGCAGTAATGCTGATGTGACGTGCGGTGACTGTAATATTTTGAGTAATTAACGAGCGGAAATTTTTAACGAACGTGATCAAAGAATGTAAACATGTAGTTGTTAACGACCTGAGTAATTAACAAAGAGATTTAACAACCTGTAATTGTAAACGGTCGTTAAAAAAATGACATGCAATTGTTACCTATCTCAGTAAGTAACATAGAGATTTAACGACTTGCAATTGTAAATCGTCTTTACATAGTAGATGAAAAACGGAACTAAGAATGAGAGAACCTAGTAATTTAACGAAAGACAATTAAAAATTTGTGATCATAATCGTCGACCATTAATTTATTCCGATGTAAAGATTATTCAGCCCAAAAATAACATATAATCTTTCCATAAAGACAAATCTATTATTGGCTTACTTAAAGTTAACGTCGTCGCAAACACATTGTCTCAACGGTACACTTTCCTACTTCCCTTCATGCTAAAATCGTTCACTTCTTTGTCTTTCATCCATGTACCCTGAGTGTCCTGACTTCAAGAATATATACATTACGTGCTTTACCAAGGGTCGTGCCAACGAGTATTTCATTGACAAAGGCTTCTTCTTTCGGGTCAACAGTCTATGTGTTCCTATTAGCTTCACTCACCTATTACTTATCCAAAAAGACCACAATGGCAGTCTAATGGGACATTTGGGGTTTCCAAGCCTTACTCCAAAAATATTTCTTATGGCCTAACATGAAACACTTATTGCTTGTCTTGTCCTCCCTATCGCACAACCAAGTCCCACAACACCAACCATGACCTTTACACCTCGTTACCCATCCTACTACACCTTGGGAAGGTATATCCATGGATTTCATCGGCGGTTAACCCAAAATGACCCGTAGTTGAAATTCTATTTTTGTTGTGGTATTCATATTTTCCAATATGGCTTATTTCATCCCTTGTTAGAAAACAGACGATGCTTCACTTGGGGAAACCTTGTTCTATGCCGAATTTGATTGTTCATCTTCATGAGATACCACACTTTATAGTGTCCGACAAGGACCCTAAATTCTTAAGATACATTTGGAAGACCCTTTGGGACAAATTAGACACGGAACTCCTCTTTTAACTTATCCCCTTCCACTAACTAACGGATAAACCGAGGTAATAAACGTTCCCTCGGTTCTCTTTTATGTTATGTCCTTTCCTCTAACTCCACATATTGGAAAGATTATTTTGGTGGAATTTTATTATAATAAGTCTATCAAATGTGCAACCAAGGCTATACCATTTGAAATTGTCAAAGGATGCAACCATTGACACCCTTGGACATCATCCCCTACCCATTGAAGGACTAGTAAACTTTTTAAAGCCACGGAATGTGTCGCTTCATCAAGGAACTCAAAATAGTACCCACAAGCAACTCAAATAACGGTCTATTCAATACACATGACAAATCTCGCACAAATACGGTGTTTCAACCCATGATAAAGTTTGGGTCAATTTTTGTAAGGAATATTTTCTACTTACTACCATTATCAAAGCCATTATTAGAAATAATCTAAAGGCATGGAAAGATGTTTGACCTTATGTTGTGTTTTCTTGTAATATGACACTTCATTCTTCAACTCAACTTGCTTTTATTTGAATGTGTTAATAGTTTGAATTCCTTTAATCACATTTGATCTTACTTCTTTTCCGATGAAAAAGTGAGATTGATGCATGAAAATAGGCGGAGTTCATTAGGAAGTTGCATGAATGTAAGAAGGAAAAATATACTAAAAAACGTCCAAATCTAATGCAGCCAGGGCAAACAAGGGACGTTGACAAGTTATTTTCCAACCCGGTACTTAGGGAAGGAGAGGTTTTCATCCCAACGTAAGTCCAATTGGATGTCCGAGGAGACAGTCTATTTGAAGTGTTGAAGAGGATTGGAGATAACGCTTACAAGTTGGAGCTTCCGGAGACTATGAAGTTAGTGTTACTTTCAACGTTGTTGATCTTACTTTGTATCTTGTTGAGGATGAGGATCATGATTCTAGGTCAAATCCATTTCAAGAGGGGGAATAATGAGGGACCATCCGTAGAGCAACCAAGAGGACCATTAACAAGAGATCAAACAAATAAGCTAGGAGAGAATGAATTGGTCAATTGGAGATGAATCTTCTTCAGAAGAAGCTTCGGTTCGGATTGATTAAAGGTGAACGGGAAATCGGATTGAAGGTTGTGGCTGATAGTAGATAGCACCGGCGTACTATTTTGGGGAACGGGCAATCGGAGACGAATCTTCTTCAACAGAAGCTTCAGTTCGGATTGATTAACGATAAACGGTCATCTCTTCCTCACTAAATGGGTCTAAGTCTTGAATCGAACATCATGTGACCCAAATCAATAGGCTCTAATTGGGCCCGGGGCCCAATGGAGAAGTGTGTCCAATTTTTAACATCCTTTTTACAAATGAATTGGACACTCAATTATCTTATTCTATCAACTCAACTACTTGATGACTTAACTACTGAATTGAACAGTCAATTGTCTTAATCTATCAACTCAACTACTTGATGACTTAATATCAGGATCAACGTCTTTCTTCCTAGTTCTCCATAACATTCGCATGCCAACCAAAACATATACAACCCAATATATATAATCACGATATCTTTGTGACTAACACTATATTCTTTGATCTTGTCATGAACCGAATTCAATTCACTAGATTCTCTTTCTCATGAAAAAATCCATGAAGTGAGAACATAGTTGAATGATATGTACCTGAATGACGCAAATATTCTCGTAGAACCTAATTGCAAACAAATTAACTAAGACAAATTAATACAACGATAAATGCATATGTAGAGCTCAAACTAACTAATGCACAATCTAAAGTATTTAACACCATCAATAGTTCATAAAATACACGCCTATGGGGAAGGGTTGATGGTTGGACTGGTTTTGGGCTGGGGATATAAGGAGTTGGCCTCGGTTCCTGGTTGGAAATATAACACCATATTCGGCTTTGTCTCTATAAAACCCATCTTCACAAGGTAACACTCGAACTCATGCATATCTTCTCCAAGTTTCTTCCCCTAGCTTCTTTGCTTGAGCTCTTGTCAATGACCTTCTTGATTGCTCTTCGGATGGTAATTGATGATGATAAATTGGCAGTCTTTCAATTAATACTGTGCTAATCCTAAACATCTATGCCGAACATGCCTTGGTCTTTTTGAGACCAAGAAAAATCAGTCTTATAATTAATATACTGCGCTAATCCTATCAACTTCCATCTCACATCCGGCTTAGTCTCAAAAGGACCAAAACTCAAATTCATGTTTTTCTAGTAGATAAGGTCTTACCCAGCTTGATGGCTTCGGAACCTGGGGCGTTGATCAAGTTCCCGGTATCAGACGTAATAGTAGTTGTAGTTGAGTCGGGTGACCAAATCTGCTAGATGAGGGAAGTGCCTCACATTGAGTTTGACAGACAAAACCTGTAAAGACAAAATTAGCATTTTGTATGTACAAATTTCAGTATAGGTACATATATACATGAAAAGGGGATGGAAGAATACTTTGAGAAGCAACACAATGCAGTCATCAAACTTTTTCTCAATATCAACTACCTCCTCGCATCTTCTCAGTGTTTGCTGAATGTTGTAGAAATTCAACGCTAATCCAAGGATTGTGTTGATACGACGGGCTATTACAGGCCCCTGATAAACAATGAGGTTGGTTAGCCATGTCTAGGAATAGCCCACTCAAATATTGGAAGAAAGTGAGAATGTGAGAACCACTCACAAGATTGTCTGGAACTAAAAAACATTGTCTTTGTATTGATAGCAAGTAGGCGTCGTGCACTTCTATTACCTCATCCAAGGAACGAGCTGCACCCATACCGGTGCAGAGCTCAAGCCATGCGCCGTGGTAAACCTGCAGGTATAGTGCAGCTCAAAAACAACAGTATTGGTTGATACTCTTCACAACAGTAAATGACGTTTCTGATTTAGCAGAGTTTTACATGATAGATCATCCTATCCATGGGCGCACCTTAGCAAACTCCTATTTTCAAAAGGACACCTCACAGTGACAACATTAATGTGCTTGTCACTAGTTTTTAATTAGCTTATAAGCCATAAGAACTCGCTTTTCTAGAAGGTTATAGGCTACATGTTAACTAATTTTCTTTGAACGAAATGTGAAGCTTCAATTGACAAGGAGCTGAGAACAATTAAACACGTATCTAATTACAGATATATTAGTCTACAAAACCAGAAGCCTGTCTGCTTCAAAATTGCTATACTACTCACTTTCCAAGTGAATTAAACTAGCAAGGCAATAACTGACTTTCATGAAATAATATTGACTATGTAATGGAGATGGAACAAACCAGATTAAAGTGGTAGCGTTTGTAATTGAACATGTAATGGAGATGGAACAAACCAGATTTAAAGATCATAAGAATAGGGAATTATGCAAAATGATAAAGACATCCACTTCAAACTGTTCTGAGAAAATACTAAAAGATAATTTGGGTCATAAGCCATTTGTCTATAACCAAGGCATAGAATATGTGTTAGCACGCAAATCAGGGAGGCTTCATTGTCTACAGAAGGAGGAAGAAACAAAAGAAGCCAAACAAAGCTTACTAGGGTCAGATTAGGGGATTATGCAGTTAGTCTATCTACTCCCAAGCAGTGAGGCGTATGACAGCATATCATCACTATAAATAAAAAGGAGATGTCTACTATTTTGAGTTTATCCAGAAATCTAGAGAGATTTGCCTTGGCCTTGGGCTCATAGGGAGAGTGTGTCCTCTCCTTGTGATATCTTTGTATTGTTATTTGAGATGCTGTTTGTGTGTGTTGCTGTGTTGATGATCTCTTCATTCTAACAATATGTAGGTTAAGCATGCAGAGATGATCTTCAAATTCTGAAAGTGTAGTCTTGATGATAAATATTATGCATAAATAATGCATGCAAGTCCCAGCTTACAGACTGAGATTTAGGCCAAAGAGTAGATCCCTGGTGAGAAAATTTTAACCACATATTACAACATACAAATGATTCTGTGGAAAATGATATCCCTCGAAAGGAAATTAGTACAATTTTATGTTTCTCAAACTAGACAGAAATCCATTAGAAATTAGAATGTATCTGCAACAAACAAATTTAAACTAGAGGAAAATATAAACATAGATAATGGTCGTGCAAACAATACATGTAAAGGATGGAAGTGTTGAGTAGCACAGGCTCTAACTCTAACAGGAGAAAATTTCTTACCCGGTCCATCACATATTGATGGAAAGCATCAATGAAGTGCAAAAGTTTCTGCTCTACTAACCAGTGGTGCTTGGAGTTATAACCTACATTTCGTTTATCCTGCACACCAGTGGCAGAAAGAGGTATTTCAATAATTTTATTAAAGATTAAAACAAGTAATAGTTTCATGAAGAAAAAATTGAACTGAAGAAAACGAAATCTCCATATTTCTCTACAAAATTGCAGATTTCTATGATCAATCCCAAAGTGCATGTTGTACTCTAATTGCAAGGATAAGAACCTTCCAAATCCGTCTTCGAGCTTTGTCCAGTAAATATTTTGCATGCCTGACCTTCAACAGAAAGCGCATCACCTGCATAAGAATGCAGGCTCTGCTTTTATATTAATAGCCAGTGGATAAACTTCACATCATTTAGCATTAACAACAAACAATTACCTGATTATACTTTCTTATAGTCTCTGCATTAGCAATGATTTGAAGTGGCCAAGAAACCTATCAATTAGAATCATGTGAAGAAAGAAAGGATCAAGGACAGTAATAAATATATATTAAACATCTCACTCAGCTCTTAAATACATACTTTGTAAGTGAAGTTGAGCACATCAAGCCCAATGATGTTGAAGCTGCTCTTAGGAATTGATCGAGGAGTTGAGACAAAGTTGTTAGATATGTGTGCATCACTTCCATCTAGACCCGAAGGCTTCGTAATAGAGATAACTAATGAATCTGGAGCACTCAATACCATATGATCAGCAGAATTTGTAATTGACTCCTGTAAAGGAATGAAGCTGATTAATGTGACATACTTTTACCAAGAAAACAAGGGATGTCTCAAGGTGTGTGCCATGGTCAAAGACTCAACGTTCATGGGGGTATGTGAGCAAACATGAGTGTCACGTTGAACACCTCCGAGATCAAATAGACCATCAAATAACAGCATTCACCATACTAACAGCATTCACATCTACTATGATATATCTATTCTATAGGTTTCTCCACAAAAAATTCACAAAATTTACCTTTTACAACAACATAATCATTATCATTGAAATTCACCTGCAATATCATATTCAACTCAAATTCATCATCCCATGATTCTCCTCTATCATGTCGATCGAAAACCACTGTCAAAAAATGTTGTAGTAGATCACCTGAAACATAAAAATTTTAGATGTGGATCCATAGGAGATCTGAATAGCTTGCTAAGAAAAAAAAAATTTGAACAACTTGAGTTTGACCAACATAAGCCCCCATATACCTGAGCCTAACAAATATATAGCCCTGAATACTTCTAGCTCATCCATCAATCTCCAATCTGTCAGTAACTTTGACAGCATATGTTCTCCAATGTAATCCACCTATAGAATAGATATATCATAGTAGATGTGAGCCCTTGTAAATTAGGGGGGAAAAAACCAGAGTCTATAGATAAATAAAAATACCTGCTTCTTCATGTATAAGATAAGACATTCTTGTAGAATTACCATAGGGAGTGGAGTTGATCTTGGTTCGGCAACTTTAATCCACCGTAGAAATCTGGATGAAAGGGAGCTATTTCTCTGGAATGGAAGAACTTCTGATATACAAAGGTTGTCCTGCTTAAGAGTCGTATTAGCTTTGCAATATATAAGCTTTAAAAACCCAAACCATAGTCTAAGTTTAAAGTTTCCATTATTGTACCTCAAATGCAGGGATAATGGTTGGGAATGGATATAATGTTTTAACAACATTGATATCATCTTGAGAATGGAAATTGCCGGATTCATTAAATTGAAAACCAAAAGTGTAGTTGGTTCCAACTTTTGGAGCATCTATTCCAGATTTCATACTAAACAAGGTTTCCCATAACTTCTCGTCATTCAAGGGAGGTAGACAAAAGTTTTTGGACAAGTTCAAATAGCTCCAAGCATGCTTGTTCTCATTCAGAAATATCTTGGATACAGTAACAACAGGATTCTGAGGACAGAAAGATTTCACAGTTTGTACTTCTTTAATCCATCCATCAACAGTAGTGGTGCCCTCCAAATGAGTGATACCATTGTCATCTCTTGAGCCAATTTTTTTATCTTTTAGTACTTCGCCTATTAGTTTAATCCACATCTTTCCTGTATTTTCCAGAAAATAACTGTCCATATCAAGTGAGGTACATTTACTTTCCAAGGTTTGCGGTGAAAGTACATTTGTGGGATGGAGGTTATCGCACCAAAGGTAGTTGTAAACATGATCACCATGGGCTATAAGACCAGATAACGAGATACAAAAAATCTCTGATAATGTTAATCCTGCCATCCTAAGCCTTTGTTGCAGTTCACCTAAATCAGTAGCAGTATCAGCATTTACAGATGAATCGAGCTGGTAACTGCCATCTTTACCAAAAGGACTTCGATTAGTGTTTGTGAGAATATGCCTGATCAGCTGCAAAGATTTTCCAGCAGAAACTATTGCCCGGGCAATGTCCCTAACAAATACCGGGCATGCCTCTAACTCTGTCATACTCCTATCATATGGTGCACTAGAAAGGCCAGGATCCAATTTCTGATGCGAAAAGGATCGCAATATATAACTCTTCTCCCAAAATGCAGCATCACTAATTGAAACTGCTTTATTTTCATAAAAGAACAACTGCCAGGGGTGTCATATACAACTTGTTAGCATAAATGCACACAAAGGATGCATACATCATTGTGCTTTTATGAAACTGAGGAAAGAGGATGTGGTTCATATGGACAGCAAAATAACTCCAATTTATCGCATTCATTATGCAGATTGAAGTTCTTTTTCCACAAAAATCTTATGCTATAGGACAATAACTTCACTTTTTTAGGTTACACATCCAATTCCTTATCAACCATAAAATTCCAAGCTTAAAACTAAATCACCTCAATTAACATGAAAATAGAATAATGGAAACGAAGGATATGGGATGTTACCTCATCGAATGGATCATCAAGAATTCCTTCATAAAGCCAGGAATCAAGACACTCTATATAAGGCAATACACTTGCCACAAATAAATAGAGGAGTGTCCGGTAAGCATTTTCCTGAAATTAGCATGACTTTTAGCCATACATTTTGAATGGAAAGTATTTAATGATGAAAAACAAGCATATCTAATAGAACACGAACAACCTCACCACCCTGCACAAGACAAACTTCGTGCAGCTTCTTGTATAGATGATCAAGGATATGCACAGCCACTTGAGCAGCAGGAATAGTTGCAAGGGAATCAAGAAACACTTGGGGAATTGCTTCATGCACCACTTGAAGCAAGAACTCGGCCCCTGAACAAAGACTAGAAATTCAAGTCGCATCAGGAAGTTACTGAAGATGACAGATGCAAACTACAACAGAACACCGGCGAAGACAATCGCCATACATAAATTCTACAAAGAAGAATTCTACTTTCTGAAAAGAGAGCATCCCAGTACACACAAATAATCAACAAAAATCAAACCCACCATAGCAGCTATATATAGACCAATCAAATAGTCATCAAGAATACTGAAGACGTTTCCAATGACTAAATATAAACCTGGAGAGTGAGCTAGCCATATCCAGCAAGGATGGAACGTGTTGGGAGTCAGACTTATTGATTTTCATTTCCTCCTTCAAGGCAATGTCCCGCAACATCTAACACGAGAATAAGCACTTCAATATTCATATCTAATACAAATCTATTCTACGATCTGATCTCGTCTGTTGAAATCAATGAACCATTACAAACAAACAAGACATATACAAACCTTCAGGCAAGAACAAACAGCACCTCCAAAAGCCCTCAATGTAGGAGATGATCTTACAGATATCTCAATCTTGTTAACTACGTGTTCTACCAGACGTAAACATGTTGCAGCATGGAGAAACTGTTTGAGAACACCACTTAGACTTGATACCGAGAGATGTAGCAGATAGATTCCAGTCTTGGCATGATAAAACTGACCAATCTGGTCCCAGTAGAAAAGGGGACAGGTGTTTCCCTGTAATACATGCAATACACCTCGGACCTGAAGAAAATGAAAAATGAATCCAGTCCATCATTAAAAACGGTGTAGAGAAAAAGAAAAGAAAATAAAGGGCAGATAAGTAAGATTTACAAGATGATAGATTACCAGATCATATTCACAGGTCTTTATAGAAGCAGAAGATGATGCATAAGGCATGCCCTCAAAGAACGTGTCATGGATCTTAGTAATCAAACTTGTAGTTGTAGAGCATTCCATCTTGTTTTGAGCTGCTTATGAAATATATAAAAAATAGCATGAATGCCACTAGAATTGGTCCGTGTTACTTGACTGAGAAAAAGTAGTTGGACCATGCAATCCATACCAATACATAAAACAACCGACAGTGTTTAGTTATGGTTTCAGATTTCACTGTTGTGGTTGGAAATTAGGGTTTTAGAGTTGTAGAAACTCTATCAAGATTTTAGGAGATTTTACAATCTGGTTGATAAATTGATTACTCATATGCCCCATCACTATCGTTTCATCTGAATATGCTTGAAGTCCTTTCCAGTGGCCGTACCACAGTTGCGGTTAGAGAGTTGATACTGGCGTCGTGGACCGGTGGTAACCAGTGACTAGTGGCGTAGTGGACCGGTGGTCCCCGTTGACTAGTAGCATCGTGCAACTCAAAGAAGAGAGACTGTACTAGTCGATCGATTTGCTGCCATAAGTGCTCCCTGAGCTTCCTAATTTTCTCCTATGGATCCTCCATCAGCCTCGAACCAAGTTCTCCGCAAACTCCATTTTGAACCTCAACTCTCTCCTCTCCCTATGCCTATCAATTTACCCAAATTATATCTACATACATAACCAGGAAAACAACAAAAAAATCCCTAATTTTCCTCTCCTTATGCCTATCAATTTCCGCATATTAGATGGACCACCGATCGTTTCCAACAACAAAAAAGCCCTAATTTTCCATGACCTAACGGATTTATGAACAAAATATTGAGATTACCTGATTGAAGGTTGTGGCTGCCAGCAGATGGACCCGGCGCACGATTTGGGAACGGGCAGTCGGAGATGAATCTTCTTCGACAGAAGATTTGGTTCGAATTGATTAATGATGAACGACTTAACGGTCATCTCCTTTCACTGGTGTGTTTTTTGAGGTGTGTTTTTTGAATTTTTTATATATATATTATAATAATGAAAAGTATCCAAGAACTTGGTTTTGAAATGCTCCGTGTAGTATCTTTGATTTGAAGGTGCTAGAATAAAATTTTAAAGGAAAATGAAATGGACAATTACATGGCATAATATAATTGTCCAGCTCTACTTGATAAATAAATTAATAAAAATATTTTTGTAGTATAACAAATAAAGATAAAATAAAAAAATTATACAACCATTTATATTTTATTTTTATCTATCAGACCCATATTATATATATTTAATTTATTTTATGATAAAAATAATTTTATGTGTAATGGGTTGTGTATTGTATTTCTTTAATTCTTTTTAAGTAGTATGTTTGTATTAATTTCTTTCAAAATATGGTATTCAAAAATTTTTTAGTTATATATATTTGGGTTATGTATTGTTTTTTTTTATTTAATGGGTTGTGTATTGTATTTCTTTAAAAAAAATTATTTAATGTTTTATCCATCTATTTTTTAGTTATATATAATCTTGTTAAAAATATTAATAGATATGAAATTTTGTCTATATATACCCACTTGTAACACCTTGAACCTACACCAAAATTTCTTTTTTTTATAGGTAAATGAATATAATTACATGAATTATCATATAATTCATAATATATATATATATATATATATTAGATTATATAAAATAAAAATAGATTAGAGTATATATGTAATTAATAGTAAAAATAAAGTAGTGAATATGTGGAAGATCTTTATATAGAAATGCTTTGATATATTGGTAGAATTATATGAGACGCTTGATTGAGTTGAACCTGAAATAAGAGTGTTTTGATAAACATGGCCTAAAGGCGCTTGGTAGAGCTTTTTAAAGGGTTTTTTTATTTTTGTTGTAACACGGAGTAATGAAAAAATGGAAAGCTAGGGTGTGGGAAAGGTGGGACCCGGATCTAATAATAAAAATAGGCGGATCTTATTTACGCCCCAAAAGAATGGCGGCTCTGTAGGCGTAAATAGTAGAGTTCTTAATAATAGGGGCATTATTATCATCATTAGTGAGCATTGAATATGACGGGTTTTTTTTCCTTTTGTGATGCGCTTAGACGCATATATTGTGCAAATACAAGGCCACAATCATTGTCATCATTAACCCATCATTAAGCCATCATTAACCATCATAAACACTACCCACGAAGTGAACCTTTTTTTGTCCTTTCTTTAATAGACATTAATAATAATAATAGATATTAATGTTAATGATAATATTAATAATGTTAATAATATTAATAATTGTTAATAATATTAATATCAATAATATTAATAATTTTAATAATAATAATAATAATAATAATAATGATGATGATAATAATAATAATATATCGAATGACAATGTGTTATTTCAAGCATCGTACGTAATATGAATGTTTATGGTGTAGGCCGACCCTATTGTTTACGAAGATCCTTAAACTTCTTAATTTGTCGCTTGTACTTCTTGTCTATTCATTTTACGGTATTGTCGTGCGACGCGTGCCAATACTCGAGAACGGGTGGCAATGGACAATCTGTTTTACATTGGAGCTGTAAAAATTTTGAACAAATAGGGGGTCGGTAGAAGGAAAAAAAATATACGATAACTACAATAAATGATTTAAATTGATGGAAATATATAACTCACTGCAAGGTAGTGACTACAACTATAGTCAAAAGCGATGAATATAATAGATCCCGGGGTCGGGGCACCTTCGGCTGGTGTTTTATTGGTTAGAGGGAGGCTTATGTGAGCCGCTTTCCAATCTAAAGATACAAGAGTGCATTGGTAGATCGTGACAAATAAGGCACCACATCTAGGCATCTCCATCTAATGATCGGATGGTGCAAAAACATTTGGCACCAACCAATTGAGTATTCTCACATCTCGACATGATCGATCCCTTCATAGTTCAAGAAGACTTTGTATCGGTCATGGTCTTCAAATAACTCTTTCATCATAATCTTGCGCATGTCTGGCCATGTATCCTCGTCGCAACCCAACAATACACAAAGAGCTCGAAACCCACAATTCCCGTCGCCCTTAACATTGCCTAGCCCCACAACATAAGGAACCATGAAATTTTCGAAGTTGTTAGAGTTGAATTCATACTGACCTAGGACAACGGAGGGATAAGTGAGTTTTTGTGCTTCGTTGGCCCCCACTTCCTGTACATCATCTCCCGATGCTCCCTCTTGGCCCATCTTCCGTTCCCTTTCTTCCCTTGCTTTGGCCGCGGCTTCTTTATTGTGCTCAAAGCTTGATCTTCTACGCTCATTTGCATCCTTCTTCGGCCTCCCTTTCGGGTTCGGGTTTGTTTCCGGAGGTTCTAACATATTGGTCTCAATGATTTTCGGATCTTCAAGCGTCTGCCATATGGTCCCAATTTGCATGATCTCGTCACGTGTTAAGTCACGGGATGCTTCTAGGTCACTCAAACCCACGTGCTCAGGGTCACTCGGTTCACCATTCTCATCACCGAACCAGTGAACCTGGCGCCAGAAGACATCGACATCCATATGGTCCCAATTTGCATGATCTCGTCCGTTGTGAAAAATTCAGTGTTATATATGTTATATTTATATTTATATATGTTATATGTGTTATATTTATATTTATATATGTTATATATAAATTAAATATTAAAATTTTTAGATTTTCGAAATATATATGTTATATATGTTATATATGTTATATTTATATTTATATTTATATATGTTATATTTATATTTTATATATCTTATATATGTTATATATGTTATATTTATATTTATATATGTTATATTTTCTGGGGGGAATTTATATATGTTTTATGTTATATTTATATATGATAAAATAAATATTAAAGTTTTTAGATTTTCAAAATATATATGTTATATATGTTATATTTATATTTATATATTTATGTAGGACTATTTCCCGACACAAATGTTTTTATTCCACCCTACATGAACAACCAAGATATGTACCGTGATCCATATCTAAGTAGGGTCGAGGCTTCAAGGAACCGGTCATCCTCGCAAAACCAAGCCGATGAACCAAGCCAAAACATGCGGTTCCACTACGGGACAAACGACGCCGGTCCTAGCGGTGTAAATGACTATACGAACGTTGCGGGTCCCAGCAACGTATATGATTATACGAACATTGCGGGTCCCAACAACGTATATGATTATACGAACATTGTGGGTCCCATCAATGTACATGATTATTCGAACATTGCGGGTCCTAGCAATCCATATTACCAGGTTAGTTCTTAATAATTATACGATCAATTCCTTCCATATTTTAATGTGTGAATTACTTGTTTCACCACCCTTTTAACCATCAATCCGTAGTCGCAGGAGGGTAACTATTACCAAGAGCGCATGCCCGAACTGGTTCAGGAACAACAACAAACCCCCCCTCCAAAATACCGACGATGACGGGTTTCCAAACGACATCGTTGATAGAGACACCGGGAGACTGATAACATGATTTATCGACCTGTTTTACTCATGCATTTAGTTAGATTTTCCCTTTCCGCATTCATGTTTTAACATTAGTTTGTGCCATTTATGTTTGTTTAGTTATACTTTGCAAGAATAGATGTCTACACATGCTATTTGTGGCTTTGTATGTGATTTGACACATTTTGGAGCTAAAACGACGTATTTGAGGAGCAAGCCTCGAAGTTGATGCATTGGAGCGAGCGTACGTGCACGGAAAAGAGCGAGAACTCGAGCTAAACACGCGAAGGAACGAAGAAGACGGAATCCCGGACCGAGATGGCCTGATCTCGGCCGAGATAGCCAAATCTCGGACCGAGATAGCCAAATCTCGGCCGAGATTTGTTTAAGGATCAACTTATTAATCACCAAAGGGATGTATGAGCACCCAAAACAATGAGCCGCCAAAGAGATAGCCCAATCTCGGCCGACCCCATTATTATAGTAATATTATTATAATCAATGTATTAACTTAGATCAACTAATCATCAACTTATTAATTGCCAATCATGGCCTAATGATCAACTAATCAAAGAGATGTATTTGCACTAAAGGTGCGTCTCATCCCCCAATTTCAATTTTGTCTCAGCCGCCAAAGGGAAAGAGGGAAGACGCTGGGACGGTGCGTCTCAGCCCCACAAAGCCGCCAATTTTTTGGGGCGTAAATAAGATCCACCATTATTAACATCACAAATCAACTCATATTTTCAGTTGATTTATGTCCAAAATGGACGTAAATAGCAGATTAATAATTAATAATTACCAATACAAAATATGTTAATAAGACTAATAAAAATATATCACTTTATCTTTTTACATTAAGAACATGGGAGATCTCTTCTCCAAAGCATTGCATATAACTTAATGATAAGAGCTAATCCTAAGAACTCATAAGTCACATGATAGCAATATTTTTACACAAACTAGTGTATTATTCGTGCCTTGTAGGAGATTGTGTTTTAAAATTATTTTATAATAAATATTATTACATTTTATAAATTATATTGTATTTTTTATTTTAACCTTAGTAAAAATATTATAACATATTTTATAAGATCCGCCTTTATGTATGAGAACTTTTGAATTATAAGTTAGGGTTTGTTCGTGAAAGGTTAAAGCCGACTCTTCTACAGAACGAGAATGCAGTTCAGGGTGAAGGCATGGAGTCGAAACGCGCGAGCAAGAACGGGAATGCTACACATTCCTTCATCGTCTTCGCCAATGGAAATCGAGACGCCATGCCTTCTTCTCTCAACCCGCAAGGGTCTCCCTCACTTCCTCCCCCCTGACCTTCTCTCCTCCCTTCCTTGTCCCGATTCTCATCTCCTCCAATTCAGCCCCCTTCACTTGTAAGTTCTTCATACACCTTTACGCTTGCTTTTACTCGACTTTGCTGTCATCGGCCTCCGACGATTTTCTCGAGTACGCTCTCCATTGATCCATGGCGGCTTTGTTGTAAAGTAAAATTGAATTGAATAACTGTTCATAGAATACATGAAAGAGCATGTCTTTTCTTAGTGCTTCCCCGAGTCAGAACTTATCATCTTTCTCCTTTTCAAACAAATACACTTCTGACCAGCATGCATGTAACTCATCTGAGCTGCAGTCTTGAAGGATTAGCAGGAAAAACAATATCTAATACCTGTGGAGTACGGAAGATGGTTGGTCTGCCTCAGCATGGTTTTGTGGCTGTTCCTAGGGATTCCATTATATGTCTTCCAGAACCTTCTGCCACAAACAAGCTTGGCGCATCTTTTGAAACACCCTGTGGTCGCCTTTCGGTATTTACATGGATTGTTCATACTTAATTTTATCTGACCAAAAGGAAACGAACAATCTTCCTACTCATTGTTTATTTTAATATATAATAATATCTTTTTCTATCTTTTCTTTCATGCTCAGATAAATCCATTAGAGTATATGAAAATGATCAATTCCTTGAGACCAGATTGGTGGGTGAGTTTATCAGATGAAGTTCCTGTTTGGGTTACTGAAAAGAGAAACAAGGCTTCAGTTGACCGAACCATTCAGTGGCTTGATGAATGCATTAATTCAAGTGAGGTAATTCCCATGTTAGATCTGTTCATCTTTTTTCCCCCTTCATCTTTATTGTTTCTGTTTGTTTCCCTTTTGTTATATAGAAGTACAAGTGAATGAGATATTGAGATGAAAGTAGTCTGATTTTGGGTGCTCATGGGAGCTCAATTTTGGGAGCTTATGGAAGCTTATAAAAATTATGGAAAAAAACATAAGCTAACTATTAGGCGTTTGGAAGCCCAAGCTGAGGTGAGCTTATGAAAGCTAATGGAAGCTTAAATTATTCTCATTACATGAAGGAAGCTTATATAGCTTATGGTAGCTTAAATTATTCTCATTTCATGAAGCAAGCTTACAGAGCTTATGTAACTTATTGAATACATAATATAAATAAAACCCTACAAAAAAAATAATATTAAACGAAAAAGTAAGGCCTTTTTGGTAATTTTCACTTATATAAGGACTGATAAGATTCGTTCTCCCAAACACCCATCAAACTTATAAAACAAAGCTCGTTCAATTGGTTACCTATTTCAACTATCCAATAAGCTTCGCATACCGGTAAGCTTCGGTTCCGATAAGCTCAAGGTTTCCAAATGGACCCTTTGTTTTTAGCTGTAAAAATAGTATGATTTTGTACCAGTTCAGTATAGTGATATAGATCTCTACAGATATTATAGAAAAGTAAGATATTATCCACAGAGAGAATCCAGATTATTAAACAGCCTAACATTTAAATCTATGTTACCAACCTACATTACTTTGTTGTCATTTAACATCAAATATGATACCTTAATTACTTTCCAAAAGTTCAACATCTCTTTAGGCTGGGCCAACATTGTGAATAGGAGCTCAAAGTAAGGTCTGCATCCAAACAAATCTTCAGTGAGCTCCGTGTGGATTTATATGAAACTATCTGTATTCCATCTCTCCCCAGGAATATCTTTATATCCCAAAATATCTGTAAGGAATTGATACTTCAGTTCATTGTATGTTACAAAGATGTTTCAATCAGACTTTTATTAGAAGAATTTCACAAGTATTTCATCTCCTGAATTTTATGGCTGTTTTCCAACATATCTAAATTGAGCTGAGGGAGTGGATACAGATGGAAAACATAACTCTTTAACATATAAAATCACAGGGTTAATATTTTCTTCTGATATTCTTATGTACATCAAACTTTTAAGTAATTTCTCTACAGAAATTTGAGTTACCCAAAATATCTGATATGCATGACATAGACAGACCGAGTTGGTTTTGGTGCCATTGTTGGAGGTTCTAATTTGGAAGAGCGTAAGAGATGTGCAAGTGAAGTAGTGAAGCGCAATGTCTCAGGTATGCACTTACTTCTGCCACTTTTGTTTTTATTTAAACTCATAGTCAAACAAAATGATCCTATGTCAGTGTGTGTAATTAGTCGATGATTGGGCTTCTTATTATTACCTTGCCTATAAGCTAAAATACGGAGTATAGTTTTGTTAAATACATCTTAATATATATTATAATAACAACTTAAAGCCTATACTGTAAATTAATCCCCTTTTTTGCATCAGAAATTGAACTTCATGTTTTTCAAAAGGTACTTCTACTCCCTATGAACAGAGTAGGGATGTAAAGTAGATGTGTAGATCAACCCTAAGTCCCTAACCCAAGACTTTAGTAGTTCCTTTTGAGATTATCAGAAGCTAACTTTTCAGTAGACATCATTTTGGGTTTATTTGGTGTGGTCTGCTGATAGCTTATACGGTGCTTATTTGTACTGATTAAGTACATGCCTTGAAAAAGTACTTATTCATGAAGATAAGGTCCACTTAATAACTAATGTAAGCTTTAGCAAATGAAGTATTCATGTGATATGTGAATCAGTGAAACAGTTATAAAGTCTACACCCGAATGCAAATGATGGAGCATTAGAAAATTAATATTCAATCAACTAAAAATGGAGATCTTAGAAAGGTGAATGTCTCTTGGAAAAGGAAATCAGGGTTTTGGAAGGCAGTATTCTGGCTACCATGATATTGGCGTTTCTTTAGTTATGGATCCATGCCCTTGAGTAAGGACTAAAAATTTCATACATATTATGCTCGAATTTGAGTCTTTAGAATCCTGCACTCATTGGCGATGGTATTCTTGTGTGGATAAGGTGATTGTAGTGGTATGGAAATCATCAATTGCTTATCCGTGAAGGTCTTCGGAGATTGTAAATTCCACTATTTGACATAGAGAGTAGAGATAGGAGTGTAGGACAGGGAGCTGTATAAAGTGCTGCTTTACTTAATACTGTTTTTCTGTTTGTATTTATTTCGACTAATTTATGCTCGACTTTGTTGGGTTTGTCGTAATTGTATGGATTAATCCCACTTATCATACACAAATACTTGTTTCTCTTGAATTTATTATTTACTCTTCTGTTTGATGGATCCTTGTGTTCTTGTATTCAGGTTATTGGATTGGAGGATTAGGGCTTGGAGATACCATTGCAGACCGCCCTTCTATTCTTAGTGCTGTTACTGTAAGTACACTTAGTGCAATATTTGCTTGAAGCTCTATATAGTTACTATGTGATGCCTTTAGACTCCTTAATACAATTAATTCAAGTGATACATAATTTTGCATACATATTCAGCCAATGCTTTTAAGCAGACTAGGAACCCACACAAGTCATACCAACTTATTCTAGCATGAGACTGTTAATGATATAAATATTGCATAAAATTCCAAAAATGTGGTAAAACACCTACTATGATGATTTAGCAAAAGTATAACTTATAAATTGACATGTAACTGTACTACTACTCATTAAAGGATAATGCTTTATAACTTTGCTATGGCGGTTGAGAAAGCTCCAAACGTGGCAGTAAAAATGATCAATACGTGATCCTGTTGATGCTATGTGCTCTTTATCTATTCTCAAGGGTCTAGATGTCCCTTGATTAATATATCATGAAATCAAGAAGTTGTTTTCATAGTGTTTAAAAAAGCTCATATGTTTAATACAACTGTCAGGATCTCTTGCCCATTGGAAAACCACGTCAAGCATGCGGTCTTGCTCTTCCAGGTACCATCTGAATTGTCAAATCTTTTTGCGTTTTATAATGAATGGCCACCTTTGACTAGTCTTAAGCAAATGATAATACATTCTGGAGGCAAGGGTTCCACGTGAAGCATAAGTGTCCTCTCTGAAGTATGAAGATTGAAGAACAGAAACATACATATAGGGCTTATATATTGTTTATGATGAACTTGATAAGTAGTATACTGATACGAATTCCCTGCATAAACTAATAAGTTCAGCAATTGAAAGTTCACTTGCAATAACCTCTCGTGCAAAATAGGGTTATCATCTTAGTTGCATATATATTACTCCCTCCGTTTCCTAATAGATGTCGTTAGGTAAAAAACACACATATTAAGAAATCTAAAAGTAGAAATTATAATATTCAATGATGCATAATAATTTTAAAAAAGTGTATAAAAACGATGGTAGAATACAAAGAGTTGTATGAGAAGAGATGAAATATTGCTTTGAAAATACAAATAATAAATGAAAAGGTAGTTAGAATTATATTTATAGAAAGTTTGAGTATTAATAACACCTATAAGGCCAAATAATATGAAACAAAATTTTAAAGTTCAAATGACAAGTATTGGGAAACAGAGGGAGTACAATATATCCTATGATGTCTCAACTAGAGCTCTATTGATTTTCTGAAAAGTTGACTGCATAATTTTTGTTATTTTAACTTTTTGCTTCAATTTTTTCTTTTAATCCCTAGAGGAGGTTCTGCAGGGTGTTGCAGCAGGAATTGATATTTTTGATTCAACGTATGTTACCCTTTTTGGTTTTATTGTTCTTCGATGTTAATAATATTCAAGAACCCCCCTTGTCAGATTTGCTAGAGAATTGCTTGTTGATGTCCTTGTTTCGCCTTTATCTGATACATTTTATAACTTGTTGTATCAGGTACATAAACCACCTTACTCTCGAGGGCTATGCACTTGTGTTTCCAATTACTGATGATCAGAGAACATCCTGCTATGAGCTGAGTGAAACTGGAGGTGACTCCACAAAGATTAATCTTAAAGCCAAAGTTTATAGGTGAGCAATTCAGACTTTGGTCTGGCCAGTTACAAACGATTAAAAAACAAACACCCACCTTCCCCTGAAATGTTGGCTAAATAAGACCCGGTTTCATGTTAGTTGGGGGAGAGCAGTTGCAAAACAGCAGGGCTTTGCACACCTTATCTACTGGTCACTGCTTGGTTAAAAAATTTACTAATTGGTTTCATCCATTTTCAATCGTGTCTCACTAATTATAAATCCCTACCGATTAGGTTTAATTGATATTTGTTTTTATCAATTAACTTTTAACGAGTTTATTTAAAAGCTTGGTGTTGAGTTTGGTTCTGGAAAATCTGTGGGATGACATGGATTTTTAACATAATGGTTTCTTGTATGTAAGTACATCCCAAAACATAGTTGATAGCTTACAGAAATCTCTGTTAAAATTACCTGTCTTCAAATTGTCTAAATAAAAATCTGTACATTGTGGTAGTGATCGTGCTGCTTTGACTTGTTACCGCAGGATGGATGCATCACCAATTGTTGAAGGATGCAGCTGTTATACTTGTCAGAATCATACAAAAGCATACATAAATCACTTGCTCAATGTTCATGAAATGCTGGCACAGATCCTGCTCGAATTGTATGAGTTCTTATTCTTAGTCTTGTCTGCTGCATATAGTCAAACCATTACGAGTTATGGAAATGCTTTCAGTTTTGCCAAAAACAGAAATTTATGCTATGTTTCTCGTTTTTGTTTTCAGACACAATACCCACCACTACTTGGGGTTCTTTCGGCGAATTAGAGAAGCTATTAACGAGGACAAGTTTGATCAATTTCAGCAGCAATACATAAAGAGCAGGCGAAATCAACTACCTCTGGTTGCTCATGTTAGTTGTTAAGTGTGTATTGCTAGTACCATTCTGAATTTATCTACGAAATTCTTCTAGGTGTAATATATTTTAGTCATAGGAGTACTATGACTAGATCTGAAATGCGTTTTATACTGGCTTTGTTTGGATGATAGTGCCTTATTATGAATTGTTTTACATGATAGTGCCTTATGAATGACACTTTGATCGCAACCTCTTGTAATAGTGTGTTAAGCACCTATGTCTTGAGTGAGTGTTGCCATGGGGGAAAAGTTCAAGGTGTTGGTTGCTTATGAGTTGCTCCGGGAGCATTGAGATTGGGTTAGTTGATTCTGGGTGGTGTGGGATGGTTGTAATACTCCTCGCCATACATTCATCCTTTGGATGATTGTTCTCGGAAGCTATCCATAGATGACAGACTCCCGTTCTTTGACATTGATCAGGCTTGTCATCTTTGTCGGAATGACGTGACTCCCATGGGCATCTCTTCTTTGCTTTCTCGTATGCGCGGGCTATCAGGCGGAGGTTTGTAATGGCCGGTAGGACGGAGACATTGTGTTGGGTGATTTGGTGGCTGCAGTGCTCGGCTACGGGCAGGGGATCGAGGTATCGGGCTATGATAATTACTTTCTTCTCGACCGTTTATTATATTTGGCATGCTCGGAGTGCCTTGGTCTTCGATAACCAAGGAGAAAGGATGAGGGATTGTCCTAATAATGCTTTTCTTTCTTTATTTATTTATTACGTAGACTAAATATGCTCTCAAATTTACTATGAAGACTGAGTGTGCACTTTTGATTGGATAATTGAAATCAGGTAACTTAATTGTGATTGGATAATTGAAATCAGGTAACTTAATTGTTGTAACATAAGTTGGGTAGTTAAATTTACTTAATTTGTATAATTCGGGTAACTGATATTGGTAAATAAAATTGGGTAATTGAAGCTGAATAAGTAAAATCGGGAAGGTTAAATTGGTTATTATATTAGGTATTGGTAAATAAAATTGGGTAATTGAAGCTGAATAAGTAAAATCGGGAAGGTTAAATTGGTTATTATATTAGGTATAGGTTTGTGATTAACATATTGAGTATCAAATTTGAGTATTAACATATTAGATATTACGGTTGTATATTCGAGTATCATACTTGGATATTAAGATATTGGGTATCAAAATAAAAAATATTATTCTCTTTATTTTTTCTATATCTTATCTTGTTTTATATATATTAAAGCGGACGCACTTTTTGCCACGTGTCGCCGTCAGAATTTTCCGTCCGCAAAAACTTTTTTAATTTCAGAATTTTAATTTATTTTTTAAAAATCAGTATTTATTTTAAATCAATTGTGACCCAGAAAATTAAAACAAAAAATATTTTAATTTTGAATTTTTGAAAATTAAAACAAAAATTATTTTAATTTCGAATTTTTGTAAGTAAAATATAAATAATAATAGATTGATCTCTAGCCAAATCTTAACTATACTTATTTTCGTAGCAATTTTTATCACATTTTCTCACAAGAATTAACGTCAACCCAAAAATTGTTCTAATCGGTAATATTAAAAAAATGTTTTTGAAATCTAAAATTCAGTTACACTTACAAAATAATAATTTTAAAATCCAAAATTCAATTGTATCACACTGATACGCTTAAAATCCAAAAAAAAAATTGTAAATCGGCTTTAACTCATAAACTCAATTTTAAAAAATTTAAAACGGAAATTTTAAAAACAATTTTTTAAATCCAAAATAAAGAATCGGAAATATAATTTCTAACTATTTATTGAGAATTAGAGATTTATAAAAAAATTTGTAATCCATATTTCGTAAACTATATTTGCAAATTACCGATATTTTTGTTAACCAAATTTATTTGCAAATCTCATGTATCTTTTTATTCACGTTGATCCTCAACATGCCGCTCTTAACCTCTTTATAAACTCCCCATCACCCTCTGGCTGCTTCCTTCTATATCATTGAGTCTTTGCGTCCTACCGTCTCATCTTGCGAGTTACTATTTTTTCCAATTATTTTGTTAGTTATGAGTTTTGTATGTTTAGGTGTTATGGGTTGATATGTATGATTGACAAATTAGTTTTTTTGTTAAATGTACAAAATCTTGAAATTTGCTTATAAAATTGTTTTGATTGCCTCTATTGAATTTAGTTTACTTGCAGAAGAATCAATATAATAAGGGTTGCTTTTGGTACTTTATTAGGCAAGAACATATAAATTGAGTCAACCTCTCTTGACAATGTATTGTAAGCAATTAAAGAGTACCTTCCGGTTTCAAATGTGGTGTCTATAGCCCCTGCCATCACTACTTCTCTAATAAGGATTTGCATTACTTAATTCTTGTGGAAGTGTTTTAATTGCTTATGTCCCATTCTACACGTCGAATAATTTTTTTGTGAGCCTAAATGCAAAAATTCTATACGATCCCAAATTTTACGCCTATTATCCTGATGGGAGTGTGTATGAATATGTATATGTACGTAAATGAATACTTATTAAATAAAATACAAATTGATTTCTAATTATATTGCTTTTGATTCCTATTTATTCATGTATATATTTATGCACACTATTACAAAGTTATATAATATATCCATTCTTAAACATATTTTAATGGGAATAAACACATATGTCAGCATAAACTAATTTCCTTAAAATTCTTGTGAATATAGTAATATAACTTAATCAAGAAAATCTATTTTATTTTAAAATGTGCTTATTAATTTCATATATCTCTATAAGAATTTCTTTTTCCAAATATTCTATTTATTTTGGATAAGTATTTTTCTAAGAATAAGTTATTTAAACCCATATATAAATATGAGATAATTATTATTATTTTTATTACAAGTTTAAATAATGGACTCTATTCCTTTACAATTTAACTATTATAAATAATGATAAATATATTCAACCAAATTCTATATAAAAGTCCATGCAAGACATGCGTATTACAAATGAAATGCTTTGAAATTGGAGAACCGAGCTAGAATCACGATATTTAATGTAAGGTAATCTAATCTTAACAAAAACTATTTAAATAAACTTTTATATTTTATATTTACCTTTAGTAAACTATTAGCATGTTTACACAAATCATCTTTTATATAAACTGTGTCAAAAATAATTTAGTTATGCTTATTATCTTAATTTAATAAATGTAAACTGGATTTATATACGGTTGCTCAACCAAATTTTGAAGCCAACAAAATTTGTATAGTAAGTCTATTGAAATTTTTTTTTATATCCAAATCTAACATATAATTTATTAATCTTTTTTTAATATAAATACTAAAAATTTATAAAAGAGCGTATAAGCTAAGATCATGATTTTTAAATATATAAGAAATTTGAGTTAATATCATAACAACTATGTAGATTATTGGATAATACCAAGTACTTATTCCTTAAAAATAAAATTAAATAAGTCTACGTGATATATTTACCAACTTCATCTTCAACCAATTAATCACTAATTAATTTCAAATATATTTTTCATGCAAACATTATATCTTTAAATAGTCTCTTTAAATAGTTGTTTATTGATGTTCTTCCAATTATTCCTTTGTGATATAGTATTTATATTGATCAATCTTTTATTGTTTTACTTAATAGTCATGCAATTTCTTTAATAAACATTTTTAGTTGATTATCTTATAAATATGAAATTATTTATTAGTAAAATATTCCATTCTCCACATTTTTATCTTTTGAAATATACATATGAATTTATTAGTATTAACAATTTATTTAAATATTCCTGAGATAAGTATAACAGATTAGAATCACATTCATAACAAATTTTAGCAGTATAAAAAAAAGAAAATAATTAATTAAATCCACTTTTAACAATTAAATATTACGGTTTTCATCCCTTCCAATCACCTTTTTTGTCACCTGAGATTGTATTATTTGTTAAATTAATTTATATATAACAATTAATTTAACATCATATGCTACCAATGTATTATTTCTATTAACATATGAATCAATATAATAAGGGGAAGAAAAATTAAAATATGAATTATTATAAGGTTAGATATTTTATTAATGTATTATATAATATTATAGATAAAGTGTACAAATATTTATTGCTTCTTATCTACTCTATCTAATGACAAAAAATAGTTTATATATAATCCCTTCAAAAAATAAAATAACAAATAATATTTTTATCAAAATCCCGTGCAAGGCACGGGTAATACACTAGTTAGATATTACGGTTGTATATTCAAGTATCACAATTGGATATTAAGATATTGAGTATCAAAATAAAAAATTATTATTCTCTTTATTTTTTCTTTTTTCCTAAGATTATTAGGATATAGTCTGACTTATATAGACTAATTAATTTTTTTAATTATTTTTCCTAAGATTATGTCTAATTTATATGCACTATTTATTATATTAGAATAAGTGAGCCATTATAAAAAAAAATACATATTTACCAAAATCACACAATATGAAAAATAGACTGACAGAATGTTATTGGAAAGAAAGCTCACAAGGAAGCTCACAAGGCATCTATATACGGTGACTGCCGCTACTTTTATCAGAAGCATATGCCCGGTGATTTTACAAACCTTTATATGATATAATACACTAGGTCTTTATATATATATATATATATATGTTAAAATGACACAGACAAAGAGTCTATCTACCATTATTATTCATTAGCAAGTTTATGTACACTTCCAACTTCACCTCAACCAAATTCAGTACCTGAAAGCTAGTGACTTTAGATGTCTTGCTTGGGCTTCTCACTAAGCTCCGAATAGCGGCCACCCATCAGTTGCAAGACTTCCTCCCACAGAGTCTCCGACGAGCCACTGCTGGCTCCACTTAATACGAGATTCGAACTACAAGCAGCCACATGCCAATATTGAGACTCTATTTCGTCCCTCAACTGATCAAACTGCCAACCAGCATACCCTACGAAAAATCTCAACTCCTGCGCCTTAACCACTCCCGTGTTCACTAGTTTTATAATTTCCTCCAAACTGTTCCGAGTACCATAACCAATCCCCGGAATCACCTCTTCGATCCCAGGCAGCTTTGTTTTATCTCCTGTTGTTACTAGAAACATGCTCGCTTCAAGGGGCCCGCCGAACTGCAAGGAGCAATCAGATAGAGTTGCTGACAGTTCCGGGTTGCTGCCTTTCATATGCTTTATTTTTTTATTAAGTGGACGGTTTATGATCACACCAAAGGGCCCCTCTTGCGGGTGCCTAGTTCCGGAACTCAGGAGGAGAATGACTGTCCTCTCGAATGTGCGGACTCCGTCTAGCTTCTCTGTAGCTACCAGGATTGATCCTGTCTCGGGCATTGAAATTGGATGGGCCCATTTAATGCCCAGAAGTTTAGACTGAGGTTGGTCATGGACGGGGTCTGTGCCAGATTCCACAGTTTCTGCCTGAAAAGAGATTTCAAGGTAGATATTAGATGAAAATGTGATATAATTAGATGGGTCTGTGCCAGATTCCACAGTTTCACAAAGTTATTATTATTGATTGTCTTTCAATTGATTGATCGTTTTACATTCAAAAATCTACCCACAAATGAAATAAACTGTTTTTAAGAACAGAATGAGCTATGTCTCAGCCACAGTTGGTGTCCAACAAGTCTTGAACAAGTTATCTCTTTCTGGAGGATATTCAAGAAAAAAATTCAGACAAGACATTGAAAACATAAATCCATCATGAAGCAACCTGTTCTGCTGGTTTATGACACCAACATTGTGATTTATATGCATAAGATCAAAATGATATGTGATAGTGAAAGAGACAAGTACCTGTTCACGAGCAAAGAGTGTTGCTCTGAACTCCCTCCAGTCCACAATTTTATTATGTGACTTTGGGTTCGCATTGTTTCCACCCGGAACATTTTGGCCTCTACGGCCATCACTACCTACGAAAGATTTCCAGGTTCAGCAACTGTGAGTTATATAAGGAGCATAAAAGTTGAACTCTGAAGCATTTCACCAACAATAGAAATCATCACTTTCCTAGACATACTTCAAAAATCAGAACAGCTTCCAGTTGGAACCGCTAAACTAAATTCATTCTTACTAACACTTGAGTACATCCATAATTCCATATCACTCCATCACCATAACCAATCAAATGGTATCAGATACATGATAAAGAATACAGTCCAAAACTTTAATATATTGATCCCAAATTTGCAATTGTTATACTTAAACTAAAATTAACGCATCATATCATATTTAGAGAAACAGCAGTGTAGCGGTCAAAAGCCGCTGATGAAAATCAGACCTCAGGCAACATCAAATTTAACAGAACACAATTTGGTGACCTAAAATGGGAAAAAATCGACCTGACACTATCATCACAACCGAGGTAAGAGATGAAAGAAAGCAAAAAGTGTTACCAGAGGACGAAGAAGAGGAATTTCCCGGATTCTTCTTGGCCATTGCTTTGATTAATAGGGGATTTATGGAAGAAGAGAAGGATTTTCGTCTGCCAAACCAGATCTCAAAAAGACGACCTCCATGGTCGATCTTATTAGCAGAGAAAGTCGATTTCTCCGGGCATGGAATCGAGTTCTTGGGGAGGAAGTGCGTTGGATTTGTGTACTTGACCTGCACCGACCAAAGATCCATATTCAAATGTCGGGTCAAACACGATCGAGCTCTCGATCCTTCTCAGCAAATTTCAAATTCGATATGGAGGAGTAGGGTGGGAGATAGAAGATGAAACTTGAGGAAGAGAATCAAAGTCTGTTATGGTGAGGTGTGAAGAAGGATACAAAAGGATTCGGGAGAGAGGAAAGGGACATGAAAACATAGATGAGTGATAGAATAATGAATATGCCATTTTCCGATATCAAAATGCCAACTGTTTGAAGTTCAGTGTTTTGATTAGGAAGTGGCAAAATATTGACCGGTTCAAACCCAAAACTGGGTCGATTTCAGGCTGGCATTGATAAGAGTACGTTATTTACCCGATCAGTAAAACGTCAAATATATGGAGTTGTTATGAATGTTTTTTCAGTTTATTTAATTAGGAAATTTTTTAAATTTGGCCTATAAATAGAAGTTATTCTCAATGTAACGAGATGTACTAATAGCAAGTAAAAAATTTATTATTCTTGTTATTTCCTCTCTTCTAGCTTTTTTGTAAGTGTTCTTAACCACATTCTCTACAAAATTCTAAGCAATCGAAAAACCAACACGAGAATTCTACGTTCTAACCGAGCTTTCCTATTAGGTATAACATTTCTTAGTCCTTCGTTACAAAAAATTAATAAAAGAAAATCTACTTGATGACTATGTCATGTAGTTTCCATATACAGAAAGAGTAGGCTTTTTTCTCACTCTTTTCATTTGTGTCAGGTTGTCAGCAATAGACCTCTTTCTATTGGCAAGTGGAGTTGTGGAAGAAAGTTCGTCATCAACTAGCTGAGAAGGTTGAGTTCGAGGTACTGGAGGAGTAATGGAATTGCATGAATTGATTGAAGATTGCGGGATTTCAGCTTTGGGTGTCAGAACGAGTAAAACGGGCTACGAGAAGGCATGATACGATCACCAAACGGTCTAGAAAGCCGCATGGATCCCGTATGGACCTCATCTCGTTGATTTTTTTTCGGAAACACCGTTTGGGAACGGCTTGGTTGTCCGTCTCAGCCCATCTACTGCCCTTCTGGATGTCGTTTCGAACCCGTGTTGAGCTACAACTTTTGGAAAATTTGGAAATTCTTCTTTCGGGGGCCATACGGCTTAGGAGACGGCTTGACAAGCCGGTTGGCTCCCCGTCTTTGCCCGTCTTCATCTCGCAATGTCCTGGTTTGAGCTATGGTCTTTGCCCGTCTTCATGAGTCCGTTCAAATTTCATACGTACGGACTCATGAGCTTCATATTTCTTCTCGGCATCATTTATAACTATTTCTAAACGTTATGTGGTGACTATAAGCTCTTCTTGGATCTCTCCCATATCCGCAACTTGATATTCCAAAGCTTCATGATTCTCAATAGGATTGGCAACTGTTTTGTCCAATCTACGCATCGTTGCTGGTAAGACTTCTTGGCTTTTCAGCAATTGCTCCATCATCAACTCCATGGGAGTCTTGCTAGGTCCGGGGGCTAGTTTAGGTTCTTTGTCCTTCCTCATAGTGTGCGATTTTCTTTTCTTTGCAATTTCCTGCACATTGTCAATGACATCTAGCAAAGGATCTTCAATTATCATACGTTCATGATCATCAATAGTATTAGCAATTAAACCAATATCACCGTCAATAATAGAACGTTTGGAGAGTTTGAGAAGAGTGATCTTCACTGAGTCTTCATCATATTTAAAGACGACAAAACCACCTTTGACATCAATCAGTGCTCCCGCAATGGCGAGGAAAGGAGGTCCGACAATCACAAGGATGTTAGTGCTCTCTTCAACATCGACAACCATAAAGCCAACCAATATATCATATTTGTCTACTTTCATGATCACATTCTCTAACATCCCAACAAGTCTAATAACATTTTTATCGGTTGTGTTCAAAGTGAACTTTACGGGCGAGATTTCTCCCAACTCCATTTCCTTGCACATCTTGAATGAAATTACACTAACACTTGCACCAAGATCACAAAGCTAGAGAAGTGTGCTTCCTTCCTCCAAAGCTCACGGGATATAAACACTTACAAGATCATCTCTCTTCGGAGGCATCTTACTTCTTAGCATAACATTGCATTACTTAGTCACCTCAATAGATCCCTCATTATTGAGAAACTTCTTGTTGGAAAGCATATCCTTCATGAATTTTGAATATTTTGGCATTTTGTCTCAACGCATTAATAAGGGGAATCTCTAAAGACAACTTGCACAACATTTCTAAGAACTTACCAAAATTCTCATCCAACTTCTTATTGTTTTGAAATTAAGGGAAATGAAGAAGAGGCTTGTAAACAAGAGAAATAACAGTTGGTACCTCTTTTGGTGTAGCTTCTACTTTGACATTCTTCTTAATGACTTTCTCAATAGCCACAAGATCATAAGTTTCTTTCCTACTTCTCAATGTAATGGCACATACTCTTTTAGGATTATTCTCAATTGTAATAGAGAGTTTTCTTCGTGCCTTGTCCATTTGTTAGCAGACGACTTGATTCTCTAACATCTTATGTCCTCTACTTAGGACATCAACCGTTGTTTCTAGTTTGTTGAAGTTGACTTCAAAGGCATTTATAGTATTTCTTATTTCTCCGATACAGCTGCAAATAGCTCGGTGTCCCTTTGCAAGTAGTTTCTAGTGTAAGTCTACTCATTTTCGTTTCCCGTGTAATTTACTTGCTCCATGGCTTATTTGTGTGTCATGTGTTTGTTAAAAGCAACACAATCTTCAGTTTTATGACTTGTACCCCTCCAATATTGACACTCTGTATTAGTATCCACATTCGCAACAATAGCAGCAAGTTTACCTTCAACAAGTTTAACCAAGTCTTTGACATTCTCATTTAGCTTGTCGATTCTATCATCATCTTTGATATTGTAGACACCTCGTGTCTTGTTTTGCCCCTTTAATACTTCCATGTATGTTCTACAACAATAACAAGATATTCTCAAGCATCATCCTTGTTCATTCTAGTACAACCATGAGAGTTAGGGGTATCGACAATATTTCTAGTGGTATCATCAAGATCACTGTAAAATATGCAAGCAAAGCACCCTTCTCGAAACCATAATGAGGACAAGAATGTAATAATTCATTAAACCTTTTTTCATACAAAATGTATATCCTCACCATTTTTCATGTCAAAATGAGATATCTCCTCTCTAATCTCAACAATCTTATGGGGAGGAAAATACTTACTAGGAAGGTAGTGGTTAGTTCTTCCCAAATAGTGAAAGTACCCACCGGTTGGTTTTGAAGCCAAGTAGCAACCCTTCCTTTTAAAGACAAAATAAAAAGTCCTCATGCTTAAAGTATCAACAAAAATATTTTCACAATTAAGGGTATTCATAATGTACTCAGAATTTCTTAAATGTTGGTGTAGACTCTATTCAGTACTCTTGAAAATTAATCATTCTGAATAAGCATGGTTGTGTATGTCCTGAGGTTGAAATCTCGAGCTCCTAGCGCAGAAAGAGTTAGAGCATGGTTTGGAACCGTTTGTCTCGGATTCATTCTAGCATCCAACATTTGTGGGTGATGAGCCCGTTTAGCGACAAGAACAATAGTGAGTCTAGCAATTTCAACACGTTGATCCAGCATAAGTAGTGGATCATCTCTTGGGTCGTTCGGACCACGTCCGGCGTTTTCTCTGCCTTGGCGTCCATTGTTTGTCTAACAAAAGCTCTTCAGGTAGACTTGTGTTCACGGAGGGTACGCTCAAGCTCATTGTCAAAGGGGGACAAATTTACTTGGATCACAAACTCTTCATATTCACCTACCTATCTTGCAAGGCAAAGAAAAAAGGAGAACAAGAACTAGTAATAAAAGAAACTTAGAATAACCAAAAATTAAAATTAACCAAGACCATCGGCAATCCCCGGCAACGGCACAAAAACTTGATGGTCTCAAAACCTACTCGCAAGGATGACTGGATCAAACGTAGTAAATCGAGTATCGAATTCACAAAAGTTACAGTTGAATTGGAAATTGCTAACTAATAATTATTCTAAGTAAAAAGGGGAAAAAGAGTAAGGGAAGAGAAAAAAAATGTTTTTGAAAGTTTTGTTTGCAAGCATTAAAAGGTAAAAAGAAAGCAATGTTTGTTGTTTGTAAATTGTGGGGAAGCGGTCTAAGGAAACAAGAATTATCACTATAATGACTCAAATTAAAACCATATATATCAATATCATGAACATTGATCAATGAATATTGCAAGTAACTATCTAATATCGCCATTGCTAAAAACAAACAAAGACTGTGTTAAACCGTTTTAAAGGTGCTTTCGCAATCACAACAATCATGTAAAATCCCTTAAGCATTTAGAAATCCAAAAAAGACCAAGAAAATACTTGCTTGGTTAGCGCAAATCTAGAGCAGGTACAAAGACCGGGACAGTATAAAGTAGATATTATCCTTTAAACCAAGTTTTTCTCAATTCTTCCAATAAAACAACCTCACTTGGGTAGCACAAACTATTTTATTTAAAACCTTTTATAAACACCACTTCTTTCGAAGGTAAATAGAAGGTAGAAATTCAACACGTCAAAAGAAGAAAATTCATATAGTTCCAGTTCAACAATTCATATATACAATTATAAATCAAATCATTATAGGGATCAACCAATATTAGATCAAGAGGGAGATTAACTAGACATAATGGATTGAAAACATCATTTATTAAATAAGAAAACTGCATAAATAAAATTCACAGTTGTTTGGTTCCAACACGAAGAGACAAACCTTCAAAAACGGAAATTAAAATCTACTCTAAACCTAATTGAAGGTTGTGGGATTGATGAGATACCTAAAACCCTAGGCTGATACTTGCTTATATAGGGTCGAAAGTCGTGTCTCTAAAGATATAATATATTATCTTTTCAAAGAAAAAAATTGAAAGATATGATCTCGGATAAACAACGAATTCAAGACAGCCACGAGACGGCCTTAAATTGAAAGATATGTTCTCGGATAAACAACAAATTAAAATCTACTTCGTATCTTGCTCCAAACGTTGCCGGATTCGTCCTTAAATGCCTAAAATACAAAATAGCCAAGGAAGACGTCAAAATATGGAAAATGAACACTTTATATACTAAAGTAAAGTATAAAAGAGCAAATGGTGTATGAATATGCATGATTGGAAATGCTATATGATGTTATATTTGGAACTCATCAAGAGTACGACCTTGATCTCAAAGGAAAAAGGCCTTTTAAAGGGATGCTAAAGGTTACAAAATCAAAACTAAACTCCCCTACTTCGTCAATAAAAAACAAGAACTTACATAACACAATTGTAGCAAAAAATAAGGTCAAAAAATGGTTGAAAGGGTGGTAGGGTGAGGGTAAAGTTTCAACATCAATATAGTCCGAGATAGCTTCACAATCTTCAATCTTCAAACCGAAAAGATAAACAAAATAAACACTATAACTGGAATATTTTTTTTTGCTTTTGATTTTTTTACTAAATAGAAACTGAAATAAAAGATATTGATATGCCTTTCTTCTTCGTATTGAACCGGCGGCGGGTCAGTGTTGAACCGGCGGCGGGTCAGTGTTGAAGCAGGGTTGTTGGAGATGAATCGGGTCTTCACCGGACCGGTCTGGACTGGGGGTTTCAGGTTCAAACTTGAGGCTAGGGTGTGAGGTTGTTTCATATGTAACCGAAGTCGAGTTAAGTGTTTGGCGAATAAGTTGGGTTTCAGGTAAGGGTAGCGGTTGGGGATTTTAGGTTTCCTGCATGGGGAACTCTTGGGTCCAGGGTAAAGTGAGCGGGTTCGGGATAGGTAGTTTCAGGTTAGTTTTTTTATTGGGTTATGAAGGTATCGGGAATGGGTTTTAGGGTGTCGGCGGCGGGATAAGTGTCGGGTAAAGTTGGGGTTGGTGGTGGTGGTTGGTGGTGCTGGGGAAACATATTGGTGGTGGCGTAGTGGTGTTCTAGTGGCGGCGGGAAGGGTTTTTGGCGAAAGACCTATGCAAATACCGGGTTTCGGGGACCAGTTCTATAGCGATACATAAATAGTTTCCGGTGGATTTTCCGAAGACGATTCCGGTGGGTTCGTGATGAAAACGGTTGGGTCTTGAAACGGTTTTGAAAACAGCCACAATTAATCTTGTAAAATACATCGCAATTGAAATCGAAAATAATAAATAACGAAAATAGCAGAAACAAACCGGAATTGTGATTGTTCCGACGACTCTTCTTTTTGTTGAACTTCTTGACTGCATTAATACCATTGCTCTTTTAAGTCCATGCATGACTTATCTGATGTGTGTGCATGGTTACCTCCAAACTCCTAACATCTATCCTTTAAGCCTCTCTATTAGTTGATGGATAGTACAATTATTGACAATACAACTAATGACAATAGAATTGACCAAGAAGTATTGACTTCTATTTCGGATAGGTCCGAAAGGAAAAGGGAGATGATAACACGATTAATGACGGTATAATTCATTTGAAAAAAATTCCAAAATAAAAAAAAATTCAGAAAATTTTTGACAAACAAAATTCATTAAAAAAATTCTATATGAAAAAACATGATCTTTTTAAATAAAATATACACGTACAATAAATAAAAACCATTTTTATAAATTATAAATATATATCTTAGCTCATGCAGATGCTCATGCGAAAGTTAAAAACACTGGCAATATTGATCAATGTGAATTCTCTTATTCCAACCAATAATCCAATTATTCTTCACATCCAAAAGAATCATTGAAGAATCGGCCGCTTTTCACCATGTCAATGTACATGCACCACAGAGGTGTCTCCCTCTCTCTGATCAGCGTCACCGCAATAATCCGAGACTTAGAATTTGTGCAAGCAAATAAATGGATCCAAATTTTCTTTTTTGAACCAAACATTGCGATTTCGAGTCTACAAACTGGTAATCTCATTTTAATACCTAAATGCAATTCAACAAAGAATGGAACTCGCTAATTGATTGAAACCGCTCATACTAATTACCAAGGAACGAGAGAAGTAGCGGTCACTGTAACGCAAGCCGATTAAAATGGCATCCAATAAGCATCGTCGAGCAATGGATAAGTCTTAGAGTCCAGGTATTGACTCGAGGTTATACACCTCAGATGATGAACCCGAAGGTGTAGCTGTAGCCACGTCAGCATCTTGGTCTGGTTTTGAATCTTTTGTGGTGTCAAGTGTTTGGAGGTAAGAGTATGAAGCAGTGCGGCTTGATGAAGAACTTGGGTTGCTAATTCTACTTGCAAGGAAACGACGAATTAGGCCCCTTAGAAATGGAGCCATGGTGTCCGGCTCGTACTCCAGGTAGTACATAATTCCACCCATACAAGCACTGAATAAAGCAACCTATGAAGTTAAAGATTAAGACACTGAGATAAAGGAAGACGATTTACAAGTTGGAAATTAAGTGAGGATTGTGATCACAGGATGATACCTCGGCGTTCTTGATGTCAGGGAGAAGATGACGGTTCACTAAAATGTACCACAAGGAATCACATGCTCGGGGGACAACATATAAACCAAGTTCGCTCCTCCTACCTTTCTTCTCAAGAAGCACAGAAAGTGCTGCAATTCCACCAGCCATCCAATATACAAGTTTGTGGTCTTTCGTTGCCACTTTTCTATGCAAACAAATTACCCCCTTCGAACATCAGACCCATAGTCAATAAACAAAACGCATGAACGAAAGGTAGAAGCAATAAAAAGGAGATCACAAAGAGTGGAGTGTATTGCTACCTGGAATACTCCAACAAAGGCAGATAAGAAGGTTGTTGAACGAACAGCATTGATTACAGCACGCCAGCAAGTCTGAACTGGAGCCTCCGTAAACTAGGTAAAGGAACAACTCAAAACTTTAGAAGCAATACAACAAATGAAGGTGCCCAACACTTCAAAGGACTCCAAGAAAGCAAATCATCCCCTCTAACACAGAAAAGTCAACAGACTTATAATCTGAGACCAGTGCATACATATTACTTCACCTAATCTTTTTTGTCTGACATCCCATAAGTATCCACTGGGCAATGCCAAAACTATAAATTAGAGGCTCGCAGCTTGTGAGATGAACACCTATCCTACAAATATGATGTACAGACCACATTCCATTTTCGAATCCCCATGAGTTTTCTTAAAAGGCATGCCATGATTCTTATCAGGTCTCAGCACAAGTTTTTCACTACAAAACATGTTTTCCTTATCGGAACTATTAACCAATATGTGGATAACAGGATAATGAGACCCAAACGGACCAAGCTCTGGTACTATGTTGATTTTTTTATATCCGGTTCCATCCTAAAATCAATTGGTAAGAGGAGTAACCCATGGAGCTTATATGCTAGTCTCACAACATTATGTATTATCGATGTGGGACAACACTACCATTTCAACATAACCCATAGAGCTGAACATGGCCAGGTTACTGCTCCATCATTGTCACCCTGATAAGGATTAATAGTAAAACTCTAGCTTATGTGCATTTGCTTCAACTCTCGGTTTTTCACAAACAATGATTCAAACATGTTATGAATAAGAAAAGCTTAAGCCTTGGATTTTTTGAAGAGATGAGATGGAACAAAGTGGATAAGAATGAGACGATAGAAAACATAGACTTACTTCGTTTTGGACAATAAATATAGAAAACAAAGTCAGCAGTACAAGAAATGTAGGAGAGAATACACAGAAAATAACGATTAGGAAAAAAATAGAAGGTACAAACATTTAAGTATACAATCTCGTGTTCTGCTAACATAATGATATTGACAAGACAGATCAAGTGAATTAATGTAGCAAGTAGACAAACCTACTAAATTCAATGTAAGAAGTTGAAACTTAGTTGTAATTTCAATAAAATAATCTTAACGAGTATGTTTCCCCTATTATGATTTTCTATTAAAAATTATTGTGAACCTTTAGCAGGGTTCTTATTGGCCCATAGCAATGCCATTCTTCTCAGAAGTAGTCAATTTTCATCAAAGTGATTTGTGATCTGTTGAAATCCTTGGAGATCTGTGTGATATCTTGTTTTACAGGTTGCATGATTTCAATTTCAGCAATGTCAAATGAATCTTCCTCCTCTTGGTTTAGTACCTTTTTTTCTATCTTTTCAGTAAATATCATGTGTTTGTCTCATGTCTTCACTACGTCACAATAAATTATAGGACGACAAATCATGCTTTATCTTCCTATTTCATTGAACGTTTTCCAGATAGAGATGTTGCAACATGGGCTGGTAATTGAATTCTTGAAAAGCAATCAACAAACAAAGCTAATTATGGTCTAATTGTGGAAGAAACTTCTAATAGTATGTACCTTTTGTAGGTGCAAAACCACAAAGGGTACTAAAGTCAAGGAGAAGTAAAGAGGAAATGTCTTCTTGAAAGTAGCTGATGCTGCCTGGATATCATGAGCTACACAAGATACTGTATTTGGGTGGATTATGGAACAGGGAATTATAGACGGGAACTCTTCTAAGTGAATCGCCTCTGATATTTTCCGGGTGGACAAATAAGTAGATAGTGAGGCTATATCTACTGGGGTACCTCTACAGCAGTCACGAACTGCCTTATATACTGGCTTTGCAACAGGTCCAGTTTTCTGAATGAAATCATGGTAGGCTTTTGGCAGGGTCTCAGGATGCATTATAAATGCATACATAACCTGCAAATATAGTATAGAGCAAGATCAAAAAACAACATCATGCAATTGAACACTTTATACTGTAGATCTCTTTGCAAAAACAAGTATGATTTTGTTTATAATCAGATATTCATAAAATTACATTAAACGACCCCTTTATTTCACTTAATCCCTTATCTTCTCTCTTTCCCAGAAAACCACATTTTCAGGTTTTCCATCCTTAAGCATCAAGATTTCATCCACAATTGATTTCATTTTATATACTGATTTGATTCTTTTTCCCTCAAAACACAAGGAAAACGCAAGGAAATCAGCTAAGAATTCTATCAGATCCAACCCTCAAGCGACAAACAAAGGATCATTCTATTGATGTCCACTGGTGGAAGCAAAATATTCTTCCATTAAAGAAAAGCTTTTATATAGATGGATTTCTATCAACTTATTTGAAACTTTCTAATAGAAGAAAGATGAATTGCGGTTATAAAATATAACTTTTTAAGATCCAACCATTTCATGAGCATAATTTGTTCCTGACATAACTTTTTAAGATCCGCCTAACTTCTAACTCGATGTAATAATAACTTTTGCATAGATAATTATCATATAAAAAGACCAACAAAGCAAACAGAAGCAACCTTTCAAAAAAACAAAAAAAAAAGCAAACAGAAGCAAAAACCCTTGAAATTCAATCTGATTTTTTACTGCTGCTTTTTTACAGAGAGTGGCAAATTTGTTAGACTTGCTTTCAGAGGAGACTCGCCTAGGATGCTGAAAATCGTCGCACCTGGAAGGACAACTGAAGGAGATGTGATTTTGCAGGACTGGTGCAAGTCATTAGGGCTTGATCAAGAACTCAAGGCGGGGAGACCATCACGGTCAATGTGCTACGAAGGGGGACTCGAGGTCGAACTACAGCGAATGGGAGAGCCACCACCAGATCCCAGAATTGGTTCTTCCCTCTCTTTAAAATCGATTCAGCTCTCTTTGTAAAAAGACATCCAGCATCGCTTCTCCTCGTTCTTTCCCGCATCAACCAAATCCCAGATTCAGTTCTTCATTTTTTAAACATGGATTCACCACTCAGTGTAAAAAGCTAAAGCTATGTAAAATACTAAGGAAGAAGAGTGAAATTCTTATTCTAAACATCAATTAGGGATCTTTAAGGATGGGTCGTGGATGGAATGTATAGGGAGGTGGTTGTTTGCTAACAGAACTTTAATATCGGCTGGTTTTCTCCCTAAAACCATTAATGGTTAGGTGAAAATAAGTCATATCTTGGGGTGATACATGTAGTTTAACCTTAGATATTCCCATGGGAGTAGCCAAAGATATAACATGTAAAAACAGTTAAAACTAAAGAGAGCCATAAAATAAATAGTTCACATCAAGTAGAAAAAATATTGCATTAAAAAAACTATAGCATGTAAAAAGATATAACATTTATTATGTTTATATTAACTATGCTTCTGTACGTAAGTTCATAAACCATGGACAAAAACAAAAAATATCATAATAGATAGAAAAAGCATACCTGTGCAGATGCCAAGGCAAAAAGTAATGAGTCTCCATGTCTCCAATGACTTCCCCAAAGGTGAAATTCATTTTTTGCTTTTGCAGAGTTATAGGCACACTGACAAAATATATTTAAATGATATAAATTTCAAAGTCAGCACTAATACAGCAAGTATAATTACGAAGAATGTTCAACACAAGCACTGACAAATCGGAGAAGGAAAAATTAACAGTAGCAACATAACCTTGCAAGGCAGTAATGCAGCACATATATAATATAACTAAAAGCACTATTATGAAATTGTGAAGCAAGAAAAATGCTCAGGTCTGGTACCTGTGCAACCCTAGCAAGAAGATAAAGAGCAAGTGTACGCCTTCGGTTAGAATCATCTAGTGCTAGAATTGACAATCCTGCAATCGAACCTGCTAAGATTCTGCTCCATCATCACCTTTAACAAAGTTACATATATGAAAAGATACACTTGTTTTGCAATGATCAAAGAATTATAAAGCTTATTTGGAAGACCTACGCATTAATAGGAGTCTCTTTCTTTCTCAACTTCCTGAGTAAGCATCGCAAGGCATGATAAGATCCAGTAAATCCACCAAACAGCAAACCAATACGGCATGCTTCTTCACGAACTATTAGATCCTTCTCGGAAACAAGTTGCTGAAATGAAAGAAAAAAGATCACGTTGCATTTCATAGGTTTCTTCAAAACAAGATCTTGCATCCATGACTAAATTTGACATCCTCTAGGTTCCATTACATGATAAAAAATACCACTCAAAAACTTCTTTTTTTGTTGATTTGGGAAATTGAAGCTCCAGAAGTTACGTACATTAAAAAACAATGATCCTTCCTACAGTCAAGAAAGCCTATACCAACAAGCTTAAGGCATCAAATCAAACACAAGCCACTTGAAGGCATCAAATCAGCATCCAGACATCAGACAACAAGCCACCTGAAGGATGGCAATACATCAGGCGGCCTATAGGCAAAGGGTTGGTGGCAGGCCAAATTCTGTAGGATTAACAAAACAGAACTTCACAGGAAAATGGGCTTCAATTCTAACATCAATGAACAATACTTTTGCCTTATTATATATCGAGAATGTACAAATTGTGTTATTCTTATTGGAAAATAAGACACTTATCAAATGCATTTGGTTTGAAACTAGTCTTCAGATACCATAAGGTGCCTTTAGGAGTTAAATGAAAGGAAAGATATGATCTGCATATCACTGAAGGTAAATTAATCATGAGGTGTCTGACAGTCCCAGTAATTTCAAAACAAATCAGCCAAGTCAATGGGATTCGGGTGGAGAGGGCAATTTATAATGGATCGTTTTATGCAAGGTTTGTGGTCTTAGATCATGCTACCTCGTAAGATTTACACTCAAAGTTAGAGGCATCTCAATAATAGGTTCAAACAATCTCCTTTCTAGAATTATGTCATGACGGCGATAGAAAACGTAGCTGGAGATTCAAATAGGGGAAAGTTGGAATAACGATTTACAAACAGATTCGGATGCTGCAGCACGACATTAGCCTGACAGTCTCAAAGTTGTGCATAATTTGCCCACTTATGACAATGAAAATTACAACATCTAGGTTTCAAATTACAGTGATGAATTAACCTAATTATTCACAATTTAAAATACATTTCACCTGGTAGGGATGAAGTCGGTAATCAGATGTTTGATGCAAATGGTAAGAAGAAAAAAAAATGAGAAGATAACCTTGAGATCGAGGATTGAGGAATAGGACTGTCGACGAGCAAGCTTGAAAGCACGAAGGAGAATCCCGACGCCAACGCGAACGCCATAAGAGAGGAGGAAGGTCTGACAAAGGTTGCCAACGGCGTGCGCTAAACAAGAATCATCGGCGTGGCCACAAGGAGGGCAAGGGTGGTGGCGCTGGTTAGAAGCTCGTATCTGGCGGCGCTGGAGCTCCTCCATGGCTTCTCTCAGGCGCTCCTCCGCCTCCCGAAGGCGGCGCTCGGCGGCTGCATCGGATGCTTCGTAAGGCGATTGCGGCCTGGAGTTCTCGTGGCGAGACGAAGCCATTTTCTGCACCAAACCGAAAGGGAGATGAGACGATGGATTGGAGATCGATCCGCCTTTCCCGATTCGATGCGGAGTGGAAATGAGCGTGTAACAGACGGGATCGACTTATCAACAAAAATACAATTCCATTGAAGTCACAGAACCTTATTATGCCTAATCACCCCCCAGTGTACTAAAGGAAATGAAAAACCGAAAAGCACACAAAGTATGTGCCGGACTCGGCATCTCCGGGCTTGGACCGGACCTAGTTAAAAAAAAATTTTATTCTTTAGTCGAGTTGGACTCAAATTGGATCTATAATCGAAGCCGCCAATCATGTCCGGATCTGCCGGATATCCGAAAGGTCGCATGCGGTAACTAAGAGTTGAGTATGGTATATGGACATAAACATAATTGAAAACCAAATCAAACTAAAAAAGGAAAAAAACTGGATCAAATCGGATATTTTTTTTATTCTCACTCAATAACACACTTAAAAACATAAGTAATATAGTGTTCTTTGTTTTAATGTTTTTTAAATATAATAATCTTGTAACTCGTATTCACGTTGATTTGGTTAAGTAATATAGTGTTCTTTGTTACAAAAATATATTTTTAACTCACTTAAAAACGCACTTCATTTTTCACTTTATAAAACACTACAAAAGTAAAATAAAAATTATTTAAAAAAAAAAACCTTTGCATGCTATTGCTTATAGTGATGTGTTTTAGACTTGCATATTTTATATAATGATGACAATGGACCGAATATAAGTGTGAAACATTTAAAAAGTGCATATAATCGATCTATGTATATTGTGTCGCGTACACGTTATTACATTAAAAATTAAAGCCACCAATTTTTTTTTATAAAAAAATTATAAGTAAATAGTATTTACTTTTGTTACCATTAAAAAGATACAATTTTTATAGTTAGACACATTTTATTTAAGAATTATCATTAAAAATATACAACTTTTATTTAAGAATTATCCCAGTTTCATAATCACCTTCTATTTAAATTATGATATCATTTTTTTTTAATATTAAAACAAATCTATTAACTTAGATTAAATTTTAATTTCATTGTAACTACAACTTTTATTTAAATTAAAAATAGGGGATTATTAGACGTACCGGCGAAAATCACTATTTGTTACCGTAACTACGCACTTCGCGTGCGTAGTTGACTGGTTTACAACTACGCATATGGAGTGCGTAGTTGGAGTCCGAGAAAAAAAAAAATTAAAAAATTGAACTACGTACTTGGCGTGCGTAGTAGGAGTAAGCAAAAATAAAATAAAATAATTAATATTACCTACTACTACGCATCCCAAGTGCGTAATTACGGTGTTAAATAGCAATTTTCACCGGTACGTTTAGAAACCACGTAAAAATATTACATCTGCACATTGTAACAACTTTTATATATAATATATATTACGTCTGCACATTGTAATACACAACCTTTAATCACGTCTGCACATTGTAATACACAACCTTTAATCCCACAAAACTTTTTAAAAGTACCCGTACAAGGTACATAAATTAAACTCGTAAGTGATAGATACCTCATTATTGTTCTCAATGACCATCGTTATGGATTGTTTTTGGTTTAAATCGATTGAAACCGAAACTAGAAGAGTGAAATAAGGGTGGTTAAACAAAAATTTTATGACCAGTTAGGTACAAAAATTTGGGATTATTTTGCTCAACCCTGAAATAAGGGTGGTTAAACCAAAATTATATGACCAGTTACCGCAGATTTTTTTTTTAAAAAAAAAACTAAATTTTGTTATAATATCAACTATTAATATATTATTTCTCTAAATTTTTTAATTTTTAATATATTTTTTAGATTCACTTATTTGGGTATGGTTTTTTATTTAGCTGAGTTACACAGCAGACATCCTGAAACAAAGGACTGATAGGGTATGAATAACACAAGCAAAAGAGATGAACAAAAGTACAAAACCTAAAGGTTGCAAACTCACCGACAAGATGTTACAGGGCTCAAAATGGGTTACTAAACAAATATACATAAACAATGGTAAGAGGTGTCTTCTAGGAAGAAGCAGCAGCTGTTGAAGCAGCAACAACCTCAGTCTTCTCTTTGTTCTTTAGCACTTCCTTCCACTTATCCACACTATCAATTACCTCGCCAGTTTTTACCAGGTAACGAACTTTGCTTCCATCTTCAAGGAATTTATGACCAACTCGACTTGCCACATTCTGTTCTTTTGAGTACAGCATAACATTTGAGCTGTGAATTGGTGCTTCAATCTGAAGGATGATGTTCTCTTAGTCATCATATGATCACACCCATTAATACAAATTTATGCAGTAATTGTAGTGCAGTGGTTTTAACTAATCTACTTTTTCAAAATAGGACCTTGTATTTTTAGTTCTAAGAAAAATAGTATACAGTGTGAAGAAGTCTGTTTAGATGATAAATTAAGTTGGAGAATCAGCACCACTTCAGATTATCACTTTTTCTTCGTTTTGCTATAAATTTTCCTCGTCTACAACACGAGACAACAGAGAAACAGAGAACACGAGCATTCATGGATCATAAATTGTATAAATAGTGGGTACCTTGATTATCTGCCCGGGTTCACCCTCTTCTTTGCTCTTTACGTGCTTGGTCTTTAAGTTAATTTCTTTGACAAGTACTGTGCTGTTATGCTTAAATATTTCTGAGATCTCACCAATCTTACCCTTCTCACGGCCGGATATTACTTTTACCGTGTCACCAACCTTGACATGCATTTTGTGAAGCAATGGAAGACTATTTGGCTTGCATTTCTTCCTCTCCCAGCGTTTCAGCTGCAAGTCATACAGAAGAACATATACACTCACAGATAAATATACATTGTATAACCCATAAGCAGTGAAAGGGAACTCATATGACAACATAAAAAGACAAGGAAACTAAATATGGGAGATAATTCAGAAATACTAACCCTCATTACAATAAGACATGGAGGAGCCTCTGTGTAGTTGATCTGTACTCATATCCAGCAGAAATAAACCACCAATTAGCTTCAGAACAAAAGCACAACATTGTTCACAAAGAAAGCGAAAATGTTTAACTTTGTAAAAGAAAAGTAGAGGCGACATTACAAAACACAAATCTACATTCGCCATCTAGAGGAGAAATATTCATCAATCAATCGATAGAACTTTGTTATTTTTTGACAAGTAATGTGCCCTGAGAATTTGCATTCATTGCAGAATCTGCAAACTCGGCATATGAAGATGATGCACAGAAAATGCCTCAACATAATTGTGTAATTTGGACTTGTTGTCGGAGTTGATTAAGAGAAACTAAAGTGCAGGTTTAGACTTCCGACAATATTAGGCCAGCAAAAGATGGAAAGATTTTCGGGGTCCTTCAATTGTAAATTTCCCAAACCAAATCGAGGATACTCAGAACTCAGAAAGGTAATAGCAGAATAGCTTGATTCCATTTCTTGGCATACACTGTGCCCTCTCATCTCTGACTGAGAAAGATCCTTTTCATTATCTCAAATTTCTTTCTACATTTCACTCCCACATAACCCGTCGTCTAGAGTAGTGAACAAAGTACCAATCAGTCTCCTCGGATCTTAGCCACATTTACAGGCCAAGAATTCAGACCCTAAAATTACGGCTCGTTCCGTATAAAATAGCAGATATCAGGTTGGTATACATCAGAATCGACTTGGGCTGGTATAGGGACGTAACCACAAACCTAGCAGCCGTTTAGGAAGATAACAATGAACAACGTAGAGGAAGACAAGAGAAGCAGCAGCGAGGAAGGACGTATAAATGGGAGAAAAGAACAAAAGGAAGGGAGAATTACCAGAGGAGGAGAGTAGGATGACAAAAGAGGAAGGCGTTGACCTAAGAAAGAGTTTGAAGAGAGAGAAATAGGAGTGAAACTCTGCAGAGTAGCCATGGTTGCCAAATTCGTTGAGGTACCACCACCACCACCGTCTTCTTGGGAGACCCTCTGACCTTCTGTATCGTTTATTTTGCTTCTGCTGCAGATGACGTTTTGGATAGGGGAAGTTTGGTGTTAGCAGGCCAATCTTTTTGGAGCAAGTATTGGGCTGGGCCCATTACCATAATGCATCTTGGGCCGGTTTTAATCGATCTCCCTTCCCGAATCAGTTTTTTTCAATAGAGGAAATAAGTTAGGGTGATTTATCAGGGTTGTGCACTTTTGAACCGAACCGTAGAATTGGATCGGACTAATTTGTTTACGGTTCATCTGTTTCAATTTGGTCTCAGTCTAAGACGGGTGAGTTGGATCGGACCGAAAATTTTTAAAAAAACTAAGAGAAAGAGTTTAGGCAAACCCGGGTCAAACCAAAATTTCATCCCGGTCCGGAGTCCATATTTTTGAAAATTCCAGTTCAGAGCTAGAACATCCGGTTCCTATCGGGATTCCTGAAATTTTCGGTTTTCCGGTCCAGACCAAACTCGTAACATCCGGTATGGAGCGGTTGAACAACCTTAATTTATTATTTGCAAAATCTAGATCACCCTTCATGTTGCCACGATTAAGTCTAAGTGATAATAAAAAATGGTTGTTTTTGACAATATAATTCGTCACCTTATTGATTTTTCTAAACACATTAAAATAACATATCATTTGAACATCAACAAAAAGGAGATATTAAAAATATTCACATCATTAAACTCCCCAAGTAATATATTTTTTTGAAGCATTAATATCAATTAAGTTATCACCGTAAATAAATAGCTTTTTAATCCCCGAATTCAAAGTATCAATAATCACCTCTCTCATGGCAACCTTAACCTTGTCCTCCCGGATCATAAAGTCAAATGACACAACTAGGGATGACCACACCATTAAAATAAACTTGTTTTAGCCTCTTCCATTAAAAAATTTTTTCTTGCGCTCGATACTCGAAGATCCATTCTTATTAATTATATTATGCTCCTCCTTATTTTTCATTTTTCTTATAAAATTTTCAATTCCTAATTCTTTTACATTATTGAAGACATTTTAAATTTTAATGATTGAAGATTAGTTGGTTTAGATATAACCAAGTGCACCACCAAGTGATACCAACATTATAGAAAAACAACCGATTAATATGATTTCTCACAAAAATAATGTTTTCCAATAATCCCTTCATTCGATGGAGAGAGTAACAAAGGATCGCCCAAGATATTATTACTAATTTTACTAATCACTTGTTTAACAAAAAAATTTAAATAATAAATGATATAGACTTTCAAAGGGGTGACATATCCGCAATATACCTTTGCTCGAGTTAACCGGGATACCATTTTAACAATTCTCTAAAGAAAATTTTAACTTTCGGAGTATCTATGTTGCATACCATTTAAAACAATACTTTTTTCAACCTTTATATTTGCAGATAAACTCCATGACCGATTTAGTGGAGAACCAACCATTCCCAATAGTGGATCAAAATATTTTATCGCCTATATAATTGTAAGGAAGTTTATAACAAATAGCTTTTTAATCACATGATTGAATTACACCTCTAACCTCTAAGTTCATCGTTTATTTTGATAGAATTCCATCGTATATCTTTAATATTATAAAAGGGAGAGCATGTCCTTACAATAGTCATTTTCCACTTTTACCCCCAACGTTAGAACATTGTATTTTCTTTTTGCCCTTATTTGATGACTCACGTGTTGCTCCAACGTGTCGTCTCCTCTTCCACTCTCAGTACTGCAACTCTTTTCTTCACCAACGCTTGAGTTGTCCTCTTCCACTCTCATACGCTCATATGCAACTTCATCATCCTCATTTCCACGCCGTGTTGTTTCTCTCTCCTTCATCCACCGCAAGTCCTTTCCTTTCTATTACACCTATAATCGCCGGAGAAGGCAGGTGACTATGTAATTTCTTCTTCTCTCCGGGTCTTTAATGCCGAGTTGTAACATCTTTGTGTTTATAGGCTAAATGTTGTTAATCTCTCTCTTCTCTACACCTTCTACAGATGCTTGTGTTACTGGATTCTCCTTTCCCGTCTTCTTCAATGGCCGTTCGATGAAGGTAACCTAGATTTTTGTTTTTAGTTTCGCTATATAAGGATTTCTCTTTCAAATGTCGATGAAATCTCCTTTATGCAGTTTTCCCTTCACTTTTTTTGCAGGTTATGGAACGATGCACTCTGTGATCCGGGTATACTCTATCTTCCCCCTTTAAATTCATCTTCTGAATCTCAATTTCTCGATTTTCTGGATAACAACGAGTTGCTCCGCATCTAAAATTGATAATCATATATCAGCTTTTAATGACAATTTAAATGTTTCTGAGATATGCATCCTTTTCAACCATGAAGCCTGCAGCTTTGAAGCACCGCTGCTCATCGATTGTCATCTTCTTCGGCCTCCATGGTAGAGGCAAGCCTCTTTGACTAAAAAATCAACCAAAAATCAATTTGCTGCATTTTATTACAGCTATTTGGAGTATTCTCCTTCCCTTGTTCTGCCAGATTCAATTTCATGTGGATTTGTGAGGTTAGGTTTGATTTTAGAAAAGATCGCTTAAGGTGCTCGACAAAATGCCTATTGCAATGGGTTTTTGTATTTGAAGCTTCTTGTACGTATGAGCTGCTCTCAAATTTAAACAGTGGCTATCAAGGTTCTAAGCCAAGTTTCAAGTCAGTATATGAGGGTCGTTGGCTACATGATCATGGAGATTGCTTCAGGATTTAGTATATTTTTAACTCAAATGATGCTCCAACAAGAAATTCATGTCACGTCTATAGATTATCTAATTGAAATTAAGTTTTCACAAAACATCAAATTTCGATGGACATGAATGCCAATATTATGAATTATTGATTTTCCATGCTCTTATCCGAAGGTCTTACTGATTATGTATATATTCCTCTTAACCATATATATGATATATCATTCTCCTAATAGACATATTCTGCTGCTACTTATTGTTTAATTTATGAGAAAGTACTATGTACATATCTCACCACTTCAGATCTCGTGGTGTTTTCATGGATTTCACCCTTGGCATAACCTCCAAGTCGTTCTTATTTCTAGCCTTTTTCATTTCTGTCTTTAATCTACTCTTTTTTCCCTTCTTAATTGTGTATTTAGAAAAATGTCAATCTTGGGATCTAACATCAGTTCAAGCCATAACAATAGCACAAGCAACATGTTGAGCCAAAACAATCCACTGTTCTTTTATGAATTCAAAATACAAGCTTCTTTCGACTTCAAGGGGAAGATCAAAACTAGTAGATTGTCTCTTACTGATGTGACTCATGCTCAACTATAAGTTCTTCACGAATTTTGTCAGTTTATTGTTTGATTTTATGATATTTGGGCGATGGTAAATGGTCATCTAACAAGTGTTTAATGTTTCCCCTAATCAAACATTAAATAGTGGTTATTTACTTATTTGGTTTGATAATATGGTGTCATGGTGAGGTTTAGGAAAATGATGACTATAAAAGACGCAGGTGATTGCCTTGATTTGCAAACCAAAGGGTACTTTAATTTCTCTTTTTTAGGAATGATCAGTTGGTTTAGAATGAAGAATCAAATTCATGTATGCTTGCAATTTGTTTTCTTGGTAATAAGTGTTGTGCTTTTATGTTAGATCGTGTCTCTCTTGCTCGAGTATGGTTGATATGGATCTTAGGAACTATCGTGGGCAAGTAATGCTCATTTTAAAAACAAATATTCATATTGTTGCTACATTTAATTACTTAATCATTTACAACACTTCACTCACCTACTTAAGTTACCGTGATTCATTTGCAGATGCCGCTTATTTTGGTTGTTTAGGGGGGGAAAATGAAGCATATCTTAGGCTTTGTGGACTCACAAGATACAAGCTATAAGTGATCAGGTAAGAAGTCTGCACTAAGATGTAAGGCAATTGCAACACAAAGAAATTAATAGCTCCAGACAAAGAAATTAGAGTGCATGATGCATGATGCATTCAAAGAGAAGTCTGACGTGACATCCGTTCTGCAAAAACACCTCAGTTTCAGAAGACACCTCAAAGTGATTAGTCATCGGTTTCGATGGTTCATCTTGGGGATGCTGATTCTCGTCATTATAAGCCAGTTGGTTTCACTAATGCTTACTACTAAATCTTCTACTGATGTTAATATCTTCAATGCTGGTGAACTTCCAGTAAGTGATTATTTTTAATGTTTTAACCTTATGGTTGAATCTTTATATTTTTCATACATTTTCTTATCCGTGATGCAGCTTACGTTGGTGACATTGATGGTGGGTTTGATGATCTTGCTGCACAGTGCAACTAAATTTACACACAAGGGTCAAGCAATCACCTCTTTAGCTGGTAAATGGCATGTTTGTACAACTATTGGCTCTTTTAATCCTACTGATGAACATCAAGTTCAAAATTCTGCATACTTTAAGAATACCAATTATGGTTCTTCTCATGGGGAGTCAAATGATGAAGACGAGTTTGACAACACGAGGTTAACACCAGCTTTTACGTCTAGCTCTATCTCGTTCAAGAAAATACAAGCTCGTGGTAAGTCACATTCTTAAGCTCTTGCAGTAGATTTTTTTTCTTTTCATTATGAGCATTTCATGTTTTAGTCATTAATCAATTCTCATAGTTTGTGCTTGCAATAATCTGATGTATAAAGATATTTTATTTTCCTGATTCACATAATTGGTCATAAGAGAACATCGGAATTATATTAAACAAAATATGTTAATTCTTAGTTGATTGCCTATAATTATCATTACAGTAATATAATAAAAAGGATAACAGGTAAATTTGTTATAGTAATACATGAAACTAAATATCATAATTTAGTAAACAGGCAATTAAACATCACAGATTTAAAAGAGGATATTTATACTACAAGGATAAACTTAAATTAGGTTACAATATTTTATATTCTAAATTAGAGGAGGTGATTGATAGATCATTAATAAGACAAGAATTCAAATATAACTTCTGAATTTTAACACATTTTAATATTTTTAGCTAACTGGAATACTACTGAGGTAAAAACAACTTTGATCATATGCATAGTTTTGACTAGAGTAGTAAATTTTTTGACTTATTTGTGATATTCAATTGTTGTCTTGCTCAAAGGTATAAAAAACTTGCTTTGAACGTAAGAGCAAAAACATCACTGCCTTAAGTATTCTACTGTAAGTTTCTCTGAAAAATTGCTTTCAACTTTAATGTACTCCACAATGTATTATAACTCAAAAGGCGTAACGGTTCCGCGTGCCCCTTCTCTAATTTGACTGCCTTGCAGACCTTGTCAGTGCTCTCTCACACTCTGTATTTGTATAATCGGCATCAATGCACCATCACTTGATGCCCTTCACGTGTAGGTGACCATGGATCTTGCCTATGTTGTGTAATGTGGAGATTAGGTGATTTATCCAGCGGAGGCTCTTCATTGGGATTTATTACAATTTTGACCTCTCTCCTTACTTTGTAAGGCAGAACATCAGTCACACTGTTCATATTTTATCACTTCTGCAGCTTCATATATGTCATGTAATATGTTTTTTTATAAGAATTGTTCGATGACTTGTAGAGTTTTAAGGAATATTAATTTCTCAGATTCTATTCCTTCTGGCATTGGAGTATTGATAAAGTTGAACTATCTGTAAGAGCTTCTACTTAATAATGCAACACAAATAAGCACATTACATCATGGCGTTAAGTGCAACTCAAACGATAATAACTTAATGATTGGTTTCTTGTTCTTCGAAGTTTGTGAGGTTGGGTTTCAGTTCTCCGAATTGATTCCTTGTTATTGCCAAGAAAAGCTCCAGCCTTAGAGGGTGTTGGGGTATGGTGTAAGAACAATGAGGAGTTATCAAAAGACTTTGCCTTGCAAGTACATACCGTTCTTTATTGTGTGCTATTATATGCATATATTGGTGGTTCTTCTGTTGTCTGTTTACTTCTATCTCCTGTATATACTTGGTGGGTATTCTCCTAAAATCCTACCAAGTGATGATCTTTGCAGCTAAGTGCTCCATCTTAGATGATAAACAGTTGTTGATTTAGAGGTGTTTTATACTTTGTACCGAAATTTAATGTTTTTCATATCTGGCATGGTTCATGTCTTATCAGAAGACCAACTTTGCCATCATTGGGCAAAGGCTTTTGATAACTCCTCTTAGGAAGATATGTTGTTTCTTCTTCCTCTTGTTGCCTTCAAATCTAAATGATAAAAAGTGAAAAATTGCTTTCCTGGCATTTTCACCATACCAATCATTGTATAAAGAATAACTTGTATTGTATTTTCTTACAGGATTCAATCAATCCTGAGGCGAGGATATGTAACTTCCCATGAGTATATGCAAGTTGGCAAAGGGCGTGATGTAAGGCTCAATCAAATTTCCAAGTTTGAAGCCATAACAACCAATGGAAAGCGAGCAAGCTCTAAGCCGTATGTTCATAGTTTAAATATTACCTACTTTGTGTTTCCGATAGTGTAAATAAGGAACAATACACTCTCTTGCATTACCTCACACAAGAACATACAAAAGTTGTGGAAGATCAATCTCTGTAGACTTTGGCTTGGTTCCTTAATGACTCCAACTTTAACCATATTCACACATATAGCAGTACTTCTGCTCTATAACGTACAAACATATCATAAACTTGTTCCTAAATATGAATTGGAAAGCTACACTTGTTATGATATTTAGCCTAAATATATGTAGCTATATTCACATTTGAAATGAGTATGATCTATCATCTACATTAAATTTATTTCTCGGACTAATCCACGGTTGCGCGTGCGTACACGCATGACGCCCCTAGTTATTATCAAGAAAGCTATCAAACATTAGAAAGGATACTAGTGTTGAAGTTAGAAATCATAATATTTTCAAGTGGTTCATCAAGAAGTTAACAATGTTTTAAAACCTGATAGTTTTACCATCACTAATCATTTTTTTTTTTTGGAATAGAATCACTAATTATTTATACGCAAGCCCTTAGAAACAGTCTCTAAGAGACATTAAGGCATTTTGATACTCCTATTCATGTTTATTTGACGTTTTAGACTTGTAAACATGTTTCAAAATAGATTGGCATTTTGGATGAATTGTACTCCACTTTTCGTAGTAGGTTTGGTATGAAATTTTATATATATATATATATATATATAATGGAAAGCGGTTAGACTGGACTATCTCCTCGAGGTAGTCCAACTTAAAAGCATCCTTGCGGATGATAATACGGAATTTGAAGTCTTCAGAAAATTGGTGTTGGGGGTCGAGTTTTCCAATTGGGCCAATCGACAGTTTAATGAAATTCTTTATATTGTTGACGCCTGCAAAATTTGTAGGACATGATATTTTTTAAATTTTAAAAAGTATTGCATGTAGTATTAATGATGAGGGGTATTTTAGACAAAATCTACCTTTTTCTGAAAAATGTGAAATTGTTTAGAACGTTAAATATATGCAAATAGAGGGAGTATGATAGTAGGAATGAGATGAAATCATAATCGAAATGAAATAAAGAATTATAATTAAGTTTTATGATAATGAAGATATTTTAAAAAAATTATTAATTTTATATGAATTATGAAAAGATAAATCATATAATATTTGAAGATATATTTATATTTTTATAATGTCAATATAAGTTGTTTTTTAATATACGTTTAAGAAAAAATGAAGACTAATTAATGACATAAATACAAGCATGAGTCAAAGTCAAATTATATATATAATGTCTTCTATAAAATTTATTATGTGTAATTGAACGATTTATATTAATTTTTAGAACTTTTGGGTGGCATATGATCTTAACTGAGATATTCTTATCATAGTCAAATGCTTAATTTAATAGTCTTTTATAAAAAAATTCTATAAAATAATTGAAAAAACAACTCAAATTAATTGTCCGTTAATCTTTTGACAATTTTTTGCTTTGAAGGTTAAATAAGTGAGTACAGTATATGTTTATAATGAAATATATAAATGTACTTTTAAATTTGAATGGGTAATATATTGGAATGGTTGATATTCACCTTTAGTTTACGTAATCAAGTTATTTTTTAAAGTCGGAATGAATCATTCAATGAAATCATTTTCATTCCGATTCTAAATCTTACCAAACACGAGATATGAATATGGCTAATTCTGATTCCGATTCTTGATTCCCTAAGAATCGTACCACACTAGCCATTCTTTCATTTCCTTAACACCTTTTTATTAATACCACTATCACCAATGACATATATGATCATGCATTTTTCACCATCACTATTATCCATACTCTTTGCACAACGTAGATTTGTATGATATTAGGATAGAATCCGTTAGTTTTGCGATTTCAATTGTCTATATCATCCATTCCATAATATAAAGGTCGATATCATTGAATGACTCATTCCAACTTTAAATAAGAACTTGTACAATAATATAAAGCTCGATATCATCTAGTCCAATATATTACACATTCAAATTTAAAACACTTTTTATATTTTCATTATATATATATTACACTCACTTATTTAGTTTTATAAAAATAATTTTTTTCTAAAAACTATTTATCCACCAACTAATTTTAATTAATTTGTAGAAAAATCATGATTTTTAGCAAAAACGATCAAATTAACGACTATTATACGAATATCTCGGTTAACGAAAAGTTTTTTCAAAACAATATTTCAACTAGACAAAATAGGTTTCATAGAATAAATTATACACTAATTTATTTAAGTTGACATTTGGTTCATATTTGTATTTTAAGTCATTAATTAGTCTTCATTTTTCTTAAATATTAATTAAAAAAACTTATATTAACATTATAAATAAACACATATATAATCATATATTATATAATTTCTCGTTTCGTAATATAAAATCAAATAATATGTTTTAAAAATCTTTCATTCAAAAAACCCACCAGACATCCGGAATCATTTATTCGAGTTCTTTACTCCACTCAGATGCTCGCAAATTACCCTTCTAAGGACCTGTTTACTTGTAGTTTATTTCTGTTTTATTTAGTTTATAAACCCTTAGTTTAATTTTTGTGCGTGTTTACTTGAAGATTGATTTAATTCTCTATGAGTTTATTCGGGTTTATAAACCACTCAAAAATAAACTTATCCGACCAAGGTTATTTTTGCTTGGATGAGTTTATTTTTGTTTAAAATCCGAATTTAATCTTGTGCTTTTTCAACCCGATATTCTTTGTTCATCTTTATGTACTCCCGTCGTTCTACGATTTTTGTAGGGGCATAAATGTATTTTGAATAAAAATAAACCCAAAAAATAAACTACAAATAAACAACTTTTATATATATATATATATATATATATATATATATAAATTCAAAAATAAACTATAAATATGTATAAACTTAATTTATAAACTCAAAAATAAATCAATATCCAAGCAAACAAGATGTAAGGCATCCTTATATAATTTAAAAAGATGAATCATAAGTAAAATAAGAAGTGTTGTGGTTTTGCGATGATGTAGATTAGAATAGTGGTGTGGTGGACTGGTGGGTGAGTGGACTTATAATCCTAGGCAGGAAGAAAGGTGGGCGATTTTCAGAGAAATTGTCAGCAATCTCACTCGTGTCATGTGCAAGTCCTCTTCTCAAAACCCCAGAATCTTGAGAAAGTTAATTTCTTGCAAAACTCGGAACTTACCCAACTTATTTTCGTGATCGTAGAAGCTAACGGGTGCAACAGCTCTCGTTTATGCTAATTTGACCACATCTTGGATACCCAGTTCACGTTTCTTCCCTTCTCTCACTTGATCAATCCCGGAGAGGCATTGAAAAACCCCAAATTGTAGCAGGTCACCGTAGTTGACCTGCACCTTCTGGCTTATGATCTCGAATTTGAAGCGTTTGTAGGTATGTGTCTTTCATAGGCGGACCTCAATGTCACTAATTTGTGGGATGCCCATACTAGAATGTGTATACTGTCTAGCCTGTGTTCGCTGGGCATGGAAAAAGTGCCTATATTCTGCAGGCAATGAAAGCGAGAATTGGGGCTTTGCATCTGCCCAAGAGTTTGAGCCTGTGCCTCGTCTTTGTAGGTATATCCTCTCTGTGTATGAGGATGATCTTAGGAATCCAGTTTGGGAACCCCCAGATGGGTACGGAATCAACCCTAATTGGGTCATTCTAAGAAAAGACCACAAAAATACTCTTGGAAGATGCACTTCTTATTTGATCTACCTTGATCATGATAACAGTGATATAGTTCTGGCCATTAGAGGATTGAATTTGGGCGTTGAGAGCGACTATGCTGTTTTACTTGATGACAAGCTTGGACAGGCCAAGTTTGATGGTGGGTATGTTCATAATGGGCTGTTGAAAGCTGCACAGTGGGTTTTTGACTCCGAGCACGAGGTGTTGAGGGGACTCCTCGAGGGGAATGTGGGTTATACATTGACGTTTGCGGGTCATTCTCTAGGGGCCGGTGTTGTTTCGTTGTTGGCAATAGTGGCAGTCCAAAATTTAGAAATGTTGGGAAACCCTGAGAGGAAAAGGATCCGATGCTATGCAATGGCTCCTGCTAGGTGTATGTCGCTCAATTTGGCAGTCAGATACGCTGATGTTATAAACTCTGTTGTTCTTCAGGTTAATATATTATGACGCTTCATACTGCTTGCTTTTGTTTCTGTGATTTACTAGATTGCTAACCTTATATTTAGGCTTATAAGCTTATAAGGGTTATTGGCTTAAGTATGTCGGATTGTAGAAGTCATTAACTTTGTGGCCGTTCATGATTATGATCCATGGATTGCACCTAGAGGTGATAATCTGATTGTTTTGAGTTTATTTACGATAGCATTGGGTTTTACATTTCATGGGTTCAATATTTGTTTTCATACCATCAAATACTGTTTTGATAGAACTTCTGGAATACATGCTAATGGAGATTTTGACAAGAATGATTTGGATTAGATCCTATTTCACAATTCTTTGGGTAGTTTTCTTAGCTGATGTTTGTCAATCTGAAAGTACAGATACAGAAAGTTGTTAAGGGTAATCATTTCAGCTTCCGCAGCCCAATATGCAGGATGATAAAGACTAAAGAGATCATTGCAATCCTATATCAATAATTGACATGCTAATGGAAAGCTTCTGATGTATGCATTATACATCTAAGTTCGTATAGATAACATGATGAACTTTCTTGAATGAGCAGGATGATTTTCTACCCCGGACAACTGCCGCATTGGAAGATGTGTTCAAATCACTTCTCTGGTAATACATATATTTAGTACGTTTTATCACCAATTTGTAGATTAGCCTTTAGTTTTTCTGGATGTGTATGATATGAATATAAGCAAAACAGAAGCACCGTGCTCTAAATCTTCTTGTATCTCTTCTCATCTGGGTAATTGTCATTAAGAGTCCTGCCTGTGAGAGATAATTATCGAAAGCTGCAGTTCGAATGGTACCTAAGATTTGAACTTTTTTCTTTTTTATCAAGATTTTGTCTTTTCAGCTGTAATGATGTCATTGAAGACAATGAGCTTCTTTAGTGACGTCTTATGAAATCTTTATTCAGTGTCCAGGCCATTTGATAGGCAGAAAGTTCAGAGAAAAAAATGCCTACTCTTGTCTCTATAGATTTGATTATATGGTGATAATAGTGACCACGGATTGATCTGTCAATATTGACAGTTTGCCATGCTTACTATGCATAATGTGCTTGAAAGACACGTGCGAGTTGGAGAAGAAGATGATAACAGATCCAAGGAGGCTCTATGCACCAGGCCGCCTGTATCACATTGTTGAGAGAAGACCCTGTAGGTAAGTAAGCTTGACAAGTTTTTCTCTGAATATGAAAAGATCTGTTGGGCTAAAACATGCTAACCATTGGTACTGGTTAGGGCTGCACATATTTGGATCGGACTGGACCGTAATTTACACTTTTAAATATTTTTGAACAGTAACTGCATACGGTGGACCGGACCGAATTTATTCCACACAAAAAGATAATTTTTGTAAGGAAAAAAAAAACCCAATACGGTCCGGACATTGGACCGGATCGTGGTGGGGTCCGGTCTGGTCCATGGACTGTTTCATACAAAAATGAAACGGTCCGGTCCGTTCTGGACCGTTTGAACAGCTCTAGTACTGGTTTGTTTTGTTGTAATCACTAATTGTGAATGTTGGTTTGGTATCAGAATAGGCCGACTTCCACCGGTGGTGAGGACAGCAGTCCCTGTGGATGGAAGATTTGAGCACATTGTGCTTTCATGCAATGCCACTGCTGACCATGCTATCATTTGGATCGAGAGAGAATCACACAAGGCTTTTCATGTAAGTTTCATGTACTTCCCCTGAACCTTGTTAGAAGCACGGAATTAGTGCCGCACATATTTGGACCGGACCGGAAATTACGGTCCGAACCGTAATTCACACTTTTAAAATATTTTTGAACAGGAACTGCATACGGTCCAGTCCAGATTTATTCCATACATTTTTTTAAAATTTTTTCTTTTTAATAAAAAAAATCAATACGGTCGGGTCTGATACTGTTTCATACAAAAATGAAATGGTCCGGACTGGTCCGTGGGTTTAGGGTCCGGTCCGGTCCGGACCAGTCCGGTCCGGACTGTTTGAACAGCTCTACCGGAATAGTTGGATCTGAATTTTGTTGGGTTTCAGTTAATGGTAGAGAAAGATCATATAATGGAGATACCATGGAAGCAAAGAATGGAGAGACAAGAGGTACTTGCGAGAGAGCATAGCCAAGAGCTCGAGGCAGCCCTTCAAAAGGCTTATGCTCTCGAGGTTCCTCACACTTCCCCACCCCCTTCTCGATATGGAACCTTCAATGAAGCATATCTTCAAGGAGAGCAGACTAGAAGCAGCAGATCGCGTGGAGAATCCTCGTTTTCTTCTTCCAAGAGGAGGAAGGAAAGCTGGGGTGAGCTCATTGACCGTATATTTGATAAAGACGAGTCCGGAAATATCATGATCAAGAATTCCAATGCCTCCCACACTTGAGAGAGTTTTGATCATCTTATTTAATCACTGTAACACTATCCATTCATTCAATTTGAAACTTACTGCAAGTATAAGCTTTGGAATGAGTTAAGAATTGTAAAACTAATTTTTATTCTTTCAAAATCAATTGATACTTGATGTACACACGCCCTTGTACAGTTCTAGAATTCAAGAAGAGCCTTATGAGGGGATTTTGAGTATATACGTCGATACAAGTATTCAATAACATGTATTTCTGGACAAGTATAAGACTCACTATCACTTCCTGCTGTGTTGTGTTTCGCTCTAGTGAAGTTCAAACAAAACTTCATCGTGAAGCTAGTGTACGTCACTAATTAAAATCAAAGGTCAAGATCTCTTATTAATTAAGGCTAATAAATAGAATATTAATTTTATAAAATAGAAGAACTAATGGTATCAAATAGGAAAGATAATATTATCAAAATACATACATTTATATGGTATTTTCAAATTTTATTGAACATATTCTCCATCCCTCTACCAATTAGCCATGCTTTTTAAAACTAACCTTATATTTCTTATTCATTATTTTTAAAAGATATTTGTTAATTAACTTCTTGAACAAACTGCAAACTACCTCTTCTGATTATTATATATTAATTATAAAATTTATTCTCCCTTTCTAATGTTATGATTTGTTTTTGAGAAATTACTTTGATTAATGAACATAAAACTACCTTGAGTTCTTAAATTTAAATAATATCATGAATATGGTTGGAAACCCTTTTACATTTTGTTAAAGAAATTAATATGCCCTTGATTAATAATTAGCTATTTGAGATACGAAGTAGAATATTTTTTTTAAAAAAAAATTACAAAAATTAAAATATTTGATTAACAGATAGCTAGATTAATTGAAAATTATCCAACTAAAAAATGTAGATAAATGCTATAAGGGAGGGAGGACAAGACGTTTGATGAGATTAATTCATAACTTAATTTATATGATTTTTTTTTATTCATTATCCTTAATTAACGAGAACTATACTTAGGGCGTAGACCCGAAGCTGTACAAGTTAATCAATTATTAAACCTAGCTGTACTAATTTGATTTTATTTTGTAGGAGTAGACCCGAAGCTGATTGATAGGGTCCCGAAGCTGATTGGAGGACAGGCTTATGAGAAGCGAGGTACTATCAGTTACACATAATCAATCTCCTTCCCTAAAGAATTACTCTCATTGCTCAAGGACAAAGCCTGGAGTGACGCTTTTGTTCATCAATATGGACAACTCGACAACATTTGATGTGTCATTGGTAAATGATCTCAACCTCATGTGCTGACACAGTTTGCGGGAGTTGAGGACAGGGAAGAGTACCACCTGACAACATTAAACGGAAACATTCAGAGTGAAGTGATGCTCCTAAATGGAGCTCCATTGAAGCTCAACAAGAAGAACGACATCCTGAGATGGGCCCCAAGCTTGTCAAGGCCTCTGACCCTCTCATTATTGTGCATCACTCCATGGTGTTTGTCACTGTACGAGACATACATCCATGCCCCCGCTTGCTAAAGATTTCAGGTTTTTGAGGATTTATGTTGGGTAAAGTACAACTTAGAGTGATTCACTTGTAGATTGCTTAGCTTTGTATGTAGAAAGATCCTAGTATGATGCTTGTTGTGTATTCTCATTCATTCATCCCTATCAAATTAGTGAATTTGTGTCTTACAAAACTCTTTTTAAATCATTAACTTATTACATGCTTGAGGTCTGGTACCTCACGTATCTAGTCACACTTAACCCTTGGTAAGAAGAGACTATTTAAAGTTCCAACTCATAAAAGGTTTAATACCTCACGTATCTAGTCACACTTTATTATTATAAAAAAAAAAAATGCTAAGTAGTACATACACGAGGATAACACGCCCCGATACGTCATCAAGAAAAATATTCACTATATCATCGCAACTCGCAAGCTGCAAATAATACATTAAGGTCAATAGAATAGTTTAACACCAAACTACCATAGTTAAATTAGTTGCTCTATTAACCTCATGGAAAGTATGATGACTTTGAATAACCCAATTTCTACTAATATAGTCATAACATCTATCAACCAGATTGAATAGGGGTGGTGGAGAGAGAGTGTGCGTTTAAGATAAATTATAGCCCATTAGGAATCACCGATTCACATCCCGTCTTTCAAGCAATCTTAAGACCATACCACCTCTTAGACAGTAAACATATCCCACCTCCAGCCAACAAAATTAGACAGTACTTATGCATCGTTACTTGTTGCGTACTTGGTTCAATAACGGAGATGCTAGCTAGTTTGATGACAACCAAGAGTCTTTCCAAAATTGGATATTGCAACCATCCTCGAGCACCCAATTCATTCCATAGTGATACTATTCCAAGTATAAGGAGCGGAGTGACGAGTGTAATCTTCTCTAATATACTTGCCAAGGAAAAAATTATGGATAAAGGCTATCATTATCCTGTAGCGTGCACCATATATCCTATCTTGCCAATGAGTGTTGCATTAAGAGTAGCCATATCTCTAATCATTCCCTCCTTTATCCTTAGGCCAACATAACTTCTTATACACAATGGTGTCAAGATTACTAGGTCTTTTTGTGTTTCAGGTTATTTGATCAAGAATTGAGCATCTATTATTATCGTTGTGATTCAAGTTTCTAAATTACTTTGTTAATCAATTATGTTGATGTTATGTTTTTCGTTTGTACTTGATTGGATCAACTTTGATCAAGAATTAACTTTTATATATATATATATATATATATATATATATATATATATATATATATATATATATATATATATAATTTTCTCTTAGCTCTTGTTGATCTCCTCCAAAAATTCTCCCGACTGGTCCTACTTGTTGGCCGACTTATGGCTATGTTGGTTGATCGAGTTTTGTTTTTATATTGTGTTATCACCACTATTATTCTATTTGTATAGTTTATATTTGGCCTTGCAATTAAAAATTCAAATCATTACATCAATCTCCTTAAATTCGGTTATCGTGACCATTTTACTACAATGGTCTTGTAATTATATACAATAACCGAGGCTCATGTTTCAGCCCCCGTCAGTTAACTTTTTCACCATCGTAAAGTAACTAAATACCTCCTTCAAACACTTTAGCTCAACTCTGAAACAACCCATAAATTTCATCCGATCACAATTTTGTTGGGTCTATTTACCAGAGATATGAGGTTCAAAAATAGCAATCACATCGAGGAGATGATTACACGGATTCTTAACCGCACGACGGAACCCACTCTTACAAGTTCCGAAGACATTCCACGTTAAGCAATTCACAAAAACTAAAATAAGATAGGTACCTTAAATCATCGACCAAAGTCAAATACTAGGTGTAATTTAATTACTACTGTTATAATAAAACAATAAATCTAGATATACTGATACAATGGGTCAGGGAAAACATATTTTGGGCCTATGGATTAATGGGCCCGGGTCGACAGGGGGTGCGGAGGGCGGAGCCCCCCGCGGAGGATTCTATCTATTTATAGAATCCTATCTATTTATAAGGAATTCTATCTATTTGTAGGATTCTATTATTTATAAGACTCTATCTATTAATAGAGGATTCTATCTATTTATGGTTATAAATAGATAGGTGTAGGGTTATATTCATTATCCACCAAAGCATATTGAAAACCATAGCTGCAAGGTTTGTGCAACAAAACCACAAAACGTTTTGTCTTCTTCTCTCTATTTCTGAAGTAACTCGTTGAAAGATCACAACAACTACTTAGCTTTCTACCTAAAGTATCGTCACTCATTTCTTCATCAGAAGGTACCTAGTCATATCAAGGGAGGACCCAACATTTCCTATCCCATCTTTTCTCCCACCAGAACATGCCGGTCCTTGTTCCGTTGTTTCATGTGAAATTGTGTGATCGGCTTGGTCGCCGGAAACGTCCATCATACATTGGATATAGATTCTCGCAAATCATTCCTTGATTAAAGTTTAGCATTCTTGGGTCGATAGTGACTGAAGTGGCTAAACCTCGAGCCATGGACCCAAGAATGGCTTCATCGTACGATTGAACAAGCACACACCTCTTCATAATGAGAACTCTCCCAAACACAAACCAAGGGTCACCGTAAGAATCAATAGCAGTTCGTTCTCATTCTTAAACTTAGCTACACCACTTCCACGACTCCGTGATTTTCGTTCCATTACCGGAAAACCAAGAACCTTAAAGACTATAGATGTCTTCCAAGCATTCAACAATATCTTGTCTGATAAAGACGAGTCTGGCAATATCATGATCAAGAATCTTGAGGACTTCTTCCTTGGTGTGCATATTAAATCACTGTACCACTATCCATTCATTCAATTAGACTGCAAGTATAAGCTTTGGAATCAGTTGAAATAGTAAAGCTAATTTTTCATTCTTTCCAACCCAATTGATACTTCATGTACACACGCCCTTCTACACTTTTAGATACAACAAGAGCCCGAGCGCTCTGGCTTGGGTGTTGGCATCTTCCATTACTGGCTTTAATTGGATAGCACCCTGGGTCAGATACTTGCCTTAACTTAAGAAAAGAAAGATAATTACGAGAAAATAAATGCACAAACATATACTCGAATGATTTAAGCACCGGCTACGGCTAGAATGTACTGCTTGCTCCCTTTCCTGAAGCTAAACCAAGAGATCAAGAACTGCTTCTCCTGAAAAGAGAGCACATGTGTCAATTTTCGGAATTTTCTAATTAATCACAATCAACTCTAAGCTAATCACTCCACGGATGCTTGATAAGGTAACATTTCAATAAAATTCATCATGGAAATAATCAGTTCCAGACACAATAATGCATCCTCAGTCATATGATAGTGACCTGGATCGTAGGAGCAAATTGAATGGAAGTGTTACAGTGATTAAATCAGTTCTAGTCTATTGGTGCTTTTTGTTTGTTTTTCCCCCTTCTTTTGACGGTATCCGTCTACCATTTTATGGTCTTTCGATATACTAGATATGTCTAAAAGATTGAACCACTTTACTTTATCTAAAAAAACACTCCACAAAGCTTACAAACGGAGGAGGAAAAGCACCATTAAAAATTGCTTCATTTGGTGCAAACAACTTATGTATTATTAGACGACTAAAAGAGATTATAATCAACAAGTAGCAGGTAAATCAAATAAAAGGCTGAACATGAAAGTGATAATTACCATGCATTCTTTTGACGAATCTTTCGAACTCCATGAATTTCTGGGTTTCCATGAGTACGGGACTGAGTCTATGGTATGCAAATGATACCATATGCTTCCCATCTGGATGATTCAAGGGTTTTGCATTGTCTAGTAACTTGTTATAGTCGTCTCTATCATGGCAGGGAAGAGGATTTTCACTAGCAATTGGAACAGAAGAGTCCCAAGCAGCATTTAGAACCTGAAAAGACATAGTAACAACGATGTTGACTTCATTAATACCTTTCAAGTAGATAGTGAAGGATCACTGGTGTTGCAACACTTTCCCCGGAACTTACTTGCCATGACAATCCCTCCCGATCAGCAAGTGCATCCAAGTAATCATCTTGCTGATGGAGCATGCCCACTTCAGCAAATGTGAAGTTGAGGGTGACTCCATGCTTCTTCAACATTGAAATCACTGCACCATAACCATCCCGATTGCAAGGGTTATGAAATCCAGCAGTTAACTCGGCAGCATGGCTGGCTGTCTTGTACCACCAATGTACCCCTGATAGCTGCTCAAATACAAATGCAGCCAGAAGATAGATTGAAAAATATCAGGGAATTCCGTGGATTCAAATTTTGGAGGTTTTCAAATATTTAACAAAAAAAAAAAGAACAATCACAACCAGCATCAGTTTAAACAAGACTCAAGGATAACTGAAGTTTCAGATTGCATACATCAGTTATATAACATACAGTTCAATAAGACTGATGAGAAAAGAAGCAAAACACAAACTTTTTACTCCCACTATGCCAACATTTAATACCAGAAATAATTTCTTCCAAACGATACACTGCAAAGCACTACCTAATCCTCATACTTGAAAGCTTGAAATATTAATTATAATCACTCTACAATTATGAATAAGGAATGTGAGATCCAAACTACACAGCTTGGTTTAAAAGATGTGAAGACTACAAAATACTGTTTCTTAAAATATTTAATCAAAGCAAGTAACATATATTCGTTGTGATGTAATACTAATTCTACAATGAAGGTTCACATAAATAGCCTAATACCCAAAATCATTAATAGATCCCACTAACCTTGGCTGCAATGCATGTTTCTTCAAAAGCGAACTTGGCCAGCGAGAGTACTCGATCACCATGTTCAATCAGAACCTGAGAATACCAGCTAAGAAAGAATCTACCATAATACCCATCATAATCACCTCCATTACAGAAAAATCCAGTTTCATGCGGCTGAGAACTATAGGAACCAGCATTATCAGGACCCCTAGCCCAAAATGAATGCCCCCTAGCTTGTGCTGTGCTTTGTAGGCTTTTCGACAGATATTGGTCATAACACTGCCACAAAAGAGGGAATAAAACAGGATGAGTGCAGGAGGCTCTACACATGCAAGGTCCCAGACAGCCCAGCATTACTGCATCAAAAGTGTACTAGCATGCTGCACAATCAACTGCTGCTACGCATGGAATGGCAAATCAACTCAAATAAAGCCTGTTAAGGAGAGAACTAATTCACATTTTTAAGAAAACTATACCATGGACCAGAATGAATTTGTCCTCCACACACGGAAATAGTAATTTGCAAGAACAATGCTATGTTTCCTAGGTACTTGCAAAAATGATGAGCTGGTGTGAAATTTCTAACCAGAATACATTTTCACTTCAAAAATTTTATCAAAATCATTAATTATTTACAACTATGCCATACCAACTTACAGGTGTTTTTATAGGCTTTTGTCTCCATCCAGCATTGACCCTCTCTAAGTTATAGCTATACTTCTTTGACTTAATATATGCATTCAAAAATTTAGAACAAGAATGGAAACAATTTCTATAAAACCCTTGCAATTTGACAAAATATTAAATCATTGGCATGTTTGTCCATGTATGATCAGTGCATTGCAAAATTATCAAATTATGTCTGAGAGAAACCATCCTTTTCGGTAGTGAAAGCAACCCTATCAAATCAAGTCCGAGAGAAACCACCCTTTTCAGGAGAGAAAGTACTGGCATTGCAACTATTAAGAATCAGTCGAAAAACTAACCTGAAACTCTCCAATGCCAGGATATCTCCAGCCATGTTTCACTGGAAAGGAGGGATATCTGAGCTCTCCAGAAGGTCCAAGTCCAATTTGGATCATCGAAATAATGCCATCTTCGAAGTACTCATCAAACTCTGCCCGGAAGCTTCTCATGTAGTCAAAGTATACCTAACCATTTAACCATGAGCACACAAAACAAATTTAGATTAAGTCATTGATTAAACTTGCTATCCAGTATTTCTCAGAAAAAAGGATGTAGAGAGATACGTACTTAAGAAAATATTATTTTCATTAAATGCAATGTGGCATAATTGTAACATTATACGGAATGAAAAAGGAATCAAGACTGAGCTACAAGTTATATCAAATAGTTTATAGAGGGTTGCACTAGATGTTGTACCTCCACAGCTGTTCGACCTCGTAACACTCTTTCCTTGTCAATACCCCAAGAGAGACATTCAGGATTATGTCTGCCCTCTTTATCGGTGAAATATATGTTAGGATTGCTCCGCCCAATTTCTGCAACCCAATGGGGCAAGGGAATACAAACGTCATCACCAAAGTTGCCTCCACACTCATGAAAGGACATCACCACCTGCACCAGTTGAATCAAATACACTACCAATCAGATTTTTGTGAAAAAGAAGAAAAAAAGGATATAACATTCTGCAACATGTACCGAGTACACAGTAATTAAAGAAAATATCAATGCTTAATATAAGCATATTGTCATGATACACACATGCACAAGTGGAACAATAGACAGCTCATCATTTGTTTATTAGTCATCTCCCTTATGTGGGGTTTGAGTATATAATGTGATAGACAATAGTGGACTTAAACTATTAAAAAACTTATTTGCAGATCAGTAAGGAATTAGTATACCAGGTAAAAAAAAGGTTAGGGAAAGTAAAAAAAAGACTGATTGAGCTTCTTGGACAAGTATATAAGACTCTGTTGCTTCAGTAATACCAAGTACCTAGACACACAAGGATATGTTCCAGCTGAAGAATTTGCAACATTCTCCCTTGTCGGAGTGTCTACACTACACATTATGATACTTGGTTCAAAAGAATGGGCCAGGATAATGCCTCCTTCCGAACCCAACAAGAAATTGGTAAGGGACAAGAAAACAGATCGTTGTCACCTAATTCGGTTCTACCTTCAACCATTCCAAGTTTTCCAGCATTATACAAAATTAGAAACAATATGACTAAAATCTAGAGCACCTCTATGTCATCAAAAATTAGAAGAGTGCTAACTAATAGTAAGGAAAAAGGGATGAAATATTGATTTTCTGCAAGCATACCTGTAGCTTCAATTTTAGATCACGGACAATCTGAAAGAGCCTTTTGTAACCATTCCAATTATAATCCTGTGGGGCATGTGCTTCTACAATCCCCCACCAACAATCAACTATGACACCATCAACACTGGCTGCTTTTAATATTCGTAGCTGCTTGAACAGCCCATCTGGATCAACCAGCTCAGATTTCATATTAATAATCCCCAACTGTGTCAAAGTGAAAAAATGGTACTTCAAGCATGTCATATTTCTTAATTGCATTGCAAAGTAATGAGAATAAAAATAAAAATATAAAAATAAATAATTTTCATGTCAAATTTCTTAAAAACCAATTTTTTTCAAATTCCACAGCAAAAGAAATGGTAATTAATGATACAAAAAAAAAAAAAGTGATATCAAGAAAAGACTTTTGACAGAAAGAAATTGCAGAAGTCTCTTTTTTTTTTATGGAAAACCTTGCAAGTAAGGGAAAATTAAAATTTTAACAAGACATGATAAAATCTTACAGGAAGCACCACGTATACTGGGACATAAGCAGTGCCAGCAAAATCACGCTCTTGCAGCTTCAGTGGTATGCCAATAACCTATCATGTTGACATCAAGACGATTGTAACAATCAAAAGTCACACAAATAGGCAAAGCTGATCAGAACCAAATATAAATTGGCAAAAGTTGTGATAAAGTAAGGTGCTTCAGCTATGTTGTATGCCTTCATGAGAATTAACAGTAATTCATCTGACGCGAATCAGCACAATTTCTTTTAAAGCTTTAATGATGGTGGCCTCATGAAAAAACAAAACGAAAAAACTTTTCAGAAATATTTTTTGTTTATATTGAGATACCAAATGATCTTGTCAGAAGCCGAAATGATAATATTGAATACTAGAAGAAACTTCTAGCATTCGGTGACAAAATAAAATCTCAAGAACATCGAATCTAGTTTAGTTCTTGGAAGAGAAAATTATGTAACCATCAATGCCCCAGAGAAGGTTCTTGTTTGTTGAAAATTAAAAAAATAGTATGAAACGTAAAAGAAACATGATTGTGAGGTAAAAAGAGCATGATTACTCACCTGCTTGTTATGAACATTATCTATGGAGCTGTCAATACAGGGGTGGCTCTCCCTGCCTTCTCCTCTATCACCAACTTTGGAGGACACCTGACCATGTGATCCAGTGGATACATCAAATACTTGTGAAGTGGGAGTAAAAGCACCTCTCATTTGGGCCATTTGGCATATGTTGTACTCCTCCGTGATTTGGTAACCAGAAGAAAATTCTGCCAAAGAAGCAGAAAGATTCTGCTGTTGAGGCACCATAATTGATGTTGATGTGGCTGCTTGGACTGAAGCACTGCCAGAAGGCCTATTACTCTGATAAGAATAGAGAAGAGCACAAAAATAAAACAGATTCCCATTAATAATTAGAAGACAAGAATTACTGGCCATGAAAACACAAATAAGAAAAGTATCAAGGGAAAAATAACCACATTTAGAAGGTGCCAAAGATTACATCGTAACACTTGCACGGCTAAAAAGGTGTTAAAGAGATAACTCAATTTGTGGCAAATATTTCCAGGGAAGTGCATTGACAATTTACATAGAACCAAACAAATATTAAAATCCCAATCAAGTCTAGCATCCCTGACAGAACACCAAATACAGCAAACATAACATTTGCTATCTCACATAAGGCAGCAAACCATTGGCCATAATCAGCAACACCCTTAGAAGATTAACTTGCTGTAAGAAAATTATTCATACACATCTCTGTCATATCCAATCAGATCCCACATACCTGAGTTTTTGAAGGGAAAGATGTTCCATCCGGAAGCACAACCCAACCTGCCTCCCGTGCCAAGGCTGCAATTACGTCATTGATATCAGCTCTTACCCGGAGATTATAGTTTCCATGTTTTCGAAGGCCTGCCAAGATCCTCGCAGTTATAGCCCTTCTGTGCCTCTCTCTCAGCTTTGTTCTTTCCTTCTCCTCAACTGGTCTAGACCTACGGGCACCCCCTCCGTGAGAGCTCGACTGCTGTTGAATTTGAGAGTGTTGTTGAAACTGATTGCTGCCATTTGTTGCAATACCTCTATCTGTATTAATCATCATGGGAGATGCGTTATTTTTATCTTCGTCGTCATCTTCTTCTTTTATATCCATCCCCATATCCTCATCATCTTCTTCTTCGCTTGTTCCAATCAACTTTTGCATCTCTGTTGCCATATTTCTCTTGCCAATGCTACTAGCACCTTAAGTACAATAGAATTTTTATTTTAAAGCACGTACAAAATCACAAAATAAGTCGAGCATAATATCTAGAAACAGTGAGATGAGTTCACAGTATGGAACTAGTAAAGCGACTTGCAAACCATTGATTTAACATATATAGAAGCACACTGAAAATAAAACTAAGCAACAAAATTTCCAATGTGTGAATTTTAATTTTTCATCAAGCTTACAACATAATATATCATCTATGTTACTCCATGGCAGTTCTTCCTTAACAATAGGCTAGCAAATATTTGAATTATCCATATTGACAAAAATAATACAAAAGAGTATTCTTAAAAATGTACTATAAGGAACTCTGACAGAAGTAGAGCTCTAAATCAGGAGCAGTTGTGTTCATACATAATTTTCCAAGTGTTTTGGCATGACCAATGAACATTTGGCTCAAAACAGGAAGGGAAAAAAAAGCAGTAAAGAAACAAACTAGTGATAGCCGCATAATCCAGGAACAAATTAGTAAACATCCTAACATACATTACAGAAAATCAGTATAATAAGAATAATAATCAACACTAAATTAGGCATAACCGATCTTTTACAGCCTGAGACTTCACCATAACTCAGTCTCCATAGCAGATACACTGAACTCAACGGTCAGAGTAACAATGTGCTCAAAATTCTGACCTCTAAAAAGGAAAATGTCAAAAGAAAGATAACCTAAAACTTGCTTAATCTCAACACAGGTATGCATAAACGGAACTAGTGAACGTATGATCTTCATAACAACCACATACGTAACCCTTTAATACAAAGAAGAAGCAAAATTCACCTCATTTTGGGGACTGGTCTACTTATTACCAGCTCAAGGGATCTCCACTCACGGGAAGAAATATATACATTCCGGCGAGGAGCCACCGGAGCTAATGAGAAATGTCACTATGAAGTGGACACGGAGTTGCAGATCAAGGGGGTTTCCGGCGGAATGTCCGGCGACGAGGGAGAGGATAAGCGTGCGAGCATCCGAAGGGGGCTAGGGTTTCGCGCGTGTGAAGGGATGAGAAGCGTGCGAAGTGTGGTAAAGGAATTAGAGGCTGGCACGGATGGGACTGCGTGGGAGCATGCGAACCGCGTGCCATTCTCACGCATCTCACGTGCATGCTCAAAGATCTCATCGCATGCTTTTAGTGTTGCAGTTGGGTTATGATTTGTGGTTTTAGGGTGTTTTTAGTATGGTTTTGGGTTGTTTTTTTTATAGAGGAGATTGTAACGATCACGTTTTGAAAGCATGTTAAGTATGAGTTTTTTAGTTTTCGGTGTGTTATGGTTTTGTAATTTTAAAAAATCATAATCCAATGTAATCAAATGATCACAACTACAAATTTAATATACTAAATACATTCTTAAAATATATTTTTTTAAATTTTGGTTTTTTTTTAATAGAGTAAAATACACAAAACCATCTCTTATAACCTCAACTTATCAATTAACCACCTCTTATTATAAAAAGTTACAATTACCATCTATTCAAAAAAATATCATTTTTTTTGTCATGAGGACCACGTAAATTTATTGAGTAAACTACACAAAACCACCCTTAATAATCTCTCTTTTATAATAAACCACCCTTTATAAAAAATTTAGCATAAAACCACCCATAATACTCATCTATTTGCAATAAATCACCCCTCACAAATTTATTTGCATAAAAGCACCCTTACTTTGTAAATATTTGCAATTAACCACCCTATATAAGTTAAAATTACATCAACTAATTTAAAATTGAAACATAGACAAGGTAAATTTTTATTATTTATATTAATATCATAATTTGTTTTAATAGTTTGGTTAAATATTACGCTTTATAATAGAAAATAATTATAAAATAATATAAACAACCACCCATATACACCAAAAATAAATTCAATTTTTTAAAATTACTAACTCGTATAGAAATTATAGCCTACACAACCGATTCTTATACGGTCTTGACTCTCAACTCCGACAAAATTGATGATTTGGTTTTCGAATTTAACTTTTAAATTAAATAACTTGTAAATTGCTTTAATCGACCAATAATCATGTTATTATAACCATTTTTCATCTTGGAAAATCCTAAAAAACCAAAAAGTTATAGGTTAAAAAGTCTCAAAATAGTTATTGAAAAATTGCAATAAAAAGTTTAAATTTTTGAAAAAAACTACCACAAAACAATTCGGATAAAAAAAAATGTAGGTTTAAGTTTTTTTTTCATAGTTTTTATTTAGTTTACCAGGCGATAATTTATGAACAAGTTAGTAATTTAATTTTGGATTATTTTTGGTACATGAAAATAATTATATTTTTTTAATTAATTTCCATTATAAATTCTAAGACTTAGTTAAACTATTGAAACTACCTATGATATAATATTGATAATGAAAATTTATCTTATTTATTATTTAATTTTAAATTATTTAATGTAATTTTTATTATTATGGAGGGTTAATTGCAAATATTTATGCTAAAAATTTTATTTTATTTACTTTTATTAACTAAAAATAATATTATATTTTTAGTCCCTTCTTCGTAGCAACTCCTGAAACTCCAATTCACTTAGGGTGATTATCAAGGTGAATTTATGTATAAACAATTGTTTCACAATCCCAACCTTCAGACTCATCATTAATTTACTCCACAAACGTCAACCTCAACAATCTTTTTCTTCATTTTCTCATATTTCTTTGCATATTCTACACATCGTCTAATTAAGCATAAGCATTGCCACATAACACCTAAGTTGGTTTATCTTCATAGTTCAATAAATCAGTTGGCGTCTTGTAGTTGTCATAAAGCACCGACTCATCTATTTAAACTCGGAGAATCTCCTTCTTGACGAGAATTGAAACTTGGAAGTCTGTAAGGTTGGGCTCGATGAGAGACTTCACACACTTAGTGGGATTGTTTTATTTATCTTAAACGCGAATTATATGCCGTTTAATGACTCGAATTTAATGGTGATGTACCCAAAAATGCACAATTGAGAGTTCCAGTGTCCAAAATGGACTTTTTCGGAACTAAAATTCCTCCTATATCACCTCTTGGACACTAATCCTGAAACGAGAATTACAATTGACGAGACCATGAACAATATGTGTTTCAAAAAAGATCTAGAGGACATATTTCAAGGAAATGAACTAAACAACACTTAAAAGACGAAGAAGCCTCGCAATCGCATCCTTTCCTTTGCTCCTGGTTGCTTAATTTGTTCGATTCCTCAGACGGACCTCTATCCTCGACTTGCTCAATTCGTCAATAGAGAAATCGATGATAGCATATAAATGGAGAATTCAACTGTTAACCTTGCCCTTTGAGAAATCGATGTTATAATAGATGAGGGCCTCCATCTTCGCTAGTGTAAGGACAAGAATGAAATTGTATTTCTACAACCCTCTAAAAAACTCCATAAAATCTTGTCCGGTGAGATTCTCAAAAACCAGTTATAACAACTCTCCAACCACATTCTGAAACCGCTACATTGAAAATTGTAGCCCTAACTAAACATCATTATACAAATTCAACACCTTAAAATCAGTCAAAATTTTCTGTATCACTGATACGTATCTCTCTTGTATTCACGTGATTAGTGAAATTTGTATTGTTTATTATTTTTCTCGTAAAGTACTAACATTTTAATCCTTATTTTTTTAGTTTCGACCAATCACATACAAGAAATACATATATTAATAATACAAGAAATTTTAATTGCCAATAAAACTGAATCTAATAAAAATCCCTCAACCATATAACTAAACATGGCCTTAATGTTCAACTTCTTCATAATGTTGAAGATTTTATATCCAATCCTGAATACTATCGTTTCATGGTAGGAAAATTAAACTTTCTCGCCAATATAATACATCAGAACATTATCAGTTTGGTACCGTCGTGACATTAGCTAAACATGTTAATGTATCAACTAAGTACATGTTCAGTTTGAATTATCATATCCACAAATTACACAAAAATGAATAATAGGTACCAAAGCACGAATCCTTTCGATGCGCTTGTTAGTCTTAATGAATGCCTCAAACATATGGGGATATAAACAAAAATTATCTATATTCAGATATGAAGGGTTGAAGATATGGTGTGTTCTAAACAAGTTTGATCTAGTCATCCTCTCCGTTCCTCATGGACTTGTCTGCATCAAGAACATCATCGATCCACGAGACGAGGTTGTAGGCGAGACCTTCGAGCACTCTAGAATAGCTCTCGAGGATAGCCTGACCAACATCCTACGTATACGACGAATTAATTAAAAAGAATGATAATTAATGAGCGTTTTTAAAGGCACGGCGGAAGAATTCACAATTGCAAGACTAATCCGGGAACCGTGACCGTCACGATTACGGATTCTAAAACCGTGACAGCCTCGGTTTCCGAAATCGTCATGACATTGTGAACTTTACCGTCGTACTTGTACTTAGTCATTCCGTAATTAATTAATAAGTTGGAAAGTGAAAAGCAATTAGAGATAGACATATATATACTCGATTGAAATGGATCTTGCAGGTGTCGAGTGTAGTCTGAGAGAGCTCAGGGAAGCGATGCTTGAGGCAGAAGAGTAGAGTCATGGCCCTATCGGAGAGCACGTGGTTCTTGTCGTTGCGGTCCACTTCCGACACCACAAGATCTTTCATGACGTTCCAGGACTTAGACTGAGCCATGCCCCCGGCTGCCTTCCTTCTCCACGTGTACATGGACGCCTCCACCTTGTCTGCCAGCTCGAGGGCCTCGTGCTCCGACACTATCTTGATGGTGTCGAGTAGCTGCTCCGGGTAGAAAACCTCTGCGTTGTACATGTACTTGTATATGGCTTCTCCCAAGCATGCTTTTCCACTCTATATATAGACACACAAGTAGAGCAACATGTTTAGACAAATACTCCATTCCGTTCTCAAAATTTTATTGATATGCTGTAATTTTAAAAAAATTTACAGAAAAGAATGGTCAAATGTGTAGAGTTTTATATGAAAATAATAAATAAAAGGATCATAAGATTATATTTATGAAAAGTTAAATATTAATAACACTAGTTAAGTAACTGTAACTTGTGCGGTTTCTTTTTTTTTTTTTTATCATTATAAAACAATATTTACATAAGCTAATTATACGTTAAGTTTTTTTTTCTATCTATAAAGAAATAGTAATATGAATACGCTAACACGTTTAAAAAATAATTAACACGAATTAGAGATATAATATTTATATAAATTTACAAATTAATGTGATATATATATCGAACCAAACACAATTATAATTATTTTAAGGAAATTTGATTAATAATAATCAAGTTAGAGAGATCTATAACAATTGAGTTAGTTAATGTTAAAATTTAAATTTAAATTATTTTACTTTTAAGTTAACTCTAATTAATTTTAAAGGAATGAAAATTTGTAATCATTGAGGACTATTGATGTTAAATAAATTGAAAAAACGCTGACGTGATACTCTTTGAAACTAACACGTATGTAAAATTGAAGAGGTATTAGTAACATATATAGATTTGTAGATTTGTAATGTCGAATATTATCGATTAAAAATTTGAAAGTCTAATATATTAGAAAAATTAAAAGTGAAGGTATAATATTTATAGATATACTATAATTTAAAATTTTTGAATGAGAATAATGGTAAATAAAGAGGTTATATGAAAATAGAAAAAAATAATTTTAAAAGTAAAATATAATAATAAATAAGGGTCATAAAATTATATTTATGAAAATTTTAAATATTAATAACATTTGTAATCAATCAAAATTTTAAAATTCTATAGTAAAGAGAACCAAAGTATATATATATGTATATATATATATATATATAAAGTGGGTAATTACCTTTGGTAGGTCTGCGATGAAAGACTCTGGGACTTCCATCTCATTGAGGACATTATTGTTGATAGCCATGGCGGCTTTGTGGATCTGAGAAGCGCAGTCGCGCTGGTGTCTCAAGTGTTTCCTAGACCTCTCGGAGAGGCCACCGGAAGGGATCCAAGGAACCGGCAGCCACCATTTGTCGTCTTTCCTTGAGACTACCTTTCTGAATGAGTTGACTCGCGATGATTGTCTCGACATGCTCTTCTGTTCCATGTAGGAGAACTCTGTTTCCTGAAAACTCTCCAGTATGTCCTGCACAACCACCACTACCAGTTGTGTTACAGGAGTGGTTGAGTTATGATATTGTCGATGTGGGATTGGAGTGTATTTAACTTACTAGGAGCATTCCATCGAGTTTTCTCAAGGCAGGAAGGTTCATTTGAATATCTGGTCTTATTCTCACCTTGAAGTAATTAAGTGCAATTCAGATGTAAGGTAAGTTATGGAATTGAAAATTGAAAGTAATTAATTAAGGAAAAATGGTACTTGAGGATCTGTGTCGTCTTGAATGAGCTCCGGGGATGGGTCGACAATGTAATCGCAGAGGGAAAGAAGACAATCCATCTCTCTTTTCCACATCAGCTTCTTCTCCGGTTTCATTGGTTCTAGCCTTAGATTGTTGCCGAATATGGTCGCTGCAGTTTTTTAATATGTAAGAGATAGAAGGGCAATCGAATTAATTGGGGATTAATTATATTACCATAGAGATTAGTGATGGCATTAGAGATTGATACTGCTGTGCAAACTCCTTTGCCGCTGCCGGACATGTCTTCTCCGAGCAGAAGCTTTGAAAATCTCTCCTTCATCATCTCAACCTCTGTATCAACGGAGTCAACATCATCCTCGCCCTCGCTGTTCATCATCGCAAACCTCGAAGGGGAAGCTAGAGGAGGCGTCAATGGCCGGGGTGGTCTCGCCGGAGATGCCCCCTCCGAGCAGCTATCCGTTAACCCATCGGAAAACATTGACTTCGACGAGTTTGTCCTACCATACCCGCCGTACGATTCGTCGATGCTCAACGGAGACTCATGCCAGCTCTCTCCCATTTCAAAGACCTTCTAATTGTTGCTATAATCTTCCTTATTATCTCATCATCAGTATTTTCTTGATAAACCACGAGGAGTTTTGGAAATTAGATCAACTCACTACAGGAAAGAAGACGAAGGTTTCAACAATTAAGATTTTTTTATTTTTTATTTTAGAAAGAAAACTATTTCTTTATCTTTTTGGAGAACATGCAGGAGTGTCTGCTTAATATTATATTCATATGTTAACACAAAATTATTATGCTTCCAAATTCAAATCATTAAATTTATTCTATCATTTGTGTAATTATGGGCAACAACAATCAATTAGACTAGTATTTATAATATTTTCATATATATGGACAAGGGTGCCACACCTAGAGACAAGCAAAAGGAATGGAAATAATCTCATTCCATTTTAGCAAAGTGATGCTTGGTTCCCGTCGCTCGTATACGAGCAATGGTCAAGAGATACAAACTCATCTACAACGACGTTACGTTGATTTCCCTGCATGTTTAAAAAAACTAATTGAATAATTATTCATCAACTTTTCAAATTTTGGTTTCTAATTACTTATTTAAAATTTTATTTTTATTTAATCAATTGTTAAAAATTAAAATAATGAAATTTTATTTTTATTTCCTTTTTCTACTGTCAAGAAGCCGTCAAGAAGATTTTTTGATAGTTTTTGGACTGTCAACAAGTCTTCTTGATAGCTTTTGGACTATCAAAAAGTTTTCTCGACACTCCAAATGTTGTCAACAAGGCTTTTGACAGTTTCATGACCACCAACAAGGCTTGTTTGATAGCTTTAGTAGTGTCAACAAGCTTTCTTGACAACTTTTGGATTGTCAACAAGCCTTCTTGACACTCCATATGTTTTTAACAAGGCTTTTGATAGCTTTTGGACTGTCAACAAGACTTTTGACAACTTCTGTACTATCAACAAGCCTTCTTGACAACTTTTGGACTATTAACAAGCCTTCTTGATAGTCCAAATGTTGTCAACAAGGCTTTTGATAACTTATGTACCGTCAACAAATTTTCTTGACGGTTTAGAGATTGTCAACAACCCTACTCCTGACACCTCTGAATTGTCAACACGACTTCTTGATAAAAACCAAACAAAAACCATATATATTCAAGAATTTAAGAATAATGAGACATGTGTTGCTATCGTTCTTATAATTATACACAAAAAACATCCAAATCTTATGTTCTTAGCTAAATAACACAATGTGCTACTCTCGATCTATCGTAACACTTATGAAAAATGTGTTGTTGTTCGTTTGTCTCTACGCGTCAAGAACAAAAAATGTAAGTTATTTGAGCTCCAACCCTTGTTTGTAGCTTAAGTGGTTGTATAATTCAAAAACGAGTAACAATATAAATAAAGCCACTAATGAATTACAACTCACTATTATATTACCTATCCACATTATATAATACTAAGTGCATACGCATGCGATGAACGCGTTACAAACGTATGTGATGCACACTTTTTTAGGTGCGAAGTTACTAATCCAAATGCTAAAATCTTGTATATAAGTTCTAATGATTTAAGAGACTAAATAGAATAGTGTATTATAAATAAGTTAAATTATAAAAGTAATACTAAGTATATACAAAGACAATCATCTATCACACTATTATTCTTATTTTTAAATCTTCTACAATTAGAACACTAGATCCAGATAAATCATCGTCAAAATAAAAACTCTCGTCTCAATTCATCTCCATTAACCTTTAGTTACTTGTAATGAAGAATGACTGAACAAACTTTGCCTATAGATAGGTAAATTTTTTTTTATCGGGATAACACATGAGAAAATTGTGTTATCATGTAAGAATACTTGAAAGCAATAACTATATCCTTGACAATGAACTAACGGTGAAAGTATGACTTTTAGATTGTATAGAGAGATCAAGCAAAGGGAAAGTATGACTTAAGCTATTAATATATATATATATATATATATATATATATATATATATATATATATATATATATATATATATATATATATATATATATATATATATATATATATATATATATATATATATTCAGTGACCTTGTAGTTCGTATTTATGTTAGAAGACAAAATCACAAGACTCGTAACCTCCTGCTAATCCACTTACATTATGAATAGTAAAACCTATGTGAACTTACATCAACATCAGGAGCAATCTTCAAGATGCACCACAACTCCTTTATCTCTATTCTCCGTTGTGACGTTGATGTTGTATAATCGCTAGATACAACTTTTTGGGGATATTAGAAGTTGCCTCACCATTAATCTCCTCGTACTTCTCTTCACATTGAGGGTCATTTGGTTTAAACTCCGAAAACGGAAACGGAATGAAAACGAATCTAGTCCATACGTACACTCTTGTTCATGAAGTTGTTGGGAATCATTTCTTGTGGTTTAAACTAATTGTAGTAGAATTTGATTAGTTTTAATACCCTATAGGGTAATAAAGTAGGGGAAACAAGTGCATTTTGCATGAAACCAACCGGAATGATTCAATAAACAAGGTACGTATGTGGACTAGATTCGTTTTCATTCTGTTTTCGGAGTTACAACCAAACGGGAGGCGAGTGTAAAGAAATTATATGATAATACGGACATCAAACATGTTGCTGAGTTATAAGATTCAAAGTATAACCAAAATATGAAGTGGAAAATTTGTTTGGCTTACACAATTTGGCCATACACAAAAGTCTCCTTGAAATGTACCAAGTTTTCCATTTTATTAACATGAAACAATATATTCTCTGCTCATTTTTTTGCTTCCCTCTCTTGATAATGTTTCTCGGTTTTTATATACGGGTGCTAAAAATTTCTTCTGTAAATTTATTTTTTTATATGACTAACAAGTTATAGTTTCAACAAGTTATTGCTTAGCACAAACTTGTGCTTGTCTAATAGGAAAATTACAAGTCCCTTAAAAACTTTCAAGTCCCTTATCATAAACTTGCGCCTTTCTAACAAGAAAATTACAAGTCCCTGACGAAAGATAGATGTCTTTATATTAGCATAGTAGTATTGCACTAACACGACATGAAAACAATGTTTCGTTCTCCACAACAATCTAAAAGAATTCATGTTAACTTACATGCAACCTCGCAAGATAGACGCCTATACAATACGAGGTCGATGTCTTTGTATTAGGCATAGTAGCCGGCCTAAGCAACGAAGTTGTCAACATAAATAGAGAGAAAATAAGTAGAAGCTAAAAAATACAGGTTTGACAAATGTGTTTCAGTATCACGGATCCAATTCAACTAGCCTCATAACGATCTAGAACCTCCAAGGTAGCCTCATGTGGAACTTTAATTGCTATCAAATGGACGTTCACAGTGCGTTCTTGCATAGAGATAGACAAATGTGTTTCAATATCACAGGTTTTTTGTTATTGTAATATCTTTTTGGAGCAGACCTCTTAACAAACAAAGAAACCATAAAAGGTACACATTGTAAGGGAACAAAAAAAACACAATTAAGAAAGAGAAAGCAAAAACTCAAATTGCAAAAGAAGGCAAATAGAACATAGTAAGGGAAAATAAAAATAAAAATAGTGTGACTTTGACGTTCAATAGTTTTTTAACATAAGTGACATGAAATTGTCTATCTAGATAGACCTATTAGAAAATTTTTAATAGAACAACCCAATATATAACATAGTTCTAAACTAAAACAATTCAAAACATAATACAAGGGGTCATTATAATAATTAAAAAAAAAACCCTAGACACGAGTAGATATAGAGGACTAACCACCGCTACCGAGGATTGACGATGTAGAGGTGTTCGGTTGGCATGCATTAAAAGCTAAATACAGAAGAGCAACATAGAAATTCGATGTGATTTTTTGTCGAACAACCAATCCTCTATACTCATATTTCCATCATATTATCGAAATTTACCAATCTCCAAAGCCAAAGAAGAAAATATGATAAATAATATTCAACAAATCAGAACTCATTTATGAAAAAATGACAATGAATTAGCTTCAACATATAGTTTAAAGGCTAGATCAAGTAAGAACTAGCCCCAGATAGAATAGCAACAACATAATCTAAATAAAAATTTCTCATAAATAAAACTATTTTAACATAGTTCAAGGAATAAGATCCCACGACTCTCTCTTTTAGTACATTGAGCTCGATTTTTGGAGCCTGGGATCTTTTCTCCAATCATATTGCTACACAAAAACTTCCTTTGTGAAGCTGAAAAAGAGAGATAATAATCCCAAAATTAAATAATTTACAAGGATACTTCACAAAGTAATCAGCAGATGAGCAAAAATCATACTATAACGAGATGAGGTGGAGTTATAGTTACAAATTATAAACAAATGAGTATTGCTTGTTCTATTTACAATGACAAAATACATCTTATATAGCAGTAGAGTATTACTCACCTATCCTATGTATAAGGAACTACTTCACATAAAAGTAGGAACTAATTACAGAGAATCAAGACAACTAAAAAGAGATAAGAAACTGTATTGAAATATTCAGCAGAGAGCTGTTAATAGCCCTCGGCAAGCCCAAGGACAGGACGTCATGGAGGTCTGACTTGGAGCTTGTGTCGGAGAAGGCGAACTCGATCCTTACTTAAGGCCTTGGTAAAGATATTAGCAAGCTGATCACCGGAAGAGACACGACCAATAGTGAGGTTACCCGCCTCGATCTGCTCACGAACAAAGTGAACGTCAAGGTGAATATGCTTGGATCGGGAGCTAATGACGGGATTTCTGCACATGAAAGTGGCTCCCATATTATCACACAGTAGCTTTAGAGGATGTGAAATAGGTGCTTGAAGATCACAAAGTAATTGCTTAATCCAAATGAGTTCAGCAACAGTGTATGCTAAGGCTCGATATTCCGCTTCAGTACTGGAGCGTGCAACAACCTTTTGCTTGCGAGAAGTCCAACTGATGAGGTTATTTCCGTGAAAAATAGCAAATCCATATTGAGAGCGACAATCCTCAATATCAGATTCCCAACCAACGTCTGAGAAAGCAAGCAAAGAAGAAGCTTGTGTTGGAGTGAAAAGTAGACTGTGATTGAGGGATCCATTTAAATACCGTAGTATTCGTGTGACCGCTTGCAAATGAAGAATGGTTGGAGAATGCATATATTGACACACCCTATTTACAGCATACGCAATGTCAGGTCTCGTAATAGTAGCATACTGCAGGGAACCCACCACTTGACGATATAAAGTTGGATCTGAGAATGGATTACCATCCTTGGTGAGACAAGTAGAAGGGTCAACTAGTGTTGAAATTGACTTGGACTGAATCATATTACTGCGAGTGAGAATATACGGATGTATTGTTCCTGTGAAAGAGTAAAACCAGACGCAGACCTCAAAATCTGAAGACCAAGGAAGTGATGCAGGACACCGAGATCTTTGAGGGAAAACGTGCGGTGAAGCTCCGTAATAAATTATTGGATGAGAACACCGTTGTTTCCTGTAACAATCAAATCATCCACATAAACTAGAACATAGATATTTGTTGCAGGTGTAACGTGAACAAACAGAGAGGTGTTGGATTGACAAGCACGGAAGCCATGTGTAACCAAATAGTGTTTGAGCTTATTGAACCAAGCACGAGGAGCTTGTTTGAGACCATAGATGGCCTTGTGGAGACGACACACCAGAGAGGAACCGTTCTTATCAAGGAACTCAGGCGGTTGTTCCATATGAACAATTTCAGACAAGTCCCTGTTAAGGAAGACATTGTCAATGTCAAGCTAACGAACAGACCAACCACGAGACAAGGCAATAGAGAGAACAAGTCTAATAGTAGTCGGCTTCACCAAAGGACTGAAAGTATCGAAGAAGTCCACACCCTCCTCTTGACTGAAACCTTTTGCTACAAGTCGAGCTTTGTAACGAGCAATGAATCCATCCGAGTGACGCTTAACCCTGTAAATCCATTTACAACCAACCATATTAGTATTAAGAGAACGTGGTACGAGAGACCAGGTGTTATTACGCATAAGGACTGCGTATTCAACCTTCATAGCATTCAGCCAATGCGGATGTTTAAGGGCCTGGGCGAAAGTGCGAGGTTCAAATGTGGGTTCAGAAGATAGGTTGGTAATGAAGGATTTTGGTTTAAGCGAGGTTGTTCGAGCTCGAGTTGTCATGGCATGGGTTGTGGAATCCGAAACACGATAATGGCTTGGTGTATATGGTGGAGGTCGAGGCCGACGGGAATGTTGTGAAGGAGGGGGAGAAATGGGGTCAATAGGAATAGAAGAAGTGGGAGGACATGGAGTGGGTGCTGCAGTAGGTAAAGGTAGTTGGTAGTGGGCTGCATGGGCCAATAAAGAAGGTGGGTTGGATTCTAAAGATGTGGGTAATGGAGGACACGCATGCATGGACACATCAGTGGCAAATGGAAACACCGACTCATTAAATACTACATGCCGAGCAACGTAAATCCGAGAGTTTAATTTATTAAAACATAAGTAACCTTTATGGGTTGGACTATATCCAATAGAGACACAATAAATTGAACGGAAATGTAATTTACTCGGATTATAATGACGTAAAAACGGAAAGCAAAGACAACCGAAAACTTTTAAAAACTTATAATCCGGATGATGATGGTAGAGAAGTTAATATGGAGACATAAATTTGAGCATGGGGGTGATTGTTCGATTATGAAGATAAGTAGCAGTTTTGAAAGCATGTTCCCAAAATTGTTGAGGAAGTGAGGATTTAGCTAATAAAGTAAGACCTTTTTCCACAATTATCCTATTTCAACGTTCAATAGCACCATTTTGTTCTTGTGTATATGGACAAGAGATAAGATGATTAATACCACATGAAGAAAGAAAAGTGGAGACATTTCGAAATTCACCTCCCCAATCAGTTTGAAGATTTTTAATATCACAATTGAATTGAGTTTTTATCATTGTGCGAAATTGCACAAATAAATTAAAAACTTGAGACTTGTGAGATAAAAAAATATATCCAAACAAATTTAGTACAATCATCAATAAACAAAAGGAAATAACGATTTCCATTCAAAGAAAAAATGGGAGAAGGTCCCCAAACGTCAGAATAAACTAAATCAAAAGGTTTATTAGACATAATGATGCGTCCTTGGAGGTAACCAAGGATAACTTCCGGATCTAGATCCAGCAAAGCTCCAACTACACCTTGATTCTTTGTGCGGCGTTGTATCGTTTCAGATCTAAAGGGGCGGAAGCGATGAAGAAACAAGGGTTGATTCGATCTAGAGAGATCGAATAAACCTTTTTGTGGGGATCGAAAGTTGATTCTAAAGAAGAATCCTCGAATATGGATTTCTTGGATCAAAGACGAGATCCAAGGAAGAAATTTGAGAGATAGACGGGAGGTTTGATGCCCAGGCTAAGTAAGAGGAAAATCTTCTCAAAACTTAGTAAAATTGAACATGGAAAATAAGTGAGGCAAGACATCCCTTATATAGAGAGTCTTGCCTACCTATGGGCCAACGGGCCAAACAAACATACTTAACGAAAAGCCCAACAAGGGCAAAACCCTAAAAGATAAGATCAAAGGGAATATTCTATAAGGAATACCCCTTTTATTACATAAAGGAAAACATGCAAAAATATAGTCCGAAAGTAAAAGCGTGGACGGGACCGGTAGCCTATGCCATGGTGGTGTAGAGACACGGCATACCGGCGACTGGTCCAAGTGACGAAGTGGTGCGGGCGATGATGGATCCTATGGCTCGGGCAATGGCCTTGGCTCGGGATCGGGTGAGCGGTCCATCTGATCGAACTCTCAAAGCCTCGTCCTCATCGTCTACGGTCAACGTAAAAGGAGCATCCAAGGGCGCATCATTCCCCCCATCTTGGCTGTGAAACGTCCCCGTTTCACCATCGTCAAAGAGGGGCTCAACATAAGGGGCAAGGTCCTTGACGTTGAACGTCGGGTGTACTCCGTAGGAATCCAGAATCTCTAACTTGTATGCATTCGGGCCATGGCGGGCGAAGATGCGGAATGGGCCATCACCACGGTCCGAGAGCTTGCTCATGCGGCGAGTTGGAAAACGCTCCTTCCTTAAGTGGAGCCAAACAAGATCACCGGGCTCAAAAGAGATGTCGCGGCGACCCTTGTTGCGTTGTCCGGCAAGTTGGGTGGCCCGACGTTCAAGTTGTGTCCTAGTCCGCTCATGAAGCTCAATGATTTGGGTGGCTCGGTTTGCGGCGATGATGTGTTCTCCGTCCTTGAGCAGGCGGGGAGTGAAGTCCAACGGGGTATGTGGATTAAGGCCGTAGACAACTTCAAATGGGGACAATTTAGTTTCCGTGTGCCTAGACCTGTTATACGAAAACTCCACAATAGACAGTAAGTCCTCCCACCTACGTGGGTTGGTCCTAGTGGTGGCTCTAAGTAGAGCACCACGAGTCCGATTGGTCACCTCCGTTTGACCATCAGTTTGGGGGTGATAACTACTTGAAAACAACAAGTTGGTTCCAAGTTTTCCCCATAGCGTTCTCCAAAAGTGACTCACGAATTTCACGTCCCGATCACTAACGATAGAACGTGGTATCCCATGTAAACGCACCACATTGTCAAAGAACAAGGTGGCAACTTCACTAGCATTTTGGGTGCTTAAACATGCAATGAAATGAGCCATTTTGGAGAAGCGATCGACTACCACGAAAATGGAGTCTTTGCCTCGTTTTGACATAGGCAACCCGACCACAAAGTCCATGGATAGATCCTCCCAAGGTCCCATTGGTATAGGCAAAGGAGAATACATTCCATCCGGGCCTTGGCGCGACTTTGCAAGATGACATGTGATGCAACCCTTGCAAAACCGTGTCACATGCATGCGCATCTGGGTCCAAGAGAAATGCTCTTGGAGAGCGGAAAGGTCTTGGTAGCCATCGTTAATAAAGAAAGACTCGTGCTCCTGGAGGTCGAGGCATTGTGCCCATATATCCTTGAAGTCAAGATCCGTGACATATACACAAGAAGGGCATACCGGCGAGAAAGGGCATCGGCTACCACATTCTCCTTGCCTTTCTTATGCCGAATGACATAAGGGAAGGTCTCTAAAAACACTACCCAACTAGCATGGCGCCGACTTAGATTTGTTTGACTCTTGAGATACGAAAGAGCCGCATGATCCGAATGAATCATGAACTCCTTCGGCCACAAGTAATGTTGCCATGTCTTAAGACAACGAACTAGAGCATATAGTTCCTTGTCATATGTAGGGTAGTTGAGCGAAGGACCAGAAAGTTTTTCACTAAAGTAGGCAATTGGACGAGTCTCTTGTAAGAGAACGCCTCCAATGCCCACATTCGATGCATCACACTCCACCTCGAAAGTTTTCAAAAAGTTTGGAAGTTGGAGTAATGGTGCATTACAAAGGCGGTCTTTGAGCGCATCAAACGTTCGAGCATGGATATCACGCCACTCAAACGTGACACCCTTGGTAGTAAGCTCATGGAGCGGTGCCGCTACCGTGCTAAAGTCCTTGACAAAGCGTCGGTAGAAGCCCGCTAAGCCGAGAAAGGCTCGGACCATGGTGACCGTAGTAGGAGTAGGCCACTCCCGAATAGCACGAACTTTAGATTCGTCTACTCGTAGTCCGTCCTTAGACACGACATAGCCAAGAAAGATAGTGGTGTCCGAGCAAAAGACGCATTTTTCAAAGTTGACATACAATTTCTCTTGTCTAAGGCACTCGAGCACTTGGAGAAGGTGCCCGATGTGATCCTCCAAAGACATACTAAACACCAAAATATCATCAAAATAATCAACAAAAAATGTACCCAAGAATCGGCGCAAGACATAGTTCATGAGGCGCATGAAGGTGGACGGGGCGTTGGAGAGGCCAAATGGCATGACAAGCCATTCATAGAGTCCATACTTTGTTTTGAACGCCGTCTTCCACTCGTCACCTTCGGCCATCCGGATTTGGTGGTAACCGCTCCGGAGGTCGATTTTGGAGAAAATGGTGGCGCCGTGGAGCTCATCCAACATGTCATCAAGGCGCGGGATCGGGTGGCGGTATTTGACGGTGATTTGGTTGATGACACGGCAATCAACACACATCCGCCATGATCCGTCTTTCTTTGGCACTAATATGACCGGGACGGCACATCGTGATAAGGAGTCACGCACATTTCCCCGGTCTAGGAGCTCTTGTACTTGACGTTGTAGCTCCTTCGTCTCTTCTGGACTTGCTCGGTACGCGGCACGGTTTGTCAAGGAAGCACCGGACACAAAGTCAATTTGGTGTTCAATCCCTCGGATTGGTGGCAAGCCGGGTGGTAGGTCTTTGGGCATAATATCCTGAAATTCGGACAACAACAAAGACACCTCGTGTGGCACATTACTCGGGTCATGAGAAGTAGATAAACAAAACGGAACAAGCAAGAAACATGGAAACTTGCCTTCCATGACTGGTTGTAAATCATGCCGGCGAGCTAAGAGTATCCTCGGCTCACACCGTTCTTGAATTACGGGGTCCGAAGATGGCAAAGGTGCGCTCGTAGGAACGATATGACCTTTACTACCTATGGACTCGGTAGCATGGACAAGAGGGGTGGTGTTCCGGGATTTGGAAGTACTAGCACCCACAACATCGGGACTCCGAGGAGGGTCCGATTTTTCCGGCGCCTTAGCGGACTCATCTATAGATTATTGCCTCTTCCGTTCCGCATAGTCAACCAAAATTTTGTGCGGAGTCATAGGCAAAAGTGTGACCCGTTTTCCATTATATTGGAACATGTACCGGTTAAGATAACCATCATGAAATGTTCGGCGATCGAATTGTCATGGTCGTCCTAATAGGACATGTGTGGCGACAATCTTGATAACATCACAAAGGACCTTATCAACATAGGCGCCAATAGAAAACGTCACCCAAGCTTGTTGTGTGACGGTGTCACACGCCTTATCGGAAATCCATTGGAGTCCGTAAGGTGTTGGGTGGGGGGTTGTAGGCAACTTGAAGTGTTTTACCACTCGTTCGTTGACAATATTGCAACAAGAACCCCCGTCAACAATGAGAGAAAGGCTTGTATTATTGACCAAGCAACGAGAGTGGAAGAGATTCTCGCGTTGATCGATAGGGATAAACTCTTTAATAGCCAAAATACGACGAGAAACAAGAGCGAATTTACCGGGTTGTGCTGGGGCGCAAGCAAGCTCGTCGTCACATGGTTCCATTCCAAAGTGTGGGTTGGCGTCTTGGTCATCCTCAATGATGATATCACCATCTTGATGATCATCTTCGTCCTCGAAATATGATGGGTCGGCAAACAAAACCCCTTTGGTATTTGGACAATCACGTTGCACGTGACTAAAACCGCTACACTTGTAGCACACGGGCTCCCTTGGGCGAGCCGCCGGTGCCGGGACCGCTGGCCCACGGTTTGGTGCCCTCTCGTTACCCGCTTGCCTATTGGATTGACCCGTCCGTTGGGCTCCTTTGGAAGCATCGACATCTGGAGAACTAGGCACATCTCGAGAACGTGTGTTAGAAGGATAAAGATATTGACTCGAGGAAGAATTATACCTAGAATACCGCGGCGTTTCGAGTTGTTGCTTGTATAGTTTCATGGAGGCATGACACATTGCTCCCAAATCCTTGTATGGGACAATCTCGAGCAGGCGCCGAATTGAAGCATTAAGCCCACTCATGAATTTGGTGCGAAGGGTGGATGGAGAGGCCGAGACGCCGGCCTTAATGTGCATGTCCTCAAGTTTGGCCAAGTAAGCCACCGGAGTGAGGCTGCCTTGGTTGAACTCGGCAATTTACAACCACATATCATTCTTGAAGTCCTCGGGCACATACTTCTTGGTCATGACATAGATCAATTGCTCAAAGGTCGCAATCGGTGCCCATCCTCGCCTTTCACGGGTGATCTCATACCGGTTCCACCAAGACTTGACATCTCCTACAAAGTAAGAGTTGCCGCCTCGATTTTCTCATATTCATCCTCATAATGACAATGTTTCAAGGCTCGTTTCATATCCTGCGCCCAATCAAGAAAAACACACGGATCATGTTCACCATGAAAGATAGGGAATTTAACCTTACCTTCCCTACGAGCTCGGTAGGGGTCCGGGCGGGGCGGTGGAATGTAGGCATCATCGGCACGGGCTCGCCGGTGGCCGCCTTGAGGCCGGTGGCGCCCATGAACGGGTGGTTCATGCCTAGGTGGGTTTAGGGGAGGCAACGATTCTTTACCTCGATCTTGGTTCTCATAAGGGTCTATGATGGGTGGGTGTCATGGATGGTCATGTGCAACCCGTTCCAAATCGGACTCATCACGGAGAACTCGTTGAAGTCGTTTTGCTCATCATACTCATCAAAGTCAAGGGTCGTCGGTTGCCGGGTTAACCGTTGGCGACGGCGTCCGGATCGATCATTCTCACGACCATGATTGTTGGTCGAGTCGGGACGGTACCGGGGCTCTTCCCGGGTTTGATGGTCGGTGCGGGGCACACTAGGTGGAGGTGGAGAAGGGACATACCGTTGGTGTTGAGGCTCATAATGCTTGTGCCGATTTTCCGTATCGACCATGCGTAAGTCATCTTGAGTCGGGTCGGGAAATTCTTCGTCCTCTTCATGGGACTCATTTTCGTCAAGAGTTAAGGGACGTTGGCATTCAATGATGGACGCAAGCCGGGGACCGTTTGATGGTCCGGCTCCCAAAATTACCTTGCCTTTCCGTTGTGCATCGGATGTGGAAGCATTGACCATGGTCTCAATCGGAATTGTTGGGGTTGGACGTTGGGCAAGCCGTAGGGACTTAAGAGCTTCCAATTCTTGCTTCAAGGCAATGTTTTCTCGGGTCAAGGCATCAAACTTTTGTTTTGCCTTCAAAGCTTCCAATTCCTGCCTTATAGAGTCATTTTCGAGGGACAACGAAGCATTTTCTTGAGCCAAAGGTTCATTTGACTCTTGCGGACCAGAATCCTGAGACGTTTCCAATTCAACGTTAGTCATTGCTCCAAATCAGCACACAATTGCAAGCAATCAAATGAGCAAGGTGACAAGTCAACCTTACCCAAGTTCAAGTGCGTTATCGGGTTCTACTTTGGGGAAGACCGTTTGGCGGTTAGGCAGGTAAGGCAAATCCAAAAAAATTGAACCAATTACACACAAATAAACAAGCGATATGATATTTTGCAAACGTATGTAAGAAAATGGAGAGGCGGAAGATGGACGGATTGTTCAGTCAGCAAGCTTTGCTTGCTTTCGGTCTTTGACCGTTTTGTAAAATCCGATTTTCGGATGGACCGTTTTTGCCGGACGTCTTTTCACTTTTGTGTTTCGTTTCTTTGAAACGTTTTGAGCAACACTTTTGTATATATATATAAATATATATATATATATATATATATATATATATATATATATATATATATATATATATTTTTGAACACATATCCGCATTAGTGAAGAGTTTTTTTGCTTTTCTTGGAATATCAAATGCGAGATATCCGAATTTTCGTTAACAAAAATACCCCAAGAAATTTGGTGAAATTAATTAACAAAATTGTCGGATTGGATCGGTTTAAGAAAAAAGACGGGTTTGATAATTGGTTTGATGGCGAACCAAATATCTCTTTTTTTTGTTTTTCAAATTAATCAAAAGAAAAAAAATCAGGAAAAATGGATGAACATGATGAACAACATGATGAACAACATGAAAATCATGAAGAACAAATGAAGAAGATCATGAACAAACGAAGAACATCATGAACAAAAGGCTAAATAGGTTGAAGATAATAACGCACAAAAACAAGAGTAAAGAGAACTTAGCTTTGATCCCTTTGCTCTGATGCCAATTTGATGCGTCCTTGGAGGTAACCAAGGATAACTTCCGGATCTAGATCCAGCAAAGCCCCAACTACTCCTTGATTCTTTGTGCGGCGTTGTATCGTTTCAGATCTAAAGGGGTGGAAGCGATGAAGAAACAAGGGTTGATTCGATCTAGAGAGATCGAATAAACCTTTTTGTGGGGATCGAAAGTTGATTCTAAAGAAGAATCCTCGAATATGGATTTCTTGGATCAAAGACGAGATCCAAGGAAGAAATTTGAGAGATAGACGAGAGATTTGATGCCCAGGCTAAGTAAGAGGAAAATCTTCTCAAAACTTAGTAAAATTGATCATGGAAAATAAGTGAGGCAAGACATCCCTTATATAGAGAGTCTTGCCTACCTATGGGCCAACGGGCCAAACAAACATATTTAACGAAAAGCCCAACAAGGGCAAAACCCTAAAAGATAAGATCAAAGGGAATATTCTATAAGGAATATCCCTTTTATTACATAAAAGGAAAACATGAAAAAATATAGTCCGAAAGTAAAAGCGTGGACGGGACCGGTAGCCTATGCCATGGTTGTGTAGAGACACGGCATACCGGCGACTGGTCCAAGTGACGAAGTGGTGCGGGCGATGATGGATCCGGTGGCTCGGGCAATGGCCTTGGCTCGGGATCGGGTGAGCGGTCCATCTGAGCGAACCCTCAAAGCATCGTCCTCATCGTCTACGGTCAACGTAAAAGGAGCATCCAAGGGCGCATCACATAACATGAGAACTAGGTAGGTGAAAACGATGAATTTTTCCAAGTTGACAAGGAGTGCACACAATTGGAAAATTATTTGAAGATATCGGTAAATCAAATTTGGAAACTAAGCGGCGGAGTAGTGGTTCATGAGGGTGAGCAAGCCGTTGATGCCATCCATGAAGCGATGTCCGACTCCCAGTAAGAACCATAGAGGAGGACTGATTTGTGGATAGAGACGGCATACGATATAACCCTTGATCAATGTCCCCTTTGAGGATTGTTCGACCCTGAAAGTCCTTAACACAACAATAATCAGGCCAAAATTCCATGAAGACATTATTATCATGGGTAAGTTTGGAAACACTAAGTAGGTGCTTGGTTAATTTGGGCACAATAAGAACATTAGGCAAATGCAAAGTTGAAGACAATGAACAAGAGCCCATATGAGAAATAGACAACTGATTTCTGTTACCGATTTGAAGTTTATCATCCCCAGAATACGCCTCTGTATTGGAGAGTTTATGGACATCCGGGGTCACATGATTAGTTGCACTAGTGTCGAAGTACCAAGATGGGTCAACGGTGGAAGGATTGTTGTATTGAGCCACATTAGCCTGCTTTGGTAGATCACGTGGATTCGGACGGCGAGACGGAAAATCAGTTTGATTAGTACGTTTCCAATAGTCAATGGCCGCATGGCCAGGTTTGTTACAGAGTGGGCACTGAACGCGAGGACGTCGTTGTTCCGGACGCCGTTGTCCAGAGGAAGTAGAACATGTTTGTGTATTGGAGTCAACACGAGGTTGGGAGCGACTTTGAGAATAGTTTGCAGAAGGGACCTGAACTAGAGGCTTGGCAACCCGTGGAGGGTTAGCAACGAGGCGAAGATGCTCCTGTTCCAAGCGCTGTTATTCTTGGAGTAGAAGACCAACAAGGTCGTCGATCGAAAGAGCATCATATTTCATCATGAATGCTGCTGAAAAAGGGCCATATGAGGAATCGAGGCCATGAATAATGTGGCTCATAAGATCTTCATCCGATACGGGATGAAGATTTTCAGCAAGGGAATCTGCAATGACTCGTTTGCGTTCAATGTAGTCTAGCATAGACAGTGATCCCTTCATCAGGGATTGTAGTTGAGCCTTCATGGCCATTCGGCGAGCACGGGTTTGAGCCTGGTAGGAGCGTTCAAGAGTTTTCCACGCCATTGCTGAAGAGGTGGAGCGAGCAACCAGGGCTAAGGCTCGTTCGGTGATGGTAGATTCTATCCGAAGAAGAACAAATCTATCTCGTTTCTTCCAGGCACAAAATTCTGGATTTGGTTGGTCGATAACAACACCGTCGGTATCCCCGACAGGAAGAATTTCCTCCGGTGGAGACAGATCCAAAATGTAGGACTCAAGGTCAATTGTCTCAAGAGCGGAAATGATAGTAGTACACCATAGAGAGTAGTTGTCTCGATCCAGCTTAACATTGATCGATGGAATTTGAAAATTCAATGTGGAAGAGGCCATTTGTGCAGCAACTAACAAATGATGAGTGTCGGTAGACATTTTAAGGAAGCAACAGAGAGAGCAAAAAAAATTGGTAGGATGTTTATTGCTCTGATACCATATAAACAAATGAGTATTGCTTGTTCTATTTACAATGACAGAATACATCTTATATAGCAATAGAGTAATACTCACCTATCCTATGTACAAGTAACTACTTCACATAAAAGTAGGAACTAATTAAAGAGAATCAAGGCAACTAAAAAGAGATAAGAAACTGTATTGAAATATTCAGCAGAGAGTTGTTAATACAAATGCAACCCCAGGAAAGTGGCAATCCAAGGCTGCTACATCATTCTCGTACCCCGAATTCATAAAAACAACAATAGAATCAGAAGAACAACATCATGATTATGTGTATCGTTAACAAAGGTAAAAAAACACATAGGCATAATTGATTAGAATCTCAGTATGAAACAAAGAAAGCGAAAGAAGGAGAGGACATGTGATGATAGTAGTGTGAACTTACCTTATCAGGGCCAATGTACTTTCCCATGAACCACCAAATACTTGCCACTCTAGAATCTCCAAATGCTCCCTTAAATTTTCAATGTCTCCAACAATGTCAACAAGGTCCAATGTTGTGTTCTCCTCCAAACAAGCATGAAAAGTACTCAAGCATGACGTCGCAGTCAAATATACAACAATATAAGATAGTTAAGTTGATGGAAGAATTAACAAGTTGTAAACACATTCAAAAAAAATCAATACCAAATGAATGTATTCGACCAAAAATTAAACCATTTACCTAGAAACCCATCATGGAACAAGGGCTATAATGCAATTCTAATGAAGGTCGGCAATTCAAAACACCAATTAGAAGGTGAAAAAGTACTAAATTGCAGAAAAGCCAAAATATATATTCAGAAATCCAACTGATGGGTTGGATTCAAACAATTTAGCTTCATTATTGTAGTATATTCTTTATTGTGGCCTCATTATTGAGTTTACAAGGCATATCAAAAATTGATCAATAGCAAAATAAAATAATGATAAAAACCAGCACGAAATAATTTCATTTTGTCTCAGACATCCTTTTAACTTGTGACGGATAATATTTAAGCATAGAGAGCCACTATAATGCAACCCTAGTGTTTATTTTTTTGTATATCAACGAAGCTTACACTTCTTGGTAGCCTTGAAGGCTTACATCGAAGAATGACGTGCATAGTCCATCAATTGTACAACATGCATAAAAAATAAGAATTTTCATATAGTCCATCTAATTTCCATTTTATCTGTTGAGACTTGAGATAATCAAATCATATGTTGGGAAGTATAGATTTTAATCAAACAAATTAGGTCAAGCGTTAACTCGGGTTAGGATTTCTCAAGTCTGTGGTCAATTGTCACTTTCTTTAATATTCACAACAAACCTAATAAAAAAAACCTAGCTTCAATTTAAAATTACAGATTCAAACATTTCATCAATTTCATGATGAAGTTCATAAGCATGGAACAATTATAAGAGACCATATGAGACATAATGCTTCTAAATTCACTAAATATGTTTGGCGATTTCTCCTTTCCTGATAAGCGAGAGGGAATATTCAGCAACATCTATGAGGTCTGAAATGTTATGAAGGGATCTCTCTTCTGATGCAACCATGAAGATGGCACGGACTTCAACCTTCTTAGCCAGTCTGGCACCATATGTCAGTGGAAAATTAGCATAATTCAGAATTCGGAATATTTACTGGTAAAAGGAGATAACTATCCCCTTGTTCATGGCTAGATGTTCTTCAGTGGCCCAAATCAAACCCTTGGCCATTGTTTTCTACGTTTACCAAAAATGTTGGACCAAGTGCAATAAAACAAATTTACTTCTTTCAGTTCATTATAACTTTGGTATTACAAAACACAATTTACATCAATTTTCTACGGTGAGCACATCAATTGAGTTGATAGATAGCAAGTAAACAAAAACAACCTAATTCTCTAGCACCTTACAAGCTCGGGTTCCAAGCTTAGTACTTCAACCAACATGTCACATAAGTACTCATATGGAGCATGTTTGTATGTAAAAATCACACCATATTCATACAATTTTCTTCTAAACACACCATCGACTTTTTCTCTGATATATTTTATATTTATTAAAACGAAAGAGGATGGGGTTTCAGAAAAAGGCCATTTAGTTCATTTTCTAAAGTTTGCTTGTTAAAGTTGACAGTTAGCCTTATCTAGTTTGATCTAATGTAGCTACATTTCACTTAACCAATTTAGTTTGATCCAATAGCATAGTATAGACACACACATATGGAGTTTAATATCTGCTTCAATAGAGTTCAGTATAGATACTATTTGGCATCATATTAGTTAATCTCTCCAACTCTACATATTACTAATGTGAACATGAATACCGAGTAAAAATGCTTGGAATCGTTGGATAGTTCCACTTGCAAAATTTAGAATCATTATCTTAATCTCTCCACAATTCACACTCTACAGATTACTAATTTGCATTATAAAACTGCTTGGAATCGTTGGATAATATCACTTGTAAAATTTAGAATCATTATCTTTATCTCTCCACAATTCACACTCTGCAGATTACTAATTTGCATTATATGCCCAATTTAAAAATAAAAACATCTAAAATACATTCAGAAAGTAGCTAACAATATCTATTTTGTTGATTATCTCCTTGCATCAAGAGGGTGAACTTACCGGAAAAATGACCACAAAGGTCAATAGTTGGAGCCTCCCATCCTCCATAGTGGATACAAGGTGCCTCCAATCCATCGTTCTTCCTAAAGCTCCACACCAATCTGTCAACAATGTGGAGGTTCGTCTATATATTGAGCCCTTAGGCTCCCATCTAACTTGATGCAAGGAGATGTAGGTATACATACTTGGAAAGTCTTGGACTTCTCATCCGTCAAATAAGAGGTCTCAGACAATGCCTATTATTGAGACCTTCCAAAATTATGAAAGTAAAATAAGAGAAGAAACCTAGAAACAAAGAACCCTAAAATTGCAGAAAAAGAGGTGCGGACGAGATAGGGGAAAGAGATTGAACCTTGAAACACTTATAATTGGGAAGAGGAGAGTTGAGAGGACGCTTAAAGGTTACAAGGTGCCTCCAATCCAACGTTCTTCTTAAAGCTCCACACCAATCTGTCAGCAATGTGGAGGTTCGTCTATTGAGCCCTCTAGTGAAACGAATTAGGCTCCCGTCTAACTTGATGCAAGGAGATGTAGGTATATATACTTGGAAAGTCTTGGACTTCTCATCCGTCAAAGAAGAGGTCTCAAACGATGCTTATAATTGAGACCTTCCAAAATTACGAAAGTAAAATAAGAGAAGAAACTTAGAAACAAAGAACCCTAAAATTGCAAAAAAAAAGAGGTGCGGACGAGATAGGGCAATGAGATTGAACCTTTAAACACTTATAATTGGGAAGAGGAGAGATGAGAGGACGCTTAGAGGATGAAGAGCTTAGTCTCGTCTCACCATGATCGATCCAATCCTCAGAAGCCAGGGAGATGAGGTGGAAGAGCTAGGACGGAGGTGACAAATGAAAGAGACGTCGGGTTTATCAATGAAACCCTAGTACAGGATGCTACGCACAATCGCGCATGGAAAGCCATCGATTCCGCCATGAATGAAGAGCTCAAGTGGGATGGTGGGTTCCTTCACGGTATATTTTGCGTTACCAAGAAACGGTGTGACAAAAGAATGAGGATAGAAGAGGGAAATGGAGAGGTTCTTTCGTAATTAAAATGAAAATATGGACATATAGGTCATTCAAGTACCACATGCAATTACTATTCATTAGCTTTTGTTTGCATTTATATAGTTTTTGGATATCCTCCTTGATTTTCCAAAACTCATCCATATAATCTTATAATTCAACCATATATAATATTAATGTATTTTTTTCGGATGCCTCAACCTTCTGTAAAGCCACAAACAATATTCATTAATCTATCGTAACTTTACTCAACCTTAATCACGCGGAAATCTTGGAATATTGGATTTATCAAATTTGTTAGGGTTTATGAATTAGTTTGGAATGTTGGAATATTGGAATATTGGATTTATCAAATTTGTTAGGGTTTATGGATTAGTTTGAAATATTGGATTTATCAAATTTGTTAGGGTTTATGGATTTGTTAGGGTTTATGAATTAGTTTGGAATATTGGATTCATCAAATATGTTAGGGTTTATGGATTAGTTTGCAATTTTTGTTTATTAACTAAATTAACTAATATAGGCATGAATAACAATGTGGATAACATTATGGATAATTCATGGACACAAGATATGGGATTTTACACGAGATTACTCACAAATGATCAAACCGATTTTCACACCGATGAATTTGGTATCGATCACGAGGATGACATGTATCAATCAGAAGAAGATGGTAATGCCGTTGAAGATATGGACACCGTAATCGAGAAAGATGTAGTGGCTAGAGAAGCATCAATTATAGATCCTTCTTGGAATGTCGTTGAAGAGTGTGATCCATCTCAAATAAACTCGTGCAAAACTGGAATGCAACAAAGCAATATGTAGAAGTAGGTGAATTTGCTTGTGGCCAACATTTCAGTTCTTTAGATGAGTTGAAAAGACAACTCACAATTTATTTTGTTGCTAGAGGCAAAGAATATACTGTGAAAGTTGCAAAAGAAAAATACTACACCGTTATTTGCAAGCTATGTGAATCATGCAAATTTCCATGGAAGTTGACTGCTTCTAGGGTTCATGAAAATCTTGACTTATGGAGAATAAGTCGATATTCCGGACCTCACATCCCTACATGTGTTAGAGATGTCATGCATGTGGATAATAGTAATGTGTCTGCTGCATTCATTTGTGGAGAAATTATTTCTCTTATCCGTGCGGACAAGACAATCAAGCCACTTGTTATCATTGCATTTATGTCTGCTAAGTATAATGTGCAGGTTTCATACAAAAAAGCATGGGATGCAAAACAACGTGCAATTTCATCAATTTATGGCGATTGGTCTCAATCATATTCTGATCTTCCTCGTTTCATGTCTGCACTTCAAAATACAAATCCAGGGACTGTGGTCGAATGGGAGAGTAGGGTTCATCTTCATGCACAAATATTTGAACGTGTTATTTGAGCATTTGGTCCGTCCATTGCAGCATTTGAACATTGTTTATCAGTTATCTCTATTGATGAAACGCATTTGTATGGAAAGTATAGGGGTGTATTGTTGATTGCAATGGGCGCCCATGATGGGTTTCTCGGGCACACCGACTCAACCGGATTTCTCGGGCACACCGGTCCAACCGAATACATTTGCATCTCCACCTCTACCACAATATGCTCAATATAGAGATCCAGTTCTTGATTTAGGTGAGCCGCATGTCTCGGTCCCACGACCCTTATCGCATATTAAATGAAGATGTGTCGATATCTAGAGGAGAGCGCAAAGGTGGAAGAAAAGACAGAAAGAAGACCACTTAGACCATGCAAAACGTCTATATTATGCACGTAGAATGAGTCTGTAAAACAAATTTGAAGATACTATATATATTCTATATTATGAATGATGAATGTGGTCTATGACATTCTGTAAAACAAAAAAAATTATTGCTCTTGTTCACGGCGTTTTCAGCATTCTGTAAAACAAAAAAATAAAAAAATAAAAAGAGTAATTCGTCATCTTAGACGGCGATTCCTTTGGGATTTTAAATAAAGAAATAAATAAGGAATTCGCCGTCTTAGACGGCGAATTCCTTTGTGATTTAAAAAAGAAAAAGAAGAACTCGCCGTCTTAAACGGCGAGTTCTTTGTAAATATTAAAAAAAATGGAAAAAAAATAATCGGCCGTCTGAAACTGCGAGTTATTCGAAAACTCCCAGTCTCAGACGTCGACTCTTATCCGAACCTGGACTGCCTTCCTATTTCCAAAATTAGTTTTTTTTCCGTACCTATCTTCGAAAATACCTTTTCTTTTATCATTATTTTGCAAAAAAATCCAAGATAATGTGCATAGCTCATTCAGTTGGACAAATACATATAAATCATGACAGTAATGATCACAAACAATGGAGTATGTATTGCTACATTGGATCACTACACATCCAACAGAAGGCCAATATTCCTGTCGAAAGAAGCCAAAATGATGTAAATTGCACCACTAAAATAAAATTATACATAGGCAAAGTTGAGCCTTGAACGTAAAAAAACAAGTTCAAATAATTCAAATTGACGTTGCCCCGCCCATCTCCAAATCTTTCTTTTATTATACTCGGAGATTTGTGTGAGGCCGGTAGGAAAAATAGACGTTGCCGGTTGCCCATCTCGAAATTAAATTGCAATTACCGTCGAGCTTTCCAGACTCGCTTCTGACCCAACAATACACGTTTTCGCCGTCGGAGTCTTCTGCATCGCGAATCTGGACGGGAAACTTCAGCCTTGCAAACCCTAATCCCTTTCTCTCGCTCTCTGTTTCTGTTCATTGATCTTTGTTTCTAGCTTGCGTTTTTTGTTTTTTGTGTTTGTAGTTTGAATTTGCAGGATATTACAATGGGTTCAAGATCTGTATTTCAAGACCTCGCCCTATCAAAGAAGAAATCGAACGAGAATGTAAATTTCTGAATTCGCATCTTTATCTGCTCATTGTTGATCAAGTTTAATCTGTGAAAAATTTCAGTTCAGGAATTAGATTTTATTTTTATTCTGTTTGCAGTTGGACAGGTTCATCCCAAACAGATCTGCAATGGATTTCGACTATGCTAACTACATGCTGACAGAAGGCAAGAAAGAGAATCCAGTTCCGAGCTCTCCATTAAAAGAGGCCTACCAGTAGCAGTTGAAGGCGATTTTTGGCATGAACAGGACCAGGATTCTTGCTTTCAATAACAAGCCACCTGTTAAGGCTGATACACTGACTGCTCCATGGGATTTATCTTCTACACTCCCACAGGCTAAGCCAGTAAAGCCACGAAGAAACATTCCTAAGGTAAACATCTATTTATGAAATTGGTGATTTTTTTCACAGATGTTAAAATAGGACTACAGGGAGGGATCTTGGAACAGTTTCTGCAATTTGATTATAGTTAGCTAATGTTTGTTTGAATTTAATCAAATCTGAAGTGTTTAGGTTATTGTCCATTCAGCAGAAATCGGGTCTTGCAATGTTGAATCAATCTCATCTGAATAATTTTGGGCTCTGCTAACTTGTTTGAATTCAATGAAATCAAGAATTGCTTAATTAAGCATCTAAGACTCCGGATAGTATTTGGTGAATTTCTATTTGAGCCATGCAATCATGAAAGATGGTTCAGATTATTGTTTGTTTGATCATTGTGTTTTTGTGATGAATATTGATTTTATGGGTGTTGTATGCATAATTTTGCAGAGCTCAGAGCTTATATTGGACGCCCCAGATCTTATGGATGATTATTACTTGAATCTTCTAGACTGGGGAAGCAGAAACGTTCTTGCAATTGCTCTCGGAAGCACTGTCTATCTGTGGATGCTGCAGATGGATCTACATCAGAGCTCGTTACAGTTGACGAGGACAAGGGTCCTGTTACGAGTCTCAACTGGGCTCCAGATGGCCGATTCATTTCTGTTGGATTGAACAATTCTGAGGTTCAGCTATGGGACACTACTTCTAACCGTCAGGTAGATTAATTCTTCTCATTTTTACTTCATTATATCTGTAATTTCCTTCATTTGAGTCATTTGCTTAATGCTGATTTCATTATTTTTCAGCTGAGAACACTAAAAGGATGCCACAACTCACGGGTTGGCTCTCTGGCATGGAACAGCCACATCCTTACATCAGGAGGAATGGATGGGAAAATTGTGAACAATGATGTGAGAATTCGAGATCACATTATTGATGTGTACAGAGGGCACGAGCAGGAAGTATGCGGACTTACGTGGTCGAGTTCAGGCCAGCAATTGGCTAGTGGAGGCAATGACAATCTTCTTCACATTTGGGATCGATCCGCTGCCTCTAAAAACTCAGCAACTCGGTATCTTCACAGGCTAGAAGACCACAAAGCTGCAGTCAAGGCATTAGCCTGGTGTCCATTCCAGAGCAACTTGTTAGCATCCGGTGGAGGTGGCGGTGATGGCACAATTAAGTTTTGGAATACTCACACCGGTGCTTGCTTGAACTCAGTTGACACCGGATCTCAAGTATGTTCTCTATTGTGGAGCAAGAACGAGCGTGAGTTACTTAGCTTCCATGGGTTTACTCAGAACCAATTGACCCTATGGAAGTATCCTTCTATGGTGAAGATGGCTGAGCTCACTGGACACACTTCGAGAGTTCTTTACATGGCTCAGAGCCCGGATGGATGTACCGTTGCATCTGCTGCAGCTAATGATTCGTTGAGATTTTGGAACGTATTCGGTGCGCCTGAAGCTGCTAAACCTGCTCCCAAGACTGCTCCTTTGCCATTTGCTAATGTCAATTGCATTCGGTGATTTAATCAACAATTTCTTTTCACTTTTATATTTACCGTTCAGCGGGTGAAGCTCAGATTACGTCATCAACCTTGTTGCAAACGTTATTGCTAAATGGACACCAATTATTAAAGTGGTTCGAAGATGCAGGTCATTTCTCCTAACTTTCCACTAGATGTGAACTAAACCCTTGTTTGGATGTGTAATGCAAGGTTTGTAAAGCAAATTCCATCACCAATAATGCATTTTAACAGGAGTATTGTTTGGATGCCAGTGCACACATAAATGCTTGTGTTTTGTTGTTTATATGAGTGTTTAAGTTAAGAATGATAATTGTCTAACATGCAGGGAATTTCAGCACAACTAAATATGCTGGTTTTAACAGCCACGTATTTTAGTCTCAAAGAAGCTGATGAAAAAGCACAACATTACTGATGAATGTGGGGCCGTGTATGAAGCTGCCAAAATCTGGGTTGATGCTTTGAAGGGTCATGATATTCTTGGTGAGCACATTTTTAACATGTTTGTTGTTGTTGTTTACATTTTTTAATCTAAGTTCTTATGCTTTAGACAGCTTATACTCTATCTGAAATTATTTGGAATTCAACTTCTGATCTTGCTGTGTTTAATTGCCGACAAGAAAATTTCTTGTCGAATATAGCTCTTCTTTCTTGTATATCCAGAGCTCTGACTTTAAGTGATTTTAAATTATGCTGAGTAAGATTAATTTTTTAAGAAGAAAAATGAGTGCAGAACGTCATTATATATTAGTTTCCATATCCATTTTCTGTTGGTGCATTTGAATCGTCATGAGGGTTGAAACATGACAGTACAATAATCAAATACCTTGATGTTCAATATTCTGTCATGGTTTATTTCACACTCATCAAATCCACTTTCTTTCTTCTATCTCGTATAGTGAACAACCGAATAAAATTTGATGTTCAAAGTTATGTCATGATGAATGCAGGTGCTGATCTGTAATCTGTATAAATGCAAACAATGGTGCCCCAGAACTGAATAGGATTTGAAGCCAGCAGAGAAGGCTGCTCATATGAAAGCAGATAAGGCTGCTCGTATGAAGGCCGATAAGGTTGAGTAGAAAAGGATGTGTCCTAAAATAGAAGCCTCAACATTGGAAGCTCCAAGATTGTAAAAGTCTTTACTGTCTGATTCCAGACATGCTTGAGAGTCGGAAAAAGCTTCATCCTTGGTCCCTGATTCAATTCTTTGAGATTCATATCAATGATTCAAATGAGAAGCTTTGCTAAATGAGCATCTGAAATAGATTGAACTGCAACTGATTCTTGTTGATAGAAACTCCAAAAAAAGAACATTTTATCTTCACATCTGAATCTAAATGAAGATTTGTGTGCTTGGGATTGGGAATACTAGTTAAAGCCTTTCCCAAATACTAAAGGTACAATGTTTCTTCTTTTGAGCTTAAATATGTTTGTGTAAAAAGTTGTTTGTGGAAAAAAATGTTCTATTCATTCTTTTGAAACATGTTTCACATTGTTGTTTGGATTCAGAGTTGAAGCTCTTCCGAATAAGGGGACTGATATATATAATGGATTGTTGACTCCTTGTGTGTATTATGCGTCACTTGAAACGTATCTTTTCTTGCAGCTTGAAATTTTGTTTTCTTTTCCCCAAGAAATGCAGTTGTTGCTCCGGTGCTGGTGCCATTTTTTGTTCTTAATCACAGTTCTCAGCAGCTGCAATTTTCCACTAATTAGCCTATAGTCAGCATATTAGTGGCTATAAATCTATAAGAGCTTTAGAGCTGTATAGTATATGAGCAGTGAGGAAAGAAAGGAGTTCAATTAGGGTAGTGATATTAACTCAACCAGGGCTTCATCTTCACAACAAAGATTTTGATTTTCACAGGTTTTGATTCTCATGTATGGTGAGAACCGTGGAAGTACCCACAGGTAAGGGTTGACATATCTCCAAATCGTTAACCCATTCGTCTTTCAGCATATATACACCACACTTACCACCTTCTTCGTTCCTCCAAATCACAACTGCAACACTGCCTCGCATATCGCAGATATTTACCATATTCTCACACATCATCGTAGCCGTAATCAGGACATGGTACCTCAATGTAGTCAAAATTTTCATCAACAGTACTCACTAGTGTAAGATGAAAAACCCTTGCTTAGATCAGGGTTTCAAAAACACTCCCGAAAAAAGGTACTCACTAGCGTTTTTTGGCTTCCCAAACACCTGTTAATTTTCTTAACACTCATAAAAAACTAGTAAATACTAGTGTTTATGGCATGGCCAAACACATACTAAATACTAGTATGTTACCACAAAAACTCCCAAAACACTTTTTAACCCTAACACTAGTGTGTTAGCCATCCTGCCAAACTCAATTGACTTAAACTAGTGTTTTGGCTTGTTATAAGGAAAAAGTCAAGGGACAATTTTGCTTTGGACCCAAAACACTAATATAAAACGAAAACTGTGAATAAAATCAATGTTTCCAAAACGCAACCTAAAACACTAAGCGCTTGTGGTCTTGACCATGCCAAATTCCAAAAACAAAACGCACCAATGCCAACTCGAGAGACCCATATGGAGGATTTGTAGCCTCTGGGTTGGGTGACGACCAGGGGCGGAGCCAGAAAAGTTATAGGAATGGGTTAAATTTGAACTAAAATATATAAACTTAATAATTGTAATATATAGTAAAATATCCAAACAAAAAAATAGTTTATTGTAGTTTAAACTAAAAAGTAAAACAAACACGACGATTTTTTGCCTTAGCAAAATCATTGATAACCAAATCTATGTCAGTTTTCCCAACAAATTCCCTTTCAATATAAATTGTCAAAGCATCACCAAGAAACTCATCTGCCATTTTGTTGCGAATGTCGGTCTTCACATGTTTCATTGCTGAAAACGCTCTTTCTGTAGTAGTAGTAGAAACCGGCAACGTTAATACAAGACGAATCATTCTGCTTATCATTCTGAACTGCTCATCTTTTTTTGTTTCCACAAACTTCTCCATTAATTTAGCAAGTGTAGGTACTTGATATTTCTGAATGGGAGACAACAAAAGTTCGATAGTAGGGCAACTCACTCTTTAAAAGATTCCTTTCATGTTCCTCAAAATCTCCAGGATAGAACTCCGCTGCAAGTTTATAAACATCCTATGTGCTAAATGAATGAAAACAATCTTTTGGATCCAATGATACAATTAACTGAAGCAGCCTAACTGACGTCTCATTAAACCTTGAGCTCAACTCGGTCAATTGAAAATCTATAAATTGAATAAAATGCTCAACACGAAAACGATACTCGAGAGACATTTTCTTTGCACCGCGACCGATTGTACTACTCATGTCCGGTACTTCTAAATCATGTTTTGAGCAAAAATCTTTTACCTTTTGAATTAATTTCTTCCATCATTAGGTGCAAGCTAAATGCAAACTCAAAAGTCATCAAATGATTCAGAGCACCACTAACTTCTACTCGAGCCTTAGAGTTCGGACAATTCTCACTTATTCTCAAGCACTTTACAAGTTGAAGAAAACATGTTGATCATACTCGCAACAAAATAAAAATGAGAACTCCAACGAGTAGATCCTACACATATTAAATATGTCATATGTTTTTGTTGTATCTTGAGATAAATATATTAATAATATCATGAATAATATTAACTAAAAATAGGAGATTTCACGAGTAAAACATGCACGTTGTAAGGATGTCATTTGATTAGCTCCTTGTCCGGATACTAGATCTCAAAATTCTAACATATCATCAATTTCTCTTATGTGAGATGTTTGTAGCATTGTGTTGTGTTTAAGAGACGACTTGACAATATTAATAACATTATCCAAGAGTGAAAAGAACCTCAAAATTGGATCACACTTCTTTGTAGCAGCAACTAACGTTAATTGTAATCTGTGAGCAAAACAATGGACAAAATATGCATATTCACAATCATTGAGAAATAATGCGTTCAATCCATTGAATTGTCCTGACATGTGTTGACACCATCATACCCTTGACCTCTTAATCTGTCAACTTTAAGATTGTAAGTGGAGAGGACATAGCATATTTCTTTATAAAGTGTTTCTGAAGAAGTCTCTGAGACACTTCTGATAGCAAATAAGCGTTCTGTTAAAATACCTGCAAGATTTACAAACCTCAAGATGATAGTCATTTGTTCTCGTCCAGATTCATCTTGTGCTTCATCAACAAGAATAGAAAAACATGCATCTCCAACTTCCTCATGAATCATATACCGTACTTTGTTGGCCATGATTGTCAATACCTCTTTTTGGATTTCTGGAGAAACATATGTGGCATTTCCTAGAGCATTATTCAACACAACATCGTTCACATTTGGTACCCATTTTGCTAAAAAATTCACCCATTCAATAACATTTCCGCTGTCAAAGAAAACTTTGACTCATCATGACCTCTAACAAGGCGCTGGACAACCATGATTGTAGTTTTCAACCTCAATCGATTTTTTTTATCACTTCGGCCCTACTCACTCTCTCCATTACCTTATCAATATGGCAAGATGGCTTCATCAAAGCTTCAATAGATACAAAACACTTGTAATGAGGTGATGATGATGTCCCAACATGTAACAAAATTACACATTTTGTACCTTGGTGAACCCTCTTCCATTTATTAAACCACCATTTACTAAAGTTGAAGAAAAACTTCCATTATCCCCAAAAAGATAACATGGAAAGCAATAACACTTGTGTGTAGTAGGTGAATATTCTAACCAACTAAACTCTTCAAACCAACAATATTTAAAACGGCGAGAATCATTGACCTCATACTTTGCAAGTTTTGGTTGATAAGGCCCGTGCTTCAAATACTTCCTCCTAATCTCATCTCTTTTCTCAAGAGGTCAATCATGTATTCTTTTCCTTATTCTTGGATCGCGAACTAGTTCAAAAGATGTATCGGAAAGAGATTGTTCTAGTTCATTCGGAGTAGAAGATGGTTGGCTTAATTGATTATCAACAAGAGAAAGAGGAGGAGGATTGCCACTCACATCAGGATCAGAGGATCCTTTTGGTTTGAAAAAAGAATGCAATGTTGTTTTTCACTTTTTTCCTTGATCGTTGTTGCGAAGACATAATTAATCTGCATTATGAATTGTGGTCATCCTTCAAGAAGTTAGCCAATAAGTTAACCATATCGAACTAGAATAAACTATATAGTAATTTTCAATTATAATTAATGTCATATGCTATAGAAAGCTATAACTTTTAAACAACTATCGAGAATTAAAAAATATATAAGATACAAATCTACACTAATATATATATATAACAAATTAAAATTGAATAAAAATATAAATTTAATTATATTCACTTCTAGCTTTTATTGTTTGATTTGGTTCTTGCATAGTCTTTACCATATTAGACTAATGTGCTTAAGGTCTTAAAAACAATTATTAAAAAAAATAAAAAATTGGTAATCTCTCGCGGTCGTATAAACATTAATCATTTTCGTTATTTCATGTAAATATTCAATTGTTTTGTCTTGAAAAACAGTTAGTGTGTATCCTTCATGTTTTCATAATCATTTGATTCTAAAGAGTTCAACACAATCAAATATCGAGGATAGATTAATAGTTTTATGTTATCGGTTCGTTATGTCATATAAAATTTTATCAATATCTATGTTATTGCAAATAAATAAAAAAAGAAAGTTTTTGCGTATATCTTTATATCGAACCAATTACATACGTTTTGACGGTATTCTTTGGTTTATCATTAACATAGGCAAGTCTCTAATCATTTATTAACAAATAACCGTTACACGGACTACGAACAAGTTAGTTTAATAAATGGCTTAGCAAAATCTAGGGGGGTGCAAAATTGAGAGCACGAAAAACTGAGGAGGGTGTATTCAATTAAGATTTTACAAGAATTTTTTGGAATTTAAAAGTCTATGGGTATTCAATATAGATTTTTAAAAGTCCATACAAATCTTTTGATATTCAATTAGGATTTTAAATTTTCCATAAAATTCCTATGGTATTCAAAAGTTTCTTGATTTACAAAGAATCTATTATTTCATTGATTTTGTAGGATTTGTTATTACTTATAAACCTTATAGAAGTCTTCTCCCAACACATAAGATTTCCACGCCAAACTACAGTTAGGGTTGTGCATCCGGTCCAGACCGGACCGGACCGGAATTTCCGTTCCTAGTCCAGACCGGACCGGAATCTCCGGATCGGTGAACCGGAATTTTCAAAAACTTGGACCGGGGACCGGACCGTTACGATCCGGTCCGGACCTGTTCGGACCGGAATAAAATAAAATAAATTAAAAATTATATATTTTAATGATATATGTACAAAATATATATAATATTTTAAAATATATAGATTTAAATTAATAAAAATATATATATAAATAAATTCCGGTCCGACCCGGTTTTCCGGTCCGGACCGGAATTGGACCGGGACCGGAATTTCCTAAAATCCTGGACCGGGGACGGGACCAGACCGGAAAAACCGGTCAGGGTCAATTTTGCACAGCCCTAACTACAGCACTGAAGAACCCTAACGGCCAAATCAACATTTTTTAGCGTTTTCGAGTGCTTGGACTCGATGCATCGTCGGAGGTTAGTTCTTTCTCTTGTTTTCCGTCATGTTGATTGTATGGACTTCGAGTGTTTGGGTTCGTCTTACTGATTTGTCATAAGAAACGTGTGAGCGTTCCTCTCAGTTTTCTCTTTTCATTTTGCGACTTCTGCTGTTTCGGAAAAAGCATTGTACCGTATGTGCTCTTTTTTGTTTTGTTTATGCAGTCTCGGTATATATATAATTAGATGATTAAAATATCTTCTGTGTTCTGCAGTGCAATCGTACTTTATCATATGCTTTAATATATTATATATATATATATATTGATATATAATTAATGGTTGTGAATTTTAATAGATTGATAATTATATGTTATTTTTCTAGATGATTTCTTTTGATCATGGATAAGTTGTTAGTATATCAACTAATTAAAAATTTGCTATACAAACTAGTCATACTAGATGGATGATTTCTTTTGACCATGTATTAATCTGATAGAATCTGTCAAAATATGTATTAACTCTATATAGAATTAAAATATCCCACAAAATCAGCAAATTCCATGGATTGTTAAAATTCAGTCAAAATCTTTAAAAGTCTGGATTATATAAACTCCCTGAATTTTGGCTATTCACAAGTTACATTACATATGGCTTCTTGTATATTTCGAGCGACTGTAAGACAGAGATGATTTTCTCTTCCATCTCCTTGACCACTCCATCTGATCTCTCCAGCCTGTTCTCAAGCAAAGCATTTTGATCCAAGACAACCCTTAGTTTCTCCAACACCTCATCTCTCTCATACTTGATGTCCTCCGCCTCCTCCCTGCTCTTGGCCAATTCTTCTTCCACTTCCTTCCGTCTCCTCATTTCGTCAAAGTATAGATTCTCGGCCAACCTTGCCTGGCGTTGACCACAATTAAATCGTGCAAAATTATAATACAACTTTGAAAAGTATGCTATGATCTTGGTGATTGTAGTCAGAGGTCAAATATGTGATTTATATTCAAAGTATGAAATATCATTATCAGTTTTATACCTTACGGATTGCATCTACGGTGTCTTTCTCGGCTTTCTGGCGTCTATTTGACTCTTCGAAAGCTTTTCGTTTGGAATTCTCGGCCTCTACCATGGCTTGCTCCAGATGCTCGTACAGGTGGTCATCTATACTAGTTGCCTGACATTACCAATCAACAATACTAGAAAATCAAATGAACTGGAAAATGGTAACACAGAATCACAAGCACATAGGTAAGCATATTGGTGTTGATATAGTCTTATTTGAGACTTAAATTTGTCCCACATTGAAGGTTGAGCATTCAATTACCCACCTTATATATGGGGACAAACCGAAACCGACCCGAACTCGACCCGAAACCCTTTGACCTTGAGGTCTTGGGTCTTGATCGGATTAATTAACCGGTTTTTCGGCTAACCGGTTGTTTTACTGCCAACTGTTTTTTAACCCTCTCCAACCGTCTTAACCAAGTACATAAACAGACTAGATGTCACGTTTTGAGCATGAGAATCGATTTCAGATTGATGTCTGATTCGATTGTAGGTTTTGTTGTAGCCTGAAGCCCAACAATAACAAGATATGGGAGCAAATATCACTTAAAAGACCATGCACGCAGACATTTATGCTCACCGGTACATTAGAAACAGTTGGTGCATGAAGCTCGTCATTGCAGGGTTGAAGAGCCAACCCAAGTTCTCTATCTTGTGTTCTCATGGATGAGAAAGGTGAACTACCAGCAGCTTCTGAACGCGGGGAAAAGCCAAACGATAATCTGATGCTCATCGTTGATGACTGATCTAGCTCGTCAAAACTGCTCTCGCCAGCAACAGATCTGCTCCAAAGTGTAGAGAATGCACTAGAATCACAAGGGGAAGCAGGTGTACTTGTGCTGTTTCCAATTCCATTCGAGTCTAGACGTGTCAGTCTCTGCTCTGTTACAGCTTCTTCATTAATAGAATTCATTGTACCTTCCCTGCACAATCAATGAACTTTTCATATGTTAGCATCTAATATGATTTTCCATTGTTAGCTAATAGTACATGTAAGATGGAGACAGACAGAAATGAAAGTAATCAGTCTTCAGACCTTTGATGAAACCCATTCATAAAAATTGTCATTGACTCAAATTATCATATCATTTGGACAGAGAGCAAGAAAATACTATGCACATCTAAAATGTATTCAATAGAAACCTTTTGAATGACACAGCTTCAGTAGCATTTTCCCAGATAACATAGATATTCCAAAAAAAAAAACATTAAAAATTGGGGAGAGTATATACCTGGTGTAGATAAGACGCCCTTTGCAGGCAAACCAAATATGGCATGAAGGAGGAGCATGCTGACGAACATACACAGCCTTCTTGGACTTGGGCTCTATCATTTTCCTGCAGCAATGCCAACCTCAATTACACAAGCCTCCAAACACATGATCTTTACAATTTCTATAAATAGTCATGAATGTTTGCTTATAGTAGCATTTGATGAGGCTACAGCTAATTACATACATAACATACCATCACATGGAAAGTAGGTGAAATAGGAATCAAACCTCATGGAACATATCATATTATCATCACTAGTTTAGCAAATTACAAACAAAATTCAGCAGTCTTATACCTCGAGTATTTATTGTCAGCAGCTGCTCCCATAACAAGTTTGCCTATCTTGAACTTTTTTATAAGCTCTACAATCCCACTCTCTATGGATGTCATTTCGATGTATTCTTTCTCTACTTTCACCTGCAACAAGAAACATAGCAATGCTCACAACACTGGATGCCACAACGGGTTCAGGAAATTCTTAACTTAAAAAAAAAAAAAGAAGAAGTCATGCCCTTGCTTTGGAGCACAATTGAACATATTCGTCCATGATTTTGGAGACTCGTTGCCTTTCGATTTCGAGGTGCGCCTTCACTTCCTGTTCTCCCAATTGACTAATGGGAAACTTCCCCCCAACTGAAATTGAAAGAAATGCAGCCAGGTGAAGACAGTAATATGTTGAATTTATTGGTAACCTAATTCTTGCAATGTGTCGCCGACAACCAAACTTATAGCCTCTTTATCGTCGTGATGATAAAAAAAAGCCTAAAAATCAACTGAATTACATTGTTTCATCCCGTGCAAAATCAGAAAATCCAGAATTGTAAGAACAAAAAGGGAAGAAACAATTAAGGAAAAGAGAAGGGAGATTACGAATGGAGATGGTTTGAGGAGGTTGATGAACATGGATGATGACAAGCTTGTTCGTCCCAGCGTTCTGCAATGCCCAAGCAAGCGTTGACTTGCTAGCTTTGACTTCCTTACCGACGGCCACAAACATCTTATCCTCCACCACAGCTCCTCCAGGCGTCGAAGGATCAACCGTGAATGATGTGAAGTGAGGCCCGGTATCCATGTCTTCCCGGCGTGAATTCATTATATCCACCATTAAACCCACCTTACAACGCCAAAACAAAGCGTTTAACAACAATGGAAGTGGGGGAAATCAAGAGTTGATTCAATATTTTGTTTTTGGAGGTTGGTGCGAATATCAGGAGGATTCAGGACCTTGTTTGATGATGGGAGATTACTGGAAAGCTGAAATTGGGGTTGTGTTGTGGTTCGTGGGAGGAAGAGCTTGCTTCCTCAACAGAACAGTTTTTAAGTGGAGAAAAGTATTCTGGAAGACTTCTTTTTTTTACTTTATTTATTTTCCCGTTGAATGCTGTAATGGCAATGTTAGACTATTAAGCCCTAAAGATTGCTTATTTCGTAACCGAAATTAGTAACCAAGTGGATAAAATAAATTTGTAGCTTTTTTTATTTTTTTTGTTTCTAAGAACGATGTAAGTGACTTGATCACGTTAAAAAAAATGATGAAACGAGAGGTCGCGAAAAGACGGCAGACGGAAACAACCGTCAAGAGAGCAAAGCAAACAACAACAAAAAAACAGCAAGAGGCAAAAACAAGAGAAGGAACGGAGCAAAAGGAGAACAACAACGGATCACCCACGGATGTGAAGGAAGAACTCCATGAGGACGAAGCAGGTGAGACAACGAGCCAAGCACTGCCGAAATAGCACCGTCGGAGGCAAGTACAATAAGAAACGATCTCCTGGGAAAGTGAAGACGAGACTCCAAAAAGCATGTTCCATGTAGGTTATACACATGTAAAATTACTTTAAAAAATAAATTTTTATATAGTTATATTTATAATATTATTCAATAAACTACTATAATTTTTGTAAGCATATCCATGTAGGTTATAAATGATTATGAATGAAAAAGAATATAAACTACACCTTCCAAATAACACAATATATCACACATCTGAAGACTATAATTTTTTTACTTTATTTGGGATAATTGTGAAACAATAGGAAAAAGGGAATGAACAACAATTTAAATGTCATAAATGTATGTCATTAAGGGATCATGAAATTTCCTATGGGAGATGGAAATAATTTTATTAGAATTGAAAAAATTTAAATTAGTTCATATTAAACATATCTTTAAAAAAATTAACGCAATTTCTAACAAGCTTCTCCATCTTAAACATCTTACTGGTTGACATTTATGCATACTCTAAACTTAATGTTCTAATACATAAACATAATGAACATATAATTAAAGTGATTTTTCCTAATTTCTTTGTTTTATCCAAAAAAGAAAAAAATTAAATAGATAATTAAGGTAATAAATAAAGCTTCTTTTCGTTAGCGTGGATAAACTAGACCAGCCCTCACCATTCCTTTTAAAAAAGGAAAAATGACCAAAAATAATAACAACTATAGGGTATGAACCAAAAATAATACAAACTTTAGAAATTACTATTTGGTACACAAACTATTTCAAATTAAACCAGTTTTGATACGGGATAAAATTGTGGCCATAATTTATTACAGAAATTGCCCATACATTATTAAATTACACAAAATGACCCCTATATTTTATTTTCTTTCAAAAATCACCCATTTTATTTTTGTATACTTAACAAATTATGTAATAAAGTTTAGTCATCACTTTATTCTTAAATATTTATGGTAGTTTATTTAATAAAAAATTAAGAAGTTTTTAAAATAAAATTTTTGTTAATAAACTCATGTTTGATGTCATTATTGTTTTATAATTTTATGGTAGTTTGAGGGGGATCCATGTTCATGGTAAAATTTAATGAAAGAATATATCATTTATTGAATTTTTTTGTAATTTGAAAATTTAAAACTAATAAATTTAATGTAAATTAGTGGAAAAATATCTTCATTTCATGTTTTAAATTTTAAAAAATAATATTATTTCAAAGTAAAATTTGTGAAAATGTCACCAAGTAACGTTCTTTTAACCAAAATTTTATTTAAAAACTTTAAAACTTCTTAATCATTCTTATAGTTATTTTTTAAATAAATTTCCTAAAATATTAAAGAATAAATTGATTACTAACCTTTTTAACATAATTCGTTAGGTATACAAAAATAATATGGGTCATTTTTAAAATAATATATAATGTAGGGGTAATTTTGTGTGATTTTAAAAAGTTATTGGAGGTTTTTGTAATAAAATTGACCATAATTTCATCTCATATCAAAATTGGTTTAATGCGAAATAGTTTGTATACCAACTAGTAATTTTTAAAGTTTGTATTATTTTTGGTTCATGACTCATAGTTGGTATTATTCTTGATTATTTTTTAAAAAAAAATTATAAAGCTTATATATTTTTTTCAGAACTTATATACACCCCTAATAATATTAACCCTTTATAAATTCAATAATTGATTTCATCGTTGTCTTTCAATCAAAGCAAGGTGGTTTCTACAAATCAAAAAAATGGATTGTAGTAATGGTTAACATATCAATAAGGAGGCTTCTACAAATTAAAAAAGGATTAAAGCTTAGTATAAATAATTATTAATAATTAGGATTGACAAAAGTGAAGTAAGAAGGAGCAGTAATAATTACTGGAATAATTAGTAATTAGTAGTATTATTAATCAGTAATTAGTCATAATATATTACTAAATACTAATTAGTATCAATATTATTAATTATTAATTATTAATAATTATTATTACTTAGTAACTAATCATAATAATTATATTAATTTTAATAATAAAGATAAACACAAATAATTAACGAATATGTAAATATTAAAGGCATAATATCGGTTGTTCAGGAAATCTAAAGTATATCCTTGATATTGAGATTATCGTTCCTTTTCTTAACAATTTAACATAACAAATAAGTACTATTAAGTAAATAATAAGGTGAAAATGAATAAAAACTTGATTCTCGTACCCAATGTATATTATTATTGGTAAAGTTGAACGATTGATTTGCCCTTATAAACCCTTAAGTTGTGGTTACTAATAACAAATTATTATTTGATCACCAACTGATTAGAGGCTACTGATGATAAATTATTGTTTAGATTAAATTTATTTTAATAAATGAATGATTAGTTTTTCCTTATAAAACCTTAAGTTGTGGTATTTCATATATAAGTGTAATGCTTATCATAGGAATTTGGAAGTCAAAGAGGAGCAATCATGGTATTTTAATCAAGGTTTTGAGAAGATACCACAATATCAACCACAACAACAAAGGTCACAGTATCACCTAAGGGAACAACAATTTTATGTTCCTCCTCAAAAACAAGGGAACAATTTCAAGACTAGATTTGAGGTGGAGATCAAGAAAATGCTAGAGAAACTATATGAAAAGGTTGAGGCCTTAGAGAAGAGATAAAGGATGGTTGAGAAGCAATTGGTTTCTCAAGCATCAACGAGTAGGAACCATGGAGGATTGTATGGAGACACCGAGCCCAACCTTAGATAAATTGTAATGTGGTCCAAGAGGAGTCTTGCAAGACCATTGCACTAAGGAGTGGAAAGCAAGTAGAGTCTATGGTGCCTAAGGAGTCGGTTGTGTTAGACAAAGGGAAGGAGAACATGATAGAAGAGGAGACTAGAGAAGATGAAGCTAGCAAGGAAGATGTCCAACCAAAAGGACTAGCTTCAACTCCTCCAAAACCTTTACTTCCATTTCCTCAAAAGAAGGCTAGACCTATGTTTGACAAGAAATTTAGAAAGTTCATGAAAAGGATAAACAAGCTCTACCTCAACATTTCTTTTGTGCAAGCTCTCAAAGGTATGCCCTCTTATGACAAGTATCTTTAATCTCTTTTAACTAACAATTTTAAATCTGATGAGTTAAATGAGGTAGAGTTGACATATGAGTCATCATATTACATCTCCAAGCAAATGGTGGCCGAGAAGAGGAAGGATCCCGGATCCTTTTGTGTGCCAATTGACATAGGAGATGACAATGTGTGGGCATTGTGTGATCTTTGAGCAAGCGTGAATGTCATTCCCCTTTTCATATGTAGAAGGTTGAAGTTGGAAGAGCAAAGACCGGTGAACATGGTGATTTACTTGGGGGATGAATCCAAGGTGATTCCTAGGGTAGTACTTTAATATATTCCAATCAAAGTGCAACATTTCATCATGCCGGCCGATTTTGTGGTGCTAGATATGGAGGAAGATGAGAGGTCACCAATCGTCTTAGGAAGGCCATTTATAGCCACAGTCGGAGCTCTCGTATAAGAAAGGGAAGATGACATTCACCATGGTGAGGAAAAGATACGCTTTGACTTCTTCTCCCTTACAAGCTAACCAAGTATTGAGGAGATGTATAGAGTGGATGTTGATGATAAGCCATGTGAACCACTCCTACCATCATTATTGACTCAAGATCCATTGGAGGCATGTCTTGTGGAGAGCATTGAGGACCACGAGGATAATGACTATTTCAAGCACCTTAAAGCGTCTAAGTCGTTGAGGTTGAGAAGGAAGAGGCAAAGGACACAAAAGAGGAGTTCAAGCCTTTGCCACCATCTTTGAGGTATGAGTTTTTTGGACCAAATTCAACTTTTCCGGTTATCATAAATTCCTCGCTATTTCATGATGAAGTATCTAAATTGCTTGATTTGTTAAGAGTATTTAAAGGAGCTTTATGATATTCTATAGACGACCTTAAAGGAATTAGTCCCTCAAAGTTAATCAATATCTTATATCTATTAAATAAGAGGACTTATTTGTCACGTGTCAACGTCTGAATATTCGAAGCCTAAAAAATATTTAAAAAGTTTGACAATTATGTTATTAAAAAGTCAATTTAATTAATATTATTATTAGTAAAAGAGTAAATATTGATCATATCTCATAAATCAAAACTTCCATAGGAAGTTGCAATCCTTTTTTTTTTTTTTTGATGAATCTCCATTCATCATTCATATCCAAAAACCAAAATGATTATTATTAGTAGAAAAGTAAATATTAATTATACCTCAAAAAATCAAAAGTTTCATAAGAAGTTAGAGTCCAAAACTTTTTTCGGTGAATCTCCGGTCGTCATTCATATTCGAAAACCATTTTTTTAAAAACGAATTTTATAGTTACGATAAATGTCCGATCAATGTACATTCAATCACAATATTTATTTTCCTTATTAATTTTTTTCCCTTTTGATAAGTATCCGATTTTTTTAGGTACATATCTTCAAAACTACATATGAGATTGGATTTCTCTCCCTATATATTGAGTCCAAAGAAACCTTACAAAACACACCTCAATCACATTAGCCGGTACGTAGAATCAATATTGCAATGTTTTTTCGATACTTTGTCTTCCCTTCTATGTTGTATTCCCTTATGTAGATCATGACGAACAATGTCGAATTGAAGAGAAGTTCCAATTCAAGTTTTAAGATTTCAGTTGATGTTTTTTTTTTGATGTTTACGATGTCAATCGTAAGGTAGTACTCCTTGAAAAGGAAATGATTTGTGATGATGAAATGGTATGCATTTTTTCACATACTAGTCTCTTAATCTTATTTATATCAAAGCACATATTAGGCACAAACCTAATATGTGGTTTATTGTGATTTTTTTTATACATAGGGAAATAAAATTCAAGATTTTATCAAATAATCTAATCTAAAAAATTCCCGGCACGTTGTTGAGTATGGTGTTTATATTATAGGTAATTTTGGTTTAAATATTTTCACCGGTTCATATCGATGTACTCACAATGTCCTGACGTTAGACTTTTGAATCCATACGACAATAAAATCGGATGATACCGGTCTTCCCATCTCAAAACGTGTATTTAATTTCATATCATTTAGTGATATCTTAAATCGATCTTTAGATGACGTGTTTTTGGTCTGTAGGTAACTACCATAAATCTATTGAATTATAGTCCCTTATTATATTACTTCGTATATAAAATGTTATAAAGAAATATAAGATTTAAAAATAACACCTATACCGGAAATTCCTTAAAATACAGATAAGGACTCGTTTGGTATCGCTAGGAAAAAAGAAATTTATATTAAATTTACAATTAAAATGTTAATGAATTTTAAAAAACAAACGATTCCAAACATATTTATATGAATTCATTTATTACCTTATCATTATCCGTAATAATTCTTCATTCCATGAAATAAAACAAGAAATTATTATATTAAACAAAAAAAATATTTAGAAATATATGAAATTACCGATATACATTCGCAGGATTATCATAAATTACACGATTAACTTTATATAAAAAAAACATATAAGATATCTTATATAATTATCTTACTGCAACTCCCGATCAGCAAAAACGGTCATCAACTTCAACATGGAAGCACATATAATCAACATATATTAGAGAAAAATACTTCCTCATAAGAAATTTACTCAAATATATCCACGTATTAAGTGTTACTTTATACTTGTCAAATGAATTCCAATTCTACCTTTATACACATATTCACGAATGTTCGTATATTGGATGGTGACTTAGAACTTGTTGGATAACGTATAAGGACACTTAAGGTGTTAAGTGTAATCCTTATGTCATTCCAACATAACCTAAGATGTCCTAATATGTGTTGTGATAATGTGTATTGTGTCATTACGGAAAACTTAATAAGTTTCGGGTTAATTCATATAAATTAATATGTATATGTTTGTATGTCTCCGACTTGTGCTTGCTTGTTGGGCCTAATGAAGACACGTGATGCTCACGTGTTTAGCTAAACTCTTTTGTTCTCCTTGTCGGGGTACTGTAGAAGGCTGCCGATGCTCTAAACCCTATCCACGGAGAAAGCGAGAGAAGAGAAGGGAGAAAGAGAGATCTTGTGTGATCTTGAGTGAAGAAAGATAACGAACATGAGCTTCACTGGAAGCTTTGTTCTAGTTGCATTGCATCATCTTTCCTTCGTGTTCTTACCGTTTGTATCTATTTCTTATGTTTTTAGAGTTGTTTGATCGTGTTTACGAGTTTTTGTAACATGTAATACTACGATCTATCAACCTAGTGACTTAGGATGGATTTCCCCTCCTGAAATCCCGCAGAGTAGGGTTTTTCCGAACTGCGTCACCCAATATAGTGTGTTTCTGTCTTTGAATCGTTTTACAAGCAAGATCACTCTAGATCTAAAAGTGTTTTGTATAACCATCTCCGATTTAGTTTTATCAAGATCCAAAACGGAATATGTTATAATTCATACAAAATTTTTTGGATACTGCTTTCGTCTTCGTTCTTCTTTCCAATCCGGAACCCATTATAATTCATACAAAACGGAATCTGTTATAATTCATATGAATCTCCGATATAGTTTTATCAAGAACTACCGTCTTATATATAGGATGTTGGTTTCGATAGTGAGAAGATCAGGTTATCAATCGATAGGTGAAACAAGATTTGAGGTGGGACCATTTTGAAAAATAATTGGTGGTTTGATAGCAACATATGAAAGCCGAAGATGAGAGCTTTCTTCTATGGTTTATAATAAGGATAATTAACTAAACTTTATTATTATCTTGTATCTTCTTTTGAATGTTTGTTTAGATTCTCTGTTATCCTTTAGTCAAGGATATACCCACTAATGTAGGGATCTTCTATCCTAGCTCTGTATATATAAAGGCATGTACAGCTTCTCCAAATACTGTTGATGCAACAACCCCCTTTATTGTTGTTCATTTTCCAAATCCAACAACTGAAGGAACAACTCAAACATGTTACTAAGGGCGCTTCATCCATATCTGAGTATATGGATAGCGTCCGACGCATCATTGAAAACCTTACCCTTCTTGGCAAGCCTGTTGACCAAGAGGATATCACAGATCGCATTCTTGAAGGACTAGATTCCGACTACCAGTCTGTAATAGACTCTGTCCATGCCAGAGATACACCAATTAGCATCGAGGAACTACATGAGAAACTGATCCACAAAGAGCTCTCGATCCGCCGTCGTTCGTCTCCCACAACGTTCCCTGCAGTGGCTAATCCCACCATCTCCCGCAACCAACACAATTCACCACCCGCTTACAAACAAACCAGCCACTCAAACAACCCAAACCCAATCAACCCGAACAACCAAAACACAAACCGCCCACCCCCTCGACCATACCTCGGAAAATGCCAATGGTGTGAACAAGTTGGTCATTCCCTTTCTCGTTGTACTTCCTTCCAACGCACCCACCCCAATGTCTGTCACCCACGTCAACTTCGTTCCAACACCCAACCCAACCATACTCCCCAAGCACACTATGCATCCGCCAACTCATCCAATCAAAGTTGGCTCCTTGACACTGGTGCAACCCATCATGTCACTCAAGACCTAAACAATCTAGCCATTCACTACCCATACACTGGAACAGATGAGATTGTTGTTGGCAACGGCAATGCCCTTCATATCTCCAACACGGGTTCTTTAACCTTACTCTCAAAAACAACTCCTTTCAACTTATCATCTGTTTTACATGTTCCAAAGATGCACAAAAATATAATTTCCATAAACAAATTTTGCATTGACAATTCTACTTCCATTGAGTTTGATCCATTTTTCATGTCAAGGACTTTCAGACCAAGAAGACAATCCTCACCGGTCCGGCTAAGCACGGTCTTTACGAATGGCCGGTCGATGGCGGAATTCAGCGTCCCACGGTGCTCACAACCATGTCCAATCCAATGTCATGGCATCACCGCCTTGGTCATCCATCCTACAAAATTTTTCAGTTGCTTGCTTCCAACTTAGGTTTTAAACCATCAATTGATTTTTGTAATGCTTGCAAAATAAACAAAAGTCATAAGCTTCCCTTTTCAGTTTCATCACTTACCACCTCGTCTTACCTTGAAGTTATTTTCACTGATGTATGGACTTCACCACTATATTCATATGATCACTATAAATACTACATAGTGTTTGTGGATCATTTTTCGAAATATGTCTGGCTATATCCCATGAAATGAAAATCAGACACTTATGAAGTTTTTATACGCTTTAAAGCATTAGTTGAACACAAATTTAGCACCACAATTAAAACACTCTACTCTGACAACGGAGGCGAGTACATTTCTCTACAAAAATATCTTGCTGAACATGGCATCAATCACCTCACTACTCCGCCACATACCCCTGAGCACAATGGATACGCTGAACGACGTCATCGGCACATAGTCGAAACCGGTTTGTCTTTACTCTCTCATGCATCCATGCCAAGGAAGTATTGGCCTCATGCCTTTATGACTGCGGTTTTTCTGATTAATCGACTACCTACGTCGACATTAACCAATAAGTCTCCATACGAAATCTTATTTCAAACAAAACCGAAATATGATTCTTTTCACAATTTTGGGTGCTTATGCTACCCTTGGCTTCGCCCTTACACAAAACACAAACTCGATGCAAAATCAAAACCGTGCATTTTTGTGGGATACTCACAAAATCAAAAGAGTTATTTTTGTCTTGATCCAACTACAAATAGGGTCTTTGTCTCACGACATGTCCAATTTGTAGAAAATGACTACCCCTTCCCTAATCTCATCACACAAAACCCAACCCAATCTACTCAATCCCACAACCCAAGCCACTATCTTCTGCCCTCATTTACCCACAGTCAGCCGCCTCTATCATCTAATTCCAACCCATCCGGCCTTCTCCCACCTGCTACAATCCAGAACCAGACAATCCCTGCGTCTCCAATTCCCGCATCGCCAATCCAGAACCAACCTAGTGTTTTACCCTCATCGCAACAATCTCCACCTCCCTACAACCCTTCCCCAACACCAAACCAACGAGTAATTGTCACTCGTTCACGTAACAACATCACAAAACCAATAGCAAAATTGAATCTCACTGCTACTTTATCCACACCCTCCGTACCAGCAGTGCCCAAAACCATTACCCAAGCTCTGCGGGATCCAACGTGGAGACAAGCAATGACAGAACAATACAATGCTCTTATTGCTAATCAAACATGGAGTTTGGTTCCAAAAACGGATGCACCTAACATTGTTGGTTGTAAATGGATTTTCAGGACAAAATACAAAGCAAACGGCTTTGTCAACCGCTACAAAGCAAGGTTAGTAGCAAAGGGCTTCCATCAGCGGCCTGGTCTTGACTACTCAGAGACATTCAGCCCGGTGATAAAGCCTGCTACTGTACGTTTAATCCTTAGCATTGCAACAATCAATTAATGGTCTCTTCGCCAAGTCGATATCAACGATGCTTTTCTTCAAGGCCACTTAACAGAGGATGTCTACATGGCTCAACCGGCTGGATTTATTGATCAGAAACACCCTACCCACGTCTGTAAGTTACATAAAGCAATCTATGAGCTCAAACAGGCACCACGGGCATGGTATCAAGAACTTCGGAATTACCTCCTTCAAGCTGGATTTCACAACTCCACTTCCGACACATCTTTGTTTCTCATTCACAATAGCAAAGGTATCATCTTCGTTCTTGTCTACGTTGATGATATTATCATCACTGGCTCAAATGTGCAAGTTGTGGAAAATACCATTCAACAACTAACCTACAGATTCTCTTTGAAAGATTTGGGAAACCTAAATTATTTTTTAGGCGTGGAAGTTATACCTTGTCACAGTGGTATATTCCTTTCCCAACAAAAATACATCTACGATGTTCTTGCTCGTTATCATATGACAGATGCAAAACCTGCTTCAACACCTCTTGCTGCTGACTATTCATTATCTGCGAATGAAGGCATCATTCTTGATGATCCTTTACCATATCGACAAGCAGTAGGGAGTTTACAATATTTGTCACTCACACGGCCCGACCTTGCATTTTCTGTAAATCGATTATCTCAGTTCATGAAGGCACCAACAGATCGCCATTGGGCAGCGCTTAAACGCTTGCTTCGATATTTAGCAGGGACCGCTCATCATGGTATCACATTTCACGAAGAATGTCCCTTTAATTTACATGCTTTCTCAGACTCAGATTGGGCAGGGGACAAGGTTGATTACTTGTCCACAGGAGCATATTTAGTTTTCATGGGCAAAAATCTTATTTCCTGAAGCTCCAAGAAACAAAAAGGAGTGGCTCGCTCCTCAACAGAAGCAAAATACAAGAATGTAGCAAATACTCTAGCAGAAATTCTATGGCTCATGTCCTTGACTGCAGAATTAAACCTCCCATCTTCCAACCGTCCAATTATCTATTGTGACAATATTGGTGCTACTCAGTTATGTGCAAATCCTGTTTTTCACTCTTGGATGAAACACTTAGCCCTTGACTATCACTTAATAAGGGAGAAGATTCAATCAGGAACTGTTCGTGTCGCACATGTATCAAATGATGATCAGTTAGCTGATGCTCTCACCAAACCCCTTGCTCGAACCCGGTTTCAAATGCTATTTGTCAAGATCGGACTCTCGTCACCGCCGTCCATCTTGCGGGGGAATAATAAGGATAATTAACTAAACTTTATTATTATCTTGTATCTTCTTTTGAATGTTTGTTTAGATTCTCTGTTATCCTTTAGTCAAAGATATACCCACTAATGTAGGGATCTTCTATCCTAGCTCTGTATATATAAAGGCATGTACAACTTCTCCAATTTATGCAATACAGTACGTTGAACATTCATTCTCTATAGTTTATCGGTCTATTTGGGAAGAGTGGTTTGGATTAGAGGTAGGACCATTTTAAAATATGTAATATATATATATATATATATATATATATATATATATATATATATATATATATATATATATAACTTATTAATTATGAATAATATAGTTGATAAAATTATACATTTTCCAATAATAATTATACCAATCTTTGTTATACTACATTTTTTATTGTTTGTTGATATAGCTATAAATAAATTATAAGATTTCATATAAAATTAATCAAATCATCTCGTGCATCGCACGGGTTATACACTAGTACTTATATAAAAGTGAAAGTCTTTATTATCACTTGTCATTTTCTTATTAATTTCGGGTCAGATATCATTTTCTCATTAGATTATTTCATATTCTAACTTTAGCATATAAAAGTGTTTATATTAATTCGTATGTACACACCACATTAATAAATGTATAACTATTACAATAAAAATGTTACATCTTTGCTTTTAAGGATATTTAAAAATATATAAGATAATTTTTTGAAATTGAACCTTTTATAGATTTTCTTTTTTAACATTTACATTTCTCAACATTATTTTTTATATTATTGTTTAAAATATTTATTTCACTCTACACAATTCATAAAGAGTTATCAATTTTACCTTATTTATATATTATATGAGTGAAGAAAAATTTAAAATATAATATTTTCTAAATTAAACTATTTTTATTGTTTATTTAAAATATAATTAATTTAACGATAATATACAAATTTCTCCTCAATTAACTCATTTAGATCCTAACGATGTATCAAAAATATTTTATAAATAAAATATATTTATCAATTAATTTTAAAAAAATATTTGAATCAAAATAACTAAAAATGTACAACGAAATTAGTAATTAAAAGAAATTCTATTTTTCGGTCAGAGTCTCCTGAGTCCTGACTACAAAAAAAAATGAAAATTGAAATTGCAATATCTGATATTCTCGGAAAAATCCCAACTGTACTTGATAGACTAGGTCTTTTTCTACGAGCCTTCCTCTTGTGGTCAAGCCAGCCACCACAATTCAGCAATCTTTTGTACCAACATTTGCATTTTTCAAATTCTAAATTTGTTGATTCCTTGATCTTTGCTTCTTCTAGTCGAGTCATTTTATAATCTAGGTTGACACTTTTAGATGAAAAAGGAATACTGCAATCATTTGATTTCTCCGAACTCCTTTTGGAGATTCTGCTCCACCTTCCTTTTCAATCATTCCCATCTTCCATGATTTCCTTTTTTTGTCCTCTTTGAAGCTTTGGAAATAGAGATACCACTGCTTTAACGGCCGAATCTCTTGTGGGTCTTACTCCAACCTCTAGGGTTTAAGTCTTTAGAATTGTGGGTATTGCTGAACTGATATGTCTAGATTTAGAGCTGAAAGAGTAATATATCCTGAGATCAATTCTCCGTCAGAGAAAGTGTCAATTAGGGCTGAAGAGGAGCCCACAGGCACCATTCGTGATGAAAAGCTGTTTGTGGCAGTGGGCACAGATTTTAAGGATAACAAATTAATTGTGATTTGGGCTCTGCAGAATTCTGGACGCAGGAAATTATCGATACTCCACGTACACACACCTGCCAAATTGATTCCCGTTTGTAATGCTTCAAAACCCTCTCGTCTTCAATACATTTGATTATGCTGGATTTCCTTATCCATATTTACTAAATTTAAGTTTTTCCTGTGTTTTTTTGGGTCTTTCTCGTATTTTCATCTGGATTTTGTTTCCTGTACTTAATTCACTTCTTAACTTGATTTTGACTTGCAGTGGGAGGGAAGTTTCCAGTAAGTCAAGTAGGAAAAGAGGAGGTCGTGGCATACCATGAACAAGAGAGGATAGAAATGCATAAAGCCCTTGATGAATATATTCAGCTTTGTGCCGCAGCAGGGGTAAATGTTTCTCAACCTGACAAACAAGTTTCTTCTGTTCAGGCTCATGAATTACCTCGTGGATTTGGCTCATTGTTTTTCCCTTGCTTGTAGATAACTGCAGAGAAGCTAGTGGGTGAGTCGGATTCTGTAGAGGATGGGATCATTAGGCTCATATCCGAGCATAGGATTGAGAGGCTTGTTATGGGAGCAGCTGCAGACTATAGATATAAGAAGTATGATTCCTCAACTCTGTAACTTAGTTTTTAGGAATTTTCTTTCTTACACTGCTTATCTATCTGAATTTGAATGCAGATGCAATTAGTGAGATTTGCTTATATCATCATATAAGCAAAATTCACGAATTGCAACTGCATTCAAATTCTGAGTGATAAGTTTCAAGATAATAACTGACATAAAACTTATATGTTAGTTAATAGTTATTATCTTGAAACCTGGCAGCTCTTGAGTTCTCTGTGCTTATATATGGCTCTTTCGAGTTGCTAATCAAGGGAATTTGAGAACAAAAGGTTTCCAATGAAGGAGAAATAACTTGTAAGTGTGGTATTGATTCTTAACTTAACTGCTGGTATGTCCAATCTGTGTTGTTCAATGTACCTCATTTATGTTCATGCTGTAACCGTATTTTGGATTATCCCAAAGCTGCCCCATAAATTGTAAAAGGTTGTTCCGACCAAAAAAAAAATTTGTAAAAGGTAGTTTGTTATGTACACAAGAAAGTCGGATCCAAAAAATTGGAATCTGAAATTATCAGTTGATAATCTGAATCCAATTCGAGCCAGGGTTTTTCCAGATCAGTGGATACAAACAGGGGTTTTGTAAAATATGGGATAGGTTATCCCATCATTTGTATAGGTTAGAATATATCCGGCCAGAGATCCGGTAAGAATATTCAATATATCAGATAAAATTAGCTCATCTTTAAAGATAAATATAGGAATTTGGACGAGAGACATCTGATATGGATAAAAATGTTGGATACCATAAAAAGTCTAGATAGATAGACATATAAATGACTAATATTTCACACAAAATAGACGTCATAGAGTATTGGTATTACATTGCAGGAATATGATAGAATTGAAGTCAAAGAAGGCCATATATGTTGGGTTGAAGGCGCCCTTGTTTTGTGACATCTGGTTCGTCTGCAAGGGATATCTTATCAAAAAGAGGTATCAATTCAATATTACTTTGATGGTCAAATTTCATTCGTTGAGCACCTCTACCTCATAATATCATGATAATTTTTTTGCATTGCTTTCAGGTCAGGAGTGAAGCCACAATACCCCAATGACGAGACAGGAGAGTCAAAGTCCTTGAAATCTCGGTCAGTGATTGCTGTGTCTGTGAGCAAGTCTGATACAGACATAGACAAATATAAATCAAGATCTGTTGGTATTGGAGGAATCATACATGACACTGATGACTGGCAAACTCAAAGAGTGGTATCCGAGTCAGGTCATCCTTCTACATCTTATGAAGGAATCAGGGACTCACCATTATCCCGCTCTCCAAATATAAGACGAGGAAGTGACACACTGGCATTCAGAATGTCTCCTGTTGATGAAAGATCTGTTGGTACCTCTTCACCTCTTCATCTACTGGTAGGTTTATGACTACTATGGTTTGATGGATGCTCTGTATGCTCCGAACTAAATTAACTATCAAGTACCTGAGTAGGTAATGCTGTATTTTAGCAGGAAAGCAGAATGAACGACGATCTGTATGATCAACTTGATACGTTGTTGAAAGAAGCTGATAGTTCAAGAAAAGAAGCTTATATTGAGTCAACAAGGCGGCAAAAAGCTGAGATGGAGTGGGTTGATGCAATGCGCAAGGTAAGATGCTGAAACCCCCCAATGAAAGTTTTGTTTGGGTTTCGACTGAAAATTCAAGGATTTTTATATACTGCTAAGGTCATGTTTATCAAAGCATCTATATTTTAGGTTCTTGGACACGTTTTTCATTTTCTCTCTCCGCCAACTCACTCAAGCATCCTATGTAGTTTACCCACCCACTTTACAAAGCATCTTATTAAAAACTTTCACACATACAAGCATTTTTTATATACTATCCTTTCTTATTTTAACCCCAATATTCTCCTGATGCTTTGGGTGCTTGGGAAGCATCTTTAAATTGGGATGCTTCAACTTGTTCAATTGGTCATTGTTAGTTTTTGTAAAATCTCTTCAAGATCCTTCCAAACATCCCTTGTATAAACATGTCCTAAGATCCTCTTAGTTGTTGGAAAGTGGATAGAATCTTGATGTTATTATAAAAATTTATCCAAGATAAGCATGACTGAAATGTTCATAGAAGTTTGAATTCCAATTGACAGACTTTGAAAGGTACATTATTCTCTTGGACAGGCAAAAAGAATAGAAACCTTATATTATGAGGAACAAAAGCGAAGGAAAGAGCTTGAGGAGATGCTGGCCAAGAAGGAGGAACTTGAAACAATAAGGACCCAGCATGCTAAGGCTTTAGAAGAACTTCATACCGTCTTATTTCAGAATTCTTCTCTTGAAAGGGAGATAGAAAAATTAAATCTCGTGGTGAAGGACCTTGAAAAGCACAAGAAAGAACGAGATGAGATAGAAATAGAGCGTGACAATGCATTGGCTGAAGCTGATAGGTTAAGAAGGCAATATGCTTCACTTGATTCCACATCCACGCAAATCTCTTGCTTCTTTGCAGATTTCACTTTCTCAGAGATTGTAGAAGCAACTGATAATTTTAACCTGATGAGGAAAATAGGGGAAGGGGGTTTCGGGAAGACATACAAAGGTCTCCTCCGTCATACTGAAGTGGCTATAAAGGTTCTTAATCCGAATGGTGTGCAGGGCCCCCGAGAATTCAAACTGGAGGTAAGAATCATACAAGCTGTCTAGTTTATTAATTAGTGTAATTCCAGTGCAATGCATTGGATTTGATCTAAACTAATATATTAAAATTATTAAAATTGAATTATATGTTATAAACATATTTTTTTTGAATACAAAAGCCATAAAAAGATTATACTATTTTTTATCATCTCATCTTAAATACATAGATTTGTAATTGCAATTTATATATTAAATAGATATGTACTATATTTTTAAAATTTTCCATCTTGTGTACCTGTTATTTTATTGAATTATTTAACTTTGTTTATTGTATTATTCTCTTTTCAAATATATAATATCATGCTATCTCATTTTAGAATCTACTGCATATTAATATCTTCATAAATATGAACACATTCTCACATAATTATAAAAAATTGGGAATATTGAGGTGGCACAATATAAAGACACATGCGGAAAAAATTGAGGTGTCGCAATGTGAGAATCTCAAGTGGAAAAATCCGAGGTGTTTTAATGTGAAGATGACAAGTGGCTAAAATCTCTTATGTTTTAGTATTTTACAGCGTGTAATGGCTTAACAAACTTTCCTTTCATTGAAGGTTGCTGCTCTGAGCAAGTTGAGACATCCAAACATTGTGACACTAATTGGAGTTTGCCGTGAAGCATCAGCCATAATTTACGAGTATCTTCCCAATGGAAGCCTTGAGGATCGGCTCTCTTGCATGAGCAACACTCCTCCGCTACCATGGCAGGCACGGATACAAATAATTGTTGAGTTATGTTCTGTTCTTATGTTCCTCCATTCTAGTCAACCGGAAAGCATTATACACAGTGATCTGAAGCCTGCCAATATTCTTTTAGATGCCCATTTTCGTTGCAAACTCAGCGACTTTGGCATCTGTCAAACAATCTCCAACAGTAAAAATACCATAACAGATCTAAAAGGCACTTTCGGGTACATGGATCCAGATTTCGTCTCAACAGGAGAACTCACACCACAGTACGACGTTTATGCCTTTGGGATCATAATACTACGTCTGCTGACTAACAAATCAGCAATCGGAATAACAAGGGAAGTTCAGTATGCTATGGATTCAGGTGATCTTGGTGCAGCATTGGATCCTTCAGCTGGAGAGTGGCCTCTTTTACAGGCACAGCAGTTGGTGCTCTTGGCATTGCAGTGCAGCGAGATGCAAAGAGAGAGCAGACCGGAGCTTGTGGCTGACGTGTGGAGGATTCTTGAACCGATGAGGATTTATCATTAGGCCATTCTTTCAGGTTAAATGTATTAGATTTTTGATCATGTTCATTCTTGATTCTTTATTTTTATTGATTAGTGTAATGGTGTTATAGTTTGTTGAGGCATTAGAGGATGAAACACTGGATTATATGTGTCAAGGAAGTATAATTAGCTTCAAATGTGTACATAACCTATATTTATTTGTTTCTTTGTAATAGGATCTTTGATTGCCCTTGTATACATATACTTTTGTCACACGGTTAATAAGATCTCTTTTACAATTGAAATTTTGTGATGAGTTGTGACAGGTGGTTGAGACTGGGACTGCTGCTGCTCGGTCACGACGGATTGCTGGCAGGCTGTCAATATTAAACCCGGCCTGAAAAAACCGCCCGATCTCCCGGTTTAGGGTAATTTTAAATAAAACACTCATGATAGATTATGGGTTGTTAAAATATGTCGGTGATTTTATATTCGAAAATACACTTTTACTCCTTTATGTATAAATACTGTCTACCATCTCTTTCGGCATGGGCAATGTGATCAACTTTCACTCAAAACAATCACAAGAACTCGAGCTAAGGAGCATCAACTAGAGCTTAAAAAGGGACGTATGTGTCTCAAAAGTCCTAGTTCAACCTTCTTTGAGTTACTCACTCTTCTCAAGACTTATTCAAGTGCATAATATCATTGTTTTTGTGTTTAATGACATTATTATGATACGAATCCTCCTAAGTTGTACATTACATATGAAAGGAAGAGGAAGGCTCAAGTCACCTAGTAGACAATTAAGTTAGTATTTTTTTGATTTCTAGTATTTTGCTGAATTCTGCTTTTATGGTCAGTTATTGAGTCAGTGGTCAGTTTCCTTGTTTCTAGCTTAGTGATGGGCTGCACTAATGCAGTTACAATGTTAGTGGGTTAGTGCTTAGTATGCTAAGGTCTGCCTATTTATATCCTTTCCAAATGCTTTTGTAGATATCTCATTATCATCAATCAGAAAAGAGTCTGCAAGAGAGTTTCTTGCTCAATTTCCTCTTTGCTAGATACTTGCATAGAGTGGCCTTTACCAATTTGGTATCAGAGCTGTTCGTTCCGAATGACTAAAACACGCAATACTGCTTCTGATCCTTCCAACCAAACACCTTTGTCACCCAACCCCCCAAATCTCAAAACAACAAACCCAACTTCATCACACCAGGATCATGATTTGGCTCGACAACTATCAGCCATAGCTTCCCGTCTGGAAGTTCTGGATGAACTAACTGTCAAAGTCGCTTCATTGGAAGCGTAGTCCCGCCTTAACCCTCAGAATACAGCCAGTGATGGGGCTCCTGAAGGGTCGCATAGAGGCGAGAATAGAGGACGCCGTTGGGGCCACCCACATTGGTGGGATGATCCAAAAGGAGATGACGACAACCGTCGTAATTTCCAACAACAGCGGACACCATGGGCAAAGATAGATTTCCCTAAGTTTGAAGGGGGCGATCTACGTGGGTGGGTTCTCAAAGCAGAGAAGTATTTTCGGTACTACGACGTTCCCGATGATATGAAGGTGGAGGTTGCCGCAATGCAATTGGAGGGAGATGCGCTCGATCTTTATGCGTGGGTAAATGGAGAGGGTGAATTCTGATTTGGGAGGACCTCGTTCGGGTCTTCCAAGAGAGCTATGGACCACCAGAGTTCCAAAATCCTGATGAGTTCTTGTGCTCCATCAAACAAACCGGCACCGTGGCTGAGTTTAGACTGGAATTCGCGAGGCGAGCAGCAAGGGTGACTGATTGGTCAGAGAATGCACTCCTCGGTGCATTTATTGCACGTATAAAAGAAGAACTAAAAACTGAAGTCAGATTTCATAAGCCTGGGTCCGTTTTCAAGGCTGCCTCATTAGCCCTTGAATTTGAGTCTAAGTTGGGCTTCCCACGAGGCCCAAAACCCAGCATACCAATTCGACCCAATACGATCCAAAACACAAACCACCGCCCAAATCAATATCAGAATTTACGCTCTCAAAATTCCAGCACAATCACTTCCAACGAACATCAAATCCGCCGTGAGAAAGGGCTGTGTTTCCGGTGTGGGGAGAAATTTATACCGACCATCAATGTCGCCCCTCGTTCACTCAATTGGAATTCACAGAAGGCGAAAAAGACTACATCGATGAGGACGACAATGCGAATAATAACATGGAAGAGAGTAAGGTGGAAATCTCTTTTCACCATATCTCAGGGCACATCACAAATACAACTATGAGGCTACGAGGTACTATCTCAGGCCGATCAGTCCTTATCTTGGTGGATAGTGGGTCCACTCATAATTTTATCTCCGACAAGCTCGTCGCTGAACTAAAGCTTCTAACTCATGTGGTTTCTTCTTATGGCGTTACGATTGGCAACGGGGATGTCATCCCTTGTAACCAGATATGCCCTGAGGTCGGGATCCACATGCCAGGCCTCATTATCAAATAAGACTTCTTTCCGTTTACTCTGGGAAGCCCGGAATTAGTGTTGGAAATCACGTGGTTGGCCTCATTGGATACGATAGAGGCTAATTGGAAAGAGATGTTTTTGAGGTTTAACCAACAAGGGAGACGGGTCACAATCCATGGGGTCAGAAACAAAACAGAGGGCTCTTCCTTTGCCTCCTTCAGTCTAATATATGTTGGATTTTAGGTGTCCGGTTTTAGACCAAAGGGTCGTAGTCTCACTTAAGTGAGTAGACGGTTCTCCCAATTGCCAATCAAATTAATATATATATATATAATTATCTTGAAGTGAAATCAAATTATTAACAAGGGTTTGTAATCTCCACAAAGGAGTAGACAAAACCCAACCAAGAGTTTGTAATCTCCGAAAGGAGTAGACGAAACTCTAATATAAATTAAGTTCAATTGCAAGTCTTATAAACCGATTGTTATATGTTTAAAACATTGACTTGGATTATGTAATGAGTCATTCATAAAAAAAATTTCCTTCTAAGTGTATTTTCCCCTACACCGGGAATATCCAAATACCTTAGTGGGATAAAACGTTACACGTTACAAAGACTAAGTAAGTGACTTACTTGTCTTACTTTGTAAAGAAAGGGTATTCCTAGGTTTCGTCAATACAAAACCAATCTAAGATGGATGCCTATCCAATGTCAATACAATGGAACTATACTGGTCTTTTGAGTTTTGCAAACAAGCTATAAGAAGGCCTATCCAATGTCAATACAATGGAACTAAAAGCTTATTTGTTGCAAAAACGAATGAGGAATCAAGTGCAAATGGCTCTCCCTTATATAGGCATAGGGGCCAACGTTTTTGGAAAGTTATAACCACCAAAAAGCGGTTAAAAGCGGTTAGGGAAGTTACATGGAAGTTGCTTGGATGATGGGCCTTGAAACCCTAGAAAGGCCCGAGGTCCAAACAGGGAGCCCAAAACCGCTCCCCGGAGCTAGCTTAGAGCTAGCTTATTTTTCTTGGTCCAAACACTTCCAATGAGCTTTATTCACTTTCGCATAGCTAGGGTAAGCTCCAAGATCCGCAAATACTCAATATCTTAGCTCAAGCTAGTGTAGCTCAAAAAGAAGCTCACTAGCTGCTTCATCGACATTCACTAAGCATTTGAGCTTGGATTGCTCCCAAATTTTAACCACATGTTCTTTAGCCAGTATAAGGCCTAAGAACCAAAGGTGTGCCGAGAAAACGTGGCTAAAAAGCCCCAAGTATCGGCCTTGTAAAATCTGGCACAGGTTAACCTTGTCGTAGATCACCTTGCTTCGATTCGACTCCCCTTACAATACTAGTTGCTCTTAGTGCCGGTCACTTGGCTTGCCTCCTGCATCCCAGACCATAGTGACACACATGTGAACAACTCATTGCACCTTGTCTCGAGACAAGCTCAATGGTTACAATGAAGACTTAGCCCAAATCTCCAACATTCCTCCCCCATTTGAGCAAAGTCAAGAAACTTTTTATAGACATACATCCAAACAAAATATTCGCATAATCATAAATGTCTTTCGATTGAATTTATTGAATTTATTGAATTAGTATAATTACACATTCTGCACTAAAGAATCGTGGTGTCCCAATAGATTGAACCACTTAACTTGTCTAAGTACATGAAGGCAACATACACGAAATTTACATTTCCTTTACAAATAAATGACACATTTAAAGGCTATTGTGTCCTAATTCTCTAATGAACATAAAGGCGAGTCGACCATACACTCCCTTGAAGAAGCCTTGACACTTCATGTTCACGCAGTCAACTCTCTTATGATCTTGCACCTATAATTGCAATTTTTCAAAAGAGTTGTTAAGAAATTGCTTATTTCAAACTATACATATTATATAGGCATAGAGCATTACCTTGGATGGACATTTTATGCTCACAACTTCTTGGAATGGGCTTGCCTCATTGAATTCGGATAAGGCATCAAGCCATATGCGAATTGGGTGTCCCACGACAAGTCGTTTTTAGTTTAGGTCGTTAACCCCATCCCCTTGGCTGACTTTTGAACTAAGTCCCTAGCCAAGCTCTTGGTTAAATGATCGGCTAGATTATTGTGTGTTCTCACAAAATCGACCGATATTATACCGTGAGTTATGAGCTCTCGAACCGAGCTATGTCTCACACCAAGATGTCTTGATTTCCCATTGTACGTTTGACTATAAGCTTTAGCCAACGTAGATGCACTATCACAATGAATTGAGATAGGAGAAACCGGTTTTGGCCATAGAGGAATTTCTAGAACCAAATTCCTTAGCCATTCAGCTTCCTTGCCGGCAGCGGCAAGTGCCACAAACTCGGACTCCATGGTCGAGGTTGTGATGCACGTTTGCTTCTTTGAAGCCCATGAAATGGAACCACCACCTAGCAAGAAAACCCATCCAATTGTGGACGAGTGATCCTCTAAATTAGTGATCCATGACGCATCTGAGTAGCCTTCTTTCACCGAGGGATACTTAGTATACAGGATGCCAAAACCCATGGTTCCCTTGAGGTACCTAAGCACACGCCTTAGTGCCTTCCAATGTTGTGAGCTAGGACAACTCGTGTACCTACTCAATTTACCAATAGCAAAAGCAATATCTGGCCTAGTGCTAGTCATTGCATACATACAACATCCTATTACTTGTGCATACTCAAGTTGAGAAACGGCCGATCCTTGGTTAGGCATCAACTTCTCACTTGAGTCCATAGGAGTACTAACAATTGTACTCGTATCACATTGGAAGCGTTTGACAACCTTCTCAATGTAGTGTGATTGCGTGAGGCTTAAGCCTTTAGCATCACTAAACAAAGGGAACCTAATGCTTATCTAGATTTTGTCTTCTCAGGAGACAAACTGCTCTACAAAGGTCGACTAGTAGTCCCTGCAGCTAAGAATTTCAGGCAGAAAATTTTGTATGAAGCTCATAACACTCATGCAGCAGGGCATGGTGGGTTTCTCAAAACCTTGAAGCGGGTTTCGTCTGAGTTCTATTGGCCTCGGTTAAAGACAGAGGTGCGCATACATGTGCAAGATTGTGAGATTTGTCAACGTGCAAAGTATCAAACAGTGGCACCAGGGGGGCTCCTACAACCTTTACCAATTCCTGAGTAGGTATGGGAGGACATCTCGCTCGACTTTGTTTCAAGGTTGCCCAAGTCCGGCGGTTTCGATGTCATATTGGTTGTGGTGGATCGTCTGAGCAAGTATGTTCACTTTATTGGTATGGCACATCCCTATTCTGCTAAATCAGTTTCTCAGTTGTTTTATAGAGACATTGTACGCCTCCATGGAATGCCCCGTTCAATTGTATCTGATCGAGATCTAGTGTTTGTGAGTGCTTTTTGGTCAGAAATATTTAAACTCAGTAAGACAAAACTACAAATGAGTTCGTCTTATCACCCGCAATCGGATGGCCAAACTGAAGTGGTTAACAGATGCTAAGAATCGTACCTACGCTGTTTTGCAATGGAGAAGCCAAAAGGATGGAGCCAGTTTCTGCCTTGGGTTGAATATTCTTTCAACACAGGTTTTCACTCTTCGGCGGGTATGACTCCATTCAAAATTGTTTATGGCAGAGACCCTCCTCCTCTTATTCCTTTTGTTTGTGGTGAGACGCGTTTACCTGACTTGGAAGAGCAGCTGTTAGCTCGCGATGAAATGATTTGTACTCTCAAGCAAAATCTGGTGAAGGCTCAAAATCAGATGAAACAGACAGCTAACTCTCATCGTCGCGAGGTTCAATTCAGCGCGGGGGATCTTGTTTTCCTCAGGCTGCAACCATATCTTCAAAAATCCCTTGCTAGGCGTGCCAACCAGAAATTATCTCCAAGGTTTTTTGGACCCTACAAGATTTTGCGCAGGATTGGAACCGTTGCTTATGAGTTAGAGTTTCCTCCTGCTACAAGAATCCATCCGGTCTTCCATGTTTCCCTCTTTCGCCCAACTAGAGGTTCAGCAGTGGTAGTTTATGATGTCCCACCACCAATCCGTGATTCCTTTGAGTTGTTAGTACAACCAGAGAAGATCATCACACATCGTTGGAGGAAGTTCGGAAGTTCGACAGTGCTAGAGGTCTTGGTTCAATGGGTTGCACGAGCAGAAGAAGAAGCCAGCTGGGAAGAGTATGATTTACTCAAACAACAATTCTCAGCCTTCTGAGTTGAGGACAAGTCGAGTTTTCAAGGGGGTGCAATGATACGAATCCTCCTAAGCTGTACATTACATATGAAAGGAAGAGGAAGGCTCAAGTCACTTAGTAGACAATTAAGTTAGTATTTTTCTGATTTCTAGTATTTTGCTGAATTCTGTTTTTATGGTCAGTTATTGAGTCAGTAGTCAGTTTCAGTTCCTTGTTTCTAGCTTAGTGATAGGCAGCACTAATGCAGTTACAATGTTAGTGGGTTAGTGCTTAGTATGCTAAGGTCTGCCTATTTATATCCTTTTCAAATGCTTTTGTAGGATATCTCATTATCATCAATCAGAAAAGAGTCTGCAAGAGAGTTTTTTGCTCAATTTCCTCTTTGCTAGATACTGGCATAGAGTGGCCTTTATCATATTAGGACAATAATTTACGTTAATTTTTTTTAATATTGTCAAAAGTAGCCAAACTTAGCATCTAAGTAGGAGTAGAAGTAGAAGGACTAGTGGATAATAATTTGTATCTTTTTTTTATTATTATGGTTAAGCTAGACATACAAGTAGAAAGAGTAGTGGATGCCCTACTCATTACTTCCTAGTATTTTTTAGCATTTTTCTTTCTAGTTTAATTAGACTAATAGGAACTAGTTTTAATTAGAAAGACACACTCAATTTCAAATAAACTCATTGTATTTTCAACTTTACTCTTGAATGAGACGTACACTTATTTATCTCATTGTTCTGTGTGTTGTATCAAGTGTTTTGAAGCTTACCTAGTGTGTTGCATCTCGAGAGTCTTCAATCTTCCTCTTCCGTCTTTGGTGTGACATGTCCATAGAAAGGAGAGCATCTACCCAACTTGCATCAACTTCATCCCCACACAATTTTCAAAGTCTTTTCACATCTAATTCGTCTTCCACTCAATTAGGGTTTCTACTCTCATTCGAGGTGTCTTACAAAAATTTATTGCTTCAAAGTTATATTTTTAGTTGTTCATACATATATTGCTATATTATGTTGCTCTAGTAACTGACTATGGTTCCTAGTACTAACGATCTACGATCCAACACCGTTAACATGAATGTTTTGAAATCGTGTAGGATTCAAAGGATTCTTGTATGACAACTTCAGTCCACATTTTGTGAGACATATATCAAATTGTGAAACAATCAAACTTTTAAAATCATCGGTTTTTGTTTCTTATTCAACAAACAAAAGTTTACTTGCATTGACACATTTCTAATAAAATTTCATATGCCATCTTCAACTACTAAAATGCCCCACAATATGTTGTAACGTACATAAATAGCATTCATGATTCACAAGTATTCATCATATATACATGTCAGTTTCGAAAACCACTACTAGTTTACAATTATCCAATATACTCATTTTACAAATTATACCCAATACAACATATACATGCCATTTCCGAATTACTCAATCAATGACTTAAGCCATAATAGATTTCAATTATCTAATAGACCAATTTTACCGATTATAGCCAATATGGCATATACATTTAATTTTTGAGTTATCCGGTAGTGTCATATATCCAAATCAAATTCAATCACCCAAATAGATTTCATGTTAGTTTTGAAATACCCAAATTGCGTAGTTGTAATGAAGGATACATATTTGGTAGTCTTAAAAAAAATTAAAATTACGCACCCAAATTACGTAGTTGTAATGACGGATACAAATTAAATCGATTTGTACTACATCAATCCCATAGTTGTAATCCGGAGGTAAAAAATACAAAATTACACACCCAAAATGTGTAGTTATAACAACATATACAAAATTTCGCCGATAAGCCTATCAACCACCAAATTAAATCGACTTCTACTACGAATCCTCGTTGCACAGTTACTCGTTTTTCCGCGGTTCTCCGTAATTTCGAAAATGAAAATAGAAAATATTGGTGCCCGTCGATGAATATTTGGCTATTGAGCAACGAGCGTTGTTACATTCTATTATTTCCAGAAATATCCACATGGATAACACTTTAAAACCCTCCATTACCCTCGGAATATTCGGAGCAAGTTGAGTTGAACGCCGGTAGAGGGGCAGTTGTGGTAGTTTATTCTTCTTCCATTAGAGATAGGATGAACTGCCACGTGTCATCTTCTGAACCTCCTCCCTCTCCCACTACGCCAAACGCCACTTGATTATTCCTCCCCTTCCTTTTCCCGCTTGCCTATTAGCTTTGCTACCTTCTTTAAGCTTCTCTTCCGGTCAAGATTCTAGGCGATTCATATCCTTGTGATTCTCTATCCTTTGTTTGTGTGCTCTGTGTGAGTGAGATAGGTTTCAGATTAAACCGATTTTGTTCTTCTTTTCTTGACTTTTATGTAATTTGTGGTTTGAATTTCGTCTCGTTTCAGCTGGAGCCGGAGATAAGGGCGCCGATTATCCATGGCAGTCGGCGGCGTCATTACCTGCCGGAGTTTCAGCTCTTCCTCGCCTGCTTCAGGTACTCTCTATTGAACTCTTGGCTACCGGAAAACGAAGTCACTGTTTGTCTGTTTGAAAATGTGATGTTTTCGAAATCTGCAGGAAAGTTATGTCAGTTAGACCGAAGGATCCCACGCCACAATGGACAGGGAATGGTGCTATCGCATACATTTCATCACCACTCAAGGTCTAAGTCTTCACATTGTTCATCTCTTCATCTGACTAGTAATTTGTGTTGGACAAGTGCAAGAGATGCCTCGATTTCAGGCGATGATTGTGTTGGGAGTCCTTTTTTAGCATCCCAGGAGCAATCCAGTAGTTTAAAGACTGTGAAACTTAGAGGAAGGATTGTATGCGCCTTCAGTTTAATTCGAACAAATGAGGCGTGCCTAAAAGCGAAGCATGTAAAAGGAATCCATGCTTACCAGTCTGGAGATTATGGCATGGCAGATGCAAATTTTGAATCAATGAGCACTACCAACGGGGTAGATGAAGATGCACAAAAAGTGGCTCCCTGGTGGGTTCGGCTACCAAAGCGTTGGCTCATTGTGCTGCTTTGTTTCACCTCCTTTCTGCTATGTAATATGGACCGTGTGAGTTGAGTCCCTGGTGTTGTTTTTACCATTTAATAAACCACAAGCCTCATTCGCACCTTTTCTATCCATTGATAGCTGAACTAGATTTTCTACTTTTACAGGTAAACATGAGCATTGCAATACTTCCAATGTCTCAAGAGTTCAACTGGAACAATGCAACTGTTGGTCTCATCCAATCATCTTTCTTCTGGGGTTATCTCCTCACTCAGGTTTGTCTTTACTTGCTTCTTCTTTTTTCTTTTTTTACTTTTAGATGATATTTTGTTCTTTAACACAATTGCTTCTTTAATCCTAACTGTATTTCTCTTCTGTCAATGGGAATGTGTAATTGTGAGCACATTGAATCTGCATTCTACTAAGCAGGAGAATTGACTCAAACCAGGATATCTTATCTCGCGTCATATTCTTGACTTCAAAAAAAAATCTAGAGTCATATGATTAAGTGATAGAAATGAACTCGGTTTTGAATCACAAAACACACAAGAATCACCCTAGATCAGCTTATAACGAAAAGGATTGAACACAAGAGGGAGGAACCCTCAGGAATACACAAAATTGATGAACATACGCATGCTACTTGGGGAGCCAAACTCCACTAAGCCACCAAGGGTAGCAACTTCTCTGACCTTTGGCCTAGGCTTCAAAGTACTATTTAACTTTTAAATAGGGCAATCCCCCTCTATTTATACAACCATCGACGGTCATCTAACAAGCCTAATCTTCCAATCCTATTAAACTGTCTAGGAACTTCTAGTGGAGGCAACCCATGTGTCCAAAAGTAAGCTTGTGTTGTCAATTGGCATATAAAATTATTTTGGGCCTGTTAGCATATCTTTTTTGTGTGATGTACAACATATGATGCTGATTCACCTATATCTGAAAGAAACTTGTATGACATTTTCCTGGTGTGTAGATTCTGGGAGGTATATGGGCAGATAAAATAGGAGGCAAGACAGTTTTGGGTTTTGGAGTGGTTTGGTGGTCTATTGCAACAGTTTTGACACCTATTGCTGCAAAGGCTGGACTTCCTTTTCTACTTGTTGCACGTGCTTTTATGGGCATTGGTGAGGTCAGCCTCTTCTGCTGCTAAAACTTATTTTGATCTTAAATCCTGATTTTGTCCAACATACTTCTAGTGATATTGAAAAAGCAGGGATTTTTCAAAATTTAGGAAATCATGTCAAGAGAGGATGCATTTCTGCTTAAACTAGCTGATGCTTTTATCATTCGTTCGCCTTATCAACAATTATGTTTTCAGGGTGTTGCGATGCCAGCTATGAACAACATTATATCTAAGTGGATTCCTGTATCCGAAAGGAGCAGAGCACTTGCTCTCGTATATAGTGGCATGTATCTTGGTTCGGTCACGGGATTGGCTGTATCACCATATTTTATTCACAAGTTTGGATGGCCTTCTGTGTTCTATTCCTTTGGTTCGCTCGGGAGTCTATGGTTTGCTCTTTGGTTGAATAAGGTAAGGAATATCTTTTTAATGAAACATATCATGGTTAGTTCTTTCTTAATGTATCTTGTTCATGTGATAAAGTGAGTTGATTTTGAAGATGGTAGGCCGTTCACTGTTTAGGTAGTAGCTTGTAGCTGAATCTAAAGATGTAAACAAGAACACTAATGAGGTGCAATGCTAATTATTCTCACTTTAGAGATCAGCAAGAGACAAATGAACTACTCTAATTTGCTGTGGTAATTTTCAAAGGCGGTGAGACAATTTAGTAACTATGGTGAGGGTTTTGATTTCCATGAACTTTCTTTGCTGCTGTTTCTTCTGATTATACTTCAAAATGCTTTCCATAATTTCCCTTCTTGAATACCATAATCGTGACAGCTCATAGCCATTACTGTATGTATGGCCATGGTAAATGGTCTAACAGTAAAACCTGTTCATTTGCAGGCATATAGTTCACCAAATGAAGATCCAGAAATCAGTAAGCAAGAGAAAATGTTTATTATGGAAAACAACTCGTCAAAGGAACCTGTTACAGTGATTCCTTGGAAATTAATTTTGTCAAAAGCTCCGGTCTGGGCTCTCATTATCTCCCACTTTTGCCATAATTGGGGAACATTTATTCTCCTAACATGGATGCCTACATATTACAATCAGGTTGATATAATGTGTAGTTATTAGCAGTCCCATATGGATAGGGCATATTTTGAGTTACCTTGACTGACATCAGTGTTCAATTCAGGTTCTCAAGTTCAACCTGATGGAGTCCGGATTGTTTTGTGTTCTACCATGGTTGACCATGGCTATTTTTGCAAATATAGGAGGTTGGATTGCAGATACGCTCGTCAGCAGAGGTCTATCTGTAACATCTGTCCGCAAGGTGACTGTCACACATTTTCAGTTTCTCGCAGATTGTACAATACAAGACAAATTTTAGAAAATTAAACAAAGATAGCTGCCTGTGATAATGTAAATGTGCAGATAATGCAATCCATTGGGTTTTTAGGCCCAGCATTTTTCCTCTCACTCTTGAGCCAAGTCAAGACGCCTGCTATGGCTGTATTATGCATGGCCTGCAGTCAGGTTTGTTAGATCATACTCTTACCATAACTTCATCTTACTTCTAAACCTTTATAATTTATATCAAACAAAGCTCCTGTTTCATGGCAGGGGTCAGATGCATTCTCACAGTCCGGACTATATTCTAATCATCAAGACATAGGGCCACGCTACTCAGTGAGTTTCCAATTTCCACTGCACACTTAATTAGCCTCTTAATTCTGAGTACAATCAGTTAAACTGCCTAGGTAAACGTATGACAGATATTTGATTTTGTGTTTTAACTTTAAACAGGGAGTGTTGTTGGGGCTATCCAATACAGCTGGTGTTCTGGCTGGTGTATTTGGTACTGCCGCAACCGGATTCATTCTCCAAAAGGGTACGTACACCATATAGTCCTTTCTTTTTATTGAGAATCTGACAAAGAAGTTAGGTATCCACATCTGGATACTAGATATGAGTATTAACATAAAAAAAAACTCATATGTAGTATTTGGAATATAACTACTATGTATATCAGATTGATATATGGATACCAAACATGTCCTTAATGATTGGCTAACGCTTTCTTTGAACGTGATTGTTAGGTTCTTGGGATGATGTGTTTAAGGTGGCAATCGGCCTCTATATCATTGGAACCTTAGTATGGAACTTATTCGCAACCGGAGAGAAAATCCTAGACTAAGGGTATATGCTAGAAATTCAGACTTATCTAGCTGCTCCTTTGGTTAATTACAAAGATCATCAGGCTGGGCATCGGTGCAGAACATAAACTCAGCAGCTGAATTTACCGCAGGGCATTCATAACATTTGAATCATTATGGATTTGGCTGAGTATCCCATCCCTTCTTCATTGTATTTCAACATATAAAGTCAAAGTTGAATCCTCTAGAAATTTTCCTCACAAGTCTAACTTGCAGATAGAACAATAGACTTTGAAAAAGAATTCCCTAGATGAATCAAGTCCGTGACTTGTATAATTTTGGGTGTGATGTGAACCTGCACCATTGTTGTAATAGCCGTTCTTCTGGGATTTAACATGGCAGATGCCGGTTCAGAAGGTGTGATTTCGGGAAAACCTACAGGCAATTCTTAATTCTTTTTCACGAGACTATTGAATGTAAACTTCTTGTCTGGATTTCCGGGTCAGCCCAAAGCCTAGCATGAACATTGTTCATACGGTCCGGAACTAGATACTATGATATACCGGTATATAAAATATAAAGTAGAATAAATATAACCTAATATATCTTAACAATATCGTTCAATATATTTATATTTTCTAATATCATCATTGCTCAATATATCTTATCAATATGGGGACGGGGATGATGCTCCCCGATCCAAATCTGACCCTGTCGGGAAACCGAATGGGTACCTCGTCGGAGTACCTTATTTGATAATTATATGTACTTATATTAGACTTTTATTGTACTTTCAAGTTTAATACAAAAATTGTGGATGCTTACTAAAATTTCAAAATATATACCTTTTGTATTTTAGTACGACACAAAGTGTATTTCAAATTTAAATATTTATTTGATAATTATATGTATAAATTATGCTAATGTTAATCTATATTAACTTGGTTTTCGATCATATGAAGATAACACACTCGTAAAAATTTTGAATACATCTTAAACGTCAAATCATGATGGTTCGGTTTCGGTTTCGGTTTCGGTTTCGGATCGGTTTCAGTCAAATGCACGACACACTACATTTGCAAAAATAATGATGATCAAGCCAACTTTCACTCTCTTCGGCTAAGTTGTCATGTTTGTGCGCTCTCAGTAAAATGACTATAACGGAAGCAATACTTGGAATTAAAATACCCATGAATACTACTTTGAAAAATACTTGGAATTAAAATACCCATGAATACTACTTTGAAAGGTATTTTTCATATCTATAACTAAGTCAAGATTCCAAGAGGAAGAGGGTTAAAATTATTCAACAATGCAACAACTACGATACTTGTATGGACTTTTGACCACAATCATGTATGGAGTCTTGCAAGGTGGTTATACAAGACATATGCACATCCAATCCATGCATATTTCATGCAACATACATGTTCATATATTATGCATGAATATATGTATTAATCAAGTGAAGGTCAACAAGTCAACATTCAACCAAACATTGAAGGCATCTTCACACACCTATATTGAATGAAGTCCACGTTAGCTCAATGGTTTTCTTCTCCTTCAAGATGGACGTCCAAGCCATGATTATCTCCTCATTGAACTGTTTTTCAAGTGAAGAGAATAAGCTCCAAGAATTATCTTTGAATGAAGGTCAAATGTGGTCATTTATGTGTTTGAATTTACTAGGAAAACTCTTGTATTTCTTGCATTTTCTTTTGATAATTATTTGATATTTCTAGCACTTAATTAGGGAGTTTCTAGGCTAAGTTTTGTGGCCATATAAAGCTTTGTATCCTCCCATTACAAGACATACCAAGTTCAATGAAATGAGTTACCCTTTGTTCTTTCAAGTTATTGTTTGCTTTAAAATAAAAACCCAAATTCTAGGTGAGATGCTTAGTTTCCAAACATCTAGGTGAGATGTTTAGGTGGTTCTAAGGTGAGAGGCCGAGGAACGAAGGTTCGAAACCCAAAGTGAGATTCCGATGGTAGTTTGTCGAGTTGAGGGATTCCCAAAGTGAGAGGCTGAGAGAATTTGCTCTTCATATCCAAAACACAAAATTCAAAACAGGATTCCATTTCCCCGTTCCGATCCAAGAGAGAACTTGTGTCGACGGTCCTCGTGTTCGAAGCGAGTTCAATCGCATCATTTGGTATTAAAGTCTTATTCGATGCAAGTCAATAAGATGCATCAAGATTCGAGGACGAATCTTTTTAAAAGGTTGAGAGGATGATGTGATCCGGAGAACCGATGCAAATGGCTTCACTTTAATGTAATGTTCTTATCTTCTTATTCTGAAGTCTGTTTGAGGTGATTCAAGATGTTTTTGAACGATAACTTCAATCTCTACAACTAATGTCTTTAGTGTTTCATCTAATGAAAACTTAAACATGCTCAAAACAGAAGTGGTTCAACACGTATGAGCCTAAATCCTCTTCAGTCGACCCTTCGGTATTTTGGTCATAATGAACACTATGTTAATCCAATGAAGGTCCATAAATACTTGTCGGAAAGCTGATTTTAAAGGGATACAATATTGATGAAGACTACAAGAGCAGATTCGTCCAAGAGATGGATAATGTAGTTCTTCCAGCAGTCGGATTTATGGCCACAATGTGAAGAGTTCAAAATCAATGCCTCTTTATGTGGATCTTCAAGAACTATATTTTAATATGACTTTGGCCTTATTTTTTTTTGATCTTTAGTTAGCCTTATTTTCCCTATTTAAAGGCTTGCATGATTCATAGAAAAATAAGTGAGAGTTGATATTTTTAGAAAAAGAGTCGAGTTCTTTGGTTTTTGGTGAGATGCCGAAACCTCCTCCTTGGTGAGATGCCGGTGAATTGCCTTTGTGAGATGCGAGGGCAAAGACATTAGTTCTCATAGGTGAGAGGCTTGTGAGAGTTGATGCGAGTATTGTACAATGGATGGTGAGATGCTTGAAATTCTAGCAATACATATCTTGTACTTTATTTTTCATTATCATAAATCAAATAAAACACATGTGTATGTTTGTTTTAGTTTTATGTTGTCTTGCATCGTTGGATCCTTAGGTTGGATCGGCACAAGCCGATTCAAAATGTGTGATGAGTTTTTAGGATCAAAAATGCAATTAAGTAAAAAAAAACTCTGATACCACGATAAGGTTAGGGATCATAATTCCTAAAAATAATTATATTTTCTTATAGTTTTATATACTACCTCCTCCGACCAAAAATATTCCCTTTGATTTTTATGAGAATTATTGAAAGTGTTGGTGTTTCTTGTTTCTCTTTCTCCTATATAGAAGCAAACTTTAAAAAAACCATTTTATCTTCTTTGTTTAAAATGTCCACAACCAATGACCTGAACTTAAATTATAAATTTGGAGTTGCATTTTCATTTTAGGTTGAAGCAACTGAAACCAAACTGATATATGATTTTAATCCATGAAGAAAGTTAGTTTCTTGTTTTCCTCCGTATATATACAACTAAAACCGAACATATATATGAAATTTGTTGAGACAAGACCATTTTGAGGGAATGGAGGAAAGGTCAAGTGTTTTTTTTTTAGTATCCATGGTGGTCATTTCTTACTCCGGCACTAATTCATCCTTTTGCACTCTTTCATCCTTTCCGATCTTACGAATACCTAATGGACATCCATATAGGAAGCATTTTGACATGAAAAAGATATGTATTCCAGACTTTTGTTCTTCTTCATTCTCACTTGCTTCCAAATAAGAACAAGATACACCAAAACAAGCTACGGTCAACCCTAATGATAAACCAAAAACCTAAACTTCAAATCTAATTTACTAAACACACCGAGTAACCAAATTTCGCCTTGTTGATTGATTCTCTAGAAGATAGTTTCAGAATCAAATAGTAGATGCAAAACAGAAAAATAGAACAAGAGAGAACCAAAGGAATAAATTAAATTTGGAGTTTAGCCCTCTAGTACCAGTCAGGAGACCTGAACTAGCCATAAGGCAAAGCCTAATACAAATGAGAATTTTCAGGATAATGAGCTATAAGAGATAATGCAGTAACTATGCTAATATCCAACTTCAAGGTCACAACTACATGTTACAGTAGTAAATCCCTATCACAGCCTAACGGCTTCAACTAAAAAACACATGTTTCCCCCATCTTAGAACAATAGCACTTAAACCCTGATATTTCTACATTGCCTATTTTTGTACCCTAACATCTTCTCTGCAAGACATAGCTCAAACATACAGCAAATTATGGTTCTTCAAGAATTTCCAGACTTGTTCATGTTTTCAATCATCAATTATCTTCTATACAAGTATTTTGATAGGGGAAACTTCAAGCTCCTTGCAACCTATCATCATCATTTCAAGAATAATACCATCAAAAATTTCAGGCAAAAGACAAACAGGCTAGGAGACATCAGATACAAATTTTTCCTTAGAAACAAAGGGTTTGGAGAGATTACCCTTAAAGCGAGGTCTTCAGAGACGGTACACTTGTAGCGAGTTGATCCCTCAAGGGGACAACTGCCACCTTTGATGATAAAATTAGCATTGCAAAGGCTAGATATCTGCAAAAGAACATGAGACATAAGCCCATTGTCCTCACTTTCACTTCCTGATGAGCTGCTGCACTGTTGCTCTTCATCCACTGATGTGATGCACTGGTAAATTGCCAATACCCTTTCCAATGAAAAAGTTCCAGGCCCCTTCATCATCAATTCTTGCTCTGCACTTTCTTCCCTCTCCTTTGTCTTCTCGGAACACCTGATAGAAGATAATTAATACACCACAGTACGTCTTACCGAAATCACCTTTGTAGATTATGCAGTGACTACTCTGTCAGAATGCTATCAAGTTCCTTAACGTACTGTAATAATAGAAAATGAACTACAAATGACCACTAAACTCCTTGTGTCGACAGACAATCTTTCTTCATAAGCAAAGGAAATCACATTGTTATTTTATATGCCAGTTTGAAAATGTGAAAAGCAGAAAGACCAAGAGACGATGCAATCATGAAAAGAAACAATAATGTGAACTTGTTTTAACCAAAAGAGGTTTCAATTTAAATTTTAATGTTGACCATCAAGCAGATAGAACATAAAGGGAACACATACCTTCTCTTCCTCTTGCGACTTTCAAGACCACCAGTTGAATCAAATAGTGATGCATCAAGGGTAGCAGGGTTTCTTGAAGCAAGGAATGCTGAAAGGAGGAGATATTTGGCAGAAGTTGATATGTGAAATTCTAGCCCTTTACTATCTTCAAGGCATTTTCTCACACTTTCCTTCTTAGATTTATTACTAAGCTCGGCTTCGGGGGATATGGTTCTAAATATTTCATTTAGAGAGGGAGCAATATGTGGTTGAAGATGACTAAACAACCTTCTCTTCGAATCTTCTCGTCTTTGTTTGTTATCTCCATTAGAGCCCACGGACGCATCACTTAATGGTTCACAATATATATTAAATAATGAAGAAAAGGCCGTGCATAGTTCACTGACTTGTCTAGTAACTCTGCTGAAAGGCTTCAACACAATACTGCCACACAACAATGTACGGTAACATATAATGATTAGTATTTGCCATTAGGAACTAAAAGTTACAGAAATGCATAGAAATTGAACATTGATATCAAAGATTCAACACAATCTTACTCCAGAAAAGAAGAATAAAGATCAGGATTTGCTTGTTTTAGCATTAAAATCTGGCGAAGATCTTTCTCAGTATACCCCGGAAAATGTATAGAGACGGGCTCTGCAAAGCCTGAGTTGGAATAGTATGCATCTGGGGAGGCCTTGCTGATAAAAATTATACCCACTTCAGGTAATTTTAGTGTACCATGGAGACCATAAAAAAAAGGTAATAAGGTTGAACATTTATCCCACTCTCGAGTAAGCTCTAAATTATCAAAAATAAGATAGATCATATTCCCATTCTGGGTTGTCATTGACTTCTTTAAACTCGATTTCCCTTTGAGACTATCCAAGACATTGGTCAACGCTTCTCGAAGATAATTGGCAAAGTCAGACGGCCTATCACAACGCTTTGCACTAGCATAGCAATTGTCTTCATTCCTGGTATGAAGTAATAGCTGATTCAAGATAGACTCGAACAATATCCGAGGGCTATGACAACTTAAGCAGCTTGAATAAACAAAAGGTCTTCTGAGATGTTTGAAAATCTGAAGAATAATACTTGTCTTTCCAGTTGAGGCACCTCCGTAAATTAGAAGAGGGAGCACTGGAGAATTCAGTAAGCCCAGATGAGATAATATCTGAGTAATTTGGAGGCGTCTGCCAGGAAAACAAGAAAACAGGTCATCCAAACTTAGGGCTTCATCTCCATATATAAGATCATTTAGTGTAGGCTTATGGGAAATATTTCCTTTTTTTGATTTGACGTCATTATTTGAAGTGGATGCCAAAACAGATGATCTGGTTGTCCTTCTCTCGAGTAGAGGACTTCCCTCACTCCCCATCGTATCAAATCTGCTCCAATTGATTTTATCAGTAAGGACACCAAGTCATTAACTTGCAGACATATTGAAAGTGATTGAACATAGAAAATTGGAGAAAATAACAAGTTACATTTGAATCGACGCACGAAAAGGAAGACTGAAACTATATTAAATGAACACACATCATGAATCGATTTGTGAAAAAAAATGGATTAGGGTTCGATGGGCACTGTATTTTTTACTGTTCTTTGAAGAAATACTTGATGAATCCAACATGAATCAATTTCGGAAATAACCCATCATGAATCGATTTGTGAAATAATCTCAACAGAATGAGCACTCAACACAGAAAATCACAAATTAATTTCTGATATTTAAGTAACCAACATTCAACAGCTTAGCACGCAATAGTTCAACACTCAACAGAGAAACTTCAGAGACAGACGAAGAGGGGAAGAAACCGAACCTGGCGAAGGAGAAATCCGGAGGCGCAGGGGAAGTCCACTAAGTGAAGATCAGAGGAGGAGAAATTTACCGTTGATAGAAAAAACCCTAAGATTCGTATTCTGAAGGGGAGGAGATATCTGTGTGGCCTACTGGTCTGTAGGGAAAAAGAGGTTCTACATGATTCAAGTTTAAGCGCTACAAATCATCATTTTTCCCGCCAAAAAGAATACGGATTGAGGATTCCGATCAGATGATCCGAATCGAAGATTTATTAATTCGATCCGGAATTTTGATATCCGTTTTTATCTGAATTTACGGAAAATTTCGGATCGAAATTTTAGGCTTCAGGACAAAAATATATCCGGATATTTATGGACATCTACGGATTACCAGATATTTCCGATTGTTACATATCTGCGGGTCACCTCAGATATTCGAGAATATCCGGTTATAAATTTTCGACAATATTAATTGTATTTGTTTTAGGAAAAAGAAAAAAGTTATATATTATAATTTTATACTAATATTTATATTTGACAATGTAGTAGACTGTAAAAATCTTTGATTTAGACAAAGTAATGAATTAATAATTAACATTCGCTTACAACTTATACGTAATATGTACTACGTACAATATAATATACACATTGAAATAACGAAAGATATTTGTCTAACATACTCAAATTAGTTTTAGCTTTATTTTATAAAACTCTTCCTTATAATATTTAAGTTACATTGTATAATTTAACTTCTTTAAGTTAATACAATATATTTTTCGTAAGGAGAAGGGTATTGGTTTAAGGAATAAGAAAAAAAAAAAAAAAGAGTCATATATTACAATTTTGTATAAATATTTAAATTTGAAAATATATTACACGGTAAAAATATCTGATTTAGGTAAAGTAATGAGTTGATAATATTCATTTGTTTACAACTTATACATACACACATTAATATCATTTTAATTTAATTAAACATACATATATTAAATTCTAAACATGTACAAATCCGGGTTACCCCGCTCGCCGTGAAAAACATGGGTATGGGTAGCTAGTTTGGGGGATTCGGGTTGGACTTGTCCGTTTTTAATGGAACTGGTATGGGTAAACATTATGGCTTGCGGGCTAGCCCGACCCGTGTATATTATATATATATATGTATGTATGTATGATTAAGTTCAAGTGTGGAATCCATAACCACATAATTTCGTCGGTGCTAAGGGGTCATAAATATGTTGGACGTTTGACTCTTTCCGAATATCGAAAGGTGGGCGTGAATTGGGGTCGGGGTTGAAACATGAGACATATTTTGAAATTCGTGCAATTAGACGAACCTCGAGTAAGTATTCTTGTTCTCACATCTCTATTTTAGGCATTTGCATCGCATGTTCCCTTATGTTATTGTGATGGACCTGGTATAAGACTAATAAGTAAGTATTTTTGTTCTAACTCTATTTGATAAACACCTATCTTATTGTACAACGCTTTTACTTAATCCTTGTTTTGTATTATTTGTAGATACAATATGCCGTTGTTGGAGATTGTCGGCATCACAAGCTCGAATAAGACATCCGCAATTGTTTTGGTACTCGTGGCACGCGAGAATAGAGATCACTACGAGTGGGTTTTTTGAAGGCTTTGTTATTTGTGCTATGCACAATCCCGGAGATGATTGTCACCAATCGAGAGTTAGGTCGATCTTCTTTGTGCCTTATGTGAAGTGTTTCCTGAGTTGAAGCATGTTTTATGCAAGTTCCATATAGAGTGCAACATTGAACATAGAACGGGTGTCGTTTTGTGGTTAAAGAAGTACAAGTCGTCTTGACATCCCATTGTCATGTCTTGTTCTAGTCGAGATCTAGTGAAAGTTACAAATGGCATGACGGAAATGAGGGTATATTGGGAATCATATCCGAGATTAATTAATGAGCTACCTTGAGATGACACCGGAACATATAGATGCCCCGAGCAATGAATTATGGCATGCACGCATCCCCGACAAGCCACGGGGACGACGTCGAGACCAACCCATCTAATGATATCCTAGTATCTTCTAGATGACGGTCGGCTAAACAATCATATACGTTGTGGTTAACAAGCCTGTGAGGACCTCCACTCCTTGGATGAGCAGGATCCAGGGTTGTGACACAATTTGCATGTATCCAAACTGGCGCAAGAAGCGATTTGGAATGTACACATCCTCGATGTCGGATATCCGTATAATGCCCCGATAACGTGCTATCGCATCCTCACCTCCAAAGTCAAGGACCTGATCATCATATGGCACAAACTTCACGTCCTCGGTCATCATCTCGTCCACCTGTGCTTGTAATGCCTAGACCCTATGTAGACCGGTAGTCGGTGTCTCTAGGACGAAAAGTCTCGAAGACCAATGTGTGTGTCCATGCATGTTTGCATCCTCTATGGTCACATACCCGCATGAGGAGAAGTGTGCATATATCCAAAACTACATGAATATAGATAAGTTAATTTGTAATCAACATATAAGTACACATAGTTTGATATGAAACCATACCTATAATAGAGATGTGCATCCTCACATCGTCTTCACACTCTTCCTATACGCTTCCCCTAATTGCTTGTACATAAATGCAAGCGTCTTAGTGCCCCATGCATAAGCAATCGTCCTCTCATGAGTCATGATCTCTCACTAAGTCGATAATCCACAGTATGAGCATGTTGGTGGTTTTGTCGACTACCAACTTTAACGTGATGAAAACACAATAGATACACGGATGCAATGGTGTCATGCGAGGCATTTGACTGACCCAACATGTGAGTGACAATACTCCTCAAGGGGTCAACGTAAACTTGTGTATGGTGTTGTTGGACAACCTTTTCCGATAATCCAAAAGTGTCGACGAGCCACTCCAATCTAGAACATTGATCACCTGGAGTAAGTAGCACATCTTCATAAAAAAAACAAGTCCCATAATAACATGGACAACATGCAACATTATATCCATCTCTCCCCACGACATATGAAATGTGTTCGTTAACGATGACTATTTATTCAGTGCGGGCAAGCTTTGTATCCCGTGCTCATTTATACGTCATTTGTTGAATAAGGAAGCCTATGAGGGTCGTGGTCACTTCGGTGCAACCAAGAGTCTCGCTGCTTTCCAGAACATTTCTTTTGGCCACACATGCTTAAGCATATGATACGGTTTTGCAAAGCTTGCATTACATGTCACCATGCGAAATCGCATCAAGGTCCGAATGGATTGTATTATCTTTTGCCTATACCAATGGGACTTTGGGAGGATCTTTCAGTGGACTTTGTTGTTGGCCTACCCATGTAGAAGAGAGGCAGATACTCCATTTTTGTGGTAGTCGAACATTTCTTCAAGATGACTCGTTTTATTGCATATAAGAGCACGCATAATGCAAGCAAAATCACTACACTATCATTTGACAATGTTGTGCGCTTGCATGAGATACCGCATTCTATTCTTAATGATCGGGACATGAAATTTGTGAGTAAATTTTGGAGAACGTTATGGGAAGAACTTGAGACTAACTTTTTGTTCTCAAATAGCTATCATCCCCAAACCGATGGTCAAACGAAGGTCACCAATCAGACTTTAGGCGATATCTATAGAGAGACACTTAGGACAAAACCCACGTAGGTGGGAGGACTTAGTTTCGATTGTGGAGTTTTCATATAACAGGTCCATGCACTCCACGACGAAATTGTCACCATTTGAAGTTGTTTGCCTCAATCCACACACCCCGATGGACTTCACTCCGCGTCCGCTCAAAGACGGAGAACACATCACCATCGCACATCGAGCCACTTACATCATTGAGCTTCACGAGCGGACCCGGACACAACTCCAAGGTTGTGCTGCACAACTTGCCAAATAACGCAAAAAAAAGGTCGCCGCAACATCTCTTTTGAGCCCGGTGATCTTGTTTGGCTTCACCTTTGGAATGAGCGTTTTCATCTCACCACAAAGGCAAGCTCTCGGATCGTGGTGATGTCCGGTTTCACATCTTATCTCGCCATGACCTAAACGCCTACAAGTTAGAGCTCCCATATTCTTACGGCGTGCATCCGACGTTCAATATCAAGGACATTGTCCCTTATGTTGACCCCCTCTTTGATGACGGTGAAATGGATACGTTCATATCCATGATGGGGACTGATGTGCCCTTGACTACCGTGATTGTAGAGGAGGAAGACGAGGCTTTGTGGGTTCGCTCCGATGGACCGTTCACTAGTTCACATGTCAAAACCATCGCCCAAGCTACCGGCTCTCTCCTTGCTCGTATCATCGCCTCTCTCGGCCCGGATAGCGGCATGTCATGTCTTCACTCTGTCGTGGCATAAGGCTTGCCCGCTTAAGACAATATTTCCCTTGCTTTTCCACCTTTTGCTTTATGTAATAATGAAATGGATTTTCATGTGGAATATTCTATGTTAAGCTTTCCCATGCCAGTGGACCACCTTTTTGGACCTTTTGACTTTTCGTTTCAACCACATCCTCTATATAATGGATATTTGACCTCATTTGTAAGACATGTCTAAATTTAATCAAGTTAAGTTGAAGGTAAATCCTCCTTGATTTTAGGCATCACATCTTCCCTCTAAAAGCTGATCCAAGCCTTCACATTCAATGATTCTTCAAGAATCAACCAATCTACTCCACTTCACGGATAGTTCGATCAACCTTGATCGGATCAACCATTCGCTTCCGTATCCATTCCATAACTTCCGCCAACCATATTCTATCGTTAGATCCACCCGCACATCAACAATTAGAGTACTTGAAGCTTAAGCTCGGTCTAGATCAAGAGTTTATCCTTGAACGTATTCAAGGACGCATCATCTGGCCTCTTCCACCTCTAACAAAGTCTGAGTGTGAAGAAGTCCTTATATTGCCTTCGTCAAGCTCCTAAAAACTAGTTCGGAAAGCTCTCAACGGCCCTTCGATGTTATGGTTTTGTCCAGTCTCATGCATATTATTCTCTATTCTCTTATATTCGCCCTTCTATTTCTATTAATGTTCTAGTTTACGTTGACGCCCTAATTATTACGGGAAATAATTATGAGTTTATTCTTCGATTTAAATCATATCTTCATCAAAGTTCTAGGTATTGAAATTTTACGCACTTACGACGGTTTGCATCTCTCACAACGAAATACACTCCCGATCTTCTTACCAAAATTGGACACCTTGCGTCAAGCCTGCTCCATTCCTTGTTGAGAAGAATCATGGATTGGTCACCGATGGCTCACCGTTGTTTGCACATCCGGATCGTTGCCGACGTCTTGTGGGAAAGCTTATCTATTTAACCATCACACATCCGGACATCAGTTATACAATGCATCTCATCTCACAATTAATTCATGCTCTAACAAATAATAATTAGTTAGTTGTTGTTCACGTCCTTCGCCATCTTAAAGCAGCTCCGAGTATAGGTCTCATGCTTGCTCATAACAATACTATCCACTTGAACACTTTATGCAATGATGATATTATGCCACATGTTTGATCACACATCAATCCATTACGGGTTATTTTATAATGCTTATTCGTTCTCCGGTGTCATAGAAGACAAAGAAACAACACATGGTCTTCAGATCCTCCGCTGAATATGAATATCGCTCCATGCCGCCACTACGTGTGACTTTATTTGGATAGTCTCCCTCATTCGTTCCCTTGGCTTGTCTATTCGTACTCCTAGCAATTTATGGTGTGACAACAAAGCAACGCTTCACATCACCTCCAATCCCGTCTTTCATGAACGCACTAAAAACATAGAAGATTATTGTCACCTTATTCGGGATCAAGTTCAAGCCGGGAAAATAATCACTCATCACATTCGATCCGAACATTAGCCCGCAGATCTTTCACCAAACCCTTTGCTTAACGTCAGTTTCAAATCCTGCTTTCCAAGTTGGGTGTTCGAGATCTCCACACTCCAACTTGAGGGGGTGTATTAGATATATATACATATATATGTGGCATATTCTATTATACCTTTTGTATAGGAAAGTATATATTTTGTGATCTCTAAATTTCAACCTTAAATATTTCATGTAGGGTTTATTTTAGGTACTTGACATTCTATATATATTTGCTTCGTTTTAGCTATAACAACCATCCGTTTACGTTCTAAACATTATTCTACATCAATCCAATCCAATCAATTGCTAGATTTTTTTGCAGCGGAGGAATCAATCGAATCCAACCAAGCGCGAGTTTTGTGTGGTGGAAGAAAGTAAGTACTTTCGATCCAACCACGAGTTTTAGTGTAGCGGAAAAACACATCAATTCCACCCAATCACAATTCCTTTTTTCTCTTGTTCTCTCTCCTTTTCTTCTATCAGCAGACTCGTTGCTTATATATAAGCATGATACCCTTGGACTGTTTTGATGTCTATCGATACTTCTCCTATTTTTTTTCTTGTTCACTCTCTTTTTTTCATCAACAAACTTATATATAATACCAGCCGGTTATAAGTTAATTGCAAACTTGAATTTCTAACTGTTTTCAATTTTTTTAATTTTATATATAAATTTTCTTTTATTATCCATCAAAATATTTTGGATGTTTAAAAGACATTATTTATATTCATAGAACTCATGCATATGACTTTAAATTGGATTTATTACAACCGGCATTTCATGTCTAACTTTACATATAGCATGCTATAGACAAGTTTTTTTTTAAAAATAATTTTATTTATTATTTTATAAATAATAAATTTGTGAAAATTTACGGTCAAACACTAATTATCCATACTCTCCTTTCTTTGATCATTCCGTCTGCGACAACCCCATTAATTCGTTCATAAAAACCCATCCATTCGAGTTCTTGAATCAAAAATTAGGGGTGTCAAAGGTGTGGATTCGGTTTAGGGGATGACATATCCATCCCCGTTTAGCATAATGTCTTCATCCCAGTCTATTTACCCACTCAAGCATTAAAGGTTGTACCCATCCCATCCCCATCCCCATCGAGTATCCGTCCCAATCGGAAAATCCTCAGACGTGCCTAATATTCCCAATTTATAGTTATTGTCATGTTTTTCCGTGAGTTTTCTTATTAAAATGTTCATTTATAAATTCACATCATTTAAATATATTAACTCGTTTGTATATATAACATATTTAACATAAATAAAAAACAATAACTCAATTTAATAAAATATAATTATAACAAGTATTAAAAATATTTACAAATTATATTAAAGAACTATAATCCACCATTACTTTTATCTAATCTACTTACTGGAATTCCATCGATGTCCCCAATGAGGATGGCCAGAGGCGGGGATCGAGACAGGACCTCTAACTTCATCCTCAACCTCATCATCATGTAACCTCATCCTCATGTAAGAAATGGCATTTATCCCCATCTCCATACGGGTAATGACGTTTATCCCCATCCATGTTCTTGTGATGGTGATCCCATAGGAATTCCCCGTCCCATTAACACCTCAAAATTGCATCAAGATTGTCTTATTGTTAAATATAAATCGAACATCCTACGGCTTACTCTGTGTACACAATGTTTATGTGCCCTATGATGTTGTTAGGAATCGGACTATCCTTGTTTAATTATTACTTAGTCCTTAATCTATATTAATTGAAAAAGTTATTTTAATTTTTTAAATAACTTATTTTAATAATGTACGTAAGAGATTAACTGGGTCATCTTCTGCAGACTCTCCAAACTGTGGCATCCTTTCGGATGAGATAGGTAGTTGATGACGAAACCTGCGGTAGCCGTGGGATATCTCTTTTTTAAAAAAAGGAGGAAAAAAATTGTGATTGTGCGATTCATCATTCATATCCATCAGAAGTAGCTCAACGGAACATGAGTTATTCAGAGAGTTCAGCCTTTAGCTGAAGGGCAAAAACAGAAACATGAATACAGCAGTAGATAAATTAAAATGAATTAAGTTGAAGATAAAAACTTTACCCCCTTATCCTACGGAAAAAACAAAATATTGTTTGGAATTAACCAGGTGCATTAAACTTTGCAAGGACGAAGTGGGCATCTTTTGCAGCTTAAATTCAATAATAGTATCAAAGAACAAATGAAAATGCACCATATTTAGAAGATTAATGGTGTATTTATGTTGAATATTTGGGAGAAATATTACAATCATACGATATCATGATATCTGTTGTCACATTATCCTCCAACAAAATGCAGTTTTCAGGATTATAAACACTAAATGACAAAATGAATGCAAGTTTAATATCCCCTTTGATTATCTCATTCTTTGGCCAGAATATGTGACTGAATATGGTGGAGAGGATTTACTTGAGTTTTTTGCTGAATTCAGAAAGCTCAAGGATACGAATCCTGGGGATGCTACCTGCTTCCTCCCTCTCCTTTTGTGTGTTATATCCCCAGTCACCTGTACAACCAAATAAAAAGCTAAGTAAAATGGAATGGTAAGAAATAATAGTAATAACAACAACAACAATAAATAGTAATAGTAGTAATAATAATAAAAATAATATTAATATTAAAAAATAAAAATAATAGAGGTCAGGCACCTAGATACAAATTCCACCCATCAAGCTCTGGCTCCTTGATTACATTCTTAAGGGTTGCCAGTCGATCTTCAACAAAGCTAGTTCAGACATACCAAACAGTTAGAAGCCAGAAGCTACTACAACAACAACGTCTTGCTTTGAAGATCAAATTGAAAGCACTTTGAATGAAGAGGTTGCATTTTTAGCTAGTCATCTTACTGCAGTGTGAGCCCCTGGTGCTCTGGCCTCTTCTGAAGTTGCTTCAGTACTTCCACCTTTGGCCTGCAAAAGATCTTGAACATCAGATATATCAAGGACGAAATGTAAGGTCTTCTTCAAGTATCAGTTATGGTCCTTGAATGTTAAATTATGATGTGATTACCCGGTTCCCAGGCCATAGATCCTTTCAGGCGGTATACTCACCCCAGCAAGCTCTTGCAACAATGCACTTGCAAATCGACTCTGATTCATTGGAAAATTGTAAACAGAAGTCAGGGATAATAGCAAGGAAATAGAACAAGTAATTGAAAGGATTATATTGCCTTTGATCAATAGTATATCTGTACCTGTTTTGTAGTGACTATATATATTTTTGAGCTTGCAAATTTGAGAGCATCTGGAATTCCTGGATAGAATCTATCCGAAAAGAAAAAAAAGTAGAGGTCAGGTGATATGCTCTATGAAATTTGAGTTGAATAAAATCTTCAACTAGCAAATTCTATTTTAAAGTCACTGCTGAAATTTAAGATAACAGTTAACAGTGCAGGGTGGTGGCTGTTTTGTAATAGAGAGATTTAAGACTTCAGCAACACAGTGAAAGGTTTATGCCTAGAGCTATTTTTAACCTGTTTGCACCAATCCAGGTTGCTAAATCATTCTCGATCCATTCATCCCTGACCTTTCCAAAAAGATCGATCAAGGGATCCCTCTCTTCTCCCCATTCTTCCATTATAACTGTTTTTAGCTTCACCCAGTTATCCAGTATTCCATCAACTTTGAGTTCCTCTGCAACCTTGCAGATTAAATCCATCATATCAAGCAAGATAATTAGTAAATGAAACCTACCGATTCAAAATCTTATACAAAAAAATAAGCATTGTTGTGGAAGAAATCCTAATGTTTGGCCGGTTAGCTATGGAACTTTAACTGCAGATGCACCCACCGAAGACTTTCTGATGGCTGGGACTTTTGTTTCGAGAAGCAGCCTCACAAGTAGTAGATTTTCGTATCCAGTTTCCACTACAGGGCGCACCTACAAGACAAAAATATATAGTATAAATAAGTTATTGGAGCTTTTCACTCTAATATTCTTTCATAACTATAATCGTTAAATCTAAAAGACTGTCTATCAGATACATAATAATGCACTACAATTTGGTAATGCTTACTAATGATACTGATGTGGGCAGCTTTGATCACCATTTTTTTCATGGCAATCAGATCTATGTCATACAATGCAGGTCGGCTAACATCTAACAAGAACTGACACATTTAATACACTAAATTTAAAAGGAAGTTTTGCTCATGGACAAATAGCAGTTGACAGAAAACGATTTGGAGGCAAAGTCATGATAAGGTAAACCACCCACGCTTTGAGGACAAAATCATGACATCCCATCGAATCTTATAAACAAAAGGAAACAAATGCTTGCAATGTGCTCAAAACATTCCTCCTCTTCCGCATTTAAGCCGACCAGCATTTAGCATTCCAAGCTCATTCTTCATTAGATTTGTGGTCATAGCTGAAAGTAGCTCTTGGCTGGCATAATCAATCTTGTATATTGAAATACACTCCCACAATGCTTTCGGATTGGGTTTCTACAAATTAAAGTGACCCCAAACAGCTAATCCATCAAACTCATTAACCCTGTTAACTGGGTTCAATCAATTGAAAATACAGCCCTACAAAATTGAATCAATTGGGATTTAAAAACAGACGGCAAGTCTAATGGCTAAGCCTAGACATGCAAAAATTGCAGCCCCAGCTGTAAGACATGAAAGAAGAAAAGCAATTCACATACATCCATTCCCAGTCTGAAGAGCCATATTCCAAGTAAATTTATAACTCCAAATCAACCAAGTTTGCGAGCACAATTGAAACATTAAGGACAGAACAATCGAATAGAAGGGTTAAGCCAATAAAATCAACCAATCCAATCAATGAACGAGGGAAAGGAAGAGTACGATGTGCATTTGATCGACGATCCAAGCCTCCAAGGAGGGGTTGACGCCGTCAAAGAGACCAGGCCATCTCAATTTTGCAGCCTATTCAAGATTGCAGAAGTTGTTGTGAGTGGTGGTTAAAAAGGGAAGAGGAACTGAGGCCATAACACCGAAAAAGAGGAAACCGAAGAGTAAGAGAGAACCTTGACAGCAGAAAGAGAGCTTTCTCCGCAGCTATCGCAGAGAACTCCATCGAAGTCCAAGGCATAAAGGTCTCCCATTGCTTTTGCGCTTCTCCTGGCCTTGCTTTGCTGATAAAGAGAAAAAGGCGCACTCATCAAACATATACATACCTTGCCTTCAAGTGGGGATGTGCGCGTAGTCTGGACCGGACAGCCGGTTGCTGTCTAGACCAATCGACCATAAACTTCTTTTTTATGTAACGGGTACAAACTATACACATTTCTACCATTTATAACACATCAATATATATATATATATATATATATATATATATATATATATATATATATATATATATATATATATATAATCAGGTTCAGGTGGTAAACTATTCATGTATATTATATAGGAGTAAAATACCCTCTAACAAGCATCTCATTAAAAAATGAATTTTCAAGATTTTAATATATTGTAGGGGTTTTTATGGCGTGATTTGCATGATCAAAACATATAAGTCTAGTTGTAAATAATATAGGGTAAAATTGGTAAATAGGCTTTTTTTGTAAATTAGTGTAGTAAATATTCTTCAAATTAACTTGGATAACAAGACCCCTCTTATTTATTTAAAAAGATTAATTGAAAGGGTTAATTGGTAATTTAATTTTTAGAAGTCCAAGCCTAATCTATTTAACAAAGCCCAATCCACTCAAGCTACACAAGGTCAGACCCAAAATCGAACTACACAAGGTCATACACAAATCGAACTACACAAGGTCCGCCAAAAATGCATGATGGCAGACCCTCCCTCCCACCCTTATACCAGCTAGACTAATTAAAATTGGTAATCTTGTTATTTTTTAAAAAACTAACTATAATGTCTACTTACACAAATGAGTGTTACACAAACATAATGTTTAATTTTACAAAAATTTGTAATTACACAATACCTCTTTCGAGTTACTCAACGAGTTACACATATCTACACAAATCGTCGTCTCGACTTACACAAGCCCAATCAAATTGATTACACAAGCCCAATCGAATTGGTTACACAAGCCCGGTCGAATTTGTTACACAAGCCCAGTCAAATTTGTTACACAAGTCCAATCGAATTTGTTACACAAGTCAAATCGAACAAGCCCGATCGAGTTGGTTACACAAGCGAAATCGAGTTGGTTACACAATTACACAAACCAATCGAGTTACATAACACAAAAAAGCCGGCGTTTACACAAGGTCGAGTTAGACAAAGGCTTTCCGAGCCTTTTGTTTTTAATAGGTGTTTTACAATTGTTTGGATTTTAGCAATTGTTTTACAACGCATGCTTTAGTTGTTAGTACATCCACTTTAACAAATCACTAATTATCAAATTAGATTTATTAAAAAAAGAGATTAGCAAAAGCAACTTAATCACGTATCTTCATACGTAGTAGAAAGTTCATGCACAAGAAGAGGTTAGCAAAAGCAACTCAATCTTGTATCTTCATACGCAGTAAAGTTCATGCACAAGAAGAACACCGAACATTAAACACAAAAAAAATCCTAATGCAAATCTAAATAACTTGCAAAAAAGATCGTATATGTGTCAATGAGTATTTTTCTCCAACACCAACGCAGATCTCACGAGCTTCCCGAGCCTCAGACTTGTTGTAAGCACCAAGCCTAATATCCGACAATAGAAGTGAAGTTCCGACTGCGAAGATCCGACGGCGATGGACGCGAGTGGATGTAGACAAAGATCTGGAGATGGACGCGACGATCCGACTGCGAGAGAAGACGAAGCACATGATCTCGATTGCGAGAAGACGATGTATAGTTGCGGTTGCTGCGAAGGTTCCGATTGGTGGTGGTGAAGATCCGGTTGTGGTGCAAGTCGAAGAAAATGATGTTCTGTCAGCAGGCGGCGTTAGGAACTGCTTCGTCCGATCCCAGACAAGGGTGATTGAAGGTGATTTCATAGGGGTATTTCCAATTTACCCTTATGCCCCTCTAATTTAATTAAACTTAGAATTAAAAATTTACCATAAAATGTAAGGGTCCTAGCTTGTATTTGGTTTTCCAAAAGGGTCTTATTGCCCCATTTTTCTCAATAATATATTATCAAATTTGGAAACAAAATATTGTCAACTCCAATCAACATTATACAGTTACTTAATATGTTTCTATTTTCGACTTGCCGTTGTGAGTTGTTTAGATTTCGGTCGAAATACTTGTATTCCAATCGGAATGTGTAGTAATTTGTTTAATATGTCTATTTCGAGCGTAGTATGTGTATTTTGGGCAAAATATGTTTCTAATGTTGTTGTGAGTTGTCTGAATTTCGATCAAAATACTTGTTTCCGTTCGGAATGTGTAGTTAATTCGATTAATGTCTATTTCGAGCGTAATATGTGTATTTTAGACAAAATATGTTTCTAGTGTTGTTATGAGTTGATTGGATTTCGATCGAAATACTTGTATTCCGATCAAAATGTGTAATTAATTATTTTAATATGTCTATTTCGAGCGTAATATGTATATTATGGGCAAAATATGAGTTTGTGTTTGTATTTTGTCGACATAATTATAAATACTCTATTGATAAATAAGGTATGTTATTAATTGCTATAATATTTTATAAAACTCTTCTATATTTAGTTTGAAATCTAGATCGTTCATTTAATTAGATCATGTGACTACTATAGCCTATATGTTCTTACTCCCTACACAAGACGAGGTTCCTCTCTCTCTCTCTCTCTCTCTCTTAGGCATGGGCTGCAAACCTAAACCGGCGGTTTAGGTTTGGCCCAAGGCCAAACCTAAAACGAAACCGGGAAGCCCAAAACCGGCGGTTGCCTACGTATCCTACGTATCCCGGTTGCCTACGTATCCTCTTGGGATTAAGAGGAATCAAAGTCCACGTAGTTCTCTTACCTTGACTTACCTTTTTTCGGACTTCCGAGTTTTTTTTAATCCCACTTACCCTTTCGATGTCGGACTCGGAAGTAGTGCCGGTGTCTTCGGAGTTGGAATCCGATTTGGAGTCGTACACCGGTGCATTCCTTTGTTTCCGCTTAGCCGCCCTTATCCAATCTTGAATACAAACTTGCATCTCCAACTTCTCGGGCTTCAATTGAGTTCGGTTGTGACCGAGAATGTTCCCGCCTCGGCTAAAAGCTTGCTCCACCGCAACCGTTGATGCGGGCACGGCCATGATTTGTTGTACAATTTTAACTAAGGTTGGATATTTGGGAGCTAATCTCTTCCACCAATCCAAAATATCAAATTCAACATTATCATCAAAACTAAAACAAGTGTTAAGATAATCTTGATATTCCGCATTTGAAGATGAATGTCTAGGTGTTTTTGTTCTTCTAGCAAAAACTTGTTGTGAGACCCTAGTCTTTCGGACCGAGACCGGACCTTGGCCGGGATTGACTTTGGCCGAGGTTGGTCTAGCCGCCCCCGTGGGTTCACGGCGCCGCCCCTGCGGCTTCCTGGACCGCCCCTGCGGTTTCCGGCGGCTGCAGCCGCCTTCGTTGACCTTGACCCGTGCTTTACTATTTGCTTCCTTATTTCTTTTCCTTGGCTCGTGATCAAGGGTTCCTTCATTCCCATTCAGCTCTTACGTCCTCCTTGCTAGCTCCCTTGCTCCATTGCCCTTCCTTGGTTGGCTCTTGGTTTCCTTTGGTTTTTGGAAGAGTTGGTGTGTGCCTTATGCTAGTGGATGATGAATGTTGTGCCTGTAAGCTAGCTACTTTAGTGTGTTTTCTTCCCCTGCAGCCTAACACTCCAAAGGTGGTGAGTGTTCTTGCTTCCTTTCTTTGATTCAATCTCTTTAGCTTAGGTTTAGATGTATGTATAGGGGTGTATGGGCGCAGAATTATGTACGTATATGTTTGGTTGTGGCTTGGAAGAGTGTAGACGTGATTTGATCACGAGAAGAACTGAAGAGAAGCCGCGGGAGAAGTTCCTGCGCCATCGCCGCCCCCGTGGCCAGTGTCACCGCCCCGCGGTGTCTGTGTCGCAGCGCCCGCGCCGAGCCAGCGGCGTGCCAGCGTTGCCCGTGGCCAGTGTCATCGCCCCCGCGGCTGGGTGCCGCCGCGGCCGCAGCCGCCTGTGTCCGCCCCTGCGTCCCTTCTTCACGCAGGTGCGTCTTGTTTCGGTTCTACCTAGAGTTAGGTAGATCCTTTCCTTTCATAGTATGAGCGGTAGTAGCATGCTAGGTACGAGTAAGAGGTTAGACTGAGATCGAGTACGGAACTGTTTGTGCCAGTTACGGCCTTGAGGTTTACGAGTTGGATTATGATCCGTATGGATCCCTTGGGTCTAGGTGTGACCCTGTTATGGATATGAGTGTGATATATGCGTTATACCTTGTTTAGGCTATATTGATCTCCAGAGCGGAGCCGTTTGAGTTGAGTTTGAGACCCCGAGGTGGAGGTAAGTCCACAGGACTTACTTAGCTGCCATCCCTATATTGGATGTTGCATGAGTGGTGATTGTTTTATGCCTGATAACATGCGATACTATTATTACCGACCTATGGTATTATGTTGGCCCATTGTAGGGTCGTGACAGTTGTCCCTTTCATCCCTTCTGGGAGTCTGGGCGGTTCTCTGTGGTTGGGTCAAACCTGGTAAACGGCGGGCCACTCCCCATTCCCTTAGGGTACACGGGTGGGTGTGACCCAGGGCCACTCCAGCTGCCATGAGCACCCGGAGACGATGGTTATATTTCTCGTGTCACTTATGGTATATTTGGATATTTATATGATGGGTGATTGCACTTACATACAGATAATAAACCGGGTAAATGCGTAATATCATGTTGCGGTGTTTATGTTTTTATGACATGTGTTTGTGCTTATGTATATTCCTATATATATGTGTATGGTTAACTAACTGTTTCATACCGTGTTGTAGACTTTGCAGGTTAGGAGAACTGCAGAGTGATCCAGAGTGGGTGATCTGCTGAGGGCTCCGTACACCGGGTCGTTCTCGTGGGATATGGGATTTTGTGATCATGTATATGTTATGTTTTAATGGTACTCAGCAGTACTTGTGTAAACCTTTTGACACCTTTATATCAATTTTATGTTTTGTATTTAATCTGTTGGTGCCTTGTTGTAAGATTCAGTGAACTTGTTGTCAGGCTAGGGTCAGGATCCATTGTGAGATCCTAGCCCAGTAGCGCCTCGAGTCCTACGGATTCGGGGTGTTACAAAGTTGGTATCAGAGCCCAGGTTGACAACAATGACAATAGTAATCTGCAATAAAGTTCGAATAGATGAATAAACAAAACCCGAAAGGAGTCTGACTTTTCAAAGGTCTTTTGGTTTGAAATGAGTACAAAGTGATTTGAGTTATCGTGTACGTGAGCCATCACCCTCTGAAGATCTCGACAGTATAGGTATATATATATATAGATAGATACTATCTGATGTGATGTTGTGATATATACTTATACATACGGCATATATATAGCCTTTTGAGTAGGTTACGTCATCTGCAGATGGTTCAGACTAGAGCCTCACCTGCAGCTGGACGGGGTAGAGGTAGACCCCCTCTAGGTAGAGGACGGGGTAGGATTTCGGCTGCTACTCCACTAGAAGAGGTTCATGCTGATGTTGCTGAGAGTGTTGTACCTGAGACTGAGAACAGTGTAGCTGGGAGACAGAGTCCACAGCGAGTCCAGTCAGATGACTCGGATTGTGTCTTCATGAGAGGACCAGAGTTCCGTGAGTATATGAGACGGGTTGAGGAGGCTGTCAAAGCAGGTAGACCTATTCCGGATCTGCCAGTACATGAGGGGTCAGCTGAGAGATCCCATACAGTTACTCAGGTGCCAACTGTACCGGCACTTGCTGCTGAGATTGCTAGAGTTATAGAGGAGCATCGAGGGCCTCGACCAGACAGTTGGTTGAAGGCATTTCATCAGATGGGAGTACCCCCTTTCTCTGGGAAGGTGGGGTTAGAGGTCGAGTTGTGGATCGGACATGTAGACTCAGCTTTCGAGTCTATTAGATGTCCAGAAGGGAGACAGGTAGAGTTAGTACAGACTCTATTTCGGGATTTAACACAGCATTGGTGGAGATCTGTGCGAAGTCAGGTTGCTAGTTATGACCAGATGAGGAGCATGATTAGAGAGCGTTTCTGCCCTGCCTCTTTGAGGAAGGAGAAACTGCGGGATTTTGTTGAGGCTGGCTTTGATGATGTACCAGTCTCTGAGGCTATCAAGAGGTTCCAGGAGGAGCTTGCATTACTGGGTCCAGCTGCACCTCCCGTGGATCAGCATGTGTATCTTTTCTCCCGACGATTGAGGGATGATACCCGAGCCTATATGGCGTGATTTCATTGTGAGTCCTTGATGGACTATCAGGATAGAGCCGCCGATTACGAGCGAGAGCGGGCTAGTCAGAGTAGAGCTTCTCAGACCGGAAGGTCTGAGAAGAGACCGCGTATTGAGCAAACCAGTGGTGCTGGTGGAGCTGTTAGTTCAAGGCGTGATCAGAGACGCCAGAGTTGTTCCTCATCTGCACTAGTTACGGATACGAGACGACAGTGTTTTAATTGTAGTGGTTATGGACATATGTGACGAGAATGCACGAGGCAGACGGTGACTTGTTACATCTGTGGCAGACTAGGTCACATACATATATTTTGTCGATATGGTGGAGTTTCGTCTCAGCAGGGTTCTACTCCTGCTAGTGCGGCGGGAGGTGGGCAGAGACCACCTCAGCAGCAGCAGATACAGGGACAACAGAGAGTCCCGGATCGTTTTACTACTCAGGGATATGCTCCCGGGTTGAGTAGAGGCAGAGGTCGTGGCGGAAATGCCACTGATACTAGAGGACCACATGGTCGAGTCTTTGAGCTGAGGAGTGCAGAGGAGCACGCTGCACCTACTGTTACAGGTACCATTCTGATTCATGGTTTACCTGTTAGAGTTTATTTGTTATGGGTGCTACACACTCTTTTATATCTGATGCCTGTGTAGAATGTTTGAGTTTTGTTATGTCTGAAGGGTTACCCTTCAGTATCGGGTTACCCGATAGTAGTAGGGTCATAGGCACCCATGAGATGTTGTTTGTCCCATTTGTGTAGGGACATGTATGTTATCTGTTGATCTGTTTATCCTGTCGTAGAGCATGAGAGTGTCCTTTTAGGTATGGATTGGTTGGAAAGGCATCAGACTGTGTTAGATGTAAGTAGGAGGACTGTTACAGTCTCTACCGAGATAGATCAGATAGAAGTTTTCCGAGGTTGGAACCTTGGGTTTTGAGGTATAGCTATTAGTGCGATACGTGCCGTGAGTATTGTTTGTGCAGGGTTGCGAGGCCTTCTGGTGTTATACCATGAAGGAGGGGGAGAGTCCAACATTTGAGGATATCCCAGTTGTCTGTGAGTTATAGATGATTTGCTGAATCGTTCAGTTGCCGTCTCAGAGGAGCGTGGACTTTGATCTGTGGAGTTAGAGCCTGGTACGAGGTCTAACTCGAAAGCCCCATGTTGTAGGGCGCCAGTTGAGATATTAGAGTGGTGTAAGCAACTCGAGGAGTTGGCTGAGAAGGGCTTCAATTGCCCTAGCGTATCCCCATGGTGGGCACCGTTCCTCTTCGTATGAAGGAAGGACGGCTCGTTGAGTTTGTGTCTAGATTACAGAAAGCTGAACAAGGTAACCGTCAAGGATGAGTATCCTTTGCCTTGTAGTGATGACTTGTGAGATCAGTTACAGAGAGCCACAATGTTCTCCCGTATTGACCTGCGCTCAGGATATCACCAGTTGAGGGTGAGAGAGCAGGATGTGCACAGGACAACATCCCGGACCGGATATGGACACTACGAGTTTGTAGTGTTGCCATTTGGGCTTACGAATGCCCCAACCGTTTTTTTTATGGAGTTGATGAACAGTATCTTCATCGACTTCCTGGACCAGTTCGTGGTGATTTTCATAGATGACATTCTGGTATATTCTCGTAGCAGTAAAGAGCATGCAGGACAGTTGAGGGCTGTATTACAGGTTTTACAGGATAGAGAACTTCAAGTTAAGTTCTCTAAGTGTGAGTTCCGGATGCCAGAGGTAGCATTCGTGGGTCATACTGTTTTCGCCGATGGAATCAAGGTGGATCCGGCGAAGATTGAGGCAGTAGCAACATGGACTACACCGACGAACGTCAGGGAAGTACATAGCTTTCTTGGCCTAGCCGGTTATTACAAACGATTTGTGGAGGGATTCTTTGTGATTGCCCGTCCACTGATGAGTTTGCTAAGGAAGACTACCAGATTTGTGTGGTCTGATCAGTGCAGGCAGAGTTTTGAGGAGTTGAAGAGGCGTTTGACTTCTGCTCCTATTTTGGCACAGTCAGAGGGTACTGAGGATTTTGTGGTTTACAGTGATGCATCCAAGCTAGGCTTGGGACGTGTTTTAAAACAGAGCTGAGGCAAAGGATTTTACAGGAGGCTCATTGCACCCCTTACTCGGTACATCCAGGTACGAGTAAGATGTATCAGGATTTGAGAAGTATATACTGGTGGGGAGGGCTGAAGCCGATGTAGCCAGATTTGTAGCTCAGTGTGCGACCTGCCAGCAGGTCAAGATCGAGCATTTCAGACCTGGAGGTGAGCTCCATCCCCTTCCTGTTCCACAAAGGAAGTGGGAGGACGTCACCATGGATTTTGTGACCGGACTGAGGCTGAGCCGGAGTTTTGATGCCATCTGGGTTATAGTAGACAGATTGACGAAGACGGCACGTTTCATTCCTATCAGAGAGACGTGGCAGGTGAGCAGATTAGCAGAGGAGTACACTAGGCAGATAGTGAGACTCCATGGTGTACAGAGGACGATCGTCTCAAACCGAGATGGACGATTTACCTCGAGATTCTGGCAGCAGATTCAGACTGCCCTGGGGACGAGTTTACACTTCACGACTGCGTTCCATCCTCAGACAGATGGTCAGTCAGAGAGGACATTCAGACGCTGGAGGATATGCTGCGAGCTTGTGTGTTGGATTGGGGGCAAGTGTGGACGGATCATCTCCCACTTGTTGAGTTCTCCTACAACAACAACTGACATGCATCTATTGGGATGGCCTTATGAGGCACTGTATGGGCAGAGATATCGTACACCGTTATGCTGGGATGAGCCTGGTACAGCCAGGGGTGTGACACCTGATCAGATTCAGGATGATATGGCTCAAGTAGCACTGATTCGAGAATGTATGCTGACTGCGCAGAACCGTCAGAGGTCGTATACAGATAGGAGGCGTAGACCTCTAGAGTTAGAATTGGAGCCTAGTATGGCTGAGAGTGTCTTCGACACGAGGTGTTAGATGCTTTGAGATTAAGAAGAAGTGAGAGTGCAGCTTACAAATAGTTTTGTTTCCGAGATTCGAGGATTTATCTTGAGTTTCATGTGTCTCAGCTGAGGAACTACATACCAGCTCCGAGACACACTGTGAGTTATGATGATTTGGTGGTTAAGCCGGACCACATCTGTATTGAGCATTTTGTTACAGTCCTAGGCAGAGACATGAGATGTCTGCGTGTATAGAACAAACCTGTGTTGAGGATACGGCGGTTGAGACAAGAACTTGATGAGACTACAGGAGAGATTGGGGATAGTATCCAGAGGAACTATCCAGAGTTATAGGCGAGGATAGATATGCCTATAGGATCTAGGAGTAAGTCTTAGGACTAGCCTGTGGAGCGATATGATTACGTGCATATGTGCTTATGTGCTTAGATGCCATGCTATGTTTATTTCTCGTGCTAGCTATGATGTGTATATGATCTTACTAGATCTTGTTGTGCTAGTACGACTATTAGGTATAGCTGGAGTTGGTTCCTACCTCCATGCTATTTTGATGGACATAGTTTGGATGGAGATGTCTTCTCCATGCCGTGATGATGGTTTGGCTAGAGATGTTCCTCTATGCCCCGGATAGCAGTGTGATCTTTTGAGGTATAGTGTCATATGGGTTGATACCTTAGGTACAAGAGGTGATACCTCCGATAGAGAGAGTGTATCTCGATGCTGAGTCCGAGTGGTTTTAGGACTTTGCAAGTTTCGGGACGAAACTTGTTTTTAGAGGGGTGAGATGTGAGACCCTAGTCTTTCGGACCGAGACCGGACCTTGGCCGAGGTTGGTCTAGCCGCCCCGCGAGTTCACGGCGCCGCCCCTGCGGCCGGCCGCCCCTGCGGCTTCCTGGACCGCCCCTGCGGTTTCCGGCGGCTGCAGCCGCCTTCGTTGACCTTGACCCGTGCTTTACTCTTTGCTTCCTTATTTCTTTTCCTTGGCTCGTGATCAAGGGTTCCTTCATTCCCATTCAGCTCTTACGTCCTCCTTGCTAGCTCCCCTGCTCCATTGCCCTTCCTTGGTTGGCTCTTGGTTTCCTTTGGTTTTTGGAAGAGTTGGTGTGTGCCTTATGCTAGTGGATGATGTATGTTGTGCCTGTAATCTAGCTACTTCAGTGTGTTCTCTTCCCCTGCAGCCTAGCACTCCCAAGGTGGTGAGTGTTCTTGCTTTCTTTCTTTGATTCAATCTCTTTAGCTTAGGTTTAGATGTATGTATAGGGGTGTATGGGCGTGGACTTATGTATGTATATGTTTGGTTGTGGCTTGGAAGAGTGTAGACGTGATTTGATCACGAGAAGAACTGAAGAGAAGCCGCGGGAGAAGTTCCTGCGCCGTCGCTGCCCCCGCGGCCAGTGTCACCGCCCCCGCGGCGTCTGTGTCGCAGCGCCCACGCCGAGCCAGCGTTGCCCGTGGCCAGTGTCACCGCCCCCGCGGCTGGGTGCCGCCGCGGCCGCAGCCGCCTGTGTCCGCCCCTGCGTCCCTTCTTCACGCAGGTGCGTCTTGTTTCGGTTCTACCTAGAGTTAGATAGATCCTTTCCTTTCATAATATGAGCGGTAGTAACATGCTAGGTACGAGTAAGAGGTTAGACTGAGATCGAGTACGGAACTGTTTGTGCCAGTTACGGCCTTGAGGTTTACGAGTTGGATTATGATCCGTATGGATCCCTTGGGTCTAGGTGTGACCCTGTTATGGATATGAGTGTGATATATGCGTTATACCTTGTTTAGGCTATATTGATCTCCAGAGCGGAGCCGTTTGAGTTGAGTTTGAGACCCCGAGGTGGAGGTAAGTCCACAGGACTTACTTAGCTGCCATCCCTATATTGGATGTTGCATGAGTGGTGATTGTTTTATGCCTGATAACATGCGATACTATTATTACCGACCTATGGTATTATGTTGGCCCATTGTAGGGTCGTGACAGCTGTCCCTTTCATCCCTTCTGGGAGTCTGGGCGGTTCTCTGTGGTTGGGTCAAACCTGGTAAACGGCGGGCCACTCCCCATTCCCTTAGGGTACACGGGTGGGTGTGACCCAGGGCCACTCCAGCTGCCATGAGCACTCGGAGGCGATGGTTATATTTCTCGTGTCACATATGGTATATTTGGATATTTATATGATGGGTGATTGCACTTACATACAGATAATAAACCGGGTAAATGCGTGATATCATGTTGCGGTGTTTATGTTTTTATGACATGTGTTTGTGCTTATGTATATTCCTATATATATGTGTATGGTTAACTAACTATTTCATACCGTGTTGTAGACTTTGCAGGTTAGGAGAACTGCAGAGTGATCCAGAGTGGGTGATCTGCTGAGGGCTCCGTACACCGGGTCGTTCTCGTGGGATATGGGATTTTGTGATCATGTATATGTTATGTTTTAATGGTACTCAGCAGTACTTGTGTAAACCTTTTGACACCTTTATATCAGTTTTATGTTTTGTATTTAATCTGTTGGTGCCTTGTTGTAAGATTCAGTGAACTTGTTGTCAGGCTAGGGTCAGGATCCATTGTGAGATCCTAGCCCAGTAGCGCCTCGAGTCCTACGGATTCGGGGTGTTACACTTGTTGTGCAAGTGAAAGAGATGAAGATGAACTAGTAGAAGAGGGAGATGGACTAGGTGCGGTAGAAGAAGAGCTAGCACTAGATTGAAATGTACTAAGTAATTTTAAAATTTCGGTATTAACTTCTTGCACAATGTTAGGAACATTATAGTCTTCTTGTGTTAAGTTTACACACAAACAATCATAATAAATAGTTAATAAATCGGAAAGACCATCTAGTTTAAGTCTAGGATCAAAAACGGCGGTTACAAGATAAATCATGGGAATGTTTTTATAATATTTAAGCCATTTGTCTTTCATATCAACCATACATTCTAGAAGGCAAGGTATGTTAAAATATTTTACAAAAGCTTCGGAAACATTAACGGCAATTTCTAAAAATCTATGAGATGTTGGAGTGTAAACACAACTCATGGTATTAGTTGCATCATTAAAAGTTTTTAAAACATTACAAATATGGGCACAAGTTTCCCAAACATTTTCATCATCTAAAATTGAGCAAGGAACATGAATTGAAGCAAATTCTTATAACAAAACTTTATAACGTACGGCTTCACAAAGTAGTTTGTAAGTCGAGTTTCAACGAGTTCCAACATCTTTTGAAAAGCAATAGGATGAACATTTTTGTTTAAACATAAATTTCTCCATTTTCTTCTTAAATCGGAGTCATGCCAAATATGATCAATAACAAGTTTGATTGGGGTTAGCATATCTCCTAAAACCTTAAGTCCATCTTGAACACATAAGTTTAAAATTTGACATGCACATCTTTGATGAGTATAAGGAGTTTTTATATATTGTCCCGCATCCTCAACCAAATGGTTTACGGCGACGGTATTTGCGGATGCATTATCAAAAGAATATGAAAAAATTCGATGTTGTAAATTATATTCTTGTAAAACCGTTTTAATCATGCTTGCAATGCCTAGTGCATTATGTCTTTGATTAAAATGCCGAAAACCAATTACATATTTATGCAAAAACATAGCGTTATCAATAAAATGTAAAGTAATGCCCATGTAAAAATGTTGTTGTGATTGTGTACTCCAAATATCACTACAAATTGAAACTTGATGTTCAAAACTAGCCAAATTCGATAAAGAAATTTCTTTCTTTTTTAAGTAAGATTTATTAACTAATTTTGAAACGGTTTTCCTAGAAGTTGGTTTAAAGGAAGGTTGAAGATATCTAGTGTTATATTCCCTAACTTCTTCATATTCGGCATAAGAAAACGGTAATGAATGTGAACAAATAACATCGGTTAATCCTAAACTTTCTTCAGTATGATTATATGTAAATAAAGGAGAATGAGAGGTAGAAGATGCAAACCCGTGGGACAATTGTGTTTGTCCCCGTGAAATCCCGAGCTTCTCCGGATGGACGTTTGCCATGTGAGTTTGCAATGTCCCGTAGCCGACCTTCACCTTCCACTTGTACACCTTCGGGCAATAGTTGCATGCCACTTGACAATACTCGTTCACCGGCTCCCCCCTAGTGTAATGCTTCGTAAATATTTCGGATGTAAGCATTTTCGGAGGGGGGAGACTTCTTCGTGGAACTTCGGTAACATCGGGATTGTCGGGCATTTGTGTTTCGCTCTCTTGGGTGCTAGGAAAGTATTGGGAAGAGGGAATTTGATCACTTGGGTTTGCCATTACGAGAAATCAAGATATCGAGAATACGAGGAATCGAGAATTCGAGAATAAGAGATTAGGAGAGTAGAGAAGATGAGTTGTAGATGGTGTGATTTGTGGAGGAAGAGAGTATGGGTATTTATAGGAAATTAGGATTAAATGTGGGGGGATTTATTATTATTTTTTTAATATTAAACCCCCAACGGCTAAAAAATGAGCTGTTGAGGGCTTCTTAAACCAACGGCTCTTTTAAAAGAGCCGTTGGGTTTTTTTAAAAATAAAATAAAAAATAAAATAAAATATGGCTGTTGGGCCCATACCTCTCTCTCTCTCTCTCTCTCTCTCTCTATCTATCTATCTATCTATCTATATATATATATATATATATATATATATATATATATATATATATATTAATCTCACGAACAAGTCTAAGATTTTAATTACCCAATCATTTATTTTCTTCATCGTAGTATTATCACTTTCCTTCTTTCTAAAATTTATAAGATATCTTAATTATTTTTTTCCTTCTTCCTGTGATTTTCTAATATATCTCAATTATCCATTTCCTTCTTACTAGTATTTTTTAAAATATCTCAATTATTTATTTACATCTTCCTAAGATTTTCTAACATATTTCAATTATCTATTTTCTTCTTCCTACGATAATAAGACACATAAATTTTTTTCCTTCTAATAATTAAAAGTTTAAATTGCATACTTAATGTCACATATTATAAACAAGTACACTTTGTATCCAATTAAAATAAAGTGCGTTAGTATCTCATTTATTTCTATACTATTTGATTGATATTTATTGAAACCAAGATATGCCTTCGTGTAAAATGTTTCTCAAATTTTTTTTAAAGACAAATTCAACATACACAATCTCTAACAGTGACATCTTGTACCTAAACAATACACTAGTGTATTACCCCGTCAAGGAATTTGTTAAAATCTAATATTGTAAAAAATACTTTTAGTTTTGTAAATAGGACGTGACATGAATGACTTTAAGTGAAGGCACTTGTTTCATTCATTTTGTGAACTCCTTTTTTTAAGAAAATATCTAAATTTTAAAATCCAGTTAGTTTTCAAATCAAAATTTAAAAATTGATTTAATTATTTTCCAATAAAAATCGTTTTTATGTGTTGAATATTAACAAATGGTAGTGATTACTTCAAGTTTATCTCCTAACGGTTTATACACATATAATAAATCATAATTTTCATATTAGTTTACGGGATTTCTAATTATATTCGTTTTTTTTTATATTGAAATTGCTTATTATACATCGAAACGAATATTGAGTGATAAACTTGATATTCCGATTCTATCATGATTTATTGAAATTACCGATTTATAGTTCAATTAAAAATAGACTTTTTTTAAAAAAAGGGTTGCGGGAAACGTGGGTGTGACACGTGACAAAAAGGCTCTCATTTCATAGATTTAAGATAAGATTACAACCATTTACCCTAACAAAAAAGAAAATTAGTAATTAATAATTTTTAAAATTAGTTTAGATTGAAAAATCAACCAATACGGATTATTTAAAACACAAATTACTTGATATTCCGATCTTATTAGGATTTATTAATGGAGATTGGGTTTTTTTTTAAAAAGAAAATTTTGTCCATTACTTTAAAAATTAATTACATCGAGGTAGAGAGTAGACGGGCAACAAGCTGCGCCGCCAACCCTTTATGAATTGCAAAACCGATCCTCCTAAAAACAAAATGTTTCTTACTCATTAATCTTGTATGTCGTGTTCATGATGACATAATGAAATAAGTTGAGGAAATGCCTAGAATCCTAACGCATGAAGAAAATATTTGAAACTTCGTCCAAATTAGGACATCTCCTAACATGTATATAGTAGTAACTTCAGTGATCTAGATTGTAGAGGGTTCGTTGGAAAAAACCTCTTTCTTGGATTTATTACATTATAATATGCAAACCGGCATTGTATATTTGTCTTACGGAGGTGATATTATACGGGTCATCTTGTTGTAATGACTTCAAAATATTCTTCTGTACTTCACTTTGCACCACTTCAAGTTCAAATGCACACCCGTTTTTCTTTGATTTTCGAACTTTCTAAATGACACCTCCAGACAAGTATCGACATCTTCCTTACTCCTAACGTAACCGAAACTTTCGCATATCGAGCGAAACGTAACGCATTCTTTCTTGTTTTTCTGTAAATATTACGTTTAGTAATTTTAATACTGTGTATTTACAAAATCTCGAAAAATTATAAATCGACACTAATTTTAAGTTTTTAACCATTTAATCAGCTCACCTGAATTTCTGTGTAATCCCAACTGGGCAGGGGATTTCCACGGACGCCCTACTTGGAAATTTAACTGAAAACCCGTCATTGCAAATTCCTCACAGCTCGATCTTTCAAAAATGGTGGACGATAGGAGCTGGGATTTCTATCTTCGAACAATTTCTTCCAGCACTAGGGATTCCAATTTCGCCAGCGATCCTTCTTCTGATTATTCCCTTCTTGAATCGGTTGCCTTCTCTATTCGAGAAAAAAAAAACCCTTTGCGTTGTTTTAACATGTCTGATTTGAGCAATTGCTGAACTGCTTCCATTCTCGTCTTTCTGGGGATCAGGTGAGAAAACTCCATGAGATCTGTAAAGCCGATAAGTCTGAGGATTTGGTGGCCAGACTTTATCCGCCGATTAACAAGCTTTTCAACCGTGCTGTTACTTCGATTTCACAATCTCGTGCCTCCGTCGGTCTTCTCTTGTTGGTTTGTTCTTTGATTGAGTTTACTTCCAAACTTTGAATTTATTTGATACAAGTTTTATTTCGGAATTCCTCTGATTGAGATTACTGAGATAATAGAAGTTTTATTTTGTAATTCCTTAAAATTGAGGTTTGCTATTGAGTTTTATTTCTGTGTTGGTATATCATAATGTGTAGTCTTATAGTCTGCTAATAATCATTTGCAGAAAATAACGGTGTTCTTTAACTTTTGTTCGCATGTTCTGCAAGATGAACTGAGAAATTGAGAAGTATCAACTGTGTAAAAATGCTAAGCAACCATATTGAGAAATCGTACCGCTGTTGTGCAGGCCATTCTTCAATTTTTCCTTGATTTTGGTGAGAGTGTTCTTCATGATGCTGATCCTAGCTTGAGGACTTTCCTCAAATCATGCCTGAGCCGGTAATACTGAATAATTTTTGTGGAAACAATTATAATTTCTTTGACGGTTGTACTACAGTTCTCTTCTTGTTGTTTAGTATGCTTGCTGGTTTAGAGTGTGGTCTCATATTTTCTTTTTGTTCTCATTCATTGTTCAAATTTTTTTACAAATTTTTATAATGGGTGATATGTATCATGACTAATCATGCTGTACTAGATGTGTGATACACAGCAATGGAATCTGATTAGAGGGGTGATAATGAGTTTAAATATCAGATATCACATTTATACAATACTATGAGACAAAAGATGATTTCTAGGTTAAGATGTTGACCTGCCTTTTTGTTGATACATCGTATTATTATAGTTCTAATGCTAAAAGCATCAAATATGCACCAATTCCATTTTGTGTCATCACCTGCATTTTCACATGTTAGATTCATTAAAAAACATCAAGCATGACATAGATGGCATTTTGTAACATACAGGTGTAGGATTGTATTGAGCAATCATTCAGTTTTTATAAGGATCTTGAGCAATCATTCAGTTTTAACCATGGTTATTTGGGAACTAGATATGTAGCTCAGTTCATTAATTCGTAGTGATTTTTTCAATCTGACAAGTTTTGTGATGTTTGGAGTTTGCATCTGTTCTTGGAACCAGTAGGAATTTTTATAAAAAAAATATATAAAATTTGTTACTTCATAGGGACAATAATAGAGTATTTATTCAGCAACTACATTATATTTAAACATCTTTAAATAAGTCGCTATCTAACCGGGGGTTTTCTTACATTGTTTGTAGTGAATTTGCAGATCCTGTCATTGCAGAAGCAACAATTCAATTTCTCATTGCAAATAAGAAAAAGTTGGCAACTTCTTTTCCTACATTACTTCCTCAGGTGTTACTATTGTGAAGCTTCCACTCAATTTCTCATTGCAAATAAGAAAAAAAGTGGTGGTCTGTGGACTTCCATTTGTTCAGTTCCTAGAAAGATAATTGCGATTCAGAGTTTTTTTAAGTCTTCAAAGTTTGCGGATCCTGTTAATGAATTTTTCCGTGCAGAAAAAATTAACCTAGTTCAGATCATAACCTTGATTGATATTATGTTATAAATTTGTTGCTATCGATGTTTTGGAGGTCAAAGCTTACTCGTCGTATCTCTTTGATTTGAACTTGCTGGTGCAGTTCTATCCTTTGCTACTGAAGCTAATTGCATGGAACGGTAAAAAGTACGTTCTTGCCAATTTTCTCTTTTTTGCTGTTACATGCACAAAAGTATGATATAATATAATATCATCATAAAATTTTCTGCTATCTGATCTGAAAAGTGAAGCCTTATCTGATATTGTGAAAGCTTACTGCCTCGCGATAATTTATATTTCGGTTTTTGAGTGGCATATATCATCCTGTTTCGTCAAAAAAGGAAGAATTATGTGGATTATGAAAAGAGGCATTTAGTGGTTTCTGTACCTTCTATTTAATATGATCCATATTATTCCTTCTATTTTTAATTTTTTTTTTTGAGATGATAAGAAAATAGTATAAGCACACAGTAAAGTATAATATAGCTGCAGTCCTACTTGTTTCTACCAATTAAAAATTTGAGCTGTGAACTAGGTTGCTGAAAACAAGTAGTGGTATGTTAATGTTTTCATAGGTACCTACGGTAAAATTTATACACGTCAGTCTCTACCTATATTTGCTTTCATTGTTCTTACCAAGTGAAGCTATCCTTCAAGTATCCATCTTTCTAACACGGATTTGATCTTTACTCCTTTCTCTTCGAAATTCCTTTCATAGTGAAGATAATCTACAGTTTATATTGACTTTTGTGATACATTTGAGTGGTTTCAGAAGATACGGAAGTATGAGTGTAAATGTACAAGCAGTTCCTTTTAGTGGCACTATTGATATGCTTTAGTTTCAGAAAGGGTGAATGCGTCATTCTTGAATATTTTAACAGATTAAAATACATAATCTAATTGTTTAATTGGTTTCTTCAATGTTTACGATTTCTTGATGTTTTGTGCTACACTGCTTGGATGAAGATGCTGATACTGAGTTTATGATCTGAAGAGATTTTGATTTCTTAATCCTACTAAATATACTATATCGGTTTCATATGCAGATTGGAGAAGACGTTTCTGAAGATATTTCCCACCTTGGTTTCTCCTGGCTCATTTCTTCCATTATTTCCTTCTATAGTTGACTTGCCAAGTGAGTTTTGAAAAGCAGTTATAGATTCTCTTTCTTGAGAATTCCCTTGGGGTGCAAATGCAACTTTGCTATGTTTGCCAAATTGTGTAGGATCAGTCATCAATATTCTAGACTTCTAGTGCAACTTTTCTGACTAATTTTACCTTAAAAATTATCAAATTATCTTCTGTGTCAATATTATTACAGAGTTAGTTGGTATTGTTGTAGAGGGAAAAGCAGCAAAGGGATGGAACATGAATGGTTTCAATTTTTACTAACAAAAATCACTTCTGATGTTTTTCACTACTAGTGTCTTCATCTGGTCATTGACCTTGTGAGCATGATCTTCTAGTGTATTAATCCTTTGTTGAAGTATTTTTATGTGGATTTGGTTAATAGCTGATTTCCTGCCGTTTGTACAGATTGTTTATTGGCTTGTTCTACTCAATTACTAAATGTAGTGAAAAAGAAATTGAAAATAGAAGAAATGATATTGTCTCAAGAGAAATTTCCCCCTGGAATTAGTTTTTCTTGACTATTTTGCTGGTAGCCTGGTACTATTGTAGTTTCTTAGTCATTTTGCTGACAATAACTAACTGCCACCTCGAGGATGTGCTTCACTGAATATCAGTTGCCTTGTTGAAGAAATATATGCTCGTTAGTAAAAATCATTTTCTCCAATTCTTATTTGTTCCTGCCAGTACTGGTAGTGGCTCTAGAGAGGGTGGAACAAAGCTCTGGATCACTGGTTGGTGGAAGCATAGCTTCAATTCAGAAGAGTACAGCTCCTGAGGTTAATGTTGTAACCATAATTCTTGTGGTTGTCTTCCTTTAAGAGCTTAATTTCATGAAGATTTTGCTTCATACCTGGATTCATGCAGATGCTTCTTGCACTCATGGATGAAGCTTACACTGGTTCAACTATCGCAGATGGAGGAGGTGATTCTGAATCCGAGGATAGCAGCACAATTGATGTGGCCGATCCTTCATTTCTTGACCTTCTAAAAGATGAGAATGATGGCATTGCGGTATGGTGAATTTATGCCTTGTTTATCAGGTTTTTAATGGAACATGCTACACATTATTTGCTGCTATATCTGGGTGCAATAAATTAATTAGTGCAATCATTAATAGTCAAAGTAACTCTTCTTGTAGCACTGTACTTGTACAGTCATACTTGATGAATTCCTTGTGTATATACTACATACGTGTTGTTCGCAAGGCTTTTATGCATTGCTTTGAATTGCCATCACCAAATTTGCTCAAGCTATAGAGAAAATGGTGCTATTTAAGAGGAGATATAAAATAAAAGATCTTCATTTCATCAAATGCTAACAGCTATAGGTTTTGTATTAATGTGTTGTGCAATATGAAGCACAACGGTGGAAGGCTTACATCATCTAATCTAAAAGTAAAAAGGACTTGTTAGTACACTTGCACAGTTGTTGACCCATAGATCACTACTTCACCACCAATCCACAAGTCGAGGTTTGAGATGTGGGGTTTTGTTTGATTTTATCCCCCGTTTGGTTGTAACTCTGGAAACGGAAACGGAATGGAAATGCATTTAGTCATGTGTACCAAATTTTTTGGAATCATTCCTTGTGGTTTCATGCAAAATGCATTTGCTTTCCCCATTTTGTTTCCAAATCAAAACTAATAAAATTCTACTCCAATTACTTCAAACCACAAATAATGATTCCAAAAAATTTCATGAAAAAGGTATACGTATGGACTAGATTTGTTTCCATTTCGTTTCCGTTTCTGGAGTTAAAACCAAACGGGCCCTTAGAGTGCACTGACATATGGCTGTTGCATAATTTAACTGATTCCATAGTGCTTGTAGTTTACTGCCCTTGTTTTCTGATTGGCATGTGTTTTACATTTTGTTGATGAGGTTGGTGGTACTGTTGACAAACATAATTACCTCTTATAATGTGATATATGGTGAGAGACAGTTACTATGTTTTTTTTTTTCAGGGCCGACATTGGACCTCCCCTGGTATGACGGCAGCATTACAGGCTGCTGCAAATGGCAGAAAGTCTGACAGACTCATGGAGTCCCTTAAGATGGCACCATACCTTCTTGATATTTATTTTTCCATAGCACTGCGTGATGTGAATGATTGTGAGGACCATTGTTATGATTGTTTCCAGCATATTTTTCCATATATTGGCTGCTACTAATCAAATGGTGCTTCTTATCTGTACTGCTTGCAGCACTGATCTGTGCATTAATTCCTTTGCTTATGTCAAGGAATTCTACACTATTTCCAGACAAAGTTTTCTGTTATGAGGTATATTCATCTAAATTTGTGCGTTGATAGTTACTAGAGAACAAGACTGGATGCTTTACTATTCATTCACGTGGAGAATTTTTAAAACATTTTGATCTGTTGTGCAGGAAATTCAAATTAAGTTTAGTGCAAATGTGTGGTTCTTTGAGCTCTGATATCCATCTCTTGTCAAATAACTCTCTTAAAGCTGAATGTCAATTAGGTTCGAAAGAGGCTTTTAGAGTTCATGCTTGCTGCTTTTCAACGGTCACCTAATTTTGTTGCTCTGCTGAAGGTATCTTCAGACAGCCTTCACATTCTACAGTTGTAAATGGAGCCATTTAGTAAATTAAAGATGAAGTATCCTATTTTCTAAATTTCTGAACCATATATATGCAGAAGCCTATCATGGACAGACTTGGAGAAGCTTATGACGGTCCAGAGAAGGTGTGTGATCTTCCATTTTCTGTATATGTGTTAGCCTGTTATAAAACTGAAATTTTATATGTTCTACATTGATAGTCGGAGTTGGCTCTGCAATTATGCTGGGCTGTTGGTGAGCATGGAGGAGGCGGTGAATCTCACAAAGATGCTGCTCGTGAACTTTTTGAGAGCATGGAGTTACTCTTGTATGAAAACCTTTCATCTAGGTCAGTTTCATAGCCCTTGCTAAACCTCAAATACCTAAATTTATGGAGATGAGTTCATAATGATTCTGTATTTCGTTCTAAAGCCGGCTAGGCCTACCTCAGGATTCTTCTCTGAGCTCTAGTGGCACAATCTCTCAAAAATCATCACAAGCAAGGCTTTTATGCTTTGTTGTGACAGCTATTGCAAAGCTTGCTACCTATCACCGTGAATTACTTCCCAGAGCACGTGTGTCTTTGGCTAAGGTACGTGTTAGGTGCAAATAAAACATATCACATTGAACTGAGTTACTACTGTCCAGTACGGAATAGCTTCATAATGAAGAAAATACTGTGTGCTGTTATCCTTAATCTATCTCTACATTCTAATAGCAATTAATAAAAATCATTAATATTTTAGATAAATTACATATATTACCCGCAAAATAGAAAAGTTATGATGAATTTCACTTGTAAAATTTGAAAATATTAGAAACAGCCACAAAACGGAAAAGCTTCAAACAAAAAAAGTAATTAATTCCTCTACTGTGTTCTTCATTTTTGTAAGTGTTGAATTTAGCAATGGGAATGAAGTATTAAGTGTTGGAAACTTGACTTCCAATAACTAAATACATCTCAGGTAGCAGGGTCTCGAATGTCTGACGAGAGAGTGTGGACACGTGCTCGTGACTACTTGGGGCTGATGAATGAGCCTGCAATTAGTTTGTCTGTTTTGGGGCCTTGTGAACCTGAAAGAAGGCCGAAGCCTGATCGAGGAACTGTTAACTGGATGGAAGGTGGAAGGAAGATGGTTGCGCATATTCCATTTCACATCCTAGGCGGACAAGAAGGTAAACTTCATCTCTAGTCCATCCACTTGTCTTGTGTTATAATCCTTGTTTTTGACGAGATACCAGGTTGCAAATTCTTTGTCATATATGTTGCAGGCCCTCCATTTCATGACTTCTCATTCTCTGAGGTCCTGCCTTCAACAAAAACAGCCCAGTAATTTTTGCCGCTGATGGTTGTTTTGATTATTTTGCTACTCTTACTTCTATTGTCATTTGTCAGCTGTGATTGTCCCACACAACCAACATGGTTAGTGTTTACTCTTTCCTCTTATTTCTACAAGGCAAAACCTGATGAAACAAACGGACGGAATATAAGCCGATTCCTGTTTCCGCAAGCGACACCAGGACACTTGTTGCTCCTTTTCATTCTAATATTTGGGCAATGTATACTGTTTAGATAAGGAATGGTCTGAGTATGTTTATTGACCTTTTTCTGGGATATTTTGTACATGTAAGTTGAATTTAGTGGTACTGGAAAGGTGCTTATTTGTTTAACTATATCAAGAACTATAATACTAATGCCAGAAAACAGAACATGCTAATCCTTTTTGCTTGCTAAGCCAGCTACTCAAGGATCAAAGAGATCAACTGATACCGGTTTGAAGTGTTGCCTGAGGGAAGCAAATTGACACTTTGTATATCGTCCTGTCTTGAAAAACGTATAGGGATAAGTGAAGTTTTTAGATGGTAAAAGATGCACCATAAAGCATGCAACAAATTAATCTTCTCCAAATTTACCAGAGAAGACCCCTTTTCATAATCATCCATTTCAAACATAACATCTATAATCAGTAGAAAAAATAGGAGTGTGTTTGGTTGAGAAGTTGAATGGTCTAGGTTGAATAAGATATTATCTTACTATTACTATAATATTTATCGTCAAAAAAGTTGTATATTTGAACAAATTAGTTTTACAATATTAATTGGTGAATAATTTTGTTAACTTTTACAAAAAAGGTACAAAATGTTCAGAAAGCGAAAGTTTACCTAATGTTACAATACAAAATGTTCAGAAAGAGAAAGCAATTCGATTTCTTCTAATTGAATTTTTTTCTCCCTTTCTCCTCTAATCTCTATCAACGTAGTATCCCAAGGTACAAGATGTTCAAAAAGCGAAAGTGTACAAAGTAAATAATTTTGTTAACTTTTACAAAAAAGATATTACTTGAACAAATCAGGTTTTGAACAAATAAGTTGTATACTTGAACAAATCAGTTTTTTAAAAAAAGGTTTTGAACAAATATGCAATATAGTTGAACAAATCAAGTTTGAACAAATATGCAATATAGCTGAATAATAAGTTGTATATAAATCTCATTTAAAATGAGAGCTTCCCTATGATGGTGTTTAATATCGCCGTCAATCACATATCTTATTCAAAATAAGCGCTCCATCACAACCCTTCATTCATTTAATATGATGGATATTATTGTCCCTTTATTCATTTAATACGTGTGTGTTTTCTTCTTCTCTTGTTGTATCCTTCATTGCTACTCCATATCCGCCTTAATTGTCCCTTTAAATTCGTCTTTCCTCATGGTTGATTCCACCACAACACAAAAAATTGATTTGGTTAACATTCAACGGGATCATAAGTTCATTGTAAATTATTATATCACTTGGTCTCAAGTGGTCAAAACCTATCTCAAGAACAAAGGGGATTTTCATCATCTCACTTATCTCAACCCAACAAAACGTTACAAAAGATTATGCATAAAAAATAACATAATGGGAAGTTGTGGATTCATTGATAATAATGTGGCTTTAAGATTCAATGGATCCCTCCATCAACATCAATTGCATGTTCCTTGATACAACCAAGGAAATATGAGAGTTCATGCGTAGATCTTACTCTAATTCCAAGGACAAAACTCTAACTTTTGATCTCACTGTGTTTCTGGGCCATTAGTATACTCAGCTCAGACCGTCCTTTGATTATAGGGTCCGGAGATGGCAAAGTTGCATTCGTAGGAACGATGCTTCCTTTACTACCTCTAGACTCGATAACATGGACAATAGGGGAGGTGTTCCGGGATCCGGACGTACTAGCACCCACAACATAGGGAGAACTGCTAGGAGGGTCCGATGTTGCCGGCGCCTTAGTAGTCTCATCTATGGTGTGTTGCCTCTTCCGTTCCGCATAGTCAATTAAAATTTCGTGCGGAGTCATAGGCAATAGCGTGACTCGTTTTCCATTATATTGTAACATATATCGATTAAGATAACAATCATTGAAAGTTCGACGATCGAATTTCCATGGTCGTCCTAATAATACACGTGTGGTGTCCATCTTGATAACATCACAAAGGATCTTATCAACATAGGCGCCTATAGAAAACGTCACCCAAGCTTGTCTTGTGACAGTGTCACACGCCTTATCGGAAATCCATTGGATTCCATAAGGTGTTGGGTGGGGGGGTTGTAGGCAACTTAAAGTGTTTTACCAATTTTTCGTTGATGATGTTACAATAAGAACTCCCATCAACTATAAGAGAAATGCTAGTGTTATTGCCTAAGCAACAAGAATGAAAAAGATTATCGCGTTGGTCAATAAGAATGAATTCTTTAACGGCCAAAATATGACGAGATACAAGGGCAAACTTATCGGGTTGTGTCGGGCCACAAGCCATTTGTTCGTCGCATGGTTCCATTCCGTAGTAGGGGTCGGCGTCTTCGTCATCCTCTATGATGATATCTCCGTCTTCTTCATCTTCCCCATCTTCATATGATGGGTTTGCAAACAACACGCTTTGTGTTCGGACAATCACGTTAGATGTGACTGAAACCGCTATATTTGTAACACACGGCTCTCTTGGCCGTGCCGCCGGTGGAGGTTCTTGAGGGGTGCGGGCGGGAGATGCTTGTGCCGGGGCAACGGGGCCACATTATGGTGCCCTCTCGGTAGCCGCTTGTTGGGTGGGTTGAACCATCCGTTGGACTCGTTTGGTGGCGCCGGAGTCTTGAGAACTAGACAAGTCTCGAGCACGGGTGTTAGTAGTATAAGCGTATTGACTATGAGAAGAGTTATACCTTGAATATCTTGGCGTCTCTTGTTGTTGTTTGTGAAGTTTCATGGCCGCATGACATAATGCACCCAAGTCCTTGTATGGAACGATCTCGAGAGGGCGCCGGATTGACGGATTAAGCCCACTCATGAACTTGGTGTGAATGGAGGAGGGGGAGGCCGAGATGCCGGCCTTCATATGCATGTCCTCGAGCTTGGCCAAGTAAGCCACCGGAGTAATATTTCCTTGTTGGAGCTCGGTAATTTGCAACTACATGTCGTTTTTGAAGTCGTCGGGCAAATACTTCTTTGTCATGACGTAGATCAATTGATCAAACGTCGCAACCGGTGCCCATCTCGGTGCTCACGGTTGTTTTCGTACCGGTTCCACCAAGATTTTACATCGCCTTCAAAATACAAGGTTTTCGCTTCGATCTTCTCATATTCCTCATAGTGACAATGCTTCAAAGCTCTCTTCATGTCCTGTGCCCAATCAAGAAACGCACATGGATCATATTCACCATAAAATATTGGAAATTTAACTTTACCTTCCCTACAAGCTTTGTAGGGATTTGGGCGGAGTGGTGGCATATAATCATCATCATGATAGGCTCATCGATGGCCACCTTGAGGTCGTTGGTGCCCATGGTTGTGTTGTGCATGCCTTGGTGGGTTAGGAGGAGGCAAACATTCTTCTCCTCGGTCCTGGTTCTCATATGGTTCTCGGACGGGTGGGTGCGATGGACGGACATGAGCCACCCGGTCCAAGTCGGGCTCATTGTCGGAGAACTCATCAAAATCATCCCTCTCGTCATACTCATCATAGCCGCGGTATGTTGGTTGCCGGCTGTTGGTAGCGTTGTCCGGACCGATCATTATCGGGACATTGAGGGAGATTATCTTGTTGATTGGTGTACCAGGACTCTTCCCGGCCGAGACGACTAGTACGGGGTGCACTAGATGGAGATGGGGGCATGCCGTACCGTCTACGGTGGTGCTCGTAACGCTTGTTCCGATTCTCCGTATCTACATAAAGTAAAGCATCCGGAGTAGGGACAATGTTGTTCTTGTCCTCATTAAGGTACTCCTTGCCGTCATTTTGTGTTTGATGTTGGCTTTCGATGACCGAGACAAGCCTTTGACCTTTAGATGGTTCGGCTCCCAAAAGATCTTTGCCTTTCCGACGGGCATCGGACGTGGAATTCTCGACCACGGTGTCATTTGGGTTTGAGGTGGGATGTTGAGCGGTCGTAAGGGCCAAAATTTGTGTCTTCATATCCTCCAATTGTTGCTTAAGATTGACATTTTTTTGGATAAGAAGGCATTTTCTCGATCACGAGCATCTTGAGATTTTTCCATTTCAACGTCAGTCATGATTCCAAATGGATACACACAATTGCAAGCAATCAAATGAGCAAAGTGATTTAGTTAAGTCAACATTACCCAAGTTCAAGTGCGTTAAGGTTCTACTTTTGGGAAGGCCGTTTGGCGGATAAGCAAGATAGGCAAATCCAACAAATTTGAACCAATTCACCTAAACAAGTGATAAATTTGCAACGTATATAAGAAAATGGAGAGATAAGAAATGGACGGATTGTTTAACGGAAATTACTACTTGCTTTTGGTCTTTTGACCTTTTGTAAAAATCCGATTTTTCAGATGAACCGGTTTGCAGGACGTCTTTTAACTTTGTGTGTTTTTTATTTATTTTTGAAACTTTGCAACTTTTTTATGCAAGAGATGAGATACTTTGGAAACAAATCCACTTTGTTGAAGAGTTTTTGCCTTTTTTTTTGTAACAAATAAATCCCAAGATATTTGGTAAAATCAATTTACAAATTTATCGGATTGGGTCGGTTTAAGAACGAAATGTGTTCGATAGATGGTTTGGAGGCAAACCAAATATCTCCTAAGTTTGCTTGGCAAAAAGATCAAGAAAATTTTTTTCCAAGAAAACTTAGATGTACAACGAAGAACAAGATGAAGATCTTGAAGAGGGGATGAATAACCAAGGCAAAAAGGATAATAAAGTTAACACACAAAAACAAGAGTAAAGAGAACTTAGATTCAATCCATTTGCTCTGATGTCAATTTGATGCATCCTTGGATCCGTTGAAGGACCAACTCCGGATCTAGACCAAGCTAGAGGTTCAACTACTCCTTATTGATGTGCAAGTGGGACTTGGATAGAACTTTGATAGGCGGATGCGGTTTGAGATGGATGCGAAAGCGAGGATTTGATTCGATCTAGGAAGATCGAGCAAACGTTGTAGTGGATTGGAGGGTTGATTCTTTAGAAGAATCCTCGAATGTGAGTTCTTGGATCTAAGACTTGATCCAAGGAAGAATTTTGAGGGGATTGAAGAGGAAGTGATGCCCAAAATCAAGAAAGGATTTTACTTCAAATATCTTGATTTAAATTGAACATGCTTTACAAGTGAGGCCAAGCATCCCTTATATAGTGGATGAGGGTCAAACCAAAAGTCAGAATTAAATGACGGAAATAAATGGCGGGAAATAAAGTCGGGGCTAACTCCCGAATTAAAAGGTCAAGACTATCAATGGTCGGAATTTAACTTCCGGAGTTAAAGTTCTGAAAATAAAAAGTCTATTATTTAAAATGAAAAAATATAATAATATATGTTAGCTTAATGTCGTGGCGCCGAAAAAACGAGACATGCCGCTAGCGGAGCCAAGTGTGGACGGAGCCGGTAGCCTATGACATGGAGGTGTGGAGACATGGCATGCCACTAACGGGTCCGAGAGATGTGATGGTGTGCATGATGATTGAGCCGGAAGCTTAGGCGATGGCTTGAGCTCGGAACGGGTGAGCGGTCCATCGGAGCGAACCGGCAAAACATCGTCCTCCTCATCTATGGTCATGGTGGTCAAGGGCGCATCAGAATTAGTGCTTCTTCTTTTGATGTAGATTATGGTCCGTCTTCTTGAGCTCTCTTGTGGATCATCCGATCTTGGATGCTTTTGATGTGTAGGAAAGGAGTGGAATCACATCACCCAACCCGAACACATGTTTATACATATAAGTCCGCATATTTCTTTATTAATTAGGTTATATTATTTACAATAAAGAATACTCAACTACATAAATAAAAAATGGGTTTCACGTTGAAATTTGACATTTACAATTTCAATTATATATTTGATATTGTTATATGTGAGGTTATGTGATATTTAAACTGTTTTTACTTTTCGAGTCTCCCTTTAAATATTGTGTTACATTTATAAAAAAAAAAGTATGTCTAAGATATCTACAATTTACAACTACAATGTACATATGCACGTGATAATAGATTGGAAAGAAAACAATAAAATAATTTTATTGAAAGTGTATATCTTAATTTCCTATCTACGTACGACATTTTTATCTGGAGAGAGTTGACAAAGAGAATTCCTTATAGCATGAAGTGTGTTTGTGACAAACCAGTACAAGGTTTGTATACTTTTTGGAGGTATAAAATCCAACCTCGAGTTCCTATCAAAGAGTTGAAATAAAGCAGTGACGACACTTTCTTCAACATTTTTTGCTCCCTCGTGAATGACAAACCCAGAAGGTACTATGCTCTCTTCATCTTCATTTTCTCCATTCAAGATACACATTTGTGTTGAATCAATTGGCGTGTAGACAATGTATGATTCGTTTGGACAATAGCATGCTTCTTGAAGAAGCAACGTGTTGGCTGTCTTACTATCTTCATTCTACATTTTGTAATCACACACATTTTAAAAGAAGAGACTTAAGCATGATAGAGTGTCATAAGAGTAACAACTAATTTGAAGGACGATCTTTCACTAAACTTACCAACATTTTGATAATGGAAATAGTAACATCCGGACTACGACCATCATTAAGATAAAATGTCTCGTCCACTCTATATCCAATTGCAATCATATCCCACTACATGAAAAAATATAAATTACATGTGTAATATTAATTTTCTATTACATCAATCATACAACTATAATTGTATGAAAAGTTCATAAAACTCAAGTCAGTAGAAGCATAAATATAGAAGAATGTTTAAATGTGTTAAAGAAGAACTTACCATAGTTCGATTTTTCTCATCTTGAAGAAACCTAAAGACTATTTCGGGATTATAAGGAAGCCAAAAGGTAACGCTGATTGTCAACGCCACAACGTCATGATTTGGAACCTCACATGTCCGAACTAGAACATCTTCTGCACCTAGTATTGGAATTGGCTTCCATACATGAACACTAGATCCACTAAGATTGCCATAAAAGCTCCTCCTAATCCGAGCACACAATCTTAGCAACACATCTTGACCGACAACTTGATTCAAGTTTCCTATAGTATTGCAATTGAATATTTAACTCAAAAAGTATTTTTCATAAAACATTATTTATACAAAGGATAACATGCATCAAAAGAAAACGAAACACATACCTGGATTGGGAAGAGGTGACATGTTACGTTTTGTAATAGCTTCGAGGTGTTTACAATGGCGTGTTAGTGCATTCACCCAATGTGTTGCACCAAACATGAATCCTGAATCAACTAAGGGCTTCAACAAAGGATGAACATTTTGGCTGATACATTCCAAGTGTTCAATCCAAGTTACCTAGAACAAGTGCCTTAGATCTTAATAAGTTAAACTTTTAGCATATGTTGAGAAATTTGTGTGGATCAATATAACTTGGGAGGATCCGCATCTTCCAACGTACATACACGTGAGATCCTAGCCCACACATGAGCTTAATGGAATTCCCTCTTAAAATGAAGGTTGGATTGGGTAACTGTTCCATTGCAATAATAAGTTGCAGGGTTTGTCTTAATTCTATTTTTTTTTTGAGGATTCATCCCTTTTCACTACTTTTCATTTCTGATTTTTCTCTCCTACTTAACTAGAAAGAGGACAAATTCTTAGTAATGTTAGTGGATATGACACAAACTAAAATAAACTAGTGAGTATGAACAACGTGTCCAATTTTCTCTAAAATTAATTGAGAGTATATTCACCAAGCCTTACATTATCACTTTAGAATAGACGTACATTCATTTTCACATGTATGAGATTGTCAAAAAGATCTAGGGTATGATTTAAAGTCACCTTGGAGTATCTATGTTGATCAAGACCTTCAATTAAGCAACCAGACGATTTTCTTTTGAATTTTATAACCGGGTTTGGAAAAATTTCATCCAATGGAACATCGATCACCATCCATTGGTTGGAGGTCAATTGTTTGCAATGTCGTGCAAAGTAGCATTGTCGTGTAGGTATCAATGGTGAAGGACCATGGTACTCCACATTCATCTATACATACATGTATATACATGATTAGTTTCCATAATATATATATATATATATATATATATATATATATATATATATATGATTCAATTGAAATAAGATGATAAAAATGATACGATAAATTACCACTTGTATAGCACCATCATGAGTACTTGGATCACCACACACCAAACTTTCCAAAACAATGACTCTTGATAGCATATCACCAAATGCAAAAGACCAAAGTCTCTAAACATGACAAGTCATATACCAAATATGATCAATTAATTTCAAATCATCTACTTAACTTCAAGATTTGCATATGTGATTCCAAAAATAACTCACCGCGTCCATCATAATTTCAATGATGCATTGAGGAGGAACCGAGACGATTACAATTTCCCTCGTCCCTAATATAGGCGTTGAATTTAAAGGTGTATCTACATTGACAACAACTTTGATGATGTCATCTAATGTCATCTCTAACTCTCGAAACCGTCTATTATACTCAAGATCATTCAAAACTTGAGTTCTCTTTTTCTCATCGTAAACCCAAAGTGGTTCATTATCTAAGAGCATATGTCTCATTTCTTCAACGGCCTTTTCAATTAGTTCATGGAGTTTTTGAATGTTCAATTCACTTTTTAGTGAAAATGAAATCAAAAGATCAATCATTCGAACTCCATAGTCATTGTTATTAGTTTCACCCTGACATTAAGACAAAGTAAAATGATTTAATTTTTTTCCAAAATTAATTTTAGCTATAAAAAGGCTAATTAGTTATCTTGAATGAAATATGAAAAAATAAATCTAGCTTACAAACGAGGTATGTCTTTGTTATTCAAGCCTTTAACAACTTTATAAACATAATTAGCTTATGATGGTTAACAAAATCAATTTACACAAGTGCAGAAAGAAAAAGATAATATGTAAATAAAATGGTGTATACCTTATTTGTCGGTGAAATCGAAAAACCTAGTTCCATGTCATTGCCGGGTAAAGGAAACATCTCCATAGAACTACAATCGAAAACCAAATTGAATTGTAAAATTTGTATTTGAATATTTAAGATTAAACAAATAGTAGTAAAAACTGAATTGTAATTACTCTTTTATCTTAGCGAACTCATTGAAAATTCTCAATGAATGGAGAATGTGATTGTGTGGAGGTGAATCCCTAACAATGGAGTTAGGAACCATGTAGTTACCATTTTGATAAGCTACGTTCTCGGTTGTTGGCTCGTCAATCACCATTGAATTATGCATAGAAGCACTTCTAGAGGTTTAAGGAGATTGATATAAACCTATACTTATAGTAACTTCAATGAAAAAAATCCTCGTGTGGATCTTGATATACATATTGGAGAAAAAAAAAATTGTTTTTTTTCTTTTTTTTTTATGGATAAAGTTGAGATATCTCCTCATTGTTAGAAAAATATTGCATGACTTCAGGAGCCACGTGAATAGCTCGCTTGAGAAGTACTTGAAAATGTCAAAAAAATAAAGTAGAAATAATCTATTTTCTAGCAGGTTTTAGTGGTAAAAGAGAATCCATAACAAAGTATGAAATTGGATAATTGGTGAGTTTTGTGATAGATTTTGTATGGATCAATCTTAAGTACGAGCTTATCCATATTCCTCCATAAAAATCTCAATATTTGGGATTTGGTGATATATCTAGCATGCAATTTTTATGTTCAAATAAGTTATTTATGTGATATTGTATATTTTTTATTCTTACGATTCCTAGTTTTGAGTAAATTATGAAGTTATATTAGATTTGTGAAATGTGTTTGATGTTGTACGATGGTATTCACTATTGTTGTGAGCCTTAGTTATGATGGGTACAAACACTAGCTAGCGTTAACTAATAATTTATCCCCTATAAGATTGGAAGGAACTAAATAATAGACAAGGAAATGACAAGCTTGGAAGATGATGACATCTAAATTTACATCATTTAAGCGGTTAGAATCATGTTTTTTACATCTCTTTTGGCATAATTTATCTTCATATAACACATAATGCGTTTATATTACAAATTGTGATGGCCACTTCCGTTTATTTTATGTTTCAGGTGTTTAAGGTCAATTATAAAGCCTATCTATTAAAAAGATGTTATGAAACGTGAGAGATCGATCTTCCCTTAGGTCATGAACTACAATAGAGCATCACATATGACTAAAGATCAAGGAACCAAGAAGCATACCATCAGAATGGACACTTAGCATATTTACAATTCAAAGTTCATAATCGAAGAATTACACATGACACGGACACCTACACGGGCCGTTTGGCCGTGTGGACCGCCTCCTCATTTTTTCCTTCGTTATGAGTTGACCTAAAACGGTCACGAGATGGGATGAGACGGTCGGTTTGACCATTTCACTCCCGTGTCGATGAGCATGTCATCACCGTGTCGTCGCGTAGTCGCTTTTACGAGATTTAACCTAATGATCCATTGTTTGGTGGGATTTTCCCCATCTTCTTTAGACTGGTTTTGGATTGTATATACAATCTGTTTTCTTAGGTTGGAGGGTTCGCCTTGTAGTACTCAAATCCTGGTAAAAGTTAGTTTTCGTTTACCGCATTTTACACTTCTTTTGTTTTGTTTTTCATCTTTGAGATTTATGCAAGTTCCTTACTTTCTTCGTTGCTTTTCTTCCCTATCTATATTTGGTTAACCTTCTTATGATCTAAGGGGTCGGGTGATCATTATGATGGATTGATGTATAATTATATTTGTGAAATGATGAATGAATATCAAGAGGGTTTTGTTTTGATCTTAAAGTGCTTATTTCTATTCCCTTGATGTACATTTGAAAGAAACGGCGTTTATTTTGGGATTTAAAATAGATATCAATTTATGCTAGAATATGTTGATTATATTGGACCTTTTGGGGTTAAACATGGGTTTTAGTAAGGACGTCTACTTTTATCCTTGAGGAATTCTAACTATCGTAGAAGTTACGGTCTTTGTACCTTTCTAGCTCTTCCGCCAAAAGCGTGACTTTTCTTGGTCTTTTCTGGTTTTCAAAATGCTTAAAGGGTTTCTCTTATGTTTGTTGCAACAATGAGAGCGTCCTCAGACTAAGTTAAACACGGTCTTTATTTGTCTATTGTAAATGCTACTTTTGATAGTTACGTACACATTTGCTAATTGAAGTTCATGACATTCATATACATGGTTACGAATTGATTCATTGTAGTGGTGAATATTTGTTTCCTTAGTCGTAATCCTTATTGTATTTTCCTATCATCTTTATATCTTTGTTTGCTTGTTACCTTGTCTTTTGACAACCAACAACATTCCAAAAACATATTTTTCCTTCCCTACTCTTTCTTTCCCTTCTTTGGCTTAGCGTAATTGTCTGTTGTTATATCCAATTCAGATGTAGTCCTGTGAATACGACACTCGATATACTATAGTTGAGGTATGAGTGGCTAGACAATCACCTTAAGTTATCGTCACCTTGAAGAACATATAGCAAAGGAAGATCCCAAACTCGACTATCACAATTTACAAGGAATAATCCAATAAGTACCATGACTCATATAGACATACATTCAACACATATAATCAATTCAAGATTATAACACAATGTAGTCGGGCTCTTTAAACCATAGAAAAGATGAAAATTAGTGAGACATACTTGAAAAAAACTCGGATGCTTTATTTAAGACTTCAAAACGAGCCAATCGAGCGACCAAGGGAGGTCTAGTCGAGCGACCATACACAGGAACTGGAGGCAGAAACTCATAAAAATGACAAAGAATAAGATCTCTAAACCTAATGGTTGCAAGTCTTATTTATAGGGTGAGGAATCAACCTAATTCCTATACAACTATCTTCTAATAAGATAAAATCATATCTAGAAAGCCTAAAATATCCCCAATGGATAAACATAAATGCAAAAATGTCCAAGTGGATGAACTAGAAGTCCAACCCAATAAAAGAGAATAAAGGAGGAAAAAGACGTTCAAAATCATCAGAATGGGCCATCATTGATCGGCCTTGCGGGCCTGGCACATAAAATCACCATCTTGTCAACATTAAAGCGCTTCAATAAAATTGGATTTCTCATTGTTTTGGTTGGACTAGAAAACCACGAGTCATACTTTCGAAGGTATTTCAAAGCTCTACAACTTTGTGGTTGACATAAAAGCCTAGATCGGTCGTCTTCTAGGGGTAAATCGACCGACTTCATCCTCATGATTAGGTTGCCCTTATTTCTCAGCTCTTGACTCTTTATGGCTTAAGTTTTGGCTATTACTTCCTTGATTGAATGGAAATCTAAAGTGTGTATCAAATACTCTCCCAATAATTACTCCTTCTAAGTTCCAAGAATGATTAGAATGTCTACATTATCAATAAAGCACGAATAGATCTCCAAACACACAAAGAGAAGGAAATCAACCAAATATGCAATTCAAATTTACACCGGATGTTTAAAGGATGGACAAGAATTATGGTGTAAAAAGACACTAAATAGATGTTATCCATCCATTCCCTACGTTTTGATGTGAGGTTAGGTATAACTCAAAAATCACACAAAACCGCAAGTATATGGCCATTGTTAATGTAGTAGGATGATGCATTCATCAACGTCGAATTCCACAGGGATTTTGTATAGTTTGATTAGATCAATTTAAAGGCAAATGTAAGTGTGTAAAAGAAAGTAAAAGAGGGACGAGCAATGAATCAATGATAAAGATGTGTAGAGTAACCAAGAGCAAGTAACAAGCAAGTAATTAAATATATGAGAAAACACTAGGTATATGGGCTAATCCTCCCAAACCATAGCTAGCTAGCATGCTTTAGATATAATATTCAATCCATTAAGGGTGATGACGTGTAATTAGGTGAGTTTATCAAAGTATCCTAATCCTCTTTTGAAGCTCATAGGATAGCTTATGCAACCAAGTTATGCTATATATGGTCACGCGACAAACCGACTAAGATTTAAGTCACATTCATGATCATACTAAACAACATAAGCATCACATGGTGTTTTCTATTTGCATACACCATCTAGTATAGACAAGACATGGATAAATCATCAGTATTAGAACCAATCATCCCTTCAGCCCCAACCAATTCTAGTCTAGCATGATAGGAATCTAACAATGCATAATCACCCTTATATTACCTTGTAAGTCTCAACTTAGATAATTAATCTAGCAATCAATCATTCATGTTTGCTAGAATACCATGCTTTAACAAGATAGATTTAAGTTAATAAAAGTCTAAATCACCATTGAGGTAAATCCAACACGAATGACTGATAAATCCAGATTTTCGTCCCTCCTATATGTTACTAATCATGCTGGAGTTCCCTTCATATCATGAATAAACACAAAATCAATACTAATCTAGCATGATTTGGGGACTTTCACCCAAAACCTAGATGGGAAATTACTCGGTCATCAGAAATCAAGTAACATAACAGTAAACAAATAGATGCCATAGGAAGAAAGTAGGCAACAAAAAGAGATTTACGAAAAATCATGGACGAATTTGGACTTACTAATCAAAAGTTATGAGCAAAACAAGTTGAAGAAATGAAGAACACCAAACCTTTCTATTTATTTGATCCAAAATCCATCCAAATGTAGCTCCAAAACTAGTTCTAAATCTAAAAAGAGTAACCAAGTGAGTAGTTTGAGAAGTGTATGAAGAGGTGATGTCATTACATTTAGTCAATTGCCCTTATATAGGCTTCTAAAGATCGAAATATGTCAACAAGAGCCAAAACCAGTCGGAACAAGCAAACCACACGAGAAGACGAGGAACACTCGAGCTAGACGAGAAACATGGATAGGGCACGGGATAGTTAAGCTAGCGCGGTGTCTCTCCACCAAGAAGTAGGATAGTAGAAACCCTAAACATGGGAAGACATACCTCCTGCGGAAATGCGGATCCCTCGACGTTCCCCCACCTAGATGAGGATCTTCAGAGACCTCGAAAACCACCACGATCAAAACACGATCAAACAGGGGCACGTGACTACGGCATCTTCCGGAACATTCGTTTAAGTCACAACTCGAGGAAACGAATTTCACATGAAAATTGATCATAACTAGTTAAGCACGAAAAAATCCAACACTTCTCAAATTTCGAAACCGACCTCACAAGGAAAGTCAAAACTTTCGGACCAATTCCTTACGAGTTCATCGTTATGATGTCATTTAATATGTTGTCATATATATAAATATATATATGTATTAAATTTTATATCTATTTTTTAATCATTTTTGGGTTATTGTGGAATGATCTATTCGAATGAGGTTGATTGAAAACTGTTCTATCGGTATTGATTTTGAGCTTTGTTTTATGAAATAAAACCAGCCAATAGACTGACCTCTAACAACATGGGATCGGCTAAGATGCCCAAGGGATTTACAACAACTGAATCCCCATACCTTCAACGGAAAATGCAATTTTAAGTTTCAAAAAGGTTGGATCTCAACAATCAAAGGTAAAAAGAAAAAAAATGGTAATCGAGGTTTGAAGATTTGAGTTAATGTAAAAATTATTCAAAGCTCCAACCAAAATGGAGGGTAGTGTTCAAAAATAGGGGAATAGCCTTCAGGAAGAGAAACATCCCTTCAAAATCAATAGGACTTGAAACAATCGAGATCCAAACATTTTTCCACAACTTTTAAGATGTGCCAAAGACACATTGATTGTTCGAATGGTGGCAAAAAGCCACAGTTCAAAGCCATAGAGAGAAGCCGCAAAAACAGAGCAAGCCGGAACCAAGCAAACGTAGACAGAAAAACATGAAAGACCCGTGCTCCAGGCAGCCGCCGAGTTAAAGCTCCTCTAGGAGGGACTATAGAAGAGTCCCGGATCTAGGATGCGGGCAACGACAAAGTGAAGTCCATATTCTTGCGAAAACGAAAGAGGAAGATCGGCGGAAAAGGTTATAGGGTTTCAATTTTTTTGCGTGGTTTTGGAGAAGAAGGCAAGAAGGACGGCAGTAGCCATGGAATTGAAAAGAGAGCGTTTTAGGGTTTCATATTGGGGTTTTTTTGTTATGCATTTTGTGGTTTATCAATAAATCTCTCTCAAGGGTTTTATTTTTATTAATGCGAAGACGGTTTTTGCTTCCCCTTTATACATCTCCTTGAGATACATTTCTCAAAGGTTCCTTTTTACCCATGAAAAATAGATGGCACGGACAACGGGTATTATAAAAGCCCCTAATAAACATTTCTCCGGGATTTTTTAAAAGTCATGAAATTTTTTCTAGGGTTTTTTTTAAAAACATGTTGAGAAATATTTCTTAAGGTTTTTTAAATTTAAAGTTTTTTGGGTAATTTTTTTTTTACGGATCAAACCACCAAAGCTTTTTTAATACAACTTCAATTAATATTCTCACTAAATTCAATCATATGAACAAACACATCCCATCTCTTATATTCCTAACACCAAAAATCAAAAACTTAAACACATCTTATATTCTCAACGTCAAAAATCAATAATTTATATGTTTAAGTCACAATATGTTTACAATGTCCGAATCATCGAAACGATGAACAACTTCACTAATTCTGACTTTTTCAACGTAACTCACAACATTATTTTGAGGTAGACGACAAATTACTAGCAAAAAGTGGCATTATATATTTGAGTTCCTAACTTTTTGATTTTTTATTTCTCTTCCCCGTGCGCGTCATTTTGCATTAGTTGTTGCGTTAGATAGGAGAGTATCCACTTCTGCAAAGGAGCATAACATGCCAAACACTAGAGTCAACCTTATATTTGTATTTAAGCATTCTCACCCACAGGTTAGGACAAAAAAACAAGCGCCAACTTAGCTTACTTATCATAGCTATATTAGTCCCTCCATTTTTCGGATTCCCAATCCTCTATAATTCCGTGGCTGACAAATGTTATCCCAACTTATCAAGTGTAATTTCCGTTCTCCCTAGCAGCTACGTACCCCATATGATGTTCCTACAAAGTTCATCAAGTTTCTAGCAAAATGTAGTCGGAGCAACATATGTTACATGACATATAAAGGTGTGGAAGAAAGAACCGACTTGACGAGAGTAATCCTTCCGACAATGTTGAGTTTATGAGATTTCCAGCTCGCAAGTTTAACATTCATTTTCTTCAGAATTGGAAGGAAAGTTGAGCTCTTGATTCCATCATGTAGAACAACAATTCCCAAATACGTCCCAATATCTCTAGTCATAGGAATACTACTTAAGACACTCAAGTTATGTTTCAGGGGCTTATAACGTTGTGTGAAACGTAGAATTTAGATTTAGATACGCTGACGCATTGCCCACAAGCATGAAAAAACCTATCTGATACGCCCCCGGATGACGATGTCATCCATGGGCCCGGCTAAGACGACTCGGCAAGCGGCATGCCAATCAATGGCATAAGCTATCATATATTAATATATTTTATTATATTTTTGCATTTTAAATAATAAACTTTTAATTTTCGGAACATTAACTCCGGAACTTAATTCCAGGAGTTAAATTCCGACCGTTTATAGTCGTGACCTTTCAACTCGGGAGTTAGTCCCGACTTTTGCCATTTTGATCCGACCTTTGGATTGGCCCCCATCCTATATATAAAGGATATTTGGCCTCATTTGTAAACTATGTTCAAAATAACTAAGTATTTTAAAGGAAAATTCCTCCTACTTAGTTTGGGCATCACTTCCCCTTCCATCCTCTTAAAATTCTATCTTGGATCTAGTCTTTGATCCAAGCATTCGTATTTGGGGATCCTTTTGAAGGATCAACTATCTATCCACTTCAACAGCTTGATCGATCTACCTTGATCGAATCAACCATTCGCTTTCATATTCATCTTATAGCTTCCGCCACCCACATTCTAAAGATACGTCCCATCCGCAATCAACAACGGAGTAATTGAACGCTTAGTTCGATCTAGATCCGCACTATTTCTATCATTGGTATGAGAGCAAGGGATCGATGCTAATCTTCTTTACTCCATCATCTTAAGAGACTACAAGTCCAAGCCTCCAGACTCTTATGGCGTGCCCCGATGCTCAATTCAAGGGTCTTGTTCTCAACGTTTCTCCCTTCTTTCCAGACCGTGCAAACGAGGACGTTTCACAGCCAAGAGGAGGAGAATGATACGCCCCCGGATGGCGATATCATCTGTGGGCCCGGCTAAGACGACCCGGCAAGCGATATGCCTATCCATAGTATGAAGCTAGCATATATTATTATATTTAATTGTATTTTTGAATTTTAAATAATAGACTTTTATTTTCGGAACTTTAACTCTGAAACTTAATTCCGGGAGTTAAATTCCGACATTGATAGTCGTGACCTTTCAATTCAGGAGTTAGCCCCGACTTTATTTTCCGCAATTTATGTTTCCGACCTTTGGATTGACCTTCATCCTATATATAAAAGATCTTTGGCCTCATTTGTAAAATATGTTCAAATTAACTAAGTATTGAGAAGGTAAATTCCTCCTACTTAGTTTGGGCATCACTTCCCCTTCCATCCTCTTAAAGTTCTATCTTGGATCTAATCTTTGATCCAAACATTCGTATTCGAGGATCCTTTTGAAGGGTCAACTATCCTATCCACTTCAACGGCTTGATCGATCTATCTAGATCGGATCAACCATTCACTTTCATTTTCATCTCATAGCTTCCGCCACCCACGTTCTATTTGTTTGAACCCCATCCACAATCAACAACGGAGTAGTTGAACGCTTAGTTCGATCTAGATCCGCGCTATTTCTATCACTATCAAGAATAGACTTAGCCACCATAAGTTGGCTTTGTGAAGCCTAAACAAATAGCAAAATATTAATGAAGAAAATGTGAGATATAAGTTGTCCCCCACGAGATAGGAACATTGGTTATAAACAAAATAAAAAATATAAGATAGTGATGTTTTAGGATGGAACACCCATTATTGTATCGTATATATTCAGGTTTTTGGACAACACTCAATTGCAATAATTCATGAAATCCTAGCCAAAAATCAAAGCCCGTGGAGATTCGCGACAATAACCAAGGTCGAGGAGGTGAAGCTAATGATAAATCTTGTTCCACTTTATCTATCAACACTTCCTTTGAAATTTGTGTAGCCAGGTCCGGCTGGAGACAAGTTCAACCCGTTCTACTGAATAGAGCCTCAATATTCTGGGGGCCATATAAAATTTTTTGAAAGGGTAAATATGTATAGATTGTCCAACCCGTTTAATCCTTGATTGTAGACCTCTCTTATTTTATTGTTGTAGGCCCATTTATCCTCTTTATTTTTATTGTTCTTTTATACTGGACTGTATTTAAATTATTGGTGCTAACGGCTAACATTAACTGAAGCAAACTTTTACATTTTTTACTTTTTTATGTAAACCTTTTTCTGTTTTTATTTTGTTTTAAGATATTACATTTATCTTTCACCAAAACAATTTACTCTTTTAATTTTTGCTTTCTATACCTATATTCTTTTTAGTGTTTAATTTTTCATAATATTTTAATCTATATATATTACTAAAACAACTTACATTTTGCATACGTGTCAATATCTAAGGTCATCCACGTCAGCATTTTTTAAATTTATTTACATCAATGCCACTCAATACTTACAGATTTGTCATTCTTATAAAATTGGTCATAATTAACTTAAAAATAAAAATAAAATTTTATTTTAACATTAACTAACTCAATTGTTAAAGATCTCTCTAACTTCATTATTGTTAATCAAATCTCTTTAAAATAATTATAATTGTTTACATAATTATCCATGGCTTATCATAATCGATGATTCCAATTACAATATCTAATTCGTGTTAATCATCAATAACAAAATTATATTATATGATTACCTATTTTGTAGATAATGCGTATGGTTCAATATATGTACCATATTTATTATTAATATTATATCTCTAATTAGTGTTAGTTATTATTTAAATGTGTTAGCTTATTCAAAATAAACTATTTATTAGAATTTAACCAAATTTTAAGGGACTTAACCCCTTTCTCGAACGGGCCACCAAAATCAATGAGACGGGCCTATGTAGCACCGGACTTTTTTCAAAAAAAAATGCACCTTGATGAAACAATAATTTTGGTACCCAAAGGCATGTTTATTTACAAATTGATTTATTTTCGGGTTTATAAAATAAATGAGTTTATACGGGTTTATAGTTTATTTTCGGTTTATTTCTCAATGGGTTTATATATATAAATCATATATGGTTGTTTACTTGTAGTTTATTTTTGTTCAAAATACACTTATGTCCCTACAAAAATCGAAGAACAACGGAGAATACATAGAGATGAACAAAAAATATCGGGTTGGAAAAAACACAAGGTTAAAATCGGGTTTTAAACAAAAATAAATCCATCCAATAGAAAATAACCTTGCTAGATAAGTTTATTTTTGAGTGGTTTATAAACCCGAATAATCCCATAGAAAATTAAACCAATCTCCAAATGAACACGCATTAAAATTAAACTAAAAATTTATAAACTAACTAAATAAAAAAAACTACAAGTAAATAAGCTCCAATTTTATTTTCAACCCCTTCAAACCCCATATTCGACTAGTCGACCGACCCATGACTATGCCCTATAACAACCTTAATGCGACAAAAGGCATAAAATGAAATATTAGACGAGGGTAATTAAGGTGAGTGGTAATTTACAACAAGAAAATGTGCAGGCGCAAGGGGCCCACACATGCAACCATAATGACTATGGTTGTCCCTACCAGCTGGCCTCCAGTAAATATCAAGGAAATAAATAAAAGATAAAAACCAAGGAAAGGAAAGAAAGCAAAGCATTAGGGTTTGGGTTTGAGAGAGAGAGAGAGGCAAATTGGCATGAAGTATAACGAGTTCGACCACTCAAAGCAGCCTCTTCCTCTCTGATTCGTAATTTCAAACTCCTTTTCTTTTCCCGGACCCACACCCTCAATTGATTTTTCATCTTCCATACTCACCCAAACGATTTTTTGCAGCGTAATTATTGGGGGTTTTGTAATCTTTTTAGTAGTCGATTCGAGGGGTATAGAGAGAGAAAAAGCAAGAGAGAAGGCTGTTTCTTACTTTCTTCTGGCCTGATTCCCCTCACACCTGTGTTTTGTACAGTCGGGCGTTTTTCCCGTTTACTCAATTTTAGGGATTAAAAAAAAGGGTCTTTGGGCACTTCTGCTTTTTGTCCGATTTGGACTCATGGGTTGCCGCTAAAACATCTATGTTCTATGTTTCTGTCTGGGCGTTCAAATGCAACCCGGTGGTGGTAGTACTCAGAAGGGATTCGGCTCTGCCGGTTCTGCTCGTATCCCTTCTTCTTCGACCCCCAATTTGAGCTTTGATTTGATTAACCAACACCAGCAGAAGCTTTTTCATAATCAGCAACAGCAACAACCCCGACTTGGGCTTAGACAGGTTACTCTCTTTGCCACTTAAGATAAGTCTGACATATACTTTCTGGATTTTAATTGCTTTAGTGGTTGTCGGAAATGTTTTGTGCCATTGATATCGTAAGAATTTTAGGGTATTCTGACCGCCAACTCACAAGTTTTGTTCCTGTTTGTTAAATTCATCCAGAGCTTGACTACACACTACTCATTTTATACCTTCTAATTCTATTTTTGGGTATCCTGTGGGTTTCTGAATACCATTGCTAAGATAAGATGTTGGCTTAATAAGATTTTTTTTTTTACTGTTGGTAAGCCAGCATGTTGTTGCGTATTTACTTGTTAGTGATTGTCTTGATGTATATATCTCTGAGTTTGCAACTCTTGCTTATCTCTGTACTTGTACATTTTATAATGTATGCTCTAAAAATCTTCTGTGTATGGTCTCCTTTTTCAGTTTCTAATTTGTAAAATTAGCAACTGACATAGTACTTGATTACCTAAATTCTAGGATAGGTCTGCCTTGACTTGAATTTATTGTGCAATTTATACTATCCAGTTTCTAATATTAGAATATGTAGGTTCCTTTTGGGCAGCCATTTCAGCACCAGCCACTTGGAAGGCAGGAAGGAAATGAACCTTTTATGGCAATTCAAGCTGGAAGTCACTCGGGATTCATCGGAAGGAACAATTTTGCTTCGACTTCTGGCTCAGTCCAGTTACCTCAGCAGCCCAGAAAGTTTATTGATGTAGCCCACCAACAAGATCCACCTCAATTGCAGGAAGATGGTCAAAGTAAGGGTCATGGTAACGAGCAGCAGGTTTTGAATCCTGTCCATCAAGCTTATCTGCAGTATGCTTTTCAGGGTGGACAACAGAAGACGGCATTCGGCATTCAGTCACAGCAGCAACCAAAACTAGAGATGGCCAATAAATCCCATCCATCTTCATTTAGAAGACCAACTGACACTAGTGCTCATGGTGAGAAGCAGGAAGGACATCCACAACGGCCGATCACCGAGCAAAGAAATGAACAAAAGCCTATGGTGCAAACTAGTGGTCCAACTGCTTCTGACTTTATGAGACCTATGCAAGTGCCCCAGGTCCAGGATGACAGTCAGCGAATAGGCCATAACCCAATGGCTATGGCTACGGAATTGCAGGCATGGGCCCTTGAGCGCAATATTGATCTTTCTCACCCTCCGAATGCCAATATGGTTGCACAGCTCCTAATGCAATCTGGAATGACAATACCACAAAAAACAAATGATGGTAGCTCACCAGCCTCCCCTGTTCCTGTTCAAAGGCAGCATGTTACTTTTCCTCCCAATGAAGGCTCTCCTCATGCTAATTCATTTAGTGAATTTTCTGGGCGGTCAGGCTCTTCAAAAACTAGACAATTTGTTTCACCTGGTGCTTTTTGCTCTACTTCAAACACAGCTGTTAGTCATGCTGGTAACATGCCGATGCAACAGTTTTCTGTCCAGGGCAGAGTTGACCAGGATCCTCCAGTCCAGTGCAGTTCTATGGGTACTGGAATGCCTTCTATTCAGACCAAAAAATCTCAAGTGAACTTGAACCAAGCTGTGGACCACCAATCTTTGCATGGTCAGAATACAATGACTGGTCAAGAAACGCTGCAGATGCAGTATGTCAAGCAGATAGATAGGAATTCTCCTCTGTCAGGTATTAGCTGTGGGAATGGTGGCTCGGGAAACCATTTTCCACCTCAAGCAGTACCCGTGACGACCCAGGTTTCTCCTCAAAGTACCGCTTTTACTAAGCAACAACTGCATGTATTCAAGGCACAGATACTTGCTTTTAGACGAATCAAGGTTTGATATTATATCAATCTAGTGACTTTTTCTATCCACTTGTTATTATTATTAATTTTGTTTGGTTTTGTAATCATCCAACATATTTGTTATTGCATTTTGTCCCATTTTGATGTGTTTTTTACTGATAGAAAGGAGAAAGCAGTCTTCCTCAGGAACTACTCCAGGCTATTTCTCCCCCTCCTCTCGAGTTGCACCTACAGCAGCCTGTTATTTCTCCTTTCGGGATTAAACAGGACCGATCTGATGAAAACACGAAGCTTGCAGAGTCTAATGGTAAGGAATATCAAGCTGTTCAAACTTCCACTAAGCCATATTCCTCAAAAGATGAACCATTCTTGGGTGATCAGAAGGTGAATGCCTCGACAACCCACACATCAGGAGCAAGTGCTGTGATGAGAGAACCTCTAACAGTGATTTCTTCTGACCAACAACCTTTGGTGCTTCCTGTGAAGCCTGAGCCGGAATCAGAACATGGTGGGCAGAAAACTCTTAACATGAGTGTTTCAGAATTGGACAAGGGAAAGGCTAGTTCTACGCCAGATGCTGCATCTGAGACATCACAGCTGAAAAAACCTCTGCAAACAGATGCAGTAACTAAAGATGTTGGATTTACCAGAAAGTATCATGGTCCATTGTTCGATTTTCCCTTTTTTACTAGAAAACCTGATTCTGTAGGTTCGACAATGATGTCTAATACTAGTAACAATTTTACCTTGGCGTATGATGTTAAAGATCTTCTTCATGGCGAAGGCAATGAAGTTATAAACAGGAGAAGAGAGGAAAATTTAAAAAAGATTGGCTGTTTATTAACACTGAATCTGGAAAGGAAAATGATCAGGCCAGATCTTATTTTGCGATTACAAATCGAAGAAAAGAAACTAAAGCTTGTAGAGCTGCAGGCACATTTGAGGGATAGAATTGATCAAGAACAGCAGGAGATTATGACTATGACAGACAGAGAGTATAGGAAGTTTGTTAAGATATGTGAACGACAACGTTTGGAGCTCTCCAGACAAGTACATGCCTCACAGAAAGCCTTGAGAGAAAAGCAGCTGAAGTCTATTTTCCAATGGCGTAAGAAGCTTCTTGAGGCCCATTGGGCTATACGTGATGCAAGAACTGCTCGGAACCGTGGTGTTGCCAAATATCATGAGAGAATGTCGAGAGAGTTTTCGAAAAGGAAGGATGATGATAGGAACAAAAGAATGGAGGCTTTGAAGAACAATGACATGGAGAGATATAGGGAAATGCTGCTTGAGCAGCAAACTAGCATCTCAGGTGACGCGGCTGAAAGATTTGCTGTCCTTTCCACCTTTTTGACTCAGACGGAAGAATATCTTCATAAACTAGGGGGCAAGATAACAGCTACAAAGAGTCAGCAGGACGTAGAGGAGGCTGCTGCTGCAGCAGCAGCAGATGCCCGTGCACAGGTATCATCTAGGCCTGTTTTATTTTGTTCATCTGTAGTAGGCTTTACTGACTCATTTTGTTTGTAGGGTCTGTCTGAAGACGAAATAAGAGCCGCAGCTGCTTGTGCTGGTGAAGAAGTAATGATAAGGAATCAATTCTCAGAAATGAATGCACCCAAGGATAGCTCAACGGCCAGCAAGTATGCTCATCATTTCCTCACATAAACATGATACAATTTTATGCAAAGTTATCTGATATGGGGATGTGTTGGAGGGATAAGGACAATCACCCTTTGAGAAAACTGTCTGCTTTCCGGAGTATTGTTTAACAAAAAATGTTTTCACATCCTCAAATCTGAAAATACTGTAGCTATATTCTCAGTTCTTCCACCTCCTAAACTAAAATGGATATTGATTTTACATTATGATGGTGATCATAGGATTAACATTTTTTGCTGAACATGAAGTTGAAAGGTATATTGTCCCAATCAATATATTAGTTTGAGAAGTATATTTTCTTTTATTGAAGGTAAAAAAATAATTTTATGTCTCATTTTGTTTGTTGGTTAGACGTTAGTGAATTTTCAATTGTCGTTCAATTTCACTTTGCACTAAATTTTACTTGGTTTCTTTCTTGCTTGGGGATCCTGTTTTTTCAAATCTTGTTTCTTTCAAGATTTTGGAAACTAATTAGTTTCTCTTCAGTGCTTCCAGGTATTACAACCTTGCCCATGCTGTAAATGAAAGGGTTGTTAGACAACCTTCAATGTTAAGAGTTGGAACTTTGCGTGATTATCAGCTTGTGAGTTTGTGGGTCACATCCTATCATTGATATCTTTTTTTTCTAAAGCAAATTGACTTCGATTCTTGAATATTCAACATCACTTCTTCTTCTATTGTAACAAAAGATGGAAATGGAAGATTTCTGAATTATTATTGTATATATTAGTGACGGTGAGATATTACCTTTAATCATTACATGAAACTGCAGGTTGGGTTGCAATGGATGCTTTCTTTGTATAACAACAAGTTGAATGGAATTTTGGCTGATGAGATGGGCCTTGGGAAGACTGTACAGGTAAAGCTTGCTTACTGATCCACTTTCAGCATGAATATAAATGGAGTGTTTTTTTTATTGTTGGGGAAGGGCGGGGTACAAGGGGGTAGTGGGTGGGATTGGGGGTAGGTATGGATTTGAAGGGGGTTGTTCTACGATAATCTTATCGCCTGGTCTGGATTTGAAGGGGTTGATCTACGGTAATCTTATCGTGAGGTCTGGACACTGTAAATGTTTGTACACAGTGGAGCAACTGTGAATCATATCTTCACCATTCTTGCATCAGACTATTATAAATCCCATAACGGCCAAGACTATGGACTCTGCTTTGATTTTGTCGTGCCTTCAACTTGGTTTTAGTGTCGAGCTGATGATCTAAGTGAATAGTTTGCTAAAAGTAAGGCTATCACTATTTGTAGTGTTATAGTTCAGAAGTTACGATGATACCATGATTTGACATCCGACTCATACCACTAAAAACTAGTGTACTTGAGCTTGTAAATTGCAGGTGCAGTTTCTCTGACCTTCTCCGCATGCAGGTCATGGCATTGATTGCTTACTTGATGGAGTTCAAAGGAAATTATGGTCCACATCTTATTATAGTTCCCAATGCTGTATTGGTTAACTGGAAGGTTGATTACCTCTTTGTTTTTCTCTTTTTTTCCCCTCATTTTTTTATTTTCTTCAATGGCACACAATTTTGACTGAACTATCATTTTCTGTCGTCAGAGTGAGTTACACAATTGGCTGCCTTCTGTGTCCTGTATCTATTATGTCGGTAACAAGGAACAGCGGTCCAAGTTATTCTCTCAGGTAATAGCTGTGGAATTTGCAAATCTTGTACCACTCAAAATGTTTACTCCCTGCTTCCTTATTGTGTCTCTTTGTGCTTATCCAGGAAGTTTGTGCAATGAAGTTTAATGTTTTGGTCACCACTTACGAGTTTATTATGTATGACCGCACAAAACTTTCAAAGGTTGATTGGAAATATATCATAATTGATGAAGCTCAGAGAATGAAGGACAGAGAATCTGTTCTAGCCCGTGATCTTGACAGATACCGCTGTCAAAGACGCCTTCTTCTAACTGGGACTCCTTTACAGGTTTGTTGAGGAATGCCACTGTACAAAATTGATTTGTATACAGCGTAAACATATTATAATTTAGAGTTTGTTTGATTTTTAATTTTGAAGAATTCTTTTTCCTATATTAAATCTTATCAATACTTCAAAATGCATTATACCTGTAATATGACTGAAAACCAGTAAAGCTGTTTCCAAAAAACTATTTTTAGTTTTGTGAAGATCTAAAAACTGAAAACTCAAAGTTCAATTAAACAAATCTAGCACATAGTTTGTGATTTAATGTTTTTTTTGCAGCTAAATTACTTTCTTCTTGTGCACGGGCAGAATAGTCATTATAGTGGCCATTGGTTTTTACTGTAAAAACTGCTTTAGTTGCATTCCTCAATGATGATTCTCCTTTGCAGAACGATCTCAAGGAACTCTGGTCACTGTTGAACCTACTACTTCCTGAAGTATTTGACAATCGTAAGGCATTCCATGACTGGTTCTCACAACCTTTTCAGAAGGAAGGTCTTTCACACGATGCTGAGGATGATTGGCTTGAGACAGAAAAGAAGGTTATTATTATCCATAGGCTCCATCAAATTTTGGAGCCGTTTATGCTTAGACGCCGAGTTGAAGATGTGGAAGGTTCTCTTCCTCCTAAGGTATACATATAATGTTATTCTTTGAGTACACTTGAACTTTGTTCCCTTTCATGGCTTGCTTAACTTCAGATGCTCTTGTTTTTTTTTTTAATTGTAGGTCTCCTTTGTCTTGAAATGTAAGATGTCTGCTATGCAAGATGCCATTTATGACTGGATTAAAGCCACTGGAACCATTAGAGTTGATCCTGAAGACGAGAAACGGAAGGTTCAAAGGAGCCCACTTTACCAGGCAAGAGTATACAGAACATTAAATAACAGATGTATGGAGCTTCGGAAAGTGTGCAATCATCCACTCCTTAATTACCCATGTTTTAGCAACTTCTCAAAAGATTTTCTTGTGCGATCATGTGGTAAATTATGGATTCTTGATAGAATTCTCGTAAAACTTCAGAGGACCGGACACCGTGTACTTCTCTTCAGCACCATGACAAAACTTCTTGATTTACTAGAGGAATATTTGCAGTGGAAACACCTTGTCTACAGAAGGATTGATGGTTCTACTAGCTTGGAAGATCGTGAATCAGCCATTGTGGATTTTAACAGTCCTGGTTCTGACTCTTTTATCTTTCTACTGAGCATTCGTGCTGCTGGTCGTGGTCTAAACCTTCAGTCTGCTGATACGGTGATCATATATGATCCTGACCCAAACCCTAAAAATGAGGAACAGGCAGTTGCGAGAGCTCATCGTATCGGGCAAACTAGAGAAGTGAGGGTCATTTACATGGAAGCTGTGGTTGATAAAATATCCAGCCATCAAAAACAGGACGAGTTCAGGAATGGAGGTTTAGTTGACTCAGAGGATGACCTTGCAGGGAAAGATTGCTACAATGGTTCGATTGAGAGCCTCATCCGTAATAACATTCAACAGTATAAGATTGATATGGCTGATGAAGTTATTAATGCTGGGCGGTTTGATCAAAGAACAACTCATGAGGAGAGGCGTTTGACATTGGAGACCTTGTTGCATGACGAGGAGAGATGTCAGGAAACTGTTCATGATGTTCCATCTCTGCAGGAGGTCAACCGAATGATTGCCCGTAGTGAGGAGGAAGTTGAACTGTTTGATCAAATGGATGAAGAGATGGACTGGGCAGTGGACACGATGAGGTATGATCAACTGCCTAGTTGGCTTCAAGCTGGTACTAAAGAAGTCAATGCTGCCATTGCTGCTCTGTCCAAGAAGCCATCTAAGGGTAATTTTACCAATAGTGTTTCTGTGGAATCTGGTCTTGAAACTGAGAGAAGGGGAAGGCGCAAGGGTAAGAAGCCTGTTTACACTGAATTGGATGATGAAGATGGAGAGTCCTCTGATGCTATCTCTGAAGAAAGAAACCTGTATATATCCGGTGACGAGGAAGAGGAATTAGGGGATCTTGAAGTTGAAGGTACCCCTGAGGTTGATAAGAATCAATCAGAAGATGTTCCTCTATGTGACAATGATTATGAACGTACTCGAGCAGGTGGAAACACTATAAACGTTTGTGCACTAGAAGAACCTGAATCCTCATCAGACAGCCAAGTATTTGTACGAAGAGCCTCCCAAACATCATCTTCTCAGAAGTTCACTTCTCTCTCTGCTTTAGGTGCTACGCCAGTTTCTCTTTCAAAGAGACAGGTCCTCTTTCATTTGTAGTCTGTCTGATTTATTGAATTTATTTTTTGTGTTATGCTGCTTACTTATACTATGTAACATCTTCAGCAGCGTGTTGAATTGGAGGAAGGAGAGATTGCAGTTTCTGGCAAATCTTGTGTTAATCTCCTGCCGTCTGGAAGTTGGAATCATGAACAAATCGTGCAGCCAAAAATTAAACGGAAGCGCAGTGTTAGGCTTCGGCCACAAGCTATAATGGAAAGGCTGGAAGATCCATCCATCAATAATAGGACATCTCTCATTCGTGGTGATTTGTTTCAGTTTCGATTTCAAATGGAACATAAAACTGAGGCCGAACCAATTAAGCAAGAGAGAAATGAGCCATCCTTGAAAAGCCGACCTAGCTTTCCTGCTAGGGCAGGAAATGCATCAAACCTGCATTCATCGATGAAACTTAATGCAGTAAATATCTTATCTGCCCCTAGTGAGGAACCCGAGGATGATTCTAGGGAAAGCTGGGATGGTAAAGCTATGAGTGCCAGTACAAACTCAAATTATGGTGCTAAGATGTCTGAATTCATTCAAAGAAAGGTATGTGATTATTGCTCCATTTTTCCCCCTTCTGTACCAGGATCAATCTTTCATATATACTTTCAGAAGTCTTATGTAAAGATTAAAGACAAGCACATTGCGGTAGCTTTGTATGCTTCAAAATTATTATTTAAGTATATTGCTCGCATCATAATGAGAAAACAGCTTCAAATTATCTAAATGCTGTCTAGACGAGGTCGTTATTGTCCAAGAATGTGTTTTCTCCATAAACAAACTACTAAATGGTACACGCCCATTGAATCAACTACAAATCAATTTTCATCCCGACAAGTATTGCGAAGGGTTTCTAGAACTGCCTATATTTTTATGTTCTGTACTCATCTGTTTGTGATGCGGTTTTTGTTGACAAGAATACAACAATGTGAATAGTCTCTTTTCTATGTGTGCTTGAGCTTATTTGAGTGGTTGATTTTTTTGCATCAACAGTGCAAGAATGTCCTTACAAAGCTCCAGAAGAAAATCATCAAGGAAGGCTCTCAAATTGTTCCATTGTTAACAGACCTATGGAAGAAGCTTGAAAGTACTAACTATACGGGTATGTCAAGAAACGGCCTCTTGGATTTGAGGAAAATTGACCAGCGAGTTGATGGGTTCAAGTACAGTGGAGTAATGGACATTGTTTCTGATGTACAGACCATGTTGAAAAATGGTGTACAGTACTATGGGTTATCCTATGAGGTATGGTTCCTCCTGACCCCATACTGTTTGTCATATAAAAGGAAATGTAAATGATTAGATTACTTTTTATGTGTTAAAAGAGCTCTAAACAATTTTTTTTGTTTTTGATTGATTCGGAATCATTCTGTAACTTCCGTTATCAGAAATGATTCCTCTTGATCCCATATTGTTTATCATATAAAAGGATTCCCCTTGTACGCTACTATGAAATGAGTGCCTGTTTGGTTGGAGTGGTAAAATGGAAACAAAATGAAATCGGGTAAGGGATAAGGGCAACAAATGGGGTAAATATAAATTATTGGATACTTTCATGTGTTAAAAGACCTCTAAATAATTTTTTTATTATTTTTGATTGATTCAGAATCATTCTGTGACCGGTAATGATTCTTAGTGATTTCAAACGAGCCCTGGATTGTGATTGTTGTAGACTTTCTATTTTTCCAGCAAGCTTGATGAAATTCAGATTATATTACTGATTAACCATATTGGAGTTTTTGCAGGTGAGAACTGAAGCGAGGAAAGTGCATGATCTGTTCTTTGACATATTAAAGATTGCATTTCCTGATACTGATTTCACAGAAGTCAAGAATGCGGCTTTGTTCTCCGGCCCAACATCCTCAGCTTCTGCATCCGGTTCCTCCCCTTCCCCTAGACCGTCAGTCCTTAAACAGCATAAGTTGATGAATGAGGTTGAGCGCGAGACAAACATGTCACCCCGTCCATCTCATCCCGGGGAGCTGGTAGTGTGCAAGAAGAAGAGGAAAGACAGGGAGAAGCTGACTAGACCTAGATCAGTGGGGCCCGTCTCCCCTCCTGGTGGAGGACGAAGTTTCCTGGGCCCGCCAGTCCAGTTGGGTATCAGTGTTGGATGGGCGAACCCTGTCAAGAGGATGAGGACGGATGTGGGGAAGAGGAGGCCAAGCCATTTGTGACCCCTCTTCAATCTCCTTGTGTATTGAAGACTGAAATGAGAAAAGGAAATTAGAAATGTGTAGTTAAAGGGGCAGAGATGAATGGTAATGAAAATCTAATTGGAGAAGTACAGTTGAGCCATTCTTGTAAAAATTCAGTATTACCCATCCTAAATTTAAACTGTCAATAGGAGTATATATTTTCCTTATATTAAAGTAATGTTCTCTTGTTCAGCTGAAATTTTCCCCAAATCTCTTAGTTATTTCATATATGTCCAAAGTTTGTTTGCTTTTCATATGACAATCATCCAATGTTATAAGCATCCTCTTTCGTATATGTCTAAAGTTTGTTTAGTTTAGTGAAGATGCTTGGAAGATGAATATGAATTTATTCTTTCATGACCTTAGATATATAGTGATTTTCGTATTTATGTAAATTTGCAATATACTCGATTTTTATTATTATATGAACAAATAGTTGTTATAATTAAAAGGTTCAACATTTTAGATTGTGTATTAGATAGTTGTGATACATTTAAATATTTTTATCATATGCCCAAATACCTGTTATACTTATTTTTTGTTATTTTATGATCGAGTAGTTTTTATTTTTGATAATGGAATGCGGTTCCAAACACTAGAAGACACGTTATCTAGTGTATCAAAAAGCCGAAAAGAACTAACCGTCATGAAGAACCACAACAAAAGAAAAAAGAAACACAAAAATACATCAAGAAATTTCGAAGCCAAAGAGTTCTTCTAGGGAAAAGAGGATGATCCAGTTAACGGGAAGATTTGGACTCGGTTCTCTCCTATACAAACTACTTGAAACACCACCAAAACAAGCATCAAATTTAGAAGACGACATTGCAAACCACGGGAGTCTTGACATATTTCAAGTGTATAACTTTTTATTGTTAATGATTAAAGATTTATGAGGAGAAGAATTGTTCGTATATTGTTTTTTTTCCTTCCTAAAAAAGAAAGCAAGAATAAACTTGCTAGTGTTGTTGACTTACATTTATTTGAACAAATATATTTGGACAAACTTATTAGTGTTGTTGGCGCAACCTTTATTTGTTTGCTTTTTATTCCTTCTATTATTTTGTTTTCAATACCCATATTATAATGGTAAACCATAAAATCCAAAGGATATTGAACATAAATCCCAAAAAAGTCCATTGTGAGTGGAAAATAAAGAAACTAATCCATAAGAAAAGACGAGAGACACAACCACATCTATAAACATAGAATGCAAAAAATGGTTCTTTTTAGGAATTTGCCATTTCATCCATATAAGTAGAGTATATTTGTTAGCATCAACATCGATTTTGTTGGTATTATGACAAAAGGACGAAATTTCATGACACTTTCGTCTTGATTTTGTTTAAGATTACTTTGAGGCCTTAAAAAGTGTGCTTTCACATTAGATTGTGCTTTGATAACACCCTCCATTACAACAATTGTTATAATTAGAAGACACGAAGGTTAAATAATTTTCATAAGACCCAAGAAGAAAAAAACTCATTCAAGCATCAGTTTAAACACAAAAGACAATATTCATAATAAAGAAAAATAAACTTTTTAGAGAAGGGAGATGGGAAGAGATGGTTGATAAGGTGTGAAGTCCCAAAGATGGGAGGAGATGGTAGCAATGGACTGAATTACCAACTTCCATCAACCACTTGAGACAAATGACAACAACACCATCGAGCAAAAGCGGGCTGGATAATCTTCGAAAAATCTGTGTGAAAAGATCGACCGGAAGATTGCAATGCCTCTAAAAGAACGCCACTCTGATTTATGATTTTGCTTGAAGATTACAAAAATCAATGAGCCCTAAGCCCTATTTATTTTGGTTATAAACTTCAAGTTCCATTTTCTGAATTTGTACTCCACCGGCCAAAAGGAAGTATGGCGATCAAGAGGGATAAAAGAAAGATAACTTTTCAAATTCAAGTTTGTATGATAGAGTTTGTGGAAGACACAACCGGATAGATCTTTGGCAAGGATAATGGATATGATTTAATAAAAAGAAAAATATTTGAAACATTTAGATCTTGTTTAAATAAAAGGAGATAAGCAATAATCAAGCCGTTACAACAACCTCTCTTTAAACTCATATAGAGAGGGAAAAAAACAAAAAGAGTTGTTAGGAAAAAAGAGTCGGTAGTGTGATGTGGCCGGTAGTCTGACAATGTTGCTTGGTAAGAGCAAAGGATTCAAACCCAAAACATTTTTGTTCATGGAGGAATTAGTGAAGACAATGTGTTGTTAGTGAGTGGAATTTACCCAAAACATTCATCTTTTTCTCTCTCTTCAAAGAAGAGAGAACTTTTTTACTTATATAACTAGATTTCATCGATTGTCCATTCCTCTTCGAAGCGCAATGATTGAATAGTTGTCAATTGTGTATTCGGTAGTAATGTGCTTACTTTTTTGTTATATTATCAACAAAATATTTGTTATCGTAACATGAATAGTGATTCCACAAATGCATTATTATTCAAACAGTTTTCACTTATATTATTTGATTTTGTTTGCAATTAGGGTCTACCGGTCCGTGTAATTCCGATACAAATTATTCAACAATGTTTCAGCTTCATGAACTTTTTCATGAACAAGACACTAGTGAAGTAGGCTCATATTACGAAAAGATTGAAGAATATGATATCAGCCACAAAGACATAATGAAATAAAAGTGTGTTATGTACGTTTCGGTTGACATGTATACAATATGGAGAACCTATGAATAAAAAATACACCAATCATGATATTGAGCCATCAACTAGCCGAGTTTACGTTAAGGAAAATTGGGATTAAGTTCGACTAGAGGGTTGGCAAAGTGCATGATCTTGTAAAGTGCATATTAAGGGTGATACTTGGGGTGCACAACCACAACCTTCATGAGCATCCAAATGCCAGTTGCTTGACCTCATACAATATTGGAAGGTGTGTGTGTGTGTGGGGGGGGGGGGGGGGGGGGGGGGGGGGGTGAACTCATCATATTTCAAACAAAAAAAAAATCTTAGATTCCCTAAAGTTGGATGACCTTGACAATGTCAATCTATTACCAAAATATACAATACTAGTTTGAGATGAGAATGTGATACGGGAAAGCCGTAGGGTGTCTTGATCTTTGACACCAAAAACTCGTCTTCAACTAAAGGAATGAGCTGGAGGGTGTAATAGGTGTGTATGATGGAAGAAGTGATGGATAAGACATGGTTGAGCTACTTGCAACAACGTAGAGCACCCTAAGTATATTCACCCTGCAACACAACTATGAATATTCAAGAAACCCTTTCGCTACAATCCTACACACTCCTAGATACGGCTAAGGAAGCACACTAAGGAGGCTTTTGAGTGTTCGATAACACCAACTCTCGAGAACGGAATTGAATTGACACACCAAGCTATATAGATTACAAGGATCTGTCACTCACACTCTCGAATGGAGAAAAGAACTAACATAAAAATGTCTGGTTTATTATCAAAATAAAGGTACGTAATCGACAATGACCAAAATCCAGCCACATATGTAAAACGCGTCTCGTATGGCCTGGAAAATCAGATTAGAAACCTCTCTAATCTAGCCTAATTTTAATCAAAAAGACTAAATTAAAAAAAATGGGCTTAAAACTAGCTTAAAAAGTCTAATTATTAAAACATAATCCAATAGTCATTAAAAGAGTACTTGAGCTAAAGTTAAAATAATTCATGGGCAAAACAACCATATAACACGTGCACTCTCCTCCATAAGCGCCCATATAGATGTCCAATGTGTCGATTTTGACCAGATTTATTTAACTCGATTCATGTACAATTTTGCCCTTGATGCTTTCAATCTCCAAGAAATAGTCTTCATTTCTCTTCTATCTTGGGTGAGCTTAATCCTTCCACTTATCCTTCTAGGAATGAACATCCTCTTCCTATTCTTCTCCTTTAGATTACTCTTCATTTCTTGTCTCCTAGCTTCCATGATCATGGTCTAAAGTCGAGCTAGGTCTAAAGATGCTCCCGCATCAAGATGAAATAAAGCTAGGTTCAAAGATCCTTAGAGTAGATTTGCGTTGCATATTGGTAGATTTCCTTCCCTTTTGTGTTTTGGAAATCTACTCGTGCATTTATGATAATGCATGCAATAGGCATCCTAGTTCTTCTTGGAGCTAAAATGGAGTTATTTCTTTGAAAAATGCTTGCTGCAAATTAAGGTTCATTATTCGATCAAGGAAGTCGAGGTCAAGACTTAAAGGATCGAGATTCGAGAGTAAATAAATGAAAACCACTCGAGGAGAACTTCCTAGTCGGCCGATTAGTCCCATGAGATCGGCCGATCAATTCCAAAATCCGAGCATTTGACCTATTCTTTTAAACATCGCATTTTGCTTCAAATTGACCATTTCTAGTGTGATAAGCCGATCAGTCTCCCATGGTGGCGTCTAGATCTTGTTGATTGAGTTGATGAGCGTTAAATTGTCCCCTTCGATCTCAATGGCTAAGAACCCAGAATGTATGGCCTTTTGTAGGCCCTTTCGCAGAGCTAAAGCTTCTGCTTCAATTACTGACTCTGCTTCACACTTTCCTTTTCCTGTACTAAGGGGTTGTCCTTGATTATCTCGGATAATGAATCCATAAGAAAATTCGTTTGAGTTTTTTGCCGATGCATCAAAATTTAGTTTGAAAACATTTGCATTTGCTTTTTGTCATTTAATATTCTTAGTTTTCCTTCTTGTTCTCGGTTGGTTGTTTTCCTTTATTTTAATGTTGACTTGTTCCCATTCCTCTAATTGTTTTTGAGCAATTGCTTTTAGGTTTTGGTTGGGTTTTTTATTGCTAAAAATAATTTGATTTCTGTCTGGCTATATATTCCACCATAGCATGGTTATTTTTCTCATTTCTAATGGTAATATTTGTTCCTTCAGTTGCGTTAGTGTGTCATACATAGATTGCTTGTGTGTCTATATTTTCCAAAATATTCGAGATTTCTGGGTCATCCACGGAATTGTGAGTACATTTACAACCAAAGAATAAGTGACTAGCACTTTCTGTATGATGGTTGCAAAATACACAATGCATTACTACCGGGATCTTTTGTTTGTCAAGATTTTCTTTTGTTGCGAGACCGTTCATAGCAAGTTTCCATAGTAAAATTTTCACTTTTGGCATTATGTTCATGCTCCATAGCCAAGATTTGTCTTCGGAAACTCCAATTTTCCGATGTTGGATCATAAACATAGCGGATTTAGTTGAATACCATCCTTCTTCATTATTCGCCTAGTATACTCTGTCTCTAATGTCATTTGTGGGTAAGTTATAGTTCTTGATCTTGTTAATAATTTTGACGGGTAGGGTACCTACCAGTTGGTCAAGGAGCGGTTCGTTCCATTTTTTGTTGGACAAAAAGACAGATACATTTTTCGTTTGGTTAGTTCTGGTTTACGTAAGTACTTTAGAACTTAGTGGTTCTTCCATGAGCCACCTATCATCCCAAAATTTAACTGTCTTTCCATCCCCCACCCGCCATCGTAAGCCTTTAATAAATTCTTTATTCAGCTTGATCAACTTTTTCCACTGCCAAGAGGAATATTTTCCACCTTCATTTTCCCCGAAGGTATTTTTCTTCTACAACTTTGACCCAAATGTTATATGGTTCCGCCATAATCTTCCACAGTAGTTTCATCTATAGTGCTTTATCCATATCTTCCGCCTTTATTATGCCAGTTCCTCCTAGGTATTTTGGCTTACATACTTTATCCAACTAATTAATGGGTGGTAGTTTGGTCCTTTATTCCATAAGAAATTCCTATTGATCTTATCCAACTCGTTATGGATGCTTGCAGGCAACATGAATGCTTGCATGAGGTAGCTCGATTTAGCATTAAGGCTAGCTTTGATTAAGGTTGTTCTGCCCTCTTGTGAGAGGGATGATGCTTTCCACTTGGTAAGTTGTTGTTTCGATTTATGTATAACTGCATTAAAAATATCTTTTTTAGCTTTACCATTGATAATTAGACATCCCAAGTACATTTTCAAGTTTGTAGATGAGGATGTACCGAGTTGCTCTTGAATTCTTCTTTTGTTGATCGAGTTTACATTACTCGAGGTTTGGAAGAAGGATTTGTGATAATCTATTACTTGGCCTGACGTTTCACAAGTATTCTTTTAATAGTGAAAGGATCTTGTTGCTTGCTTCCGCATTTGCTTTAAAGAAGATAAGAATGTTGTCCGCAAATGCTAGGAAAGGGATTATTGTTCCTTTTCTTGTTATTGGAAAACCTATTGATCGTTGATATTCATTACTTAATTTTTGGATGTTTCTAGTTAGAATTTCTTCTCCTAGGTTAAAAAGGAGTGGGGATAATGGATCTCCTTGTCTGATTCCTCTTTGTGGGACAAAGATGGTTGTTGGCGAATCATTAATAAGTAATGAGTATGAGACGGTTGTTATGCATTCATTAATCCAAATTCTAAATTTGTCACTGAATCCAAAGTGTTGAAGTACCAGGTTAAGAAAATTCCATTCTAGTTTGTCATATGCTTTTTCCATGTCTAATTTGAGTGCCATGTACCCCTCTTTTTCTTTCTTTGATCTAAACCCATGGAAGATTTCGTGGGCTATAAGGACGTTATCGTGAATTGCTCTGTTTTTGGTGAATGTGCTTTGAAGTGGGTGAATGAGTTTGGGCAATATTGATCATAGTCTTTTAACTAGGATCTTGGCTATTATTTTATAGACCGTCGAGCAGAGACTAATTGGTCTATAATTAGCGGTTGTTGTTGGATTATCCGTTTTTGGTAGTAGGGCAATAAATGTATGGTTTAGTTGTTTAAGGATTTTTCCGGTTCTATAAAACTTTTTACTGCCCTGGTTACTGCTGGACCAATAATGTGCCAGTATTTCTGGTAGAAACCTGCCGTCATACCGCCAGGCCCTGGTGATTTGTCACTACCAATATCAAACAACACGGCTTTGATTTCGCTAGTGGAAAAAGGTTTGTCCAACTCAGAGTTATCTTCACTAGTGATTTCTGGTTGTATTACTTCTAGTAATATGCTAAGTTTTTCGTTATTGATCGTTGAAGCTTTGAAACGTGTGTTATAGTCTTTCAGAAATCCATTTGATATATCACTGTCTTTATACAGAATTGCTCCATCGTTTTTTGTTATAGCTGCAATAATCTTTTATTTCCTCCTTCCTGTCGCTTTCCTATGGTGAAATTTGGTGTTTTTGTCCCCTAGTCGTAGGTTTATTGTTTTAGCTCGTTGCATCCAATATTTATGTTGATATTTCAATATGCATTATCTTTTCTTATTTAGCCTACTAACTTTATCATTCAGTTGTTGGTTAAAAGATGAATGTAGTTTTATTTGGAGATCTTCTATTTGTTCGTCTACATGTTTTAATTGTGTATTTATATTGTCAAATTTCACGCGATTCCATGCTTTCAGTTTCTGTTTAAGAAGTTGAGTTTTTTTTTAACAAGATTAAACATGTGTGTTCCTTGAAATTGATTTCTCCATGTCTGTTTAATAAGATTTTCATCGTCAGGTCGTGAGAACCACATAGATTCAACTCGGAAAGGTTTGTTATAGTACGTAACTTGTTGATTTTGGAGGTTAATTGAGATAATGCAATGATCCGATCGATGAGGTAAAAGCGTGATTTCTTGTGTGTATACTTGGGAATTCTTGGATGATTTCAGTTCTGGCCATTGTTCTACCCAGTTTTTCATACGTATTGGTATCCCATTCCTTCTTTTTCTTCCAAGTAAACTCGTTTCTTTTGGTAGGAAGATCAATAAGTCCGCGTTAATAAATATTTCCTGTAATATATCAAATTTATTATTGGAGATTAGAGCTCCTGCTTTTTTTGTCAGAGGTACCTTGATCTCATTGTAATCTCCGATGACAATTGTTGGTTTCACCGAGGCTTTAAATTCCGTTATAATATGTGCCCGGAAAGCGTTTTTGTTTTGTTCATTTGGAGGAGTATAAATACAAAAGATACTTGTTTGGAAATCTGAATATAGATTTATATGGTTAATGGTGATAATCCTATTATGATTACTAGTTATTTATTTTTTTCATGTCGGAGTTGGTATTCCTTTCATAATACACATAAACCCCCCGAATAGCCCGTAGCTGGGATGAAGATGATTTTATCGAATCCTGCACTTTTCCATACTGATTCAACCGGTTCAATGTCTGTTTTGGTTTCTGCTAGTATTATCACTTGTATGTTCTCGTTTTTGCATACGATATTAAGATTAGTCCAAAAATTCTTCTTCCCCATGCCTCTACAATTCCAGAAAGCTATTTTCATTTTAAAGTTTTATTGTTTCGGGCGGTAGTCCTCCCATTATATTCACTCCGTTTGTTAGAAGGTGGTTTTTTTGTGCTTATTCTTTATGTTTCGTATAGTATTTGGTTCGGTAAGGTTCTCATAATAGTTTGTTTGATCATCTATACTTTCATTTTGATTCCTTTTGTCGGAGCGATTTTCCAAGTTCAACAATAGTTTGACCTTTGGATTTAGTTTAGAGTTGTTGTTCGCCATTTTTGGTCTACTCATATGATCTGAATTGTACTTGAAAAATATGAACAAAATACAATACATTACCAAATGACTAAAATGAACAAGTCTTAATATTCTCTGTTTACAATCAGTTTCCATTTGCAGTAGGTCTTTTCCATTGCAATACATAGACCACCATTGCACTATAACGATTTTTATTTGGTTTCCTATTTTCCGGTTTTCATTGCTGCTTGATTGTTTGGTATTTTTCAGCTCAAATATTTTCTTGGGAGCAAAGGATTCAGGTTGTTCAAGTTGTTCAGAATTACTTCCTTCCATGTGCAGGTGCACGAAACAGTTGCTCTCCATGGTTTTCTTGCACAACACAACAAACCGATGACACATCAGTACTTGTATTTTTTATAAATGTAAATTAGACCATGTGCCAAACAGACAGAGTAAGTATCCATTGTTAAAGAAGGCCAACATTTATTCATTTGTTTATCATATAAGAAAACAATCATCACATTATTATCATGCCAAAAATAGAAGTGGCAATCAATCATGTATGGAGAAAAAAATATTTTCCCTAAGCAGTTGGTCCTGCCCATAGCCAAACATGTCCCACCATTGCACTATACCAATTTTTCTTTGATTCCCTATTTTCCAGTTCTCCTTGTTGTACGATTGTTTGGTATTTTCCAGCTCAGATATTTGTTTGGGAGTGATGGAGTCAGGTTGTTCAAATTGTTCAAAGTAACTTCCTTCCATGTGTAGATGTATGAAGTAGTTGCTCTCCAGGATTTTCCTGCACAATTCAACAAACAGAAAACTCTGTAGTACCTGTAATTTTATAAATATGCTAATTTTACCATGGGACACACTGACAGAGTAGTTATCAATCATTAACACATGACTACAGTTATTCATATGTTCTACATATAACAAGTCGAATGTGGATGCTTGATAATATAAAAAGAGGGTATTCTAGCAACTCTAGAGTTTGTTTTGAAAGGAAGTAATCTCTTCTTCCACCCTAGGTTACATGAACTAGTCTTAGCATCTAACAGTTGGTAGAAAAACTTATAATTCGAAAATACAAAAGCATCCACATTCGACTTGGATGGACATAGATTAATAGCTAACATGGATTTAGGTGCATTTTTGCTTCTTTGTTCCCTTCAGCATGGAGGAAGCATGTCATCGTTCCCCCCTACGTTTTCCAGTGCTCAAGTCAGAATTTGCCGCAGCCTGATTCATCTCTATAACATCTATCATCTTGTTGACAGTGTTGTTAGTTTCAGGCAAGTATGTTGTATCACCTTCCTCATTAAGACAGTTAGCTATCTCATTGGTGGTACTTCCGTTTTCATCACTCTCAAGCATAGAAATTTCATGGGGTAGACATAGTCTTGTTTCTTCTCCATTATCTCATCATCAGGGGTAATACCCTCAATTTTGTCCTCATTGGGTTCTTCGGTAGGTGAGTCCTTGATGGCTTCACAATCATTTTCCAGCTCAGATTTTTCATTGGTTTTGTTCAGATTTTTCAGTTTGTTCATCAAAAAAAATAAACAATGAAAAATCTGAGCTAGAAAATGATGGTGAAGCCATCAAGGACTCAGCTACCAAAGAACCCAATGAGAAAAAAACTGAGGGTATTGCCCCTGATGATGAGATAATGAAGAAGAATGTAAGAGGTGGTTTTGTTGGAAATGGATGAGTATTATGGAATGTTTTATGCTAAATTTTTTATAAAGGACGGTTTCTTATAAAAGAGGAATTATTAAGGGTAGTTTTGTGTAGTTTTCTCTATAATAAACTAGGATATAACAAAACCTGAAGATAGACACGACAGATGCATACATAAATTAGGCAAGCTCACCAAATGTTTTAAGGCTAGCCATTGGGGTTGCTTGATATGATCAAATCATACTCAACGAGCTTTTCCTTGGATTATGACATGCTTAGGCTAAGTTAAGTATGCTGATTCTAACTCTTAGTTATGCTTAAGGTTAAGGTAACAAAGTGTAAGGAAACAGACTACAGCATATGTTTAAATGACACTACAAATATATAACTGAAATATGTATAACAATCGTATTACGCCTAGTTAAATGAAAAACAAACAAGTCCACCATATGCATATGGAAATAGTCGAATGCAAAACACACAGGGTAATTTGAAAGTAAATTTATTTACATTGGAATGGATGAAGGAAATGGAGGGCAACTTCTTGGGGGAATTTAAATATATATATATTTCCCCCTTTGAATCCTCCGATCAAATCCCAGAAGTTGGCAGTAATATTACAGTCACAAAAGAGAAAGCATGATGATGTACAAACCGAAAGCGGATCGGTTATCCAAATATGGTAACAAGGAAAGGAACCCTTTCTCAAGGGTCTGCTTTGCCAGCCATTTCTTCATCACTAGAGGCATACTCATCCTCGCTTACTTCCTCATCGCTGCTCTTCTCTTCCGGTTCTGCTCCCACGTGCTCTGCCTTTGCGTACTTCTCACAGTACTCTGTGCGAGCAACAAGCAGTTTCGGCATCAATTCAGAATATTTACAATAAAGATTTTGGTTACTCTATTCACACCTACACTAAGTAGAATAGTTGGCTAGTCAAAGCATTTCATTTAAAAGGTTTATCAAGAATGTTCATCTAAATGTATAAACAAGTTTCATGGGAAATGCTATTGCTTGCTTGAAAATACAAGTTTCAAATGCAAGGCAAAAAGAAACATCACTTATGATAACTATACTATTGAAGCTTTCTTTTCTGTGAATTATTAGTGTCACAATTTAGTCTACAAATATATGATCATCATGTTGTTTTGAGTACGAAATATGCTTCATAACTGATTCAAAATTTCTAAACCACAAAAATTAAGGCCTCATTTCATTTGATACTAAACCAATTTTTTTGTTCAAGAAGAATGAAAAGGTCCAGCTCCTTTGAATTCTGAGGTTTCATATTCTTTCCTCAATTTGCAAATGAATGGTGCATTTCATGCCCCTTCGGATAACAAGTAAAACTAGACACCAATATCTGCCTTAGCCATATAAAAAAAAAGGAACCTATAAACAACAAGAAATATAAGTTTCCTTATGCAAAATTGTAAATTCAACATATCAGCAGAAGCCCCAAGTCCTATCAATAACCAGTAACTAAAATATAGAGAAGTATCCTTCAAATAAGATGAAACTTTTAGACTGGTCACCAAGAAGGAATTCATTCACAGTGAAGTGCTTTTGAAGGATGATTAGGACTCCAAATCATTCATCATGATTTATGACCCATATAGTGGTGTAACAGATTCATGAAAACTCTTTTAGAAAAGTATGTGAAATTAATGTCATATATTTTGAAGTACCTTTCACTCTAAGTTCATATGTAGCTCGATCACGCATCATTAGAGCTGCAGCTTCTCCGTTTAACGGGTCTGAAGGGTTGGGATACAAAAGAAGCTGTGGCAGAAAAACCTCAAAGACATTTACAAGATCTGTAGAGCACATCAATGACCCATGTAAGCTCAAACAATTTTGAGAAAACTGTAGCATTTAGTTATATAGAAGCATTGTATTACCGAACATGGGGCTCCAAGTTTGATTAATAACGTCCAAACATACAGACCCTGACCTGAAAAGAAAAAAATAAAAATCAACTTCAGAAATAGTAACTATGAGCTTATTCATCACTAATTTGAGTAATTTCACAAGCACAGATACAGTCTGAATATGAGGGACTCACATTTCATCAACATTTGGATGGTAGATCTTATTAACAAATCCTATAGAAGGAGATTTATAGGGATAAGCATCTGGAAGCTCAACCCTGATCCTCCACAAACCTCCTTGGTATGGACCTGCCACAACCCGTTTCAAATCAGGAAGTATGAAGCAACGTATAGTTACACAACATCAACAAGACAAAATATTTTGATGGTAAAAATAGTAACCCCAATTCAAACAATCTTTGTTAAAGTTAAGTCCTATCACAATTCAGAAGAAGGCCATTTTAAGAATTGTGCCGATTGCCATGAAATATCTGAGAAATTTAATGAGTAATGACCAACAATAAGAGGAAGGAAGCAAAATGGAAATAAGAACTACTGTTCTAATTGCAGCAAAATCTATAGACAATTTCAGAAATTTTGCTAAATCCAGAAGCAAAACTCAAAAGTAGCAGATACGCACAAAAAATAACAGTAAACAAAAAACTGAGCCCCCTAACTTAAGTTCAAAATTCGGAAAAATTGGAAACAAAAATGATGATTACAGAAAACTGACTATCTTTTGGGCCATGGAATTCGACATGGAACTCTTGCATTCCATCATTGAGCATCTCCACCTTGTAATCGCTCATCATCCTAGCCCACAGAAATTCAATAAAGAAAAAAAGAAACCCATCAAATAAATAAACAAACCAGAAAATCTTCAAAAAAGTATCAAAGGGTAATCAGGAGGGTCACAGTTTCATCAAGTCCATCTCTCGGCGCTTGCTAGGGGAAGACATCGTTGCTCCTTGGATTGTAGCTTTTCGCAGGTAGTTTTTCCTTGTGAGCAGGGAAGCCTATGAAATTTGAGAGATTAGCTTGTGAGTTGTGACAGTGAATGGGTGAAATTGGGGCATGGAGAGAGAGAAAGCAAGGGCAGAAGGGAGGGTGGCTAATGGCTATTAGGATGAGGGTCCCTTTTGCTTTTACTAATTGAAAATAATTATGTTAATTAGATTGCTTGCACTTTCATGATTCCTCTTCTTTGTAATAGAAAAGGTCATACAAAGCAAAGCAATAATGGCCTCCGGGAAGAAGAAACATATCCACATTTTATCACTCAATCGTAAATAAAACCCTGAAAAGAAAGAAACAGCAGAATTTTTAAAACTAAAAATACAGTAAACTTAGAAGGGTTTTGGTTAAAATTGTGTTGTTTAAGAGTAATTTATTTTGTAGATTTGGTGTTTATAAAAGAAAAAACACGGTATTCATGTTAAGTAAAATTACATTCAAAGGATTTCGGTTATGAGAAAAGACGAAATATCTCTAAACATATACATTGTTACAATTTTGTATTGAATTGTTCACTTAGAGGTGTAGTAGTCCTGATTTGATCTCTAAAAATAGTTTTGGATCTCTAGTCAATATTGTGACTCCAAAGGGTATCAAAACACCGAAAAGTCGAGGATACGCTTGCCGGTCATGAAAACATCAACGATGCCGGAGCCAAACGCCTCGGAACCTTAAAGATGTTAATGGACGAGACAGAAGAAGATGAGAGAGGGGGAGCAAAACGGGCTCTAATAACCACGCATGAGGAAGATGGAGAAAGTGATTCCCCTAACTCTTTGTACTCGTAATCAACGACACGAAGGATTTGAGATATGTAATCAATGTACTTCCGATATTTGTCGGATTATAAGAATACATACAATAATAGATCCCATTAAAAACGACGAATTAGGCTAGCACTAGAGAATTTTATAGATTCAAGGGAAATAAAAGGATTAGAGTGAAGAAGGGGAAGAACAAATTAAAAAGTGTCGAGAGATTCAAGCTGTGAAAATTTGAACAATAGATGTCATTACAATAAGAAAAAAAAATCCACCAATACTATCCCTTTTCTCATAATCTTTCCAATGAAACCAATGTCCCAAGCAAGTGTTGGGTTCTTCACAATAGCAAATCGTGCTTATAGAACTCCAAAGGCTCTTTCCACATCCTTTCGACACGACTCTTGTAGTTTAGCAAACAATGTATCTTTCGAACCTCGTGCAAGTCTTATTGATGGTATAAAGTTACCCACAGTGGATAGATATCGTCGATTAGATAATAACTCATGGTATCTGAATGCCCATTGATGGTAAAGTTCACAAGTGGCGATATACCATGCAAAACATCATCTAACACAAAAGGACGATCGAGAACATTGATGTCATTGCGCATATCTGGTGTTCCAAAGAATGCATGTGAAATCCATAGATCATATGACGAAACAACTTTTAAGACGATTGTTGGCTTCCCATGACCGCGTGTGAACTGACATTTCCATGTAGTTGGACAATTCTTCCACTCTCAATGCATACAATCAATTGAACCTATCATGTCAGGGAACCCACGTATCTCTCCAACATGAAGAAGTTGTTGCATGTCTTCTATGTTTGGTCTTTGTAGATACATATCTCCAAACTAAAAAAAAATTCCTTCCACGAAGTTGGTCAAACATTCTCGTGCAGCTGATGCGCCCATTCGAAGAAACTCATCCACTACATCTGCACTCATACCATAAACCAAAATGTGTATGGAAGCCTTGCACTTTTGTAATGGGGATAGGTTAATCCTACTGGTTGCATCTCATATGTGATGAAAATATTCATATGTGGTTGACAAATGGTTCGCAATGCATAAGAACAACGGTCTACTCATTCTAATTTGCCTTTGAAATTGCTCTTCAGAATAAACCGATGGCAAAACTTCACTGAAAAAGTCATTGACTAAGCGTTCGTGACCATTATCATGCTCGCTATCAATGTATTGTTGACGTTGTCGTGGTTGAGAGTTTTCACCTTCGGATCGCGTTGTCTTGATAGAGCTTGCATTCTTGCAATAAAACGATCCTCCATTGCAACAAACTCGGTATCTGTCAAACCACCAATATTAAAATAATCTTATGCGGGTTGGAACCCATTTTTGTTTGGGCAATAAAAATTAAGTAATTTTGCAAAAATTGAAGGGTGATGTGAACTTATGATCGTTTTTTGAGAGATTGAATGAATGTGTAACTTAGAAGAGTGATATGATATTTTTCATATACAAACATAGAGTTTAAATAGGGAAGAACAAAGTGTTAAATGAATTGCATTTAAATTCAAATCCGTTATAATTGAAGGTCACTTGATAATTCACCAACATTGGGAAGAGTACGGGTAAAATTAATTAGATTCAGATCAAATCCATCATAATTAAAGATCACTTGTCTGATGAGTGGTCATTCAAATCAACATAAGGCCAAAACTTTAATAATTCACCAACATTGGGAAGAGTAAGGGTAAAATGAATTGAATTCAAATCAACCCCACAACTATTGGATTCAGATCAAATCCATATATGTTGTGTTTGTAATCAAAATTCTCCACACTTTTCAACTCACCTTCTCTAAAACCCATCTTTTTCACCATTATGGAACCAAATCAACCCCACAACTATTGAAACTCCCTCAACTTTTCTTCTAATTTTTTAGATTTGACTCAAGATCAAACAAATGAGTCATATCACTCCTTTACTTTTAGGTTACCCATTTGGTCCTCATGGAAACATTCCAACGAACCAATATCGTCCATATGGAAATGTTCCAACGAACCAATATGGTCCATATGGAAGCATCCCGACGAGTCAATATGGTGCATATGGAAGCGTTCCAACAGACCAATTAATATGGTCCATATGGAAGCACCCCAATGAGCTCATACCAACAAGTGGCGAGTCTAGAAGAAATAAACCCTAAATTTACCCCTCCCACGAGTGGTCAACAAGAAGCCCTTCGTGAAAGTGGTGCTTGTCAAAGTGGTCTACAACGAGTGGAGGATGATGACACTTGGGTTGAAAGGGGTTCAAACTCTATAAAACAAAAGTGGCACAAAATATCCATAACGACTTCAAAATTTGTTAGATGTTACAAACAAGCATCTTATCGAAGAACAAGTGGACAAAGTGAGACAAATGTACTCGAAATGGCACATGCTATTTACCTTTCCGATACGAGTGTGAACTTTAGATTTGAGCATTGTTGGTGTGAGCTTTAAAATGTACCAAAGTGGTTCACGATGATTGAGAAGCTTGTTGAGAAAAATGAAGGAAGCTCAAAACATTCACCCTACTCTTTAAGTTCTAACCCGTCTACTCCCAATAGTGTCGCTACACCCGAACTGATTTAACTCATCCCTCTTAAAGGAGTGTTGCAAAGATTGGAAAGAGGAAGGGAAAAGAGCCGTCGAGAGTTCGGTTAATCATGGGGACAAGGCGGATAATAAGTACTTGGACTTGCATGCTAATAAAAATAAAATTATGAATGATTACGTGGTTACTCAAAAGTTTCAAATGCTAACCACATTGCTTACACAAGATGGTGAGTTAACTCCTTATCAAAATGACGTAGTGGAAAGGCTAAGACATGAATTGAATATGTGATATGCGTGGGTGTGAAATCTATTTGTATTTTCATGTATTTCGTAAAACCTAAGTAAAGAATAGTTTCACAATTATGTTAGGATTTCTCTAAAATTTAGGGACTTTTTAAGTTTGGTGTTTTAGTTATGTATTGGAATATATTCAATTTTTATGTGTAATGCTTGTAATATATTAAATTTTATGTGAAAAAGTCTCTTGTAATATATATTCTATGTATGATGTCTTGTAATATATTGAATTGTATGTGTAAGGTTTTTAATAATAATCTTATAATAAATATAAATATCATTATTAAATATTTATAAATAAAAATCATTCATAATTTTATTTTTAATTCAAAAAAAATAATTATACCAAAGATACCCAATATATTAGACTTTATAGATAGAAAAAAAAATATTTGGACTCTACAATAGATACAAATATTTTTTTTTATCTTTATAAATACATTCAATATTGGACTCTATGTATAGATAAAAAAAATAATAAAAAAATATTTATAAAATAAAAATTATCAAAAAAAATTTAGTTGAACCAAAAATTAGCATAACTTATTAATGAAATTGTGCCAAACAGAAGAAGAAATAAAAAAATGTGAACCGTTAATCTCGCATCGATCCAACGGATCAAAAGTTTTCACACTCTACCACTCTCCTATTGCCACATGACACATTTTAAATTCAAAAGCCACAAAAAGCAACGGACATGTGGGCATTTTTGGACAAGAAAATAAAATTAATCTTCCCCCTCCTAGTTTTTATTCGGTCTCTTGCTTCCATATGTCATAGTAGTTTTGAAGTAGTTTTGAAACTATTTACAAGATATCTATATTATTTTATTGGTTAGATACGACCATTGTATGTGGTCTTAGTGGAGAGAATAATATGGAGATTATTAGACGTACGGAGAAAATCACTATTTATCACCGTAACTACGCACTTCGCGTGCATAGTTAACTGGTTTCCAACTACGCATATGGGGTGCGTAGATGGAGTCCGAGAAAAAATAAAAAAATTTGAAAAAATTGTAATATTAACTACAACTACGCACCCCAAGAAGTGCGTAGTTGAGTGAGTTCTCAACTACGCACGCGAAGTGCGTAGTTACGATGTCAAATAACAATTTTCACCAGTACGTTTAGAAACCACGAATAATATACTAGAGAAACGGTACAAGGGTTGTAGCCTTGGGATCACAAACAATGTTTAGTGGAGAGAGAACCTAACTCCTCTAGACCACCCAGGCCCGGCTCGGAGCCGGTGCAACCTGTTCTTAAGAACAGGGCCTCAGATTTTAAAGGGCCTCATTTAAAAAAATAATAGAGAGATAATACTAAAGTCATAATAGCGTAGTTGGTCATGGTCGTTTTTGTTACATCTATATGTCATGTCATAGGTTTGAGGTCCCAAAGCTGCATTTTTTTCTCACTTGCACTATATTTTTTAAATTCTGGGCTTCCAAAAACAATGAGGCGGGCCTAAGACCACCCGTGCCAAGTCGGGCTGGGCTTGGGCCATGTTGGATCGGAGTGGGCCTTGAGGCCAATATGTAGCTTGGGTTGGCTAGTCAATGTTATCGTCTCTCGAGTCTCTTTTTAAGAGAGCTCTCACGTTTTATTCAATAGAAACAGGTATCATCATATACATCAATAAACTTACTCGAGTTTTTATTTTCATAAAAAATATTGTATGAACATTAACTAGTTCCTATGAAGTATGAACACATTTTTTGCTACTTCTATTTATGTACAATAGTAAGAGCTTGCACTGCATGCTCTAAGCCACTGCATCCTGGCTAGCAAGGTCATAGTTTCCGGTTTGAGAACTAGAAGGTCTCTCGGTCTCTGTGTTTGCAGTTGTAGCTTTCGAGCACAGGAAGAGGACAGAAGTCGTATATATGCTCACGTGCCAAATGCTGTGCAACATTGCAAGCTATAAGAGAAAAAAACGCTAGAAACATGTGGCGAAGAAACTGGACATGATAAAGAAGTTATTACCTGTGCCAAATCCAGTAGCTCCTACTTGTTTCGAGTGTCCAGCTCACAGCAGCCAGAGTGAGTGCAAGAACACCAGCTACCACAAATCCCCAGCGGAAGTGTTTCAAGAACTTCTTCACGCCATTACGCAACAAATCTGCGATGACCGGCCTTCTATGAAGGCAATAACCAAGTTACATCACATATACACTGGGGTTGTGCAAAACTGGTCCATGGTTTTTGGAAATTCCATTATTATTTTTTTTATCAATTTAATTTTATATATTTAAAATGTATATATATATATCTTGTGTACATATTTAATAAAATATATATTTTTTCTTTTTCTTTTTTTAGTTTTCGCAAAAATATATATAGGTTTAAATTTATATAGGTAATAAACTTACCCATGCACAACGTTGAAACAGGATATGGTAGACAATGACACTGAACGGTATTTGGTGAAGAGCTCAATCAACCAACCAATAAGCAATCCCGTCGCCCCAATTGCAATCACGAGAATTATGTTTGCTGACCTGTAAATCTATATAGCTCAAGCAAGGAGACATTTGACTAAACCCTCACAAATGTATTGATGATGTTATGCCTACCTGGTTGCGCCACTGATGGCCATCAAGGCTGTGAGAATTGAGACAGCAGCATGAATTGTCCTCCTTGAAGCTTCGTCAATGGATGCCAAATACACGAATGTGCTCACCACGGCCATAAATGAAAGCCAGAAATCCATAAACTGAAAGAAGTTGCTCATTTAACAAAAGTTATCATATTTACTTGATTTTAAAACAGTCAAGATTCTCTAACCTGTAAGACATGAAAATTTAATGCACACCAGGTGCCTACATCACAAGCATGATAAAGTCCACTTGAGATACCACTACATGTATAGATCACCCACTCTGGAAATGCCTGTGTATTAGCAAAAAACAAAGTTGAGAAAATGAAGTAAAATAATGAAAAGTGTTTATTCAATATCTAGTTTCATTCATTTTGGTTGTTCTATAATTTTACTTAAATTACTTATAAGTTCACGAAACCAAATCTCACCCTTTGTCGTAGAGCCCAATATGCTGGAAGTATGGCAGCAGCATTTGATGCAATTAAACAAACTGACTGCCACAAGTGACCTGCAAAAGTTTCAAGTCTTGTTTAGTATTTGATGACATGAGTATGCAATTAAAGAAATTACCTTTATGGGATATAATCTCAGTACTGCAATCAAAGCCACCATGGGTTCGGTCACAAGAACAGTAGCTGCAAGGTGAGACAAACCAAAATGAATCAGTCAGATAACCAAAACTAAAATGAAAAGGACAAACAAGTAATCAAAGCCAACATTTATTTCTTGCAAAGTGAAATGAATGTACAAGTAAGAAAGCAAGGTACTCAGATGGACCTGTACACAGCCAGACCACTTTCATCCATAAAGTTTGCACACGAACCGTGAGGCGAAGAGCACTTATTGGGGCACCTTTCAACGGAAATGGACATTTCAGTCTCACTGGCCAATGCCTCAGTGCTGGAAACCGGGTGCTTTATCGCGACATTCCACGTTCCTTCTCTTGCAAATAATATATAAAAATCAACAGCCTCCTTACTTGAATTGTTTGCCATGAAAAACATTGACCCATCACTGTTGTTGCTCTTGCTTACATAGAAGTAGTCCCAAATATCATGAGTAGGTAACCCACCATATCTAGCATATAGCTCATAATTTATCTCCTTATCTGAAGTTAAGGAGATGTGAATATTGCCTCCTGATGCACCGTGAGGTATGTCTAAGGTGAAATAGGTCCAGCCAACTTCAGAGGGGTTTCTCATAGAAGAGTTGCTCAGAAGGAGTTTAAGAGGAAATTTTGCCGAGGTGAAAGACACTTCTCCACCTATTGGCTTATAATAACTTTCAAAAGGGGCTGGTGGATTTTTATGGAGAACAGTCTGTAAAAAATCAGCGTCACCGTGTCAATAATAACTGTGCTAAGGATGTTCATGTATCAAGAAAGAAAATAAACATTACAATAATTTACCCAACATCAGATGTAAATCCTAATCAGTAATGCCATCTATAAAGCTAACTTAATCTATATAGTTAGATAAATAATTATGGTGCAAAATTTGAATTTCTCAATTTCCAACAATAGGATAACATATGGTAATCATAGAGATAGATCCATAATCTAACCTGAAGTTTGTATCTTTCCCAGCTGCAGTTGAGTCCTGCTTTTCCCTCTGGACACTGGACCATTTGCCAATCAAGGGAGTAACAAAAATTTCCACTATACTCCTGATCTTTGCCAAATGACTTTGTTGCATTACCAAGTGTAACAATAAAATACCAGCTTCCAACCATAGGTGATGGAATAATTAGAGGGTTCTTATTTATATCTGTAGCATAATCATGGATTAGCACTGAAGGAATTGCTCCATAGCGAGCATAACACAATAGCTCAAAATCACTAGGATTTTTAGTTCCATTCAAAGATAAGGTCCCATTGAGCCTCACACTTGCAGCTTGAATGATTAGTTTCTCCGTCATCCCAACAATTTCCATTGAGTAAACTATTTGGTCATTATCTTCCGTGCAAAATGCTGTTGTAGAACTTTTACAAGGAATTATGTATTCTGCTGTTTGATTGTTTATACTACCCACTGAAGCAAAATCCAAAGAAGTGTGCATGAATGATTGAGAACATACAAGTGGTTCAACTGTCTGGTTACAAAATTTCCCCAATAGGTATGGGGATGTGCATCCCCCCACACTCACATTAACTGAAAAAGAGTATGCATGCCCACGGTTAATCTGCATATTTTCAGTATCAGATAATATATATTAATTCGACATTCTTGGCACAATAACTGATAAACTAAAAGAAACAGGAGCTAAATTTCTCGTTTGAATGGTTGTATGGTAACATAATATATTATAAATCAAATTAGAAGACAGATGCTCAGACACAATGGTTTCTGATCAGTTAAATACCATCCAGCATACCATTTTTGATTGGGTCCTTGTAGCTCCAAGTCCATTGAAGAGACCTAAGTACCATACTCCTGGAAATATCTACATTAACATTTACAACCCGTGATAAATATTTATAAAGTGCTGCAATAGGTAAATATGACATAAGAAATTAGTTAATGTGTATAAAAATACTCCCTACCATCTCATTTGTCAGCAGGAGTTTTATTATTCTCTGTACCGGATAGCAATGCTCCCCATTTTGGAGACCATGAATTTCTCCTAAAGATTTGTTTGAGGAAGATTCTAAAACTGCAACACAAACGACAGGATCATTTTCGTCAATCCTGCACTAAAACTGAAATGTATTTCATGCCGAAAGCTAACCAAAGGAATGAATTATGAAAACTCCAGTTACATTATTTCACTTCCAAACAAAAGTAACTGATAAATTAATCAATTAATACTTATTAGGTAAAGTGCTGAAAAATATTACCCAAATTATTCAAAGAATTGTATGAGAAATCAGGAAGTGGAAGACCGCCATATCGCAGACATAAGAGAGGCAACATACTCACAGGAATCCTTGAAACATGGCTAGGGTCCTGCAAAAAAATTTGTGCCGTAACAAAATTGAAATTTCAACCAAGACAATATTACAATATACAAGTCATCTAAAAGAAGAAACATCATCCACAAACATGGGAAATAGTAAGAGGGATCAGAAGAGTTGGTATTACTGGAGATTAGTTTAAGTAAGACAAAATTATTATGAAAATGTCGTCAACTAATCAAACATGAAGTAAAGAACATAGATGAGTAATAGTATCAAAGAGGATACTTACAAGGTCCACGTCTGACTCCAACTCTACAGACAATGAAGAGAACCATTGTGGTATATCAACTGCAATATGACATAAATGCGGAATTATCAGTAATAGAACCACTGAGCCTTTGGAATTTTGGATCGACTTATATCTTGATGCTCTAGAAAAATATTTGACCAGCATACCTAAGTTGTTGACCTTTACTAAACAAACAGATTAGTGCAACAGTCTTAAATTGAGATAATTTTACATCCATTACTCGAGGTCAGACCAATCACAAAAAGAGAGTAATAATATTATGAGCACATATGTAATGAAGATGAAATGATGACGCAGTATCCAATAGTCATTTTCTTTGGAGAAAAGTTTGATAGGAAACACCTATCTCATTATCATATTTACATGAGATATCAGCAAAAGTTAAAGGAAAAGTGAAAAATATTCAAGAGATGAACTTTCACGAGTAAATGAACAGCAGATAACTAGCTGTGACAATTATTCAAGAGATAAACTCTCATCAATGTGCCCTTTACTCCTGACAAGGTGAAATTTAAGATTATGGTTTTTTTCTCTAAAGCTCATATTATAATGTAATCTACCAGCTAGCAGCAGCATAATAATAAATTGGCATTCTAAATCAATGGAGAAACCAGAAATGTGGAACTCCAGATAATGTTGCAAATAATCAAACCCGAATGAGCATAACTTCCAAATTTGCGAAATGAAGTCAGTAAAGCACTTAAATCTAGGTTACATCTTCAACATAATACAATCTATTTATCTTGGAAAATGTTTCAACCACTGGTCAATCAAACTCAATTCAACTGCTATTTTGCAAAACAAACCTAGACATCAGTCCCATGTGAGCTGGATATCAGGAGAGAGATATATATTAAAAAAGAACAGCAGATTAATTAATTAGAAACACCGTGAAATAAGCATCTTCCAGTACAGTGTTATTGACTCCGCAATAAGTGGCTAAAAAGATGATCAGAAACGCAATGGTAAATTGTAAACAAGTATAGCAGTTGACAACAAAGATCCACAATTGACTTGCAAAGTACAGGTGTATTCCTACAAGAAGTACAAAAATGGAGTAGCAAATAGAAGGTGAAGTAAAAGACAAACCAAAAAGATACACAAACCCATAGTGTAATTCAACAAGAAAGATGATGTGCGAACCTCTAATGTAACGGCACTCAAAAGGCTTGAGCTTTGTATATGGGTAATTAAAGCTCGAAACAATGAATGAGTTTGTATCATAACTGGCGTAAGTAGTGTACAAATTGAAGTGAGGCAGAAAGAGGGTAGACAGGATAGTGAGAGATAGAAGAGAGGAATTCATCACGGAGAACCCACACGGAATCGAATTTGAATCTGCAGCTGACGTTTTTTTACCAAAATACCTACGCTACGAGGATTTACATGTTGCGGAAAAGGGGAAGAAAGCACAAGGTGGGGAGGAACGACGTGAGCATCCCCGGACCCGGCCGGACTCACATACAAATTTTACCCCTTTTTTAGGACCGGACTTCGGGCCTAAGGTCTTGTCCGTACCCGTTCGGAGCGGGCTTCGGGTCGGGCACGTTTTTTATATATATATTTTTTAAAAAATATAAATTTACATATTAAATATAAAATAAATAAAATTATAACACCTAATTCGAAGCAGCTCAATAGTCGTGAATATTTGAACCTTATCTTGAGGTATCGGGTTTGATTTCTACTATTCGCATATATATATTTTACATATTTAAATTAAAAAATAAATAAAATGGGATTTCAGGCCGGGCTTAGCGGTCGGGCCGAGCCTACCTTATGCGCCATACCCGCCCGTTTTCACGGGCAGGCCGGGCGGGCAGGCTTGCCCGCGTTTGCCCAGGTAGGAAGGGATTAGGCCTTAAAGCTTTACGTATTCAAGCGAATAATTATAAAATTGATTTAATTCCGTCATGGAATTGGTCAAAAAGTAAAGTAAATTGTAGGTGAATTATTCACCTTCTAACACCCCAATTTACTTTATTAGTAACTCCTCATATTGTAACCCTTTTTGTTAATGACTCCTCCTAGTTTTTGACCTATAAATAGAGGTCATTCTCACTGTAACAAAATGCACCAAGAACAAGTCAGAAATCTACCTTTCATGTTCTCTCCTCTCTTATAGCTTCATTCTAAGTATTCTTGAACACATTTCACAAAGTTTAAGTAAAGAAAGAAATTCAAAACAATCTTTTTATAACACTTTATCAGCACGAAAGATTCTAAGTTATAACTGAGCTTTGGTACTAAGGGTATGTTTCTTAAACTTTTTCTTAGTTTTTCATTACACAAAACTATATACGGAAATCTACTCGAGGACTATGCTCTGTAGTTGCCCTTTATGGGATCTTCTATAACAGAGACTCAAGTTTTTAAAAACTTAACTTAAACCGAGGAGTATGCTCTGTAGTTGCCCAAATCGGGAACCTCTACACCAGAAACTTGTTATCTTAACATGAGATCTAAAATAAATTTGTCAAAATAAAATTATGTTGTTTGGATTTATGCTAGCTAAGAAACAAAACAAAATTGAGATTTGCTTACTTTTTTTTACAAATACCCAAATTAATTTTCTTGCTTTCACCTCTTGAATTACGAACGAATATGGAGTTGGAAATTAAAGAGGATAGGTGTATTGAAGATATACACAAACTAACGAAAACGTACCTGAATAAATCCTCCCCACAAGAAAAATAGCTAGTTCATCTAGTATAAAGATTACTCTCATCACTCACTTTCTATTCAATATCACCAAGTTGGTAATGTTGAAATAAATAAATCATCGTGACAAAATAAAAACAAAATATTGAGATGTGAATTGAGAGTGTTCCGAGCTTATGAGATATGATTATACCCCTTTACATTCATCTCAATCGCTTTGTCAAATCCAGGACGCCATGTTTAAAGATTAGTGAACGTCATGTTTGAAGATTAGTGAACTTTGAAAGGAGGTTAATTCTTCGATTATATAGGGTATTTTTAACTTTAGATTTATAAATAAAAAATAAAAATAAATAATAAATAGTAGATTAAATAGTAACAAAGCTGAAAATATAAAACTAAGAATTAAAATTGTCTTTAAAAAATCACGTACAAAAAACTAAATTTTAAAAACATTTATGTAAACAAATTTTTTAAATATTAGATTTTAAAAATATATTTAAATTACTTTCAAAATTAGGTTGTATGATTATAACTTTTTATAAAAATAAAATTGATTACAAATTAAATCTAGATTTAAAATGATTAATAAAATCTAAATTTTAAATTCTCGAGCAATCAAAATCTACGGGCCTTAACATCCATGCGGGTCTTCTATTTTTCTCGGTTTCTCGTAATCGAAAAGTTAAAAGAAGGATATTCTAAATTTATGATTATTAAGGGGTTTGAGAATAATGAATAAGCAAATATGAAGTTTTGCAAAGTGTACCATGGATACGTTTGAGGGCAACAAGCGAAAGAGCTTCCGGTGGTAACAATCTCATCGATAGTTAGGGATGTGCATCCGGTCCCGGTCCATTCCGGTCCGGATCGGATTCGGACCGGAATAAAATAAAATAAAATAAAATAAATATATATATATATTTTTGCAAATAACACAATTCATTAAGGAATGAGAATAAGATGTGTTGTTGGATTGTTTGTTTTTGACGTAAACTTGGTTTTTGGTTATGTAACATACTTTGCATTTGTCTTTTAATTCACTATCGAGATGTTACTTGTTGGTTTATGCTGATTTAAGCTATGGAACTTTGTTAGTTTAAATTTTCTATTGTTTTAGCATTTGTGAAGTATAGTTTATGTACATTTTTTTTGTGTGTGTGTAATTCTGCAATAGGCAGCAGGTTCAATATAAAATAAAGGTAAAAGAGCCGAACGAGCCTAAACAATCCCGAGCCCGAACGAGCCTAAACAATTCCGAGCCCGAACGAGCCAAACGAGCCGAACGAGCTCAAACAAGCTGAAACGAACCCGAACGAGTTGGAACGAGCCGAGCCCAAAGAGCTCGCGATCCAAGCCTGAGCATGAATTTAGGCTCGTTCCAAATTTCAGGCTCGGCTCGTTTTAAGACTCGGCTCGTTCGGCTCATATAACAGCCCTATGCAAAATCCGCTGATGTTGTATCGACTTTCTACTTCCGATCTTCTATCTCGCTTGCTCATATGTCTAAACATATGCAATGTGCACAGAGAAGTAAAAACAACATGACCCAATCAACTACACACCTTGGCTCAATAACCACCTTCAAGAGAGCACCCAACAATGCTTAAGAGAAGCCAAGACAACGACAACCATGAGATATGCTTTTCATAGTAGTAATAGGAACGCGCAAAAATCCTCTCAAACAAATCTGCATCAAACACCATACCCCACCGTCAACCACAACCCAATCCCGAACAATCGGCCTCGAGATACCCACAACTTGCCTCGCGATACCCATAATGTATCCACCATCCTCACCAAAAGAAGACAAATAGCCATCAAGGTGATGACATTCACGACTCAAAACATGAAGACCCTTACATCGGCCACACAACCACATCTTGAGAACAACCAACACCTCTACAAACGCCACGAAAACATCAAAGTCACACTATAGGATGCCTTGAACCTCATTCTTGCGTTCAGCCACAAAGAGGTGTTGCCTTTTTAGATGACTTATCAAGCAAGAGAAACCTATACTTCCCTCTCTACCACCACCACAATCATGAAATGATTTAAGCGGATAATGAAGGAAGCCATTGCCCTCCGTCGTCATTAGAAACCTTAGCTCACCGTCGGAAACAAATTTCATGGAGCTTTTGAAAATCAAGCAACAAATAGCTTCTTGAACCATAATTATGTTGATTTTCATATTCAACAATAGAATAACTCTTTAAGACATATTAACATTCAGCTGATGGGCATCCTTTCCTATATCCCAAATCTGAAAATCCCCTAACTCCTCACTCAAATCAACAACAATCTTAACAATAGTAGGAGGGCGCAGCAAGAATTTGATTTACAACCACAAAAGCATTGTGAAAATGATAAACTGACATACTCTTACAAATTCCAATCCTTCGGTTCTTGTTCTTGAAGCTGCTATGGATATTTGTAACAATAATACCTGGGACCAAGAGTCATCAACTCTAAACTGAACACTTTCTCTCCCCAATTGACTCTCCACAATTGAGACTCTCCGAGAATCAGATGGCCGAATTTGATTCTCTCTCTACTTCATCCATTGCAGTTATTGCTCTATTCGAATCAGCTGACATGAATATGTGAAACAGAGGAAGTGAAGGTTCTCGAAACGATGCTCGACTAATGATGTCCAGATCGAGCGAGCAGACGTTATTGAGGAGGATGACTTTAGAACCTCACGTGATTAGACTCAAAACAAGGAGCCGTTGAAAAGCAAGCAACAAATAACTTCTTGAACCATAATCATACTGTTTTTCATATTCAACAATAAACAGTTAACGGACATCATTTCCTATCTACCAAATTTGAAAATCTCATAACTCCTCCTTCAAATCAACAACAATATTAATAATAATAGGAGGGCGCAACAACAATTTGCTTTAACACCACAAAAACGTTGTGAAAATGATAAACTAACATACTCTCATAAATTTCAATCCTTCAGTTCATGTTCTTGAAACTGCTATGATATTTGTAACAATAATACCTAGAACCAAGAGTCATCAACTCTAAATTGAACACTTTCTCTCCCATTGAGGCTCTCTGAGATTCAGATGGCCGAATTCGATTCTCTCTCTACTTACGCCATTGAATTATTGCTCTGTTCGAATGTGAAACAGAGGAAGATGAACGTCCTCGAAGCGACGCTCGACTAATGATGCCCAGATCGAACGAGCAGGCAATACAGAGGAGGATGACTTCAGAGCCTCACGTGATTAGACTCAAAACAGGGAATATAACAAACGAGTCGTCAGTCGTTACGGAATTTGGACCGTTTAGGGGCTGGGCTGAGAAGATCTAAGCCCAATTTTAAATCTTCATATTGGGCGGAGTGGCTGATCAGAACGGCCCAACATGCCAAAAAGTTAGTGGCTCCGTCGGACCGTCAGTGTGAGGAAAAATCTCAAGCTGGTTTTAGATTCAGATCCGTCATACTCCTCAAACGCCCCATATCTCCTTTGATTTCACCCCTGTTGATTTCTCTCTCCCCCTGCGCGCTAGGAAATCGAAAATGCACTAGAATTGTGCCACAATCCGTAGTTTACTCCTCAATTTCCCTCTCTGGATCATAAGCCCTTGCAAAGAATTATATAAGAGGAGATCGAAAATGTATATGGCCTACGGATGGCCACAGGTTATCCCCATCGAATCGGGGATGTGCCCTTCCTCTCAGCGTACCATTTTCCTCAAGATCACAAATCACTTGTTGCTTGTCGTCGCACCTACTCATTTGGAGCTCTGGAGCTCCTCTCAGGTACTCAGTTTCTTTGCTGATGTTATACTGCTGGTTGATCTTTCTCTCTCTAGATTAGTTTAGTGTACTCCTGGTGGTTTGGTTTGGTGCGACTGTGTTTAATTCTGATTTCAATGCTTTTCCGTGTTGTTCAAATCTGGAGTGTTTTGAACTGACTTGCGTGATTGTTAGCAAATCTGTTCAGTTTTGGATTTTAAGCAAGGGAAATTTTCAGTGCTACTTGGAGAGAATTTTACTTGTTTAGCATGTGAATTTGGTTTGTCTGTATTAGTCATTGAACTATTTACCTTTTTGATGTTATGATCTGTGTACTCTTGTTCTTCACTGGTGCCTGGACTGTTCTTGGCAGATCTAATTTTCATTTCCTTTTATTTTGTTGATAGCATAAGATAAGATTGGGGAAGTATAAGAGATATTCAGATTCTGTTCAGAGAGAGGGTGAGAATTTGCAAGCTACATGGAGCCCTGATACCAAGTTGATTGCTGTTCTTGTAAGTATTAGTTAAATTGACGCCATTAATTTTTTCAAAATGTACAAACGTTCATGTTGCCACTACATGTATTGTACTTCCCCTTTTTCCCGTTTCTAACTGTGAGAGGGTTCAATACTAATACATGTAAGTCAAAATGTCCGTAAGTGTCTCATCTTATCATTTCTTCTTGTGCAGACTTCTTCCTTCCATCTTCACATTTTTAAGGTTCAGTTTACGGATAAGAAAATACAGATTGGAGGAAAACACTCCTCAGCCTTGTTTCTTGCAAATATCAATCTTGTCCTAAATGAGCAGGTACCTTTTGCAGTGAAGGACCTGGCAGTGTAAGTGCGACCCAAATCTTATTTCTGAATGTTTCATGAGGGTTTTATCTCTGAGCTATGGCATTTTGTCTTTTCCATGAGTCCATGATTGCCCAAAACTCGGGGGTGGGATGATTGAAACTTTTTCTTATGCTCATGCTCCCTCTTTTCAATCTAAAGCCATTTTATTTCCATTTGTCCTTTACAGGAGCAACATGGTATGTGATAATAAGCACTTGCTTGTTGGACTATCCAGTGGGTCTGTGTATTCTATATCATGGAAAGGGGAGGTATGTTCTTCCCTGTGAATTCAAAATGGCTGCACATTTCTTTTTTCATGTAAAACATGTTTCAATCTGATTTTGTTATGGATTTGAGGGACCCAACTAAACACAAAAATGAGTTTGTTAATAAATTTGTACTAAAAGGCTATATTTACGCTTGCATTTTTTTGATTGAATTCACTTCCTGACAATGGCTTATATTGATCTTTCTGCAGTTCTATGGGGCCTTTGATATCAATTTTCATCATGATGAAAGCAGAAAAATTGTGGATAATGGATATCCCGGCATGCAGTCTGATAGTCAAAAGTTGTCTGGACTGTCTGCAGTTGTCAGATTGGAGCTTTGCTTGCAGTCAAGGATGTTATTTCTGCTGTATTCTGATGGACAGCTAGTCTTATGTTCTGTAAGCAAGAAGGGGTTAAGGCATCCTGAATCTATTAAAGCTGAAAAGATAATTGGTAGTTCTGATGCTGTTTGTACTTCAATGGCACCGAATCAGCAGATTCTTGCAGTGGGGACCAGAAAAGGCGTTGTAGAGCTATATGATCTGGTGGAATCTGCATCACCTATACGTTCTGTGTCATTGTATGATTGGGGGTAAGCCTTGGGTCCTGTCTTATCTTTACTATTGTGATTCAAGATCTAAGGCAATTGCACCTGAGTATCAGCAGGAGATGTTTCATTGTTGTTACTGAGTAGCTACTGAGCTGAATGTCGGTCAGCTTTAACATTAGCTGATTTTGCAGGTATTCAGTGGAGGACACTGGGGCTGTCAATTGCATTTCATGGACGCCTGATTCTTATGCTTTTGCAGTTGGGTGGAAGTTGAGAGGACTCACTGTATGGTCACTTTCAGGGTGTCGACTAATGTCTACCATCTGCCAAATTGGTTTGAGTTCTGTCTCTTCACCTTTGGCTAAAATGAACCAGGATTCCAAATATGAACCCTTAATGAGTGGCACTGCTCTGGTGCAGTGGGATGAATATGGTTATAGGCTTTATGTGGTCGAGGAGCAAACTTCCGAAAGAATGCTCGCTTTTCAATTTGGCAAATTTTCCCTTAATAGAGGCATCTCGGGGTCAACATCTTTTTGTCAAGTGATTTATGGTGAAGATTGTATTCTTCTTGTGCAGTCTGAGGAGACAGATGATCTCAAACTTTTGCAACTTAAACTTCCAGTTATGTGGTTCTTACTTCAACTGTTTGTTGTCTTTGAACTCTCCTTTTGGTTGAATTTATGCCTCGGATAGATTTCTGATAGAAGTGTCTTGAACCCAGGTCTCCTATATTTCCCAGAATTGGCCAGTTTTACATGTTGCTGCTAGTAGAGATGAAATGTACTTAGCAGTTGCTGGCCTTCATGGCTTAATTTTGTATGATATTCGCTTGAAGAAATGGAGGGTATTTGGGGATATTACTCAGGAACAAAAGATCCAGTGCCAAGGCTTGTTATGGTTGGACAAGATTGTTGTCATATGCAATTATGTCGAATCTTCTAATACGTGAGCATCTTCTGTCACAAATACATCTTGCATGCAGTGGTCTTTCCTAAGTATCATCTTCAGATAATATCAAATAAGTTAGATGGGTATGTAGACAATAGCTGTATTGTGATTGCCTTCTACAAAGAATTCATAGTTCTATCTTAAAACACAAAAAGGGTATGGTATTTATGTAGATATATAGGCTCGGGTTCTTTAGGTAAGAATTGTGAGTATTATGTATTTTATACACATTTTGATGTATTTTACAAAACATGATGTATTTTATTCTTAATTTGATGCATTTTTACATTTTTTATTATTTATATTTTCCTATTCATTTAAAAAAATGTGTATTTTTATGTACATAATCCTGTTTTTCTTTTTTTTTATAATTCAACCTTGTATTTTGTACACAAATTCATCTATATTAGTTTTCACAATTCTCACCTACGTAACAGTTTCACATGATCTCAGCTCTCTTTCTCTCTGTATACACCTATGTTTAAATTAGTGAAAGTGCAAATACCGGTGAACAGGAGTATTGGTTGTCATCCTGATTCAATATTTCATATTCAATAAAGTGTTAATACTGGAATTACGTTCATGGTCCTTCCAACTTTTCAAAGAGTCACAAATAGGACCCTAAGTTTTTTTTACTCCATCAAGGTCCCTAAACTTTGAAAATTGTTTCAGTTTAGTCCTGAAATTATAGGATTATTTGAATGTCCTTATATCAAAATAAATAAAAACATTTTGGGGTTTATCTGAAACATCTTTAAGGTTTTACGGACTTTGATAGGGTTAAAACAAGTTTAGAACCTATTTGTAACTTTTTGTAAAGTTTAGGGACTATAATGAACAAAAGAGTGTTAGGACCTATTCAATTCTTATTTTGATGTATTTTACATTTTTTTATTATTTATATTTTTCTATTCATTGTGAAACATCTGTATTTTTATCATCATGTATCTTTTATACAACCTTATGTCTTTTGTACAAATAGTCATTCATCTTTATTTTCACCAATTCTCATTTGGGGAACACTTCTCACTGACGGAAGAATTCTCACATGATCCTAAATCTCTCTCTATAACTTATGCTTAAATTAGTGAAGTGCAACATTTTCTGTATGGTTGGTAAACAGAGTATTGGTTCCTTATGTATTATGCTTTTGTTGATGCACTGAATGAATTTAATCTTTTCAGTTCTTGGATGTTATTCAAGTACTCCCTCTGTTTCACAATTATTGTTGTTTTAGCTTAAAATTTTGTTTCAAAGTACTTGTCATTCTAGACCTTTTTCCCTCTACTTTACCATATTACCCCTCTAAATTTTTAATCTTTGGTAGATTGTTAGTTGTAGTTTGAGTAAAGTTAAATTGTAGGAATGTATGGTAATAAAGAGAATATAGTGATATTTCTTATTTTTTCCTGAAAAAATAAAGGGAAGTTTGCTAAGTATTGCAAAATTGCGGGATTATTAATGATAAAACTTTGTGATTCATTTCCCAATTCCACTGCTTAATTACACATTAGTTGGGTGTTAAAATGAAAACAAGGGAAGTTTAGCCATCCAATCTTTGAGTTGAGACATCTGTATTTGGGTTGCTTGTATGCTATCTCCTTTGATGACATGTGTCCGTAGTCTCGTCAGAAACATCCGTTATTAACAGTGTTTAGTCATCTTGAAATACCGATTTCATGTTGTTTTTAATACCAACTTCTTATTATGTAGAAATTAGGGCCTTTAGTTTGAAATTTCCTTCCAGCTGATCTTGTAATGGTTATATAAGCTTGCCATAGCTTACTCCTTTGTAATAGGGTCAAAATAGTTCATTGCCTTCAATATATATGATTTCAACAGATGACCTCTTTTTGCATTTATTGCAGATATGAGCTACTATTTTATCCTAGATATCACCTGGATGATAGTTCCCTACTATGTCAAAAGTCATTGCTCGCTAAGCCGTTTGTCATGGATGTTTATCAAGACTACATCCTTGTTACTTATCGTCCATTTGATGTTCACATATTTTATGCAAAGATACATGGTGAATTGACACCTTCAAGCAATCCTACTTTACAGGTAGAAGAACCTTTTCGTTTGTTTCTATTCATTCATATACCTTTGTTCTTTGTACAATGCTCTTGAAGTGAGAGAAGTATTTCAATGGAATTTGTTCTTCATGCATCGTAAAGTGATAAGATGACAAACAGCTTTCTACAGTACGAGAACTCTCAATCATGACTGCAAAGAGCCACCCTGCATCTATGCGTTTTATTCCAGATCAGCAACCTAGGGATTCCTGCTCAAGAAATGACATAACAAGTTTGACAAAATTGCCACACGAGCCTGCTAGGTAAAAATGAGTGATATTTGTAATCGAGAAAAAGAAACCCTAGCATTGTTGGGGACAGCTTCTGATTTCTTCTTTCTTCGTTAGATGTTTGATACTCCGAGCAACTGGAGAGCTTTCTCTACTAGATCTTGATGATGGGCACGAGCGTGAGCTCACTGATGCTGTTGAATTGTTTTGGGTTACATGTGGTCAGTCGGAGGACAAAATAAACCTAATTGAAGAAGTTTCTTGGTTGGATTATGGGCGTCATGGCATGCAGGTGATACATCAACTGATTACAATTTTTCTGTATCTAAATGTCTAATGCATGGACTGTTGAGAGTTCCATTTTTACAGGTCTGGTATCCATCTCCAGGTGCTAATCTCTTCAAGCAGGAGGAGTTTTTGCAGGTATATTTTTTTTATTATTCCTGGTAGTAATAGTGTTAGAACTTCATTGATATCTTTTAACTACTGGAAAATGTGTAAGTTTTGCGGCCTTGGGTTCTTGTTACAATCTTGCCTTTGTCTTTGCTTTAGTTGTAGGCGAGGTTTGATTTTCCATGCAGCATCATTTTAAGATGTTTGGTGTTTGTGCCAGTAGTTTTACTCAGCTTGAGATACAAATAACCTAAATGTATTTGTTAGTTGGATCCTGAGCTGGAATTTGACCGTGAGATATATCCTCTGGGTCTTCGGCCCAATGCTGGAGTGGTTGTTGGTGTGTGCCAAAGAATGTCTTTTTCATCATGCACAGAATTTCCATGTTTCGAGCCATCTCCTCAAGCGCAAACTATACTGCACTGTCTGATTCGGCACCTTCTTCAGGTATCTTATCTCTCTCCCCCTCTTCCTTACTCTCTTCTTCCTCTCCTTCCTACTCATGTGCTAGGTAAGTATGCTATTTGAGCGATATAACTCCTGTTCCGAATTATTCTCCCTTTTTTGTATTTAGGATGTCAAACAATTGTTCATCTAAACCTAGTGGTACCCTTAGCGTGCACGAATACTTATTTGGCTCCTTAAACAGTACTTTAGAAAATTAAGACTAGCTTTCTGTGTTAATATCAAAAGAACCTTCTATTGAAATGTTTTCAGTACGAGACCAATGCAAAAACAGATCTCTTGAGTCCATTTTGCTACAAATTATGCCTGCAATTCTCTTAGTTTGCTAGAACTAGGTTTGGATGCATCAAACCCACAGCATTCTACTGGTTTATGTGTACGTAGTTTATGGGAAATGTAATGATTGTGTGTATTTGTGTTATGTTACTTTTGTTGTTTGTTTCTTTGGTTTGTTTCATGTTGCTATTGTTGTTTCTCAGAGGGACAAAATCAGTGAAGCTTTGAGACTTGCAAAACTATCAGCACAGAAACCTCATTTTTCCCATTGTATGGAGTGGCTTCTCTTTACTGTTTTTGAAGCTGAAATATATAGGTATGTAGACTGGTGAAGAAAAATTGATATTTGACTGGTCTCTGTGTTCCTGTTCTAAATTTATCACAAATGCTTGTGTGAGACTTGTACAATATCTCATAATTTTTCATTCATGGAAAAATGTGCATGAGATTGGTTGGCTTGAGCAAATTGCATCAATGATAACTATGGAGTAATCACTTAAGACTAGCAGAAAATTTAATAAGGTTATGTTCTCTATAGAGGTGAACATAAGATAAAAAGGATTGCAAGTTCATTTTGAGAGACGACATAGTTAATTATGAAGTAAATAAAACAATTGTTTTTCTGATAATAAAAATGTGCTCTGTTTATTTATCTTTGTCGACCACATTCTTGAATGTTAATTTTTCAATTTGTCATACCAGGTTACTAGACATTGTTTTGGGTGATAAAGGTCAACTTGTTAATAGTGTCCTGGATAGTGATATCCTTCATTCCTGTACTTCCAGTATGATGATTATTTTCTGACTCAATGCTAAATTTAATGCTTACTGTCTCTCCCTTTCATTTGGTTGTATCAAAATGCTTCTATTAATAATTGTTAAGATTTGAGTGTGTATTCTAATTTGTTACTTCGTTTTTAAATCTTAGTCAACATACACTGATATTTGCAGGCAAAATGCCAACAAAAACCAGGCTCAGATCTCAAATCATGCATCTAACAAGTCTCTTTTAGATAAAACATGTGAACTGATCCGTAATTTTCCCGAGTACCATGATGTTGTTGTGAGTGTTGCAAGGAAAACTGATGGTAGACATTGGGCACATTTATTTTATGCAGCTGGTAGATCAACAGAGTATGTTATTCTTTCTCTTTATCCAACCTTTGCCAGTGCATGCCTTAATACCAGTTTCTAAGTCATTGTACTGCTTGTAACTAGGAACCAAATCCGGATTAGATTGGACCAGAATCTAACATGTTGGACCACATGTTATACCCCCCTCCCCCCTCCCACCCCCCCCCCCCCCCCCCCCACACACACACACACACACACAAGGTTAGGTTCAATTAACGGATATTGTCAGTTTAGATATGAAATATATTGATTCCTTAATTTACATAGATGTTAATCTATTCGTGTTCAATTGAATGTATTGTTTGTTATTTAACGCATGTGCACATATATGTTCATCTACTTGTGCCCACGTGCAGATAGAAGTTCATCTTCGTGCACCATATCTATGTACTCGTGCAGCCTTATCTCCTATTCGTGTAGTATATGCAAAATACCTAAACACGAATAAAATCTACCATAGTACATATGATGCAAAACTAATAAAAGATCTTGATTGAGGATGACTGAATGCACGAATAAGATCTATCGTGATTCATATACCTCTAAGTTGATGCATGACTAATATATATCATAGTTCATATGATGAACGACTTGGAAAATTAAAGGAAAACGACTTGAACACGATTGATAAGTGAGACAAATGTTCATGAACGTGCACAATTAATTGCACTTTCGTAATATTGTATTTCCTTGATTAAGATCATAATTGCCGTTTATCTCTAAATTACCAATTACATAAATGCTGCAATAATTGTGAATGAACGATTACCATATATAATCGATAAATCTAAGCCATTATATATATATAGTTTTAATAGGGCGCTAGGGTCTGATTTATATTCATATTTAGTAATCATTACTTTGATTTAAGACAATATTGCTGTAGGTTACACTGGGAGAGAAAAATGAGTGCATGAGCTTTTCATGCTGGGCTGTATCTGTTACATAATTACGCTCTCCTTTTCATGCTGAAGTAGTAGACAATATCTGTCTGTACTTTGTTTCTGTAAGTTGTGTCAATTAATACGATTCTGTGCCCAACTGTATAGGTTGTTTGAGGAATGCTTCCAGCAAAGATGGTATCGTACTGCTGCTTGCTATATTCTTGTAAGTGATGTTTTTACTTTACACAATATTCTTTTTTTTTTTTTTCTTCTGAATTTCTTTTGAAAATTATTACCTTCTGTTTTATGCACAATCTCTTCTTGATGTTTTTTCACCTAGACATAATGCTGGTTAATGCACTTACAGTATATGTTCACTTACTATCCATACAAGTTGGTTTTGATTGTTTTGCATCGTCTTTTTATTAATCAGATTATGTTATATTTTCCAGGTGATTGCTAGACTTGATGGTCCGGCTGTGAGCCAGTATTGTGCTCTGCGGTTGTTGCAGGTTTCTGCTTCTGTTTGTCGCATGCATCATCTTGTAATTATATACTTTGCATGTGTCTTCTCCCATTGTTCTTCACTAACAAGGTTTTGCAATGTGTAGGCAACTCTTGATGATTCTTTGTATGAACTGGCTGGGGAGTTGGTATTGACTTAGTGTCTTGTGATATTTCATTTATCCTTTTCGCATGCGTGGGATGCAACTAACCACATTATTTATTGTGGATGCTTCATAGGTAAGATTCTTGTTGAGGTCTGGAAGAGAATATGAGCATTCATCAACAGAATCAGAAGGATTATCCCCAAGGCTTTTGGGATTCCTATTCCCTGTAAAGAAGCAGCCTTCAGATCTGAAGAGGTATAAACTGTTTATGTTGGCTACCCTTATCCTGCACAATCAATGCTATCACATATGCAAACCCATTGTTGTGTTTTAATGCAGTAATTCATTTAAGGAGCAGAGTGCACACATTGCTTCTGTTAAGAACATCCTGGAAAGGCATGCTGGTTACTTGATGTCAGGGAAAGAGCTGTCCAAACTTGTTGCTTTTGTGAAAGGCACCCAATTTGATATAGTGGTGAGTGATTTCACTCTTTTGAAGACAAGCAAACCAGATTGGAAATTAGTTGTTTAAATTTACCTTCTTACAGGAATTTCTCCGCCAAGAACGATATGGATGTGCTCGTTTGGAGAATTTTGCGTCAGGGCTTGAACTAATTGGACAAAAGGTATTTCCTTTGCTGCTTATACCCTGTTCAGATTCATCTCATTTTCGTTAGTTATAATCTCGTAATTATATAATTTGGCATGTTGCATGCTGCAGTTAAAATTTAGTGCCCAAAATATCGAAAAAATGATAAATAAATGTAGATTTAGCCATGTCTTGTAGCCAAAAGCATCTAAACCAACAATACACAATCTCGTATTATATCTTGAAAGGCATCATCGCCTGCAATTACAACCTTCAACGGACGCCGGGGCATTATTCCCGGGATTCCTCCGATGTCAAACTCAGTCCCCATCTAAGAGGGCGACGACTCCGTATTTTAATAGACTGATTTAAATAAGCCCTAACAAGTCATTATATAGAAGAGTTGACATCTCGTAATGCCGGACCTACACTTTGATAAACATTTATCTTCTTAAATACGTCTTGCTACTTTTTTAATTCAATTTCCCCCAAATCTCTTTATTACGACTTGTAATGAAGGGGTTTGAACCTGGGGTTCGTGAATTTATCATTGCTTGTGAGCAACCAACGGTTTCTATCTACATACCTTCTAAGCAGTTAAGTTATTACGCCACTCTTGGTGTGCTTTGTGAGTAAAAAAAAGATAGCACAGTTGCATGTGAAGCGCAAAAGGTGTTCGAACAGCACGACAAGGCATGTGAAGCGCGTAGTCGAGGTCCTATATGTTCAATTAATAATTCTCCAAGACACGTTGACCATTCTTAGCCGGATAATATTCTCGCCGAATAAAGATGCTCCTAGTTCTGGCCACTCTTAGCCAGATAAAGACGCTCTGTAGGTCTTGCATGTTACCCAGGATACGTCATGCATTTCTTCAATAAAGCCCTAGGCTTAAAGCCTAAGCTGCATCAGAGCTTGTCGTTAGAATATTGGGCCCAAGGCTTCACGCTATTTGTAGCGTTCTTAATAGCAGGCCTTTTAGCTTGGTGCTTAGCACCACTCATGTTGCATTTTTGGGGCTAGGTCTCGTACTGTTCAGTCTGTTCTTAGTACCCACTCAGATGTCAAAGTTAGTCGCTATCTAAGAGAGCATAAGGGTTTGCATATCCTTAGCAGCTTAACAGACTAGGATTTAAAAATCCCTATTAAGTCCTTAAATAGAAGATTTAATATTTCGTAATGTCGGATTTGTCCTTCATTTTTTCTTTTTGAGAAAAACAAGTTTTATTCATCAAATTCATCACCCTGCATCAATGCATGGAATCCAGAAGGTAAAAGAAGAGTAGAAAAAAAAACAGTAGCAGTGCTAGGGCATCGAGCAGCCGCCAGCCAGCCAATGTGCAGGCTTATTCTCTCCTCGTCTAACATGAACCCATTTACAGTCCAAGAGATGTCCTGCCTTCATCTTCAGCCTATCCAGAATCGCAGCCGACACACCACACAAGGGGGTTGTGTTCTTTAGCTTTGAAATAATACTCTGCATCCGTCTCAACCATGACACGCCGAAGACCACGAGCCCATGCCAGTTCCAGTGCCCACAGGATGGCTTGAGCTTCCGCCACTTCTGCCGTCGGTAATCCTATCAGAGCTTTATACGCTCCAACACACAGCAGCCCGAAGTCATCATGAGCTAGCACACTTACTCCACAGTGTCCCACCCCTCGGATTGAAGTGTCACAGTTTAATTTCACATAACCACTCTCTGGTTTAGACCACCTCGATGGTCCGCTACGGAAGATCCGTTCATTAATCTCTCCAGTACATTCCGCATCAAACCCCTGGACCAAGAGCGTGCATTATCACTTATCTATGATTTCATGTGGACCTTTCTGCTTCTTTTCGAAGATATACATATTCCTGTTCTGCCAGATACCCCCATAGAATAGCCATCCAATCACGCATCTGGGCAGTAGTGCACTCCCTCTGAATGAATTCCATCCAATCCACAATGTCCATATCATAGTTACCATACTTCAAGTAAGTTCTTCCTCATCTTCCGCACATGCCTAGCCCGTGGACAGGATAATACAGCATGGGGTCTGCGTCTCCTCGTAACCATAAAACTCACACCAATAAATTATACCATTTTTAAATATCTATAATGATTTTCTTAAAAGAGATAATATAAGCATTATACTACTGATTTATTTTTTTTATATCTGACTCTTTGTTGTTTTAGTGTTAACTTTTATTCATCAAAAAACAGTAAATGCATTCATAGCTTGGCTGCTTGGGTCTTCATCTATTAAAAAGCTATAGTAGTGTGTATCTATAATTTCTGTATTTTTCACCTTATGATTCTATAGAAATGGATTCTTCTCTTCCACATATCTCACCTTTATTCAGTCATTCCTTCTTTATTAGGTTTCACCTTATAGATTTCGTTTTCTTTTCCCCTAGTTAGTAGTGTTTGGGTATGACTTTAGAATTGTTATAAGGAGAGATTCATTGCTGGTATCTGTTGCCGCACTTATCTGATTGAGGATAAACATTTGTCAGCTTTTCTGTTTCTTCTGCCTTAAAATTCCTATTTGTGCTGTATAGTAGATCTCTCATCTTGCAGTGTACTTCCTCTGGAAATTATTGAAAGTAGTGAAGGGGAAATCATCATCCTTTATGTGTACTGATGTCTGTGTTTCCTCTGCTTTCAGCTTCAAATGGGTACACTTCAGAGTCGATTAGATGCAGAGTTTCTCCTAGCACAGATGTGCTCTATCAAGTTTAAAGAGTGGATTGTTGTCTTGGCTACACTTCTAAGAAGATCTGAGGTCAAAACTTAATATTTCTGAAGATTAATTTTACCCCCTGTTTGGTTGTAACTCCGGAAACGGATTGGAAATGAATCTAGTCCATATATGCTACTTATTCATGGAATCATTCCTTGTGTCTTCATGCAAAATGCACTTACTTCCCCTCATTTTGTTACCTTATAGAGTATCAAAACTAATCAAATTCTGCTACAATTACTTCAAACCACAAGGAATGATTCCAAAAAGTTTCATGAATAAGGGTATACATATGGACTAAATTCGTTTTCATTCCGTTCCCGGAGTTAAAATCAAATGGGCCCTTAGTCGCAACTGTTTGATTTACTTGAGATGTCATTTCAAGGTTTACTTTAATAGCATCCATATTTGTTCAGTTTGATAATCCTGGAAGATTCTTCTAATTCTGATTAGATAGTTAACTTTAATAGCATCCATATTTGTTCAGTTTGATGATCCTGGAAGATTCTTCTAATTCTGATTAGGCAACTACCGGCGATTTTATAGCTTTATTATGCTTATGTATTTTGTCAAGCAAACTACATTCCTAATGTTTGTGATTATATCCAGGTCCTTGTAGATTTATTTCAACACGATGTACGGTTATGGGGAGCATATTACCAGACACTCCAGGTATAATTCTCTATTATCATTAGCATTCAATATTAATGACAAGAGAGATCCTCTTTAGTCGTTGATTGCTTTCTTGCTTGCTTAAAGTTCTGTAGCCTGATACCTATGTAATCTGTAGTCGCAAGCAGCATTTGTTGAATACCACGATCTACTGGAAGATCTAGAAGAAAGACTTTCATCTATTTCAAAATGTGAAGAGAAATAGGACTTAAAGTTACAGCCTTTTGAGGTTTAGTCCAATATTTGGAAGCATCATGAGCGGTAAGTGGTGCCAAGTGTTTCCTGTTCCATATTGTACATCGAGAAGAGATGCTTCATTCTGTAAAATACGCAGCCTGGCTGTCTTTCTATAATAACGTTCTATGTGATTGTGTTTTCAACTGTAAGTACCGAAACCATCGGCTGTACATACGAGAGGATAGTGGCGGAAGGCTCCTCCAGCTATTTTTGTTTCTTTGTATAATGCTTTGTTTTGTTGGGTGTTGCTGAATGAAGTGAATGGTTTTGAGATTGTTGCTTCTCTTATGTGGAGAGCCACAGATGGGAACCTCTATGCTGTATCCGATATTTAAATCTGCTTCAGGGCCGGTCCGATCTAAAATACCGGTTCAGATCTGAAATTGAAGAGCCCCGCCTGTATCCGTATCCACTATCTAGAGGATAAAATGGCTGTAATCCTTGTTCCATGTGCCAGCTGGAGTCCACAAACCAACTGTGATCTAATAAGTAAGGATTAAAGTTTCAGTGCTTTACGAGAAACATAATAAATAATACAAATTTCACTAATTACGATAGGGATACAAATGATACATATATAGTAGAGAGGTAGAAGATCCAGATCGTGTCAAACAAAGTCCGCCGTAAGCCAACATCCAACTATGTTCCCTCGAGATTAGGGATCGGCAGACCCAAACCTCATAAAATTACGAACAACTATTTGGCTTTAGCTCACGTAACTCATGAGAGTAAATATCAATGAATATCTTAAATTTTATTTAAGTACTTTTTTTTTGAAAACTATACCTCCCATAAAATTACAAAACTTTAAGGGCAACAAATTGTATTACATCTTGAGGGATATTACTCTCATTAAACAAAATATCATGCACGACATTTCCTTGCAAAGGAGTGAGCAGTCTCATTATTTGAACATGAAATCAAGGATAAAGAGTAAGAGGAGAAGAAAAGGATTAGCTCTCTGATATCATTTATCGCACTCCCCCACTTGAGCGGAAACAAGTCTCTGAATTGATGGCGTTTATCACAATCGAGCAGTCTAAGTACACGTTCATGTGATGATAGCCTCTTCGCCTAGCCTCTTGTAAAACCGGTCTAAGTGCCGCCGCTTCTACCTACCGCACAACCTAGGTTCTTGGCTGGTGAAGGACTCGAGCACATAAAGTCTTCCCTCCATTGTCTTGAATACCGCAACCAGACCCATGTCAGCACCCTGAAATAATCCAACATCAACATATAAATTACAAACACTCTCTTGTTGTGTATTTCGAGCTTGGAGTCACGAGCCCACATCTCCACGCCTAGCTTCAGCACTAACCGATTGTGTAATTTCATACACAAGGGTCAGTAGGCTATCACGAATAACAAGGATGTTCAGCTTGGTGGCATCAAACAACTCAAGGTTGCGACAATATTGAAAGATTTCGTTGGGTCAGATATGACGTGGGGGTCCGTCGCACATCCGAGCGCATATGCGCGTTGGGCCCAAGCCCAACACATAAGCCCGATGAGGTTCCATCCTAAAACCAATTGACAATAGGAGGAGTAGCCCACCGACCTTATATACTAGACTTGGTATCCCAATATTGTCGATGTGGGAACCATAATCCTCCACACGCCCCTCAAGTGCAACCGTCTGGCTCGGTTGACACTTGACGAAATGCCTTAAGGCCGGCTAGCCCAACCGGACGGACTCATTGTCCATGTCCGCAATTTGTGTCTTAAGGCCGACAAGTCCAATAAGCCAGAACCTGCTCTGATACCATGATAGATTTCGTTGGGTCAGATATGACGTGAGGGTCCGTCGCACGTCCGAGCGCATATGCGCGTTGGGCCCAAGCCCAGCACATAAGCCCGATGAGGTTCTATCCTAAAACCAATTGGCAATAGGAGGAGTAGCCCACCGACCTTATATACTAGACTTGGCATCCCAATATTGTCGATGTGGGAACCATAATCCTCCACAAATATCAAGTAACCCATGCTCTCACAAGAAACTCACGAAGAATAATTTTCCCGTGGTTTGTAAACAGGTGCATCATCAGTTCATTCGGGGAACAATGGTGGTTTTGTTGACGACATTCCATACATACATCTTCGGGAGGTAACTTTAGTGTTTCACTTCCCGTGGTTTTGGAAGACACAATGGCTCCAAACTCTTCCAATGAATCCTCTTCTTTTGTTCCGTGCTTCCCCACCAGAACCGAGACATCATCGAATAAATGTTATTTATAATCCCATGCTATATCTTAGATACACTCATCGTATAAGTATGTAAGCATTGTGTGGTTGCCTTTTAGAGTACCTCCTTCCTCTCTTATGATTTTTCTCCTTCTATCCATGTAACTTCTTTGCAACTCTAATCTTAATCCCTTCAAAGGTTTTCCTTTTTGATCACCCCGTAACAATCGGTAACCCATGTACTTCCCATGTGATTGAACTTGCCGAACACCTGATATGCCCGCTAAGTTTTCTTTACAAACAATAGGGACATTGTTGCTAAAGATAACTCTGATTTACATACAATAGGCACTATAATCTCATTATTAAAACCACATTTCCTCATCACTACTTCCGTTTCACTTTTTTTTAATCTTTGTTTCCATGACAAAGATCACCGATGGGCAATAACTTCAAGATCACCCCCGGTGTGCTTTAACTATTCGGGCATTGCCCAACCCAAATAGTTCCAACTTAAGATTTTTATTGTTCTTCACGGGTAGGAGGGAATTCCATATCCACTACTTTGAGTGTCATGTCCCGACTGCTCGAACTATTGTCTTATTTTGCCTTATTTTTGATCCACCTACAAACTCTCTATTGCATTCCTCTCTGCACTATGTTTTCTTTTTATGTTTAGGATCTCTTTATCAGTTTTAGTGCTAGTCAGGCTCCTAGCCTGTCCCCTTGGGATTCTCTTGAAACCTCTTGGTTGTCTCTCATACATACCTTCATCAACTTATACCCATAAACTTCAACCAAATGTTGTGTACCTTGTTGTTCATCTTCTCCTTTATCTTCTCTCTCAATATTTTCTCTTGAGATAATTCCTTGCTTTGCTCCCTCAATTACCGGTTGATATTCTAGTCTCTCTTCTTCACCTCTATTTCCTTCCTTCATTGCTTCTACCCATTTCATGTTTATCTTTCTATCATTCATGCTTAAACCATCCAAGTTTGCTATCTTGTTTACCCGTAGCCAATGTTCGTACTAATTAGGGCAAGCAATCTCCTCCTATTTCGATTTAAAGGTGCAGTCTTATATCGTGTGTCCTATATGACCACATCGATAACAAAACGTTTGGAGACGTTCATATTGAAAACTTTTCCATCTTTCTTCATTCTCCCCCATGATTTTCATAACTCGATGGAGAGGGTTGGTGACTAGTATCATTTCTTTAAGGGGCTTTTTGGACTCCTTTTGTCCTTTTGTCCACAACTAGATGTTCTTGTACGTCTAATCATTCCTCATTTATTCTCTTTTGTTTGAGCTTAATTTTCAACCCGTCCACTTGGACATTTTTTTTTTTAATCTTTTAGTCCGAGCTAACATCAAGAAGATCTACAGTTTTCAGGTTATCCCCTGATCCTATAAATAAGGCTTGTAACCATTAAGTTTGAGTATACCAATTTAGTTTCAACTTTGAGGGTTAGAAGGAGCTCCCGACACCGCCATAGGTTGACCGCCACCCTAGAGGTCGGTCGACTAACACTAGGTTGTTTGACCTCCTTGATTGACTTCTCTCTTTTTCCATCCGATAAATAAATTATGAGTTTCCAGATATGTCTTGTGTGTCTAATTTATTGAAGGGTCAAGTGAGCCCAACTACATTGGTCTATGAGGTTGGATTGATTCGATATATTGCTTGTATGTCTATGAGTTATGGTAGTATTATATCATCCTATATTATATGTTCTATAGAGGTTGGCCTGACTTTCGATGACAATATAGTCCTCACACTTCCATGTTAAGTTCGATGTGATGATTCGGCAATGTCTTGGGTACGCGACAATCGATGGTGACAACATTGATGTATTGGGAGCATATATCATGACAACATGTGACAGTCAACGAACTTGTTTGTTACATAACTCTAGCTTACATTGAATATTGTGGAATTGTGAACTAAGATCTATTGTATGCATATTGTAGTGATCTGGTTTGTCACCATTGTTACTTGTTGTGGTCGAGATTGCTCTCGAACCTCCTGCCTTTGTTCCCGGAAAATACAATATTTTCTCTCTTTTTGCTGACTTTTGAGGAGGTCGGTCGATCTATCGACATTCCGGCGGTCGACCAAAACTACATCTTTCGATCTCTCTCTTAACCCTGGGGCTTTTACTAAATTAGAATCGACTAGGTTTTTACTTAATTAGCTTAATCTTATTTAAAAAAGCATATAATAGAAAACTGATATATCAAAAAAGGATAATTAGGATAATTAGTTACAAGTTTTGGAAGATTTGGTTCAGGCATGGAACATATCAATATATCATCCGGTATGGAATAACGGAGCATTTTCCACCGTTGATGCACTTGATCCAACGGTGCAGGTTATTTCAAATTGTTTGTTCTGTTTTAAAAGGTTTAGAAGCGGTGACATTTTATTTATAATTTTCAGAAGGTGTTGCGAGGATTTGTTTGTTCTATTAATTCAAATTGTTTGTTCTAATATGGTTCATATTTTTGTTCTATTAGTTCAAATTGATTATTCTCATGGTTCTTATCTTTTTATACTTTTTTTTTTCGTTCAAAATTTTGTTTCATTAATTAAATAATACTAATGGTTCATACGTGTTTTTAAAAAATAAAAATTCTTCATAAGTTCAAATTAAGCATGAACTAAAAAATCAAATGTTGAACTAATAAATAGAACATTGTGTACTGATAGTTCTGTCTTATTTATTCAAACATATACAAGTAAAAAAGTGCATAGAAACATAACTAATAAATAGAACAAAAGACTTATTCATGAACTAACGATAGAAAATATTAGAACGGTTAGTATATAAATTTTGAACGAATTGAACTAAAATTTTGAATTGAAAAATTAGTTGTCATAATTTTCTCGTGAAAATTTAAAAAAATGTCACCGTGTTTAACTTTTTTTAAATAGATTTTTTTTAAAAAAAAACCCACACGTTCTAAAAATTGCAAAATTATAACTACACGTCTCATAAATCATTAAATGACGTAGACTAATCTAGACCACTAAATCAAGTCCATCAACGACCCAAATTACTCCGTAATTTCTTACCAATAGATCACTCTCTACTTGAACCAACTCGTTACTTAGTTTTAGTTTTTACTTTGTATTAAATTTTAAACAAGTTATCATTATTGCATACTTGTTATTATAATGTTCATATATGCATTTTAATTAATATTTATATATTCTGCTACTAATATCAATGTTTTTAAATAACACCCCCTTATATTTATAGTAAAAGATTGATGTTGTAAATTTGCCAAGATTTATTTATAATCCGTAGATTCTTATATAACTTTTTAAAAACGAGTACCACTCAACAAAAAAGAAGGAAGAAAAACTTTGTAGATCTTTGCCTTTGAAGAGATTTTCTGAGAAATTTTCTTTGGATATACATAGAAATGAAAGCGATTGAATGTAAAAATGAAGTGTGAAAGCTCTTGAAAAGATCGAGATAGGATAATTTGAGTTAGAGTGTTTTTTGAGTTATTTTTTGTTAAACTTGTTGATTTTTGAAAGGGCGAATGAATTGAAAGCGAAATAGATTTGAACGAAGAATTTGCAACAAAGAAAAGAAAATAAGGGTTTTAAACGGAAGTCCGAACCCAAAAGCACATCAACCGAAATTTACCTTAACAAAATAATACATTATTTGTTAACCTAATCCAAAACACCAAAGTGTGAGTTGCAATGCTCAATAGAAAATACCAAATTTTAAGAAGAAAGTTGGTAAGAGGTTGCAGTACAAAATATACATATATAACATGGAGTAAACAGTTTTTACACACCAATTCACCATAAACAACTTCCATTACAAAGCAAAATCAACTTACTCTCATCCATCACAAGTCTATCGAGTAACACAAGACTTCATTTCCACGACATCAGCCGGAATCCGAGACCACGAGCCACGAGCCCTCACACCCCCAAACATCCTCCTTTGTAAAACCACAGAAGCAGCCACCAACAAGCATATCACTGCTACAACAGGCACAACAAAACCTAGACTATGCCCTGTTTCCATGATCATCTCAGCGGATAACTCGCCATCAAGACTACGCATTGAGTTGTTCAGCTTCATTACCTCCACCCCATTCAGTATAGCCACGATTTCACGACGACCACTCCATTTCGAAGCTCCAATACTAATATTCACAACCCCTGAACTCAAACTATCATCAACATCAACAACGAGATCAGCATAAAATGGCGTCACAAGCAGAGGCTCCACATCCTCTGCTCCCAGATACCCATTGACATAAACATTGAAGACGAGCATACCAGATGTGATACTCGCAATGTCACAGAAATGTGCCCTAATTAGATACCTATATCCCTTCATCACAGGAAAGGACAGAGTGATTGTGGAATTGGGAACAAATGAACTCTTGGATCTAATTACTCTGGCAGAGTTGTAAATGTTATCAGGAGCAACCTCACGGCTTGACCCGCTGGATTGATACGCAATTCTACCACTGAAGTGAACTTTTTCAGCCTCATTGCTGGATTGAAGGAAACCATCGTCAGGGATCCATGTCCTCCACAGAGAATCGTTAAAAGGGGTAAGTTTTGGACCTCCTACACTGACTCTGTAGACTGTTTCTAAAGCATTCTTTGAAAACCCACTGGATTTAACAATCCCAGTAGAATTCACAAACTGGACAATGTCCAAAATCAGATCCTTGGGCGCAGAGATGACTTCGATCGCATTGATAAACCCTAATTTCGACCCCTTTGAAGGAACGAACGAGATGATAAGCTCATCACCCTCGACAGGCACGATATACTCCTTTATTAAAGTGTTTTCACTTGATTGTGCACTAAAATTTCTTAACAACAAGAACTTGCCAGCAGCGACATGAAATTGAACATCAGTTAGGTCAAATTCCTTAGAATTAAACCAGTGGAAATGAAGACGTATCAAGTGGGCTCCCTTGTCTCTGATCCTAAACACGTAGTTGGAGGGACTGTTGAAGATTCTAGCCGAATCGTAAATTGGGGATGATGGCAAATCCCTAGAGGAAGGGTTGGGGTCTCTCACCGAAACGCTCCGAGTCACCGAGAGAGAAACTGGGTCAGGTCCGGATCCGAACCCGGAAGATTCATCACCCCTATACCTACGGTTATCGGGATCGACGGTGACCGGAGAGGAGGAGCCGCAGTTGATGAGGTAGTGGTCGACGGGAGAGAAGGAGGAGCGAGACAAAGCTTCTGGAAGATGAAGAGAGAGGAGGAACGCAGCGAGGATTAGGCCATTGTTGATTTTCGCGAGGAGGAGACGAAGGTTTGGAGGATCCTCCATCGGCATTATAGATTAAAATAGAAGGTGGAACAGATTAAAGAAAAGAGAACAAAAAAGAAAGGGAAAGAACAAGAACAAGGAGGGGAAGGGGTTATCAGAAAACACAGGACGTGTTTCCATAGAAAGTCTGGCTTGAGAATTAAAACGCGTTTGCCAGCTAGCTTTTCTTTTTCTTTTTCTTTTTCGGTACTCTACTAATAAGCAATTAGTTGACCATCTACAATGTATTATAGTGCTCATGACGATGATAAACTCGCGCCGTATGAACATAACTTTATTGTAGACGATGATGCATTACATCAGCAGAAGTTGAAGACCTCGTAAAAGGATGTTTTAGGACGATCAGTTTTTAAAAAGACTCTCCTAATCTTCCTACATTTCGTATCAATAAAAAGTGACCGTCTATTCATATTCCTAAGGACATCAACTTGATGGTGCAAACTTCTAGTGTCATGCCTGGAATGTTCAATATAGTAACAAATGTAAGAAGATTAGAAATATGAATATAAATAAGGTCACTACATTAATCATTTGTTCATATTCCTTAGGAATAGGAATACAAATAGGGGATCATTTCAGTATAACAACAAATGCAAAAAAGGTTCGTAAAAGTGATCATCTAATCATATTCCTAGGGTAGTGTCACTGCCCCACGAACCTTCCTTGCATTCTTCTATAGTGGTGTAAACTTCTAGTATCATGCCAGAATCAGGTCCGGCCCAATAACCAGTGCGGCATATTCTAGTGAACAGACCCATATTTTTTGGGGCCTTAATATAGTTAAGTAAAAACTAAATATGTACACCTTGTAGTGTTGGCCTAGTTGGTAGATAACACTTATTTAACTTGTTTAAACCTAGGGTGGTCATGAATTTGAATCCTCTTATCACAATTTTAGTTATCCTCAATATTTTTTTCTTGTTCACTTAATTTTGTTTTTATTTACTTTTTAGTGTTTAATTATTTTAATTATATTAAAATTATTTACTTTTTAGTGTTTAATTATTTCAATTTATTAAAATCATTTTTGACATTAGTTATATTCAGTATTTAATTTTTTTTCCTTCTTCTTTTAATTTCATTTTTATTTAATTTTTAGTGTTTAATTATTTCAATTTTATTAAAATCATTTTTTCACATTTTTCGTTAAGTTCAGTATTTTAATGTTTTCTTGTTCTTCTAATTTCGTCTTTATTTAATTTTTAGTTCTTAATTATTTCAATTTTATCAAAATGATTTTTTCAAGCATATAAAATATAGTTTATAAAATAATACTAATTAAAAAAAATCTTGTATTTTTTTTCTTTTAATTTTTTTATGTGCTTGTATTACCTCTAGTGTTTAATTATTTCATATTATTTCAATTTTATTAAAATCATTTTTTATCATATAAAATATAGTTTATAAAATACTATTAATTAAAATAAACCTTGTAATTTAATTTAAACTTTCGTACGGAATTTAATATTTTTTGGCACGGGGCCTCCGAAATTATTGAGACAGCACCTGTCAAACCTACCTAGGGTAGTGTCGTTGCCCCAAGAACATTATGTTGAAACAACAATGAAGACGGTGCAAAGTTCTAAAAATCAATCTACATTTATTGAAACGACACTGTGCATGCATGCTTCCACGAATCAAGGGAATACCCTCTCGTATAGAGATAAGGTTTATCCATCTAGGGCATCTACCAACCCTCCTTCCACTATTGCGGGGTATGATGTCTCCTCTTTTTTTGGGAACCGATTAGAACTTTATGATACAAATGATAATATTGACCCAAACAAAACGTGGATCCTCTATGCCTTACCATTACATTAACTGTGACGGAGAAAAGAGAGTTGCGCCTTCCCTGGATCCGTACTCTAAATGTCAATCTATTTGACAAAGGGTCTACTTACATGGTTTTGAAGAGAAGATTGGAATAGAATTGATCCCTCAAGGGTTCAATGTCAAAAGTCGATATTAGTAATGATCACTATGTGCTCTGATACATGAATGATGATGACTATAACTTTGTGCTCACACAAGGTCCTTGGCTAGTTGGAGATAATTACTTGATGGTTAGAAGATGGACTCTAGATTTTTCGCCTTTTACTACCGGATGGCCTCAGATTCTTACGGTTTGGGTGCGTATTCTAGGTCATAACCTAGAATATTTTCATGGTGATTTCTCAAACGCATCGGAGAAAAAGATTGAAAAGGTCGTTACTATTGGTAGAACAACGTAGGCAGATGATAGAGGACGTTTTGTCCGACTAGGCATTGAGATTTATCTCTCGAAGCAACTACTCTCAAAATCCCGTTTTCACTGTAGGATTTGACGTATTCAATACGAGGGGCTACGTACAGATGTTATGATGTGCGTGTGGAAGGGTTGGCCATCCGAGCGATAAATACCTGGCTACTTCTGGATCATCGGAACCTCATACAATGCATGACATTGGGGGTTGTTTTTCAGGCTAACTCGTTGGAGGAAATGGTGTCTAAGGAGGACTATAGGGAGTGGATTAAGGTAAAAAATCCTCCTCCTCGGTGTCGCCAAACCTCTAATGAGATGGAGGATATGATTCTCACAAAGTATTCTATTTGTAGTGATATTTGGAGTATACAATCGCAAAAACATTTTTCTATGGGCATTACTTTACATTTTTTTTGATAACGATATGTTTTTGTATAAATATGTTATTGCATTTCGCCATTTCAACCAAAGACACAATGCACCAAACATTACAAACTTGATAAAAAGGGTTTTGCAAAAATTTAATTTACAAGGTCGAGGATGCGGGACAATATTTGCAAACTCATTTTACTCATCAAAATGTGCATGTCATATTTTAAACTTATGTGTTCAAGATGAACTTAATATTTTAGCGGTTATGTTAAACCCCATTGCCGACGTTATTGATCATATTTGACACTACCCCGAATTGAGAAAAAATGAAGAACATTATATTTGATTAAAAATGTTCATCCAATTTCATTTTTAAAAAAATGTTGGAACTCGTTGGAACTCTACTTACAAATTACTTGGTCAAGTCGTTCGTTACACATATCTTTTACAAGAGTTCTTCGCACAAAACATTCCTTGGTCAATTCTTGATGATGAAGATGTTTGGAAAACTTGTGTTGATATTTGTAATGTTTTAAAGATTTTTAGTGATGCAACTAATGTCATGAGTTACGTTTACACCTCAACTTTTTGTAGATTTTTAGAGATAGCAGTAAACGTTTTCGATGCTTTCAAAACGATACAACTTTTCCAACCCTTATAAATGCTATCAATGACATGAAATCGTAAAATATTATTACGAAATTCCCATTGATTATCTTGTAACCGCCGTTTTTTTTATCCTAGACTTAAACTTGACGGTGTTTCCGATTTGTTGGTTGTTTATTATGAATGTTTGGGTAAAGATGCCGTAGTTTCTGACATTATGCAAGATGATCGTATTGAACTTGAAAAACTGATTTCTTCATTTGAAACAAGTGTTAGCTCTTCTTCTACCGCACCTATTCCTACACCCTCTTCTTCTTCATCTTCTTTTCTTTCAAAAGCACAACAAATTTCAGCCAAAAGGACAAAAACACCACGACATTCATCCTCAAATGCGAAATTTCAAGATTATCTAACAACATGTTTTAGTTTAGATAGTGATTCTTTCGATATTTTGGACCGGTGGAAGAAACTAGCCCCGAAATATCCAACATTAGTGAAAATTGTACAACAACTTATGGTTGTGCCCGCATCAACGGTTTCCGTGGTGCAAGCATTTAGCCAATGAGGGAACATGCTCAATTACAAAAGAACCCAATTGAAGCCAAAAGGTTGAGGCGCAAGTTTCTATTCAAGATTGGATAAGGGCGGAAAAGCGGAAACAACGGAATGCCCCGGTGTATGACCCAAAATCGGATTCCAACACCGATGACGTCGACACTATTTCCGAGTCCATTGTTGAAAGCTAAGCGGGGGTAACGAAACCAACTCAAAAGTCCAAAAAAGGTGAGTTAAGGTAAGAGAACTACCCGAGCTTTGATTTCTCTTAACCCTGAGAGGATACGTAGGCAACCGGGTAACTAGTTCAAGCCCTATCTTTTTTTCTTTTTTTATATATTTATTTCATGGTTATTTTCTTCTTCTTCTTCTTCTTTTTTTTTTTTAACAAACCGGTGCTAAACTGGCAGGTTTCTGTTTAGCAAACCGTAAATCTAAACCGCCGGCTTGGATACCCACGGTTTAGGTTTAGGCCAAACTCAAACCTAAATTGGCGGTTTGTACACCTAGACCGCCGGTTTAGGTTTACAACCCAAGTCTAGCTTTGCATAATCAAGCTAGGTTTTGCATTCAGATTGACTTGATCATAGTTGTTCTTCCTTCTTGAGAAAGTGTGGATGATTTCCATTCAGTAAGTTGTTGTCTGAATTTTGTAATAACATCTTCAAATATAGATTTGTTAACCCGACCATTGATAATTAGTCATCCAAGATATTTCTTTAAGCAAGTACTCGAGGATATACACAAGGCTAGTTGTAGCATTCTTTTCATTAGGTTTTCAATATTTTTAACTGTTTGAAACGCTGACTTATGATAGTTCACTTTTTGCCCTTGAGATTTGGCAATATTTTGATAGAATTTGGAGCACTCTAGTACATGATGGTAGCGAGGCTTTAGCAAAGATTATTATGTCATCAACAAAGGCAAGAAATGGAATGATCGTTCCTTGTGAAGGGGAATCCAATAATTTTCCCGTTTTTATTATTGCCTTTTGGATGTTTCTTGCTAGGACTTCAACTCCTATATTGAATAGCAACGGTGAAAGAGGATCCCCTTGTCGAAGTCCGTTTTGGGTGAAAAATGTACGTTGGCTTATCATTTATAAAAATAGAGTACGAGACGGGGGATATGCATTCCTCAATCCAACCTCTAAATTTACTTAAGAAACCGAATTTCCTTAAGACCGCCATAATGAAGGGCCACTTTATGGCCACCATAATGAAGGGCTACTTTATTCTATCGTAAGCCTTTTAATTTCCATGTCAAGTTTAATTGCTAATTAGCCATCTTTTTCTTTCTTGGATTTGAAGCCATGGAAAACTTCATGAGATATTAGAATGTTATCATGGATTGATCTACCTTTGGTGAATGTACCTTGTAATGGGCGTATAAGCTTTGGGAGGACTTTTCTTAGTGTATTTGTCAATATTTTTGCAATGATTTTGTATAGTGTTGAACATAGACTATGGGTTTGTAGTTGGAATTCGAAGATGGGTTATCCATTTTTGGGATCAAAGTGATGAATGTGTGGTTTATTTGTTTTAACATTCTGCATGTTCTATAGAAGCTCTTGACAACTCGTATTACCGAAGGACCTATAATATGCCAATACTTTTGGTAGAAGCCAACCGGCAACCCATCTGGGCCCGGTGACTTGTCACTGCCAATTTCATAGATTGTCTTTCTATTGTCCTAGTTTGTAAAGGGTCTAATCATTTCTAAGTTTTCTAATTATGAGATCTCAATTTGTATGACCTCAAGTTGGACGTGGAGCTCAGTTTTATTCATGGTAGTAGCTTTATAATCCGCAAGTAATTCTTCACATATATCTTTTCTTTGGCTAGCGTTGTTCCATTACTTTTTGTGATAGAAATATATTCTTATGATTTCTTATGCCCGTTGCTCTTCTGTGATGGTACTTGGTGTTCTTATTCCCAAGAATAAGAGATTTTGATTTGGCCTTTTGTATCCAATATCTTAATTGATATTCAATTAGACATTCTTTTTTTTAGTTTAGCCTCTATAATTTTACATTTTTATGGTGATTAAAGTTTTTATACATACTTAGTTAGAGCTTTTCAATTTCGAAATCCAACTCACGGACTTGTTTATTTATATTTTCAAATTTAGTTTTGCTCTAGAGCTTCAATTTATTTTTTTAGCAAACTTACCTTCCTTACAAAATTATACATATGGTACCTTGGTATTGGGTTCGCCATGTCTGTTTAATGATATTCTCGTAGTCCTTTTTTTGTGTCCATATTAACTCAAACAAGAAAGGCTTGTTTTCAGTCCGTTGCATTGAGTAGTCTAGGTCAATAAATATGCAACAATGGTCCGAAGCAGTGAATGTATGGTTCCAGATGAAGATATTTGGGTATGATTGGATGATATCTGGATGAGTCATGGTTCGATCTAGTTTCTTAAACATGTTCTCATCCTCTCTATATTTCCGCCATGTAAATTCGTTACCTTTGGTCAATAGATCGACTACACTGTATTTTTACATGAAAAAATTTAATCTCTTGAATTTGCTATTAGTGTTGGTACACTACATTTTTAATCAATTGCGCTGAATATTTCACTAAATCTCCCGTTGGAAGGGTAGGAGAGTTGTTACTGTTAATATGATTAACTGCTACAAAATTATACATATGCAATACCGTAACAAATATCTTTTATATGCTACTTATCTAGAATAGAAGACTACTCCTCTAATTTGAAAATTAATTTGTTTTTGTGATTATAAATCTTAAAATTATAAATTACAAAGGGGGCTTGAAGCTATGAAATGGACAATGGGAGATCCATGTATTTCCCCACCCGTTGACACCCCATAGCCTTCTCCCTCTTATAGTGTCTTCGTCCCCACGAAAGCTCTTCCGTATAAGAGAAGACCTGCTCCGGCTATTTGCCGACCACGATAACGAGCAGTCGCCACCTTTTGTGTCGCAGCTCGTCCTCTTTGCCGATCCTTCGCCGTCGGTTGACTGAGCTTCGGCCTCCATTAAGCGACAAGCCCGGTAAATGTAATGTTTTGTATTGTTTTTATGGATTTGCCAAAATTTGGCCCTGATTTAGAAGCAATAGTGAATTTTTCCCAAAATGTTCAGGATTCGCAATTGGTTTGTTTCTTCCAAATCCAGTGTTGGCCTTTCCTTAGTATAGTCGAGGCTTTTGACTACAGATTAACCTATTTTGTGTCTTTTATAGTTCATTCCATTTGATAGAAGATGCATTTGATTGGTAGAAGTGAATATGATTCTGCCGAAGGAGTTACGAGTAGTAAATCTGTTTGAATTCACTTTTTCATCATTTTCTGCTGGTTTCAATTGTCCGTTCCTCGTTACTTGGTTTGCTGATGTCAGAAATGGTCAATTTCCGTTTGCTTATTGCTGAGAGTTTGTTAGCTTAAGCTTGGATTTTGATTTCCTTTTGATTTGGTTGTGATCATGTAGATGGCTGGGATTAGGTTTTCACTGTTGAAACACTTGCCTAATCCCGTTCATACATCTTGGAGAAGTCTGGCATTTCGTGGTTGTGGTCCTGGAAGAGATCGTCTGAGCGTTGGTGACCATTATGCTCTCACTAGACCTCTATGTAGTCTTGGAAATCGGGCTTATCATGGAGATGCTCGAGTGAATGTGTGCAGCCATAAGACTCTAGCTGAACCTATTTTGGTGAAATCCAACTTGTCTGGTTTTCCTCACAGATTGTTGAATTCATGCGTTAGAAGTAACTTCCCCTTGGGATCAGTGGCACTCCCGTTCGCATACCATTCATTTGGGTCTATTGCTGGTAATGGTTCTAAGAGCTTGGATGTTCCAGAGGCTTCTGGAGCCAGTGAAGGTGGGGATGGTAATCTAGATGGTGTTCTTGGTGGTGATTGGGAGGTGAAAATTAAAAATGGTGTTCTTTCTGTGGTTGATGCTGTCACTGTAACGGGTGAAAAGGCAAAGCAATCCTGGGATGAGTTGATTCCTTATGTCCAGCAGGTTCTCGATTCAAACCCTTACCTTAGAGATGCTGTTGTACCAGTTGCTGGCACACTGACTGCCACAACCGTGGCTTGGCTGGTGATGCCTAGGCTTTTCAAGAGGTTTCACAATTATTCACAGCAAAGAACAGCTAAGCTATTATCCCGGAGCATATTTGGTGGTGAAGTTCCATATGAGAAGAGTTTCTGGGGCGCTTTGGAGGATCCAGTGCGCTATCTATTTACGTTTATGGCATTTACGCAAATGTTAGTTCTTACCTTCCATTTCCTGATTCTTGTGCCAGTTATTGTTTGTTATAATGTTAAAATTGAATTATATGACGTAAATTGCTTTAATTTGCAGCGGTATGATGCTAGCACCAGATGAAATCGCATCACAATACATTTCACAGACCTGGAGAGGTGCTACTATTGTGTCATTGATCTGGTTTTTGTATCGTTGGAAAACAAACGTGTTCACTCGAGCCTTGATTGCTCCGAGTATGCAGGGATATGATCGTGAAAGTTTAATTACTTTGGACAAAGTATCATCTGTTGGTCTATTGTTCGTTGGACTGATGGCTTCAGCTGAGGCATGTGGAGTGGCTTTCCAATCCATTCTTACTGTTGGAGGAATTGGGGGTGAGCTCTGAATATGCAAGTAAAGTTTGAATGTTTCTGTTAGTTATTTTCTGGGTTTTCCATATTTTATGTATGATGCATGTTACTTGTGTTCTAGGTGAGATTTGAATGTTGTGCTGCGTTTCTGTACTTGTTTGTGAAATATCCCTGTTGTTTTCTGGTCTATGTCAACAAATTGATAATGTACAAATATAGGGAACTCCACTACTCTAGTGCTTCACTTCCTTGGAGGTAGAAGAACACGTGTCTACTTGAGCATTTAGTTTTTAAATGTGATATTCTTTAGGCATTCTTTTGTATGGCTTTTTTCTCAGATAGGTGTAAGTATTTAGGGTGGCCCATGAGCTGGGAGCCAACCTAGAGTACTTCTAGGGATGGGTGTTTTGAGTTCTTCATTCGACCAAGTACATTTGACTGGGGACAAGTTGTGTTCAGTTTTGGTTTGTGATGAGATATAACTTTTCTCACATGTTATAATTTATGTCTATCTTCTTTTTATGTTGTGTACAGGAGTGGCAACTGCTTTTGCCGCAAAAGATATTTTAGGGAATGTGCTTAGTGGGTTATCTATGCAGTTCTCCAGGCCCTTTTCTATTGGAGATACAATCAAAGTATGTAGTATGTTTTCATGCATGTCATTCAGGCATATGATGTTGAAATTGCTATACTTTTGGACTGCCATCATCATGTCACGGTGAAGCAAACAATGTTCCCTTGCAATTTTTATGTTCAAGTTTGCTCATAGTATGATCTACATTAGGATATTTGTTCTCTTATTCCTTATTTTTTGTGAGAATCTAGTGGTATGGCATGTATCATATAGTAAAGATTTTTGTTCTAGTGTTGTACTGTTTTCTTTCTGCTAGGTGCACAAATGCTGCTAGGTAACATGACCATTATGGATATTTCTCGAGTCAGTAGATTTACTTAAGTTCTGGATTATGTAAGTCTTGTGGTTGTTTATTGGAAGGGTCTGTTCCTGAGCTCTGATTCTGTAAAAAATGTCAACCTTTGGGGTTATAACTTCTGTAGAATTAAAATATATTCTTGACGTCTTGTTAGCATAGAACACAGATAGTGTTCTAGCCCTATAATTAATTTTCTTCTTTCTAACATGTTGAACCCTATCTGTTACTAAGCTGTAATCTCTTCATTTTGATGATGGCTCAGAGGCATTGCCACCGTGTCTTGCAGCTTTATTTCTGATGCTTATTTTCTCTTTTACCTTATGGTTTGAATTGGTAAAATAACTTGCAGGCTGGACCAGTCGAGGGCCAAGTTGTGGAGATGGCTCTAACTACAACTTCCCTATTGAATGCTGAAAGGTTCCCTGTCATAGTCCCAAACTCCTTGTTTTCGAGTCAGGTTTGCTTTTCTTTTTACTGCCTTCATATAAACCATTGACTTATATGATGTTACACCTCAAAACGGTGGTGTTAGATGCCATTCTATTGATACTCAGGACTTGTCCATTGGTCATGAGGGCGTATCTTCCTTGTATGCCTTGTAGTGGCATATTCCTTGATTCTTTATCATATTGGTTTCCTTTAATTCAAGGACCTGCCGGCCTGCAACTTGCTTTGACAAGTGTGGGCTGTGGGATCCCCTTATAAGAGACACATCGCATTACATTTTGCAAGTTATCTTGCTTGATGAACACAATCATTTTTTATTTGTAGGTTATTGTGAACAAGTCACGTGCCAAATGGCGTGCTACTGTCAGCAAGATTCCTTTGCAACTTGATGATGTGGGAAAAATTCCTCAAATTTCTGATGATATAAAGTCCATGCTTAGGTCAAATCCGAAAGTTTTCCTTGGAAAGGAGGCTCCTTACTGTTTTCTTTCTCGAATTGAAAGTTCTTTTGCAGAACTCACCGTTGGATGCAATCTAAAACAAATGGTACTCTCTTCCTCAATTTCATTATGTTGATTTTTTGCTCTCTGATTTTTCCTTTATAATAAATATAGACATCCATTTCGAGAAACAGAACCTGTTTATCAAAGCCTCTCCTTAACATATCTGGATGACCAAATATGTGGTCATATTAAATATTAGTTTCTTTGATCTTGCTAGGACAATTGTACTGCTTATCCAATGTTGAAACATGTGATGTGCAACTGAAAATGTAATGCCACCACAGATTATTGTAATAGCTATATCATGATTCTTAACATTCTGCATCTTTATGATATATGATTTTATGTTGAAATGAAAATGGCTGAGATTTCTAGGATATGAGTTTGGAGTAACCTAGTTGGACATTTATCTACTTTCAAGGCATTGTACATGAAGTGGTAGCTGTTAGATGCACTTACTGAATTATTTTATGCACACAATTTGTCTTTTGCCTGTGCATATATTTTACTAGTGGTCTTGCTTTGGTGATTTCTAATTTCAGAGCAAAGACGAGCTGTATTCTATGCAACAAGATATTCTTCTGCAGTCCGTCCAAATCATCAAGCAACACGGTGCTGCACTTGGTTCCACGTGGCAGGATACAAATAGCCCGTGATTTCCCGGTTGTAAACAGAGCGCTTTGATTCATGAGAGATAGGTTTCATATCGGAGTTGGTAATTTTTGTATAGTTTCTCACATGAATAATAGGAAAAGTATTGTGTTGAGCTCTGTTCCTTGACATTGGATCATTGTCTACCTCCGTTTGACTTTGTTAGATTTTGAGATTTTGTGCTCATGAATACCGTAAAATCATATCAGATGGTCATTTGGTTGGGTTGGGAGGTGAGATTGTTGGTTATTCTAGTTCTTTAGGATATGTAATTTATATGCTCTTTGAATTGAAACGATGATCCACGACGAGCAGAGTATTTTAAAGTTACATTGTCAAGTGTCAAACAAGGTTAACATAATAAATCCGAACCTTTGTGATGTTGCCATAGTCGGAACTATTCTAATTTCTAAGGCTCTGGATTGAACTTGACAGACTCCTTCCAGATGAGCTCCTTGATGTGTTCCTCAGTGAAAGACGGCTGCTCGAAGTCGACGCTGAAGGGCTGGGGGCAAACCGGTTCCTTGTTTATGTCATGCAGAGGGGCCAAGTATGGATGAGACAACGCCTCCGTCGCTGCATTTAATACAAATGTCAGTGAGTTGTTGATGACATAAACACAGGCTATGTTACTAGGGATTGTTACCTGTTATTCGCCTGTTTGGATCGAAAACTAGCATTCTCTCCATCAAATCAACAGCCAAGGGGGAGGCCTTTGGAAATCTGAGCGAGAATTGTTGCTTTGGAAACTGCGGAAATTGCCTCATGTACCTCCGAGCATTGTTGCTCCGTAGGAACCCTAAACTGGAGTCCTCCGGTGAACCTATGAGCTTTTGAAACCAAGGCACAATCCATATCAGCACATGAGAGTATATATATATATATATATATATATATATATATATATATATATATATATATATATATATATATATATATATATATATATATATATATATATATATATATATATATATATATATATATATATATATATATATATTGGTTCGGGTGAGGAGACTCCTTGCGGAGAGGAAGGAGAGGAGGTGAGAAAATTTGTTCTTTTGTACTAACGAGTTCAGTTTTGTTGATAGTTTAATAATGCAACATTGAAATTTTAACCTAAATAAATGAATGCATTTTTTCTCCGTATAAAATTCTCTCACTTCTCTCTATAAGGAGCATGTTCGTCGGAACCAAAACATATATATATATATAATGGTGTGATGAGAAGAGGTTTACCTCAGTAATGAGTTTAAGCTGATGCACATAATCTCTGCCAGGAAAAAGGGGTTCTCTGGTAAGTATCTCCCCGAAAATGCAGCCGACAGACCAGATATCAATGGCAGCTGTGTACTCTGAACAATTCAGCAGCAACTCTGGAGCTCGATACCAGCGAGTGACAACATACTCGGTCATGAAATCCGTTTCAGAGGTAGTCCTTGCAAGACCCCAGTCTCCTATCTTAAGGTCACAGTTTCCGTTAAGCAGCAAGTTGCTCGGTTTCAGATCTCGGTGCAGCACATTAGCAGAATGTACGTATTTCAAGCCTCTTAACAACTGATAAAGAAAAAACTGCAACAACACAAACATGAGTCACTTGAGGAATTTACAGTTCCAGTGAGAGCGAAAAGTTTAGATTTGATACCCGAGAATGATCGTCGGTGAGTGTTTGGTTGGAGCGGATTATCTGATGGAGATCAGTGTCCATCAATTCGTAAACAATGTAAACGTCGTTGAAATTCTCCTTTTGCGGGGGGCGTATGATATCTTTAAGGGCGATGACCTACAGAGAAAGGATTAATTACATAAGATGACATTGATGAAGATATTAGAGAAAAAAGAGGGAAAGTACATTTTGGTGATCGAGGTGACGCATGAGTTTAATTTCGCGCAAAGTCCTCTTGGCGTCGATTAGATTGTCGAAGGCATTGCCGACCATCTTGATAGCAACTTGCTCCCTTGTCTCGGAATTCACAGCAGCACTGATCGAGCCAGATGATAAAAGTTATATCGTTTTAAAATACAGTCCAAGAGAGGAAGAGAGAGTGAGCAGAGGTACCAGACGATTCCAGAAGCGCCGCGAGCGACGGGGCGAATAGGAGGAACGTATTTTCGGGAGACCTCGAAGATATTACCGTATATGTTGTACTGAACGTATCGACCGCCATGAGTGAGGACGCCTTTGATGTTGGTGGTGGAGCTGCTGCTGCTGCTGCCGCTGTGGTCTCCTTCAGCTCCTCCAGAGGTTGTGTCCGGCGTCATCGATCTCAGCTGCCTCGGGATCCGGGGATGAGAGAGAAGAAGAAGAATACAAGTACGTGTCCCTGCTTGTGTTTGTTGAGGGGATTACTAACTGTTTTCTTTTGTGTGCACGGGAGAGGCTAAGATCGTTACTTTTGTGTGTGATTCAAATTATGTTTTCCTCCCGGGAGACTACCCGTGAGCTTTACTTACTTTTACTCTTTCAGCCACTCCTTTTCTTTCTTTTTTATTTTTTTTATTTTAATTTACCAAGGAATGATATTTTTTTAATTTACTCGTGAGCTTTACACACGGGCTCAAGTTTCACGATCAATGTGTACTGTTCAGTACCTCTAAACCGCACAACGGATTTAACTACATTCTTCAATCTTTCGAAAAAAAGTTCGTATTAAACCTGTCTTCCTAAAAGTCTACTTAGTGCACAATATTGTTGCTTCTCTAGACCAATGTTGATGATGATGATGCCTCTCACAGTGTCAAATACCTCGTAAAGATGAATTTTCTTCGCCGCCCGGTTCATATAATATTTGGACTTTGATGACTTTCTCATTTGCCGGCCTCTCGGATTATTAGGTTTGTCTTGTACCTAAACCTCTAACTCTTTTCCCTCACAAGAAAAAGAAAGAAAAAAAAAAGAAATGAACACAAATTTCCATCTTTAATAACCATGTTGTTTATAATCTTTTACGAAGTAAAAATTCAGCTTGCCAAAGCAAAATAGTATTATATCTAAAGTGTTGTTTATACTCGCCAAAAGATTATTTCCAAGGAAAGTAACATACTTTTTTTTTGTTAGGACTACATGATTTTACACACACAAAAAAAAAGAAAATACTAATGAGACGACAAAATGGTTGGCTAGTACAATTTGTTCCAAACGGGATGGCAAAATATATTATCTTTTGAAGAATTCTCATGTTCAATTGTACTTGGTCAAGAGAAGCATGATTGTGTTAGAGCGGTGTTTGGAGGACATACGAGGATGTGAGGGTCATGATAGGTGAACGAAAACCTGACAGTTCATGATCGAGTCTATTACCGAGGTTTTCTCCAAGAAATTCCGGTGCACTTCTCCAGTCGACACAAGTTTACCGCTTTCCTTCACTCTCCCTTCATTCCTTTGGATACACCAGTCGTCTATAGTCTATCGATTTCCATTATAACAGAATAAAAGAAGAAAAAGCGAGATGTTCATAAGCTTATTCATAAAAAAGATGAATGTGGTAGGTTATTCGTAGCAGAATTTTGGTCAAATATCTTGGACGCTAGTTGGACCTTAAGTTCTACACAAAATCGGCAAAGAATACGACATTGGCTTTAAAAAAGTCCCTAAAAAGGCGCTAAGTATCTATTCCCTGTGCAAAAGTATCTGCTTAAGCAAAACAAACATGAGCTGATACAGCCACTTGCACTCATCCCTGCATCATATGCAGCAGCTTCTACCCTCTCAACTCTAGGCTTTGATATCCATATCAACTCAAGGTCTTGGTTGCCGATTTTCTCCTGCGTTGTCCAAAGAACACCACTAATGGGACGTGGGCAGGTTCAATGTTCACTACTTAGCCCCAGCGATCATATGATGCTAATCGTCTTCCATAAAACCGAGTCTTCTATGTTAGCATTTCAATGGCGCTGGGCAGGACACGTACTTTCCTTGGAAGGAACCCTAAGTGTTCTCCATCAGACTGAATATAGATCTTTCCGGTACCGTTGATCTCCTCTACTTCAATAGAATGTGCACTGTAATTTATACAAAAAAGAGTATACCAAGTAAGAATGTGTGCATCTTAGTTTGAGATACTTAGGGCCTGTTTGGTATCCATATCTAGATATCAGATATGGGTATCGACATAAAAAAATTCATATCTATGTATAAGTACATGGATATCCGGATACACTCCAAATACACATTTTCCATTTTATTGATATACTCCAAAAAGAGATATCACATATCTTAGATTTGTCCTTCTCTGTCATTCTTTCTATCCAGAACTGTTTCTTTGGAGAAAAATCACGAATATCAATCTCATACCCATATCTTGATACCGATATCCATAGCAATATCTGATATACTGATATCCAGATGAATACCAAACATGCCCTTAGTGGCTAAAATAGCATTTTTACCTCCTTGATGTAACGTTCTTGACAGTGAGATGAGTCCCATTATACAGCCTGTGAAGTTTAAGTATGAAGTCATACCATTTGAAATCTTCAAGGATCACAACCTGCATATATTTTTACACATACAATTATCGGTTAGGACAAAGTAGATTGCTTTTTATTTTCCCTTTAGTTAAGCAAGGGAAGCCGTCATGCACCAAACTCAAACAGTTCATAATGAATGGAAGGGAAATGAGATTTGCGTCCACCTCAAAACTGCCACTTGAAGGGTCGGCGTTTGGGGTGATCTTCATGCCACCTCCGAAGTATTTTCCATTCCCAATGCAAAGGGCGGTAACTTGGGAGTATACTTCCCACTCGCCATCATCAACCTACATTGTCAGCATTTGGATGCACAACAATAAATTGACCATAAAGCACCATAATATGCCCATAAAGAAGCCAGCACTGCCCACATTTTACTTCTACCCACAGTTCATTGAGAAATTGGAGACAGCAGAGACTTAATGAATCAGAAGTTTCAGTAAATTATGTAGGTGACTCCAAAAGCTCAATCATTTTCAAGCTATGCAAACATACCAAAATTTACCTCACTTTCCTCTTGATCAATTGTGCCAGACTTTTGGGTCTTAGTTATCCCAACATCTGATCTGATAGTCTTACTAAGATGATTTCTTGTTGATCAGTTGGACCATTTTTCCTAAATAGTTTACAAATGGTGCGAATACTCTTGATACACACACACAAAAAAAGAGCGTATTTCTGCTAACTTGATTTTCTTTTTGGGGGCTTGTAAAAAGGTAACATCAATTGCAATCAACTCACCTTGATACGTAGATCTTGGTTCTGGTGACCCATGAAAGCTTGCAAGGAACCTATAATGTAACACAAATTCCCAAATCTCTTATATCTAGATGAGTAATAACCAGCCTTGGCACTCCTGCAAATCTCATCACCATCCAAGGAGATAGTAAGTTTAGTTGCTCAGAGAAATTAGGCTGTACAATAGAAGATTGTAGACATATGCTAAACTCACAAGTGAATATCAGCAACATTTATAAAGTAATGTGGTTCTCCACTTAGTCCAGTAATAACTCCAACATCAATCCATGACTTCAGTCCTGGAAAGCATTATGAGCTTCAGTAATGAGCCCCGACGCACCTCATATGGACATACATGATTGCAAGTGAAGAAAAGCAACACGACTCACAAGGAATGAGTATAGCAATGGGTGACGTCACCTTTAGCTATGCGATCAATCGCTTCGTGAGGGTTGTTCTTCCTGAGAGAACAAAGGTAAACATATGCTTAATCTTGATAACATGGGTCATAATGAATCTTTGGAATTCAGTCAGGCAGCAAGAACTAACCAGCCAAAAGTCCTCGCAAAATCAGAACCGGTACCTAGAGGGATTAGCTGTAAGCGAATGTGGATGAGACTGATGATTAGTCATTAACCAGAGACGTTTAAAATTGAACACGGTAGAAAGTACCACAAAGAAACCGATACAACTATCATAATAGGCTATCGTTTCACAGGGTAAAATCTCTTACACCAAGAGCGGTAGTCCGAATGGCATCATCATCTTGACTAGAAAGGGGTTTTCCATCCCAAAAGAAACCATTTACAACCTGTAAGTTACAATATGAAATGAATAACCTAGACTTGCAAACTCAAAAGTAACATATTCCCAAAAGCCAGATACGTTTGTAGGCACTTAATCTGCACAAACTAAAACAAAACCAACTATTTAACACTTTGAATTTGATCATCAACCCACTGATATTTTGGAACAAAGCTCTGAACTTTAACACTAACAAACAGCATTTCATGATACTATGCTAAAGTGGAGGCACGAATTTGTTCATCTAATAAGATATAAACACAGTGACAAATCATTACCATTATCGCACAAATGTACACAAAACAAAACACAGATTGTCATACCTGATGAAGGGTACCATCACCTCCTACTGCAATCACAGCATCAGCACCATCTTTAATCGCCTATGCACCATTGAATCAGCCTTACTAAAATCTAATGAATAAAATGTATGGAAAGGGTACTTGAAAGCAGACAGTAAATTACAAATACCTCTCTCGTAACATCAATTCCATGAGAAGGATCTGACGTCAATATCTCGCATATCTATCCATAATGCCAAATAAAAAAAAATAAAATGACAATGCCTGCCCATCAACTACCAATAAGCAAGAAAAAAACAAACAACATTGAAAACAAGATCACAAACTATGCTTAAGGTAAATAACCATCATTGGTACCAACATTTACTAGCTTGGATTAAAAAAAAGAATGAATTGGCAAGGGGACTCCTAAGGCAAATAATCAATTGGCAACCGGATTGTTGAGACTCAACTACAAACACTTGTCGTTGCAATTTGTTCATTTCCAATAACAACGGAGCTCATAAGATGAACAAATAGTGAAAGAAGATAAGAAGTAATCCATCAAGAAAGGGTGAAAATATTGACACAATAAAAGAACCAATGGGATCAAAATTAAAAGCTCACGTCCAACAGAGAGAGAGAGAGTGTCACATTATATTGATGATCAAGGCGAGAGGTGAGATAAGGCCAGAGCTTCTTCCATTCCTTGCCAGTCCTACCATTAGCCCCTGCCCTCAAAATTACACAAACGAATGACAAGTAAGAAAGGAGAGAACTCAAGATCTCAAATCGAGAGATATAGAGATAGAGAGAGAGAACCGTGAGGGTTGACGACGAATACAAGGTCTGGGCGGCGGCGGATGGATGACGGTGAGGGATGATGAGGAGCCACGTGAGAAAGCTGGTGGGCTTTGAAAGCGAACAAGGGTTTCTTCGCAGTCATTGTGAAGGAGGGTGCTGCGGCCATGGATACCACCACCATTTGATTAATTTGGTAAGAATGAAGCAAAAACCTTAAAATCAGGGGTCGAATTTGGTAAAGGAGATGGAGGAGAGGACCATCCCCTCGTCTGATGTCTTATGATGATATTTATTGATATTCTTCTTTCCAAAATTGAAAGCCTGACATTTTGCTGCATCGGAGACCCATCGCCCATGTGACGATGATGCTATTTTACGGTCAATTTGGCGGCCCGATAGAAATTTCAAAGAGAATTGATATTATTGTTCCTCTTTTATTTTTGTAATGATTATGTAGAGGGACTAATAACTGGTCTAAGATTGAATTGTAATTTTTGGTACAATTCGGTTTATTGGTCCAATTTACGTTTACGCAATCATAAGTTTAATGCAGATATGGTTGTTATTGAGCATACTTAGAAAGTTAGCTACAAAGACTATCAATCCTACAATCCGGACAGAAAAAATCAAAAAACAATCCATACTTCAAATTTTACAATCCTTGATGGAAGAATCACCCAAACTACTTCTATGCCAAACACCCGGTGGTACTTAATCTCAACCACTTAAGACTTTAGTTTTATAAACTTCTAGAATTAACCTCTAAAGCTCCATACCAACAACCTTTACCTCCACTTACCCCATTGTCCCAAGAAAAATCCTATGGAGGTTATTATGGAACAATTGATAGCTAGACACTAAGCTTTGGTAGCTACAATGGTTTGATGACAAGGATTGATACATTATCCAATAATCAAAAGATGCTTGGAGTCAAATTTCTCAACAAGAGTCTCATGTAGATCGCCCTCAAGAACATCTCTAGTTTAAACACAAAACAATCCTATGGGTAAAATAAATACTATCACTCTAAGAAGTGGTTAGGAGTTTGATACAATTATATTGACTCAACCCCGAACTCCGAAATTTCTATTGAGATCCTGGTTGAGGAGAAAGAGAAAACAATTGAACCCGAGAAAAAGTTAACCTTAAGTTCCACCTTCTCCTCCTTACAACTCCCATTTCGTTTACCTCAAAATAAAACAATTTGCTTGATCATAATTCGGGAAGTTCTTGAAAATGAATAACAAGTTCTATGTGAACATTCTCTTTACCAAAGTTTTGAAACAAATGCTTACATATGCAAAGTTCTTGAAGGACATGCTCTCAAACTAGAGATAATTAGACAACAATAGAGCATTTTCCATGACTAAAGAGTGTAATGTCATGACCAAAATGAAATGACTTCAAAGCTTGATGATCTAGGGAGCATCTACATCCATTGATAATTAGTAGCTAAGTTCATTACTCTCTATGTTATTTTTGGGTGCAAGTGTTAGTTTAATCCTCTTATCTCTTAGCAAGAAACTAATAGGTAAGTTCACTTTATTCATAGTGGATAGATCTATAGTTCATCAGTTGGAATGATTGAAGATGTCATATGACACTTAACCGATTCGGCTAGTTTTTTTGTTTTGTTTTTTGTTTTTGTGATAGATGTTGCATTTGAATATCCGATATAAGTGCTTGTCAAACATAATTTCCTTGCAACTAAAGGTGCTCTTGTTGATGGTAGGGATGGTATATTGGCCTTTAGGTTGGGTGAAAGTAAGGTTCGATATAACTTCACCAAGGTTTTGCAACAACCAATCTTCAAGGGTGACATTTTATATCTTAATACCATTGATTTGGGTGTTAAAGGATGTATGTTGAATATGATTTTTTTTCACAATCCTATGGAAGTTTTTATTTTTTTTATTTTTTTATATCTCAAGGTGTATAAGATTCAAATGAAGATCCTCTTTTGGCTCAAGATATTCGCTTCCTACAATATGGTCAATTAGATGAAATCCAACTTTGAGCCGCAACAACATTGACCCGTTAAAAAAAATTCCACGGCTTTGAAAGCTTTTCCACGCACGTGGGAGCATCCGTGTAAATGTTAGCCTTAGACCGTGGTTGCTAATTAAGCTTGATTCCCAAATGTTGATATTCTAATAAAAAATCACGGTCCACGTTCAACCCATAAATTGAGTTGGAAGGTACCAAGATTGTGGTCAAGCCGTGTGCCACCAATCGTCTACAACTTGCACTTCTCCTCCAAAGGATATACTAAAACCTCTTCCTTTGATACTTTTTTTGTCAACTTTTATGTACAAAATTTTACTACATAGATGTTGAAAAGAAATAGTCAGAGAATAACCTACCACGCTGAAAAGCGTGAAGAATTTTACCCTCAAGAATGCTCAATTTGTTGCACACTTAAAAGTGTCGATTTATCGGTGGAGTGATCGTGAAAGTTTTACCGAAGTAACAACAACCTGGTCCACAAGTATTATGGGAATAAGAAGGGAAGCTGATCTAAAGAAATATAAATCCCCAATATAATGAATTAAAGTAATATTGTATACATGAGACTCATGAACATTGCAGGTAACCATCTAAAATAGTCTTGAGCATTAACAAACCAATACCGTGCTTTCCAACTCATGTAGCCCTCAATCCGGCGGTTCGGCAAGTATAAGAAAACCCATGAAGCATTTAGAAATCCGGAAAACCAAGAAAAACCTTTGTGGTTCTTCAGGTTAAAAAGGTACAAAGACCGGAACTTTCTACGATAGTTAGATATCCTCAAAACTTTGATACACCAGTACTCTCAAAGCCAAGTTCTTTTGAATAAATCCAATAAAAAAACTTCGCTTTTGGCCATTCACTTGTTTTATCTAAATCAGTTAAAAACACCACTTCTTTTGAAGGTAATTAAAAGGTAGGAATAAAGCACTTTGAAAAGAAGCAACATTGCAATCTGAATTCACAAACATATATGCAATAATAAATCAAACCATTATAGGGATCATCAAATCCTTAGATCAAGAATGATCATCCAGGCACGAGAAAGGAAGAACAATCTTTCATAAATATCAAAACAAAAACGTACCCACATAACATAAGAAAGGGAAATCTAACTCTACGGCGCCGAGAATGCGTCATTGAAACCTTGAAACCCTGATCGACCACATAACTACGGAATACCTCTAAATTGACTTAGAAAGGTTTATTTATAAAGTTTGGATCAAAGACTAGGATGGACATAAGAAGCCCAACTTAGACACATAACATAATATACGAGCAAATATGATTTCGGCAGCTCAAGAGGGAAATACGGTCTTCAGAGGGAATAAGGATTAAGGCTATATAATATATGGATTTTTGGGCATATACCATTAACACATAAACCGTATATGCATTTGTTCATAACCCGTATTTGCCTTTTGACAGCTTTTCGACAATTCAATAAAATTGACTTTCCCGCTTCTCTGGTTGGAACCACGAGACCCATGAGTACTACTTTTGAAAATATTTCGAAGATATACAACCATTAATTTGAAACAATTGCCCAAATACAAAGGGAATATGGTCGAATTTGGGAATCTATCAAGAGTAATCATAAAATGTCATCCAACATCAATGATCTTCACATGGTTCTTCAATTCTTCATTCTTTAACATAAATCTACCTCGAAACTTCGATCCACAATCAATATAGATGTCTTATATGACATGCTTGACCTCAAGGAGGATGAAAACTCGTATTCTAGCATTATTTCACCGTTCTTGCTCGTTTATGGCCTTGAATGCCTGAAATACGAAATAAACCAAAGTAGACACCACAATATGCAATATGAGGGATTCATGCTCTATATGAACACAAATCAAACCAAATGAGGTAAGATATTCATGCAAACGATGACATAAAACACATATGTTTTGGACTTATCATGGCGCCAAATTACGCCAATATTCCCGTAAAAATAGATGTACAAAAACATCGAGATTTTGGTGTGGTTCTAAATCTAGAGTATATTATAACATTCATAAGTTTCGAGATTGATAATTCTCCCTATTTCATGTATAAGTATTTTTAGAGATCGAGTTAACATGTACAATCACTTTTGACCAATTAATCATATTTCAAAGATGAAGTGATCCGATTATATGATACTTGTTGTTCAACCAATATATTATAAACTCCCGACACATTTGCTCAAATATGAAAATTTTTACATTTTGTACGCAAGAGTATGATATCAATCTATATTATAGCGTCTTTTATCATCATTATTATATTCCATTCCTTACATCTTTTGGGCAAAATGACATATTTTATCGGTCTATTTTCTTCCTATAAGTGTTTTGGAGATCTACCGATTGGTTTATGTAATTGTAGACATTTGATGAGATTGAAGTGTTAACCTCATGCCTCGCAAATACTTACAAGACCCGTTGTAGTGGTCAGGATCGAACATAGGGAAGACGATGTCTTGCTTTGAGGAATTAATTAAGAAACCTAAACCAAGCAGTAAAGTAAAGTGAATATGTGCAGGTATAAAGGATCACAAAAAGAAACTAGAAACTGAAGACAATAAAGGTAGGTAGGCCGACAGGGGCAAATCGACCTGGTCAAAACTTAGGTAAAAAAACCATATAATAGTTGAGTGCTAGAACCAAGGGAGAATCGGAGCAAAACCCTAGACTTAGGTAGAGTAGGCCGTCCGATGGCCCTCAGGAAATTCTCCCGACTACTTCATCAAATAATTTATAAATAAGAACAAAGAGGTAGGAGAAAGTTTGGATCTTTAGAATGTTCGAAGTCATATTTAAAGGATATAAAAAACAGGCATAGCAATATAGATAAAGCATTCTAGAATCTAGATCACCATAACATGCATATAATAAATCTCAATTGGCAATTCTACAATATCAAAAGTAAGCTAAAGTAATGTAAAGACACCTTTGTTGATTGTCACATGTGGTTAGGTCATTGCTTGCGGCACATCGATGGTGTCACCATGATTGTCACGTACCCAAGACGGTCGCCGATTTATCACACAAAACAAGGCATTGATGTGTGAGGACTATGTTGTCACTTAAAGTCAAGGTCACCCTTTAAAGAACATATAGTATAACTAATACTACAAAAACTCAAACATACAATCAATACATAGACTTAGTCCAATATCATAAATCAATCCAAGTCGGGATCAACAAACCCTATAATGGAGTGGGATTACTGATAACATGATTTATCGACCTAGTATAGTCATGCATTTAGGTATTTTTCCTTTTCGCATTCATGTTTTAGCCTCAGTTTGTGCCATTTGCACTTGTTTAGTTCTACTTTACAAGAATAGATGTCTACACACACTTTTGGTTCATTTTAGGTGATTTGGCACATTTCGGAGCTAAAACGACGCAGTTGAGGATCAAGCCTCGAAGTGGATGCATTGAAGCAAGCATACGTGCACGGGAAAGGGCTAGGAATCAAGCTAAAGGCATGGAGGAACGACCAAGGAACAATCTCGGGCGAGATCAAGATCAGAAACATCAATCTCGGACCGAGATCACACAACAAAGAATTATCTCGGTCATGATCTCGGCCGAGATTTCTCATGGCCTTGACCGAGATCCATTCTGCTGAAGCATCTCGGCCCCGATATAACCTAATCTCGGACGAGATTCCACCTGAGATTTCAACCTAAACGTCATATTTTATTTGCGGGATTTTTCCTTTTCGGCCAAACGTCTTTTGGCAAGGGTTTGTGCATAAAAGGAAGCCCTAGGGCTGAGCATCAGTTTGATCCTGATTTCATTCATCGTTCTTCATAGATTAGTTTAAAGATTCAGACTTTTGCATTCAGCTTTTGTCGAGACAATTGGGACGACATATATTGGAATTGCAGTTATTCAAGCTAGGGCTGAGCATCGGTTTAAAACCGAACCGAACCGAAAACCGAAAACCACAAAATCTTGAACCGAAAACCTAAACCGAAAAACTAGGTTCGGTTTCGGTTTAGACTGAAAATTTTAGGTTCGGTTTAGGTTAAACCGAAATAAAGAAACCCTAGAAAATAAATGAAGATAGCGAGAGAAAGATGGAACTTCAATTCATCGATTTTATTCATCACAAAACAGAGCAACAAATTTATATTCATCTCGATTCTCAATCTAATTACAAATATAAATAGGAAACATATGTTACATAATAATCACGAATCAACAAACAAAATACAACAAGTGAGAAACAACAAAAATCCGGTCTCAAATGGCCAATCGAATAAATCTGGAAAAATTCGGAAAAAAAAAGAACAAAAGGTTAGATGGAGAAGAGAATAAAAAGGAATAGAGAAAGATATCAGATCCAGACATACATGTTGGTCGCCGAATGGATGTTTGAGAAGAGGAGTGTTGTCGCCCTCTGTCCTTCACCGGCGCCCTCAATCAACAAATGCTGGTGCCCTAGATCCAAAACGAAGAAGAATTGAGGAAGGAAGGATCCATTATCGTCGCTCTCAATCCCTCGCCGAGGCACCGTCCTCCAAATCAAAATCTAGATCCAAAACGTTGAATAAGAGAATGAATTGGAGCATGAGAGATTGAAATCGAGAAGGAGAAGGGGAGATTGAGAAGGAGAATGGGAGATTGAGATCGAGAAGGAGAGAGATTTGAGATCGAGAAGGGGAGAGATTTGAGATCGAGATCTAGAACTGAGAAGGGAGCGGCCGCCTTATTTCCTAGCAAATGAGTGAGAATGTTTTTATTTGGGCTTTTAAGCTCCTTTTCCTAACCCTAAGCGTTGAGGGTTTTTTTTTAATAAAAAAAACGGTTTGAACCGCGGTTTTCGGTTCTGAACCTAAACCGAACCGAAAACCGATATTAAATATTAAGTGGACCGAACACCGAACCGATTATTTCGGTTTTCGGATTGGTTTGAACCGAAATGTCGGTTTAGGTTCGGTTCGGCTGAACCGACCGACTTTTGCTCAGCCCTAATTCAAGCTGAGTATCTTCTCTTCTTTTCATTGTTATTCCATGAATTGTTTGTTCCTTTAGAATTGATTGTTAAATTTATTATGATGATTCTTGGCTAGAATTGTTGTGATTCCAAGGTTAATAGGGATTTGTTTATGTCTTAGACTATGATGGATTAGTACGTGCCTTAATTGGTGTGAATTGCTTTAAATCCTATGGTTGGTTTGGAGATAGATCTAGTTTGGAACTTTCTAAGCTAGTAACCTGAGTTGGAATTGAGACCTACCCGGTGATATTCCTTCTTAGATACATAAGAAGATTGACCTTAGGTAATAAAGGTGAAACTTTTATTGGATAGAATGTGCCATTATTCCTTCCTTAAGGCATGTAATTCCTGAGACGTAACTGTAAAGGGTTATTTGATCCTTAACTTAGTAACATGGTTTGTTTACAATTCTTCCCTTCTTACTTTGAGACTTACCCGGTAATGGGTAATTAGGATTGGGAATAGATGGTCTTGAAACTTACCCGGTAGTAGACAATCAGCTTAGAAACGTTCATCCCTGTAGCTTTTCTACCATGGACCTTTGTGAACAATCATTAGTCCATATGTCATAAACAATGACCTTGAATTCTTGGAATCCGTTTTCCATTTGTTTGATTGTCTTTTCTCTTATTTTATAAATTATTTCAATTGAATTGTTATTCAATTGCGAACACGCCAAAAACCTTCCAAAAACCATTTGTTCTTCTTTCCCTTTCTTTTACAATCCCCTTTCTTATTTTATATATACACTATAGATGATCAATATTGCAAATAGAATCCCCAAGTCTTTGTGTTCGACCTTGGAGTACTTACTCTACCGCATATGATCCATACAATGTGGGTTCGCTACTATTGAGTATTTATTACAAGAATATAAATTTAAAACATATCGTGGTTTGCCACCCTGGGAGTCCTTGTCACTTTTGACACGGATTTGCAAGGGTGCAAAATAAGAGAACAATTACTCACACATACATCTGGATAACAACAAAGTATTTTATTGATCAAAAGGAGAAGTCATCGTTTGATGTGGTAGGGGTCATACGACCTACAAGATCAAGTTCGCCGGAAAACTTCGTAAATGCGTGGAAGAAGAGATATCTAACCTAATGGATGAAGAGCTTTTATATAGGGTCTAAAAAGAGTTAGGAAACCCTAGATCTCCTTTCGATCCTATCTTCTATTAAGATATGATCGAATCTACTTAATCTCGTATTCTATTAAGACAAGATCGAACTAAAAGATAAGACTAAAACATTAGAAACAAAATAACATCAATGAAGCAGGTCAAGCAGGCCCGTCGGGCGACCTTTTGGTCCCAAGTTTTGGGTTCAGTCCAGAATTTCTCCACGATCTTCCTAAATAACGAGCGGTCATTTTTGGGTCTAATATAGATGGTGAGAGGGGCCATCATGAGCTGGGGCCCAATCGAACACTCCTACACTTTGTCCGATGTTCTTCACTTCACTCTCAAACTTCAATCAATTCCGTCTTGACCTTGATTTTATTGACCACATGGAAGCTCTTAGTGTGTATTGGGACATTCAACTGTAGATGTATGGTTTGTGATTATCAAATGTCTACAATGCCATTATATAACAAAATTGATAGATCTCCGAAATAGAAATATAAAGGAAATAAACCAAAAGGATATGTTTATTAAGCTTAAAGAGGTAGGGAATAAAATAGAATGATGATTGGAAAAAAAGTTAATTTGAGTACTATTAGCATTCTAGGCATTTTGTGGAGTACAAATGATATACATGTAGTGGAATGAAGTGATACACTCTAAGGATCCCCCTGCAGTCAAAGAAGTCAAGGGCAAGACGAAAATGACCGAGAGAGTGAAAATGACGACAACTCGAGCATTACGTAAAAATAAGGTTGATTTACTACAAGAAACCGACCGATCTGGACTTTCATGTCAACTACAAAGTTGTAGAGCTCCGAATTACCTTCGAATGTAGTACTTGTGGGTTTTCTTGTTCCAACAACAACAACAAGAAATCTAGTTCAACTGAAGTGTCGCGATGTTGACAAGATGTTGATTTTACAGGTCAGGCCTAACAACCTGGCACAGTAAGAGGTCGAATGACCAAAACTCCTATCTTTCACACATGATCTCAAAATGACCTCATGTTGAAGAGATGAAGGTTTGGAGCAAATTCTAGAGTGGGCTCATGACTTTGGTCTAAGAGGTTGCTCGACGGCCTTCTTGCTCCGACATCTTATTGTGTTTCCATTTCCTAGTTTAGTTGGGTTGGCCTGTTGCCCCTCATTTTAGAATCTTTATCTTTTAGATCTTATCTTATCTTGTCAGAAGATAAGATCGAGGAGATCTAGGGTTTTCAAGCTATCACATGACCCTATAAATAATGCTTCTCAACCATTAGGTTAGAACATCACCTCTTCTTCATTTTATTCTGCTTCTAATGTTGGTTCTTCCTAGAATTCATTTGATGACTCCCCAGTCGCTCGAAGGTCTTTTGTTCTGATCATCAATAAAGCTTTGTATTTTGTTTTCAGGTATGTGTGGCTAACCCCATCTTTTCTAGGTTATGTTGAGTCTGACTTCATTGATTGATGATGTTGAATTTATTCTATATATTGATTGTATATCAATGAGTTATAGTAGTATTATATCAATTTATACTATATGTTCTTTAAGGTGGATGATTTTCGGTGATAGTATAGTCATCTTCCCTCCAGGCTAAGTTCAATGTGAATATTCGGCAACGTATTGGGTATGTGACAACCAATGGGTGAAAACATTGATGTACCTCGAGCAATAGATCCTAAGCACATGAAAATCAAACGAAGCTGTCTTTTATATAACTTTGACTTACTTTAAATATTGAGGCATTACCAATTAAGATCTATTGTATGCATGTTGTGGTGATGTGCATTATGGAAAACACTAACAACCTTCGATGCTTACTCATTAGTGAGCTCAGAGTTGATGACGACGGGGAACTACTTTTAGGCCTTAAGAACGCATACCGTAAACCATCAATTAGTGGTTTGAACGCAAGATTGACATCCTTACTCATGGTTGGTAGATTATGGGTGTTAGTTGATTGATTTATGTTAGGGAGATCACTAGGATAAACACCTAGCTTGATTGATCAGTCATATTATAAGATGGAGTTGACTGATTGCGGATGAGTAGGCAAGATTTCGGTAGGGAGGAGGTTAAGCTCGGGTGCAACAGGTGAGATCTCAAAATCCTCATCATCAATGTCATTAAGTATTGAAGAAGCCTTGATAGCATTTTCAATGAGCAGCTGGTACGTGGAAAGTGATAAGGGTAGTTGTGAAGTTTTAGAGATGTTGAAATCGAGCTCTCCCTTCCCTTCTTAATGATGAAGATGGCTCTAGAGGTGTTTAGGAAGGGACACCCCAGAGTGATTGGGTTTTTATGCCTAGGTTCCATGTTAAGGATGACGAAATCGACTTGGACAAAGGTATTACCAATATGTACGGGTACGTCCTCAAGAATACCGGTAGGATATGCAATAGAACAATTTACCATGTATAAGCGCATCTTGGTATCCCTTAATTCTCCCACTCCTAGGGATTTCCAAATTGATAGGAGCATAAGATTTACGCTATCTTTGAGGTCACATAATACAATGAAGGTAGAAGTGTTGAACTGGATATGAATACGGAAAGTCTCAAGATCAATGAGCTTTCTTGGAAGCTTACCGATCTCCATGACATTATAGTGATAGGAGGTGAGCGCTACATACTCCTCGAGCTTCTTCTCGATTGCAATCAACTCATTGAGAAAACTTACATAGGTGAGGATTTCAATAAGTGCATCGGTAAAGGGAATGATTATCTGTAACAACTTGAGGGTGTTGATGAACTTGTTAAACTTTGCCTCTTTATTGACCAGGTTCCTCCGTCTATGAAAGGGACATTTCACAGCATGTGTGTTGTCTTCATCACAAACCTAAGGGTGCTCTGCTGCCAGTGGACCAGTCTTATCTAGATTTGTTGGTTTTGATTGATTGAGCTCTTCGTCAAGCATCTGGACCTCATCAAGATAGGTGCCGCTTCTAAGTGTGATGTCCATTATGGATTTGGATAGGGGCTTTGTGGATATTCCTCATTCTCCCTAATTGATATATATATATATATATATATATATATATATATATATATATATATATATATATATATATATATATATATATATATATATATATATATATATATATATATATATTCTCCAAGCAAGTCTTCTGAAAAATAATTGTGGGTGTCATTAGTGGGGAGGGTGGTGGATCATCAAATATGCCGGGTGTAGTCCTCATATTGGTAAAGTCAAATACAACAACAACTTGGTATGGTTTGTATCTCCTACAATAAAACAAAAAGGACTGATTTTAATTAGATTCTTGGGGGACAAAAAAATAATCATAGTTTTTTTTTTGCTTCGTCTCTCTATGAGATCCCGAGAAGTCATGGTCATCACATGTCTAAAAGCATGATCATCAATCATCATTCAAGTATGTTTGTTGACTCCAAGATAGAAGATTTGCATGAGGGCCGCCTTGTCTTGCCTATAAGTTGGGTATTGGCGAATAAGATGTTTGAATGGTTCTCATGTTGTGTAGATGTATTCATTAGTAGTCACTTCAAAAGAGGTGATCGTATCTCTGGACTCAACAATTTTCCATAGAGGGAAAAATCTATTAGTCCGTAAGTTGGTCCCAAGAAGTAATAGAACTAGGGTGTAGGGAAAGATATCATCCAGCGGCAAACCTAATGGAGTTTCCCGAGAAAATGGTAGAGGAAATATGATTTATATCAACCCCACTTTTATTTCAAAATTTGCATTGAATTTCACGAGTGATCATTCCTTTCCCGGGCAGTCGGGCCTTCCCTGAGATGGAATGGAATAAACTCTGAGCGTAGAAGAATGCTCTCTCGATACGAGCATAAGAGATATTAATGGTATCAAGGGCATGTCGTTCCCTGGTATCTGATCTTTTATCATTTGTTGAAGGTCGAGCAATTGTTGTTCAAGCTAGCTATTGTTTGTTTTGTCATTTTCATCCTTAAAAGTAAAACTAGAGAAAGTAAAACAACAAAAAAATTTAAAAATTAACAAGCCTAAACAATTAAAATCCTTCCCAGACAACAATGCCAATTTGATGAGAGTTAGAGTATGAGCCTCAAATCTCACAAATAAATGCAAGACTCGTCGTAGTTGAGAGGGTAGGATCAAACACGAGCAACACGATGTCTTGCTTTGACGGATTAATTAAGAAATCAAAACAAAGAAATAAAACATACCAAATATATGCAGAAGGTAAAGAACACAAATAAAAACCAGCAAACCGAATGAAGCAAAACCTAGTTGATCGATCTAGTTTGGTCGAATGGGTCAAAATTCGAGTTTAAAACCAAAAAATCAACATACAGATAACCATACACGAGATTGAAGTAAGCTAAAAGTTTGTAAGGGTCAGTCGAGCGACCTCCACCAAAGACGTTTGCTCGACTACTTCGTAAACAATTAAAAAGATGAAGAGAAAGTTTGGATCTTTAGATGTATCGAAATCAAGTGGTAGAAAGAATTAAGAAAAACAACAAGTATCAATCAATAAAGAAATTTCAGAATCCAAATCACCACACCATGTATATAAAAGATCTCAATTGGCAATTCCAAAATATTGAATGTAAGTAAGAGTTATCTAAAAGATAGATTCGCCCGATTATCACGTGGTTAGGTCTTTGCTCGGCATACATCAATAATGCCACCCATTAATTGTCACGTACCCAAGATGATGCCTTCTCTTCACAATGAAATCAACATGCAGGTATGAGGGATAAGTTATCACCTGAATCCAACATCACCTTGAAGAACATATAGAAAATAAGAATATAATACTACCATAACTAATAAACATACACTCAGTATATAGAATCAATCCTACATTATAGATCAATGCAACCGGGTTCACTTGACCCTATAACAGATAAAACTAGCCATACATACCTGAAACAAACTCTTAAAAAAATTTAATGATCGAAAATTTACACTATTGAAGTGACCTAGGGCCAGTCGAGCGACCTCTTGAGAAAATGACGACAAAAACTAAAGGATAATAGCAAAAGAAGAGATCTCTAACCTAATGGATGAAAGGTCTTATTTATAGGGTCAAGGGATAGCCTAGAAACCTTGTATCTCCTCCATCTTATCTTCTAACAAGATAAGATCAAATATAAAAGTTAAAACATCCAATTGGGTGTCCTAGAACTCTAGCCCATCTAAAATAGATAAGGGAACAAAGATAAGACGTCGAAGCAAGCAGGTTGAGCGAGTTGGTCGAGCAACTTCCTTGGACAAAGTTGTGGGTCGGGTCCATAATTACTCCACTATTTCTTGCATCAACGGGAGATCATTTTGAAGTCACATGTAGAAGATAAGATTACTAGTCAAGCGACATCTGGTCCCTAAGGTACATTTCTGCATGTTTCCCGATGTTCTTCATTTCACTCTCGAATCTCTGTCATTTCCGTCTAAACGTTGACTTTTTTGACCGCATGAAGATCCTTAATGTGTATCAGGCCATTCCGATGCATATGTAACATTTGTGCTTTGCAAATGCTTGTAATTACATAAAATAACCGGCAGATCTCCAAAACACTAATATGAATGAAATAAACCGATAAGATATGTTATATATATATATATATATATATATATATATATATATATATATATATATATCCCAAAAGAGGTAGAGAATAGAATGGAATGATGATGGAAAAAGACGTTAAAATGAGTGTTAACATAAAGCAATTCTAGAATCCATCTCACAACATACATATTATATAGATCTCAGTTGAAAATTCAACAATATCAAATGTACGTTATAGTTATGCGGAAGACAACATCATTCAATTGTCATGTGGTCAGGACATTGCTTGACATACATTGATGTTGTCACATACCCAAAACGGCGCATTTTTTCACATTAAACTCAACATGGAGGTATAAGAGCTAGATTGTCACCTTACGCCAACATCACATTGAAGAAATCAAGATTTCAAATACTACAATAACTCATATAGACAAACATGAATACATAGAATCAATCCAACATCATACATCAATGCAATCGAGCTCACTAGACTCTAGAAAAGATAAAAGTTAGGTAGGCATACTTAACACAAACTCTAAAGTTTTATTAATGAACGAAAACAAAGCTAGTCGAGCGACTAGCTAGAAGAACCAGGAGAGATCCAATCAAGCGACCTCTACAGAAGAACGGATGAAAAAACTTGTGAAAAAGAAAAAGAAAGAGATATTTAACATAATGTTTGAAAGGCCTTATTTATAGGGGCAGGGTATAACCTAAAGCCCTAGCTCTACCGCGATCTTATCTTCTAATATGATAAGACTGAATATAAAAAGATAAAACGTCCAACTGGATAGGCCAAAAGTCCAACCCAAACCAAAGGGATAAGGGAAAGAAAATAGACGTCGAGTGGCCGGTCAAATGACCTCTAGGTCAAAGTGTTGGGTGTTCGCTAATTTATGACCCTATGAATCCGTGTCAACAAGGACAAGAACTCAAAAGTTCACAAAAGACGAGAGGGATAGTTTTAAATTTATAAGTTGTGATAAATACTCAATAAGTAGCGAACCCACAATGTATGGATCGTACGCAATAGATCAAGTATTTCAAGGTCGAACACAAGGACTAAGTGGTTTAATTTGCAATCAATGATCAAAGATAGTATAAATCTAAGATAAGAAATAAAAGGAAAAGATAAGGGAGAGAATACAAATATTTTTGGAGGGTTTTGGGTTGATCTCAATTGAATGTCAATTTCAATCAAGAATAGTTTAATAAAGCAAATAAAAGATAATCAAATATATGGAAGAAATGAATTACAAGGATTCAAGGTCCTTGTTTATGACATATGGACTCAGGACAAATTGTAAAGCATTGGTAAGAAAAGCAACAGGGATGAACGTGTTTATTCTGATGATCTATTACCGGGTAAGTCTCAGGATCATCTAATTCCAATCCTAACTACCTATTACCGGGTAAGTCGCAAGATATCTAAGAAGGAAATTTAACACAAACCGGATCTCTAACTAAGGATTAAGTAACCCCTTACCGGGTAAGTCTTGGGAATTACCTAACTCAGATAGCAATAAGGCACATTCAATCCAATAGAGGTTTTCACTTCTATTACCTATGGTCAATCTACGTATATATCAAAGAGGAATATCACCGGGGAGGTCTCAATTCCAACTCAAGTTACTAGCTTGGAAGATTCTAACCTAGATTAATTTTCAACCAACCATTAGGATTTCAAGAAATTCTAAACCAATTATAATATACAATCTAATTCATCATGATCCAGGCCATAACCAAATCTCTTTTCACCTTGGAATCACAATAGTTCTAGTCAATAATCATCATATCAAAATCAGCAATTAATTCTAAGGAAAACAATTAATTCATGAAATGGAAATGACCAAGGAAGGGAAAGAAAGTACTCAGCTTTAATGATTGTAAATCCAACAAATGAAATAAATGTCGATCACAAAGCGTATCCGAACAATAGTTGAAAGCAAAAGTCTAAGTCTTTTTATCTAAATCTATGGAAAACTAAGAAGAAATCTGGAAGATGACGGTAGGCTGGAGACGATTCTCTATTTTCTTCAAACTATAGGGTAAAATCTAACTCTAATTCACCTCCCTGGAAGGTATTCAGACCTTTCCTTTTATACTCAAAACGTCTGCCAAAAGGCTTGGGCCAAAAAGGAAAAAGTTCGAAAATAAAATATTACTCTCAGGGAAGAAATCTTGGGCAGATCTCAGGTCCATCTCGGTCATATCAGGGATGAGATTTTGGCTCTTTCTTCGGTTTCTTCAGCGGCTGGAAAATCTCGGTCTGCCTGTCATAAATCTCGGCCGAGATTGGCACCGAGATTTCTCTCAGTTAAGCAAATCTCGTCCAGTCTTTTAGATCTCGGTCGAGGTCCATGTCCAAGATGTTCCAAAGTATTCTTTCATGCCTTTAGCTTGATTCCTTCGTCATTTCACGTGCATGTATGATTGCTCCAATGCATCCACTCCGAGGCTTGATCCTCAAATGAGTCGTTTTAGCTCCAAAATGTGTCAAATCACCTACAAAGCCACAAATAGCGTGTGTAGACATCTATTCTTGCCAAGTAGAACTGAAAAAGTATAAATGACACAAACTAAGGCAAAATCATGAATGTGGAAAGGGAAAATCTACCTAAATGCATAACTAAACTAGGTTGATAAATCATGTTATCACTGTGCCTTGTCCAGAATTTGCTCAATGACTTTATTGCTTCAACAAGAGGTCATTTCGAGGTCACGTGCAAGGAAGAAATACAGTGGAGATTCAAGGAAGAAGATTTTTTTTAGACTAAAAATTATTATTTATTTATTTAGCTATTTCCTTTTTCGTTTTTTTTTCTCAATTATTCAAAGTTAAGGCGTAAGGGAGTGTTTGATGGTCTAAAGAAATTTGGGTAAAATTCGAAATACTACAAAACTTAAGGGTACCAACCGAACTTCGAAAAAATTATGGATAACATCTGGATTACCCCATACCATAGGGGTACTAACCGGAATTTTCCTAAATTAAAGTTGTTCATGTTGGGTATCAATGTGTGTTACATATTTGAATAATATCAACAAAAATTAAGGTTGTTCAATAATTTGTAAAAAAAACAATAATTTTATGAAAGCAACAACAAGGATATTCGAATAATATCACCCCTAAACATAATGTGGATAAAGATAAGAAACATTAGTTGTTGGCGTAAATGATGTTTGACCACGCCGAATGCTGGCGTGAAATTCCTTTATCAACCTTTGGACAACACGTGTCTAAGGCTTAATACGTTGAGATATGACGTGACTGAGTCTTACCCACGTTGTGACCTAGTGAGGTTAGAGATGATGTATGTCATGTAACATTATGCGATCATCGATAGAAAAACGTTGGAGAAAACTTACACCGTGATATAAAGTGTGGTTATCAATCGAAAAACGTTTAATTTGCTAATTCAGTTTTTGTTCTTTTACACAATATCATAATTTCAAGATAACGTACCTCAAGAGGGATCTTGTTAGGTAATCCGATTCAACAAGCATAGTTGTGAAAGATGAATGTCTCACGGTTCTTGGTCAATGAACACGATATTTAAAAACTTGATTGATTAAGGTTTATTTAGTTATTAAATGATTTAGGTTTTTACATGAATGGATTTTTTTATATGTTTGGGCTCAACCATATTATGCCCGTATCAAATTACAAACGAGGAATATAGTTACACTTATTCTTGGTGTAAACCGGTCTTAACTATATTGTTATCCAACGCAGGTATGTCTTATTTACATTTGCTACCAACGTGAGTTGAGTTGTATCCCGTTTTTGCTCAATATGGATAACCTTTGTTTATATTGAGCGCCAGATTGGGTTATTTTTTTATATTTTACGGTAAAATTATGTTGCGATTTTTGCTTTTTGTATGTTGCGACTTTTCGTTATATTTTACTATTTCAGAGACTCGATAAATAATCTCTTCCACCAAGTACATATTTATAAGGCTTTCAGAAAATAACTTAACGCTAGCTTTTTAAATTAACCATAATAAAACTTAAGCTAACTTGTATGGTCTTTATGATCTTATCTATCACATACATGAATCATAAATGAAATTGAAGACAAAAAAAACCTTGGGGTATTGTGATAGCCCGTTCCCACCGCGCTCACGGCCCGGATGCATGCACCTAAAAACTATAAATTAGAGAAAATCATTTTAACAAGAGGTGAGTGGTCTAATGCAAACAAATTGAAATTAAAGGTGGTTTTTTGTAAAAAAAATAAAATTATTAAGGAAGTTGGTTCGATGCATTAGACGACACACCGTCTAATGGATCGAAAGGCCGAAAAAATCGGCAGACGGACTAGACGAAACCAAAAAATACAAAAAAAAAAGAAAAAGAGAAAAACAAAATTATTCACAACAAAAGGTAATTTGGATCACGACGAGCCGGTCGAGAAGGAGCACCAAAAGAGCGTCAAACAAGCAAAGCGAGAAAGAAACTACGAGAACATGTATGTAGAAGCAGCGCAGAGTACAACTCCTTCTCACGAACAATATCAACTCATCTTCAAGAAGTATCCCCAGACCATCGGACCACATAACGTGAAACAAATAATCTCTAGTAATGTTCAATTTATTATTTGTTGTATAATTATTTAGTATTTAGGGATTTAGTTCAATTAGAGGTAACATGGTATGGGGAGGCAAATGTTGTTCTCAAGCGGAGGGACTCGGGTTGGGGTTACATCAAAGGAGTCAATATTTTATACCAGAGAGTTTAGCGGATTACGCCAAAGATTGCAATATGTTACCTAAATCTTGTTGTGAAGACGAAACCTGTAAGTTATATCGGAGTACGTGGCTAAGTTACGGCACTCGTTTTGGGAGGTCTTCTTTTGTAGAGATTTTTCATTTTGATTAGCTTGATTTTCAAAAAACTAGTTGGAGAGCAGAAAAAGAAAAGAAAAAAAGAAAACCATTCAAGAAACAAGAACACCTTCCAAAATTCTCTTTTGTCTTAATAGGCCGGATAAGCATCTATCTAGTTAATTTTGGGTGTAAAAATTATGATAAGTTGGTCCAAGCTTACAAGAGCATACATGGGAGTCCGGTAAAAACGGACTAGAGTTCTCAACATTGTGAGTTAAATGAATAAAGTAAAGGAACCATGCTAACATCTAAATAAAGCAACCAACAACAAGAGTGTACTTATGCAGGCATTGAAGAACCATTTCAATACATAATAATAAAGCACGAAGTTGTGATCACGAGGAATTCTGGTTGTAAGCCGAATTTAGCCGATTTCGTCCCTTTCGGGGAGAAAAGTTCAAGCGCACAACGGGAACAAAACCACGCCAAAATTGGAGATAAACGAGTAGTTACAGAATTAAAAAAAATTTTGGAGGAAGTCACCGCCGCAAGGGTGGAAACTAGCATTTGCTAAGTCTACTGAACGAACGGAAAGAGAGTGAATAGGGGTTAGAAATGGAGGTAGGGATGGATTGGAGTTCCGTTGGTGGAACTTGCTGGTGTCGTTGGTGTTTACAACAGAGAAAGAAGAATTATGGGGATCTAATGAAAGACCTATGAAACAAGGTCTACTTGACTCAAAGCTGTTGTTAGATGAGATCGAGATCAGCAAAAGGCCGGAGCCATGTAAGGGGCTTGGTTACAGGAAGAGGAAGCAAGAAGGTTGGAGAGGGTATCCTTCAGAGCAAGATAAAGCTTGTTGGTTTCCTTGTTTAGGAGGAATGGAAGAAGGATTGCTTCTGGTTTCCTTGTTATTGAGGAATGATGGGTTATTAATAGCAAATAACAAAAAATTAAGACTAATTTTGTGCTCTGTAGTTAAATTCAAATTGAGATTAATTTGTAAGACCACCAAGCTATAATAATAGTTCAACACTTGCATTCTTCCCCATTTTGCATTTCTCCGCTACTGTATATGTATAACGTATCAAGTGAAAATGACCCAAATGATCACAGAGACATAAAAAAAAATCCCCAGTTGGGCTTTGAATCAACCTGTAAATTACATTTTTTGTCGCACAGTCACCGGATACACAATGCCACACTACCTGTACCAGAAAGCAGCATCCATCTTCTGTCCATATAAGGGTCGGGTATGACCACTGCCCGCAGCAAAAGAAGGGTGCTGAAAAGGATTTTGGCTCGACCGGAGTTCCGTCTCAAGAAGCCTCCTGAACGCCTGCGGTGAGTTGTTGTTCATATCCAAGTGTTCGGAACCTACAACAATTCCAATTTGATATTGTTAGCTACAGACAAAAAAAAAACATCAGTTATTGTATGCCCGTTATTCATTCAATCCTAGGTGAAATTTTTTCAGCAGGAGATATGACATCCCGGCAGCGAGACACAGCGCCAGTTTCATCTATCCTTGTCCTCTCCATGTTTTTCCAGCCTTGAATGTTCCTCGCTTTCTCCCACTCCATGTTTTTCCAACCTCGAGTGTTACTCGCTTTCTCCCTCTCCATGTTTTTCCAACCTCGATGTTCCTCGCTTTCTCCCATTGATCATTCGTTCAGACTTTTTTCGGATTTTTTTTTACTTTTTCGGTCATTTGCTTGTGATGTTTGTTGTGTTTACCTCTTGTTTTTGTAGCTTTTTTTTTCTTTCTTTTTTCCGGTCATTTGCTTGTGATGTTTTTTCCTAGAACATCATAATGTTTTACCTTTGAACCTATCAGTGACCCTTTTACACAGCAACAAGGAAATCAGAAACAAGTGCGAAAGAGTGAAAGTATACCTGGTACAGGCAATCCATGAGCACCAAGGTTTGGCTGCTGTTGACCAAAAGGGAAGCCCGGAATCACGTTGTGGTCCTGGATATGAGCAGGAGGATTCCCGGAGGGATGGGAAGGAAGTGATGGCCCACCAGGGAATCCAGGCAAATAATGAGATGGTGGAAGGTTGTTGGGCATGTGCAGCTGCTTCAGCATAGGATGAATGGGAGGGTCAAGCTCAGATAGCCCAGTGCTCGGGTGTTGATGAGAAGCATGACTCATGTTTGCAGGAAATTGGTGATGGATTGCCGCATCTTGATGGGCTAACGCCATGAAATTAAACTGTGGATCCATGGGAGGTGCGTGAGGATCCAAGGGATGAAACATTGGCCTCATGTGATTCACAGGTGTGGCGTGGAATTGTGGAGATGACTGAGGATGCATACTTGGATGAGGGATTTCTGACTTCACCATATCAAAAGGACCGCAGAGGAAAGGAGGATTTTCCTGCTGCCGTTGTCTAACGGGTCTTTCATCTCGCAGAGAAAGACCAAGGGCTGCTAGCTTTTCAGCAATACTACCGGGTGGGTTTGAAGATAACGGCAACGATTCTGCGTTGTTAAATCCACAATCAGTCGTGTACATAGAGCTCTGAGCTTTCAGAGGCCGACCTAGATTAGTCATGCTATCTTCTTCAGATAGCACCATACCAAAACTAGGGAAATTTGATGATTCCATTTTTGTTAGTGAGCCATTTGGCCAATTCACTCCAACTTCATCCAAATTGGTTTGATGTCCTCCACCCAATTGCAAAGTAATGCCATCTTTATTAACCATTTTTAACTTAGCATCATTCAGTGTAGAACATGAAGCTCCTTTACCTGAAAATATATGTGATTGATTAGAAGGTTCCGAAACATCCATACTTGATGACACGTCAGAATTTCTTCGCACAGATACTGGTGCATCAGCTGAGTGCAATTCTTTCATAAAAGAACTCCCAAAGAGTGTCTCAAGGGTCAACCCCTTTCCAAAATTGAGATTTTTTGCATCTCCATCCTTTATATTTCCTTGAATTTCACTAATCCTCTCGCCACTCAAATCCTGGGAATCTGTAGGGTCTAGCATGGAGATAGATGTAGAAGTCTTTGAGTTTGAAGTAATCCCCATCTGTAAAAAGGAAAGAAGGTGCTGAGAAGCATTTTTGTCAACATCAACTTCACAAATCTTATTTTCCATAGCATGTTCACTGCACACTATCCCAGAAGAATGAGGACTTGAACTGCTTTCCCCAACATTTGAAAGGATTGACTGCTCTAAATCTTCACATGTAAGGAATGCTGAGATGGTTTCAGGATTTTTCTTATTATTACACAATGCCTCAGAGATTGCAGCATCATTAGGCGTTGAAGCAGCAGTTTTCACTAGGCTAGATTCCAGTGGCAGGATTTCTTGTGTGGGCTTTGCCTCGGATGCTGTCAATCCACCGCTCTCACCAACTATCAAAGAAAGTAGTTCACTTGTTTTTTCTAAGGATTCACTCTTTGGCATCTTCTTTTCTGCATATCAAAATAGGACATCAAATGAAAACTACAACTTCATGAACTGACAAAGAACCAAAAACAAAAATAAAAATAAACCTTCTTCGAGGAACAAATGAGCAAACTTGGATGTTGGGAGCTGGACATCTTTCGGGCTCCAAACATCATGTGTCTTCATATTTTGATCCTAACATTGCATATATAATAGATGGTAGACAGTCAGGAAAACATGAAGAACCCAAATATAGTAGTGGTATTTTTACTGAACCAAACCTAACTTCTAACGAAAATGCTAATAAATTATTTGTCATCAATCTTAAAATTATGTCTGTCAGCATTAAAAGGCAGAAGATCAGATCATCCAGATCTAATATAATTCAAGATAGTCTTGTGCAACTCAGAAAGATTGAGATTTAAAACCCTAAAATAAGTCTAAGACCAGCTGACCAGGTACAATGGGCATCTCATAGGAGTTAAATTAATAGATTTCTTATAAAAGTACAAAGATGCTAAAAGAGGTGATTCCATTTCTTACTAAGAAATGTACTTACAAACTATGGAGTGGGAGGAAAGCAATGGATATTGTTTGGGTTGACATTTTTTTGGTCCAAAATTCCCACAAAATAACATGACTTTAGCCTCTCTTTGCTTCTCATCAAACACACTCTCACCTAGTTGGAGAGTCATGATACACTTTTTCGTAAAATTTTAGCTTTACAATTATTATCATTTATACTTAATTAATATTTACATTGATTATATTTTAGTACAATATTGTTAAAATTCATAATTTTTTTAATCTATTTATAAAGATTAATATTGAATATATTTTAAAAAATAATTATTTGATAAAATAAATTAATACAAAAAATATATTGGTTTAAAGATATTGGTTTTTATTATAAAATAGTTTTTGGTATGTGAAAAAAATATAATATAATTAAACTTGAAAAATATATAAAAACATTGTATAAATAAATATCGAGTTAAGAAATGAGTTAGAAAAATTACGAATGTAGAGAAAGTATATTGAAATTAAGTTGATGTGGCAGAGAGAGGGTTAAAAAGTTTGTTAATAAACTGACCAATGCATATGGGTGCTAGGTTGGAGAATAGTACACCAAAACAACAGCAGAACATGCCAAATGTACAACAGGAGAATTGCATCCAAAGAACAGAAACTACCTACTCCTTGTTGAGAATGTTGCAGTGCATAAGAACTAATCATTATAAAACAAATTCTAGGAGGACTAGTGGCAAAAGCAAAACATGACAGAAATACATACCTCATTGACATCTGGAGGACCGCTACTGTTTATGCTTAATGCACCTCCGAAAAGCTTTTCCAAAATTGAAGTAGAACGACCAGTTTCACCCAAAATTTTATACCCGCTGAGGTTTTCTGAGCCAATGCCCATATTGCCATTTTCAACCATTTCAGTTATCTCAAGTATATTTGGAGCTACAAACGACGGGTCATCAAGATCCCTAGCCTTGCTGGATATTTCAGATGCTGATGATAAATGACCCTTGGTTCTGCCCTTGTTAGAAAAAGGAGATGTGGTCTCACAGTCAGTAGCACCCAGACTCAATTTTGGAGCTGATTTCTCATCTTTATTTCCATTTCCAAGTTCAATATTTCGAACCTGTAGGGTAATGCAACTGCATATCTTAATGAATAACCAAAAATAGAAAAATACTAGAGAAATATGACTTGGACACAAATCTCATTAGCTTCCCTGCATTGTGTGGCATATTACATGCACCACGTCAAAATAACAAAACATAATGTATCATTTGTTATTCGGAAAGAGATACAAACAAAGCAGGGTCTTGGGTGGATAGAAAAGAAGATTAACATGAAAACATCTGAGCAATATAGCATACAAATTATTTTTTTAGTCCAGTTCATATGAGCCTCTAAATTGTTCGGATAATTCATGATTGTAAAGCAAGAAGGTTTGCAAGCTTCATCGTCCAAATTGGTTTATACCAAATCTCTCTATTACCCTCACCAAGGGATCAAGTATTGATTTTTATTTATTATCTTCGAATATGTTCATTAAAAAATATCAAGAAAACAAAAAAAAAATAGATAGATAGAAAGAATATCATGTAGTTTATCACGAAGAATTGTATAATATTTTGTAAAAAATAAATCAAGAGAGTAAAACAACTGCATTATTGATTAATGATATCTTCTGAGAGGGGGGAGGGGTACCTCTAATGGATCACAGTGTTCGAAAGATTTTGGTCCAGCGATTTTCTCCGCTGCTGCATTCGCGAACCCAGGTGGCACTAGTGGTCTTAATGGATGGCCTTGTGAAGATATAGAAATGTTACCACAATCACTCTGCTGCATTTGTTTAATCAAAGATGTGTCTAATCCATTACTAGTAAATATAGCACCACTTCCACTATCCAAGGAGGCAGCCAACTCAGTCACAGGATCATCCTTGAGCTTGACTATTGCCCTTGATTTTAGCTTTTCTTGAAGTTCTTTCTGCTGTTCCTTCCTCATCATATCGAACTCAGCTACAAAAATACAGGGGCCTGTTAATCATGATCCCACTGATCTAGCGACAACATCAAATTTTGACCATTCACTCAGCCAGGCCAGGTGAAGGAAACAAAAGGCAAACTACCTCTTCTTTTCCTCTCCTCTTCAACTCTATCCTCACTATTGCTCTCATCCAAACCAAATGTCTCATCATTGAAGGAGTCCTTAGTTGCCCTCCGTAAATGAGGTGCAGCCTGAAGAAAGTGGAGTGAAAAAGCTAGGTAGATATGACTTTTTAAATTCACGACGTTATTGGAAAGAAACTTAATGACGTAAAGCTTTTAACAAACGGTGTTAACATAGTCATAAAAGTAACCCGACCTTATATGGACGGGGAGGATGATATAGATCACTACTTTTATTCAGTTGGTTCTGATCATTTGCTCGAAAACTTGGAACTGATGCACCAGCTCTGTATCCAGGTGGTCTTGGAAAAGAGCCGCTCCCAAGGAGACCATCATGTTCAGGATTCTGCCAAGACCGCCTAAACTGGTTGCCATAGCGCCTCTCAGACTCTAGGTATTATTGAATAATAGTAGAAATCAGCCAGCAAACATTTCTTTCCAAAAACAACTACTGACATTAGGAATCATTATTCCAATAAAACTCATAAGATATAATGAGTACTTGCAGTGACCAGTGTTCTAAAAAGCCTTAGGTGCACCTAGGCGCTGGGGTTCCCTGGAGCCTAGGCGCTAGGTGCAGTGTGCCTAGGCGCGCCTGATTGAAATTTTTTTAATTATAACAAATAACTTGTAGTTCAAAAATAACAAACAAACAAGCAATAATTAGAAACTATAGTCTTCGGTTAGTGAGTTAATTAGTCACTAGTCACTGTAATCTTCAGTTAGTGAGTTAATTAGTCAATAGTTCAAAAACAACTAACAAACAAGCAAAAATTAGAAGAGCAGCAGCCAGCAGCAACATAACAGAATTGTAGAACAGAACAGTTAAAGAGAGCAGTAGGTTCAGAGTATAGTCTTTGTGTTGTGGTTGTGGGAAGGCCAGAAGACTCAGAACTCAGAAGGTGTTAGGTAGGGAAGTAGTCACGTAGGGTATATATTTAAAGGGAAGAACTGAAGAAGAAATTCTAGTTCTAATTCTATTAGGAAAGTGTATTCAGAATATAAAATTTATAGTAATAATTAATTTAAAATGCCTATTTGATAGTTTTTAATATTTAAATTATTTCTTCTGAGTTATTTCCTTACAATAATATATTGATATGATTTATTTTTGTCAATCAGAATAATCTACTTCAATTAAAAGATATAGTTCTGCACTTCTGCAACAGAACATTATCTGTTATTACTGCTAAATGTTTTTTTGTTATAAAAACACAATCAGGCTCAGCAAGGCGCGCCTAGTTGCGCCTGACTGTGCCTGCTGCGCCTGGGTGGCGCCTAATCACAAGGGCTGAGCATGAGCATCCTCAGCGCTGGACCCTTGGCAGGAGCCTAGGCACGCCTTTTAGAACACTGGCAATGACTTCAATGCAGATAAACAAGTACATGCAAAAAGAGAAGTTGAAATTTTTTTCTACACCAATCTTGAAGTATTGAAAACGACCTAAAGAGAAGCAAAATTTAATTGTTTTTGCCCTGTCCCAATAAGTCTAGTTGACAAATGACAATCATATTGATGTCAGATTTCTTAATTCTTATCTTTCTTGTCCTTTTTATCTTTCATCTATTAGGAAAATATTTGTAATAGGATCAATAAGAAGTGGAGAATGGCAGTTAGACCATGGCAGGGTCATATCTTAGTCATCTCACTGTGACTAAGATATGACCCTGACTACAAAAAAGGAATTTCCTTTACTTTAGATTACAAGTGATATTTTGTAAGAATATGCATTTGCCTTAGTGTTTCAATCTCCTGGTTTGTTCATGTTCTTGCGTATGATCAATTACAAAAAAAGGAATTTCCCTTTACTTTAATGGAAAATTTATTTTAAATCCACTCGGAGCCTGTGTGGGTACTTATCAAAATCTGTCTTTTGTCCAGTACAGCTCATACATGATGGATAAGGCAACATAAAGCACTACAGTAACCAATGTCCTCCATGGAGTTCCATGATTATCAACCCTTTAGAAGACAATAGAATTCAACCTATTAAAAAAATGGATGGAATACTCATTGTAATGATTACGGTCTAACAATAACAATATTCATCAGTATGATATTCTTCTCAAAGAACTGCATAAATGTAACAAATAACCTATTTTCTAAATTTGAGGACCAAATACTTCATGAAGTAACTAATTCTAATCAAAGCAAACAGTAGTGAAACCAGAATACCCAAAACAAAAGATGCCAGACCAAGAAGTATAAGAGGATTACAAACCAGCAAGAATACTTCAATTACTCAGTAAGTGTCAAAAGATACCTGAATCCCTGTCAGATTGTGAATCAGTATCAATTCTTCCACTAGAACGGGTATCCCACCGATGGTGACCCTTTATAAAGTTACCAGTTTCCTCTCTTCCAGGCGGAGATGAGCTATAATCATTCCGCTTAAAAACTTGCAGAGATGAACTTCCAAACTCGCTAGTCAATATTTAATGGCCAATTCACAAAAGCAGCACATGTCCAAAATCAGACTATGTTGGCAACAAAAAAAAAATCAAAAAAACAAGCAGGTGAATGACAGCATGCAGTAAAGAATAAACCATCTACCTTAGAAGTGATTCATCAAATCCCTTTGGAAGCCTTTTGCATATCTCCAAATCGCTCAAAGACAAGAGATACTCTCTTGTATATGACACTTTCAACTGCCTGCTTGCAGTAGCATGTCTTTTTATTACAGTACCCAACTGGTGTAGAAAAAGATAGCAATTGAGCAGAGAATTTGAAGTACCTTGAAGATGTTGAGTTTATTTCTTCTGGCCGCGTAATTTGGAGAAGACCATTATTTCCAATGCTCATCCTTTGACCTTCTGTAAGTAAGAGAATAACCTTGAAATTGGTCCAATGGGAACCTCGAATGAAGCACTACCAAACACAAGACTCAGACCATGAGTCACTTCAAGCTACATCCAACAACAAAATGTGTAGAGAGCTGATGATGACTAGTAGTTGGTTCAAATTACTTGGGGAAACTTAAAGGTACGAACCAAACGTCAATTTCCTATATAAACTGTCAAGTGTAATTATACAGGCACATATAAAACTACTTCGTTCTTAAAAACAGGTAGGATTTTAAATACAAGCACACAACTTTGTTTTATAAACATTTCAAGGTTTTTAGTCTGGATTTCTGGCTATGAGGTTGCAACATGTGCCCCATATCACGTGTCATACTGTCATTACATGACAACTAATCCAACTTAGAAAGTGCGAAGTGAGCAGTAGTTTGAGTAATAGTTTATTCCAATTCTATGTTCAATATGTCTTGGAATACAGTTTGACTCCTGGAATGAAGCTACCTATCAAATCATTATGATCATCATTCTCCTCTGACAGACCAAATCATGGTGCCAGAGGGGGAAGCTAAAATCTAAACAAACAACATATTTCAGGAATCACTCATTCCGGTTATTGATATCAAACCGACCCCTCATCCCTTGAACTATAAGAAACAAGCCCTTAAAAAGCAAACAAGCTGAGTATTTCTCAGTTCTTCCTAGAAAGCAATCTCATTTTCGTTGTGTGTTCCGATTTCTTATTACCGAGAAACTTAACAAGCATAGGCCAAAAAGTCGGGTTTTGAATACGCTGACCCTCCATGATTAGAGCATTCCTGATCATAAATATGCAGGATCCACAAATACGCATACAAATTCAGCAACCAGTCAAAAACTTTGAGTTTATATCCAAGGGGACATGCTTGTAGAGCATCGAGCTAACTATGCTCCCAAATAACATTAAGACTAGTATCTTCCATTTACAATCATTTCCCTGGAAAATTTTACAAAACTAAGTGATGGATACAAGTATGCGATTGCAACCTGATAGCATCCATTTACGTAATTGCTAGGGCCCAACATAAATTCTATCAGGTATTCGAAAAGGGGATGACAGACCCGGATGGGATGAAACGCTGGAGAAAATCTAACCCAAACCTAACATCAAAATCCAAAGATATCTCATGAACTAAAATCTGATACTCGATTCATTCAGATAAAAGAAAACCCTAGACTCCGTAAGAATCCAGGGGAGGGGTTATGGAATCGACACGATAAATGAAGGCCGGCGACGGGAATCAGACATAATAAAACCTAACATACCTGAAATATTGGGGGCTCAGCGTAAAGGCGACCTCTCAATAGCAAGCGAGGAGTAAACGCCGGAGAGAATGACAACCGTTTGACTTGAGCTAGTAAGTTGTAGCACCGTGTATCTATGACGAAGATTCATTGGAGGAAACAACCAGAAAGCATTTTGCCCTTTTGCAGCGGATAAATTGAGAGGGGCAAACGAAAATTCAAGAGGACGCCTGCCTTCTGTGACTCTTCCGAGCAGGGAGAAATTGGAAGGATACGGAATTTGGACTAGGAGATGGGGAGAGACATGGAGATAGACAGAAAGAGATAGTGAGAAATAGAAAGAGAGAGAGGGAGGGAGGGAGAGCTATGGCGGATCGTTGCTCTGGGATTGCAACTGGGTTCCTTGCTTCCTCCGCGAGTCGGGAAAAGGAAGTTGTCTTTCCTGCTAGCTGGGGGAGAGAGAAAGAGGGGTGATGTGCCGTGATGGAATAATTAAGTTTTAGAAGGCAATATTTTCCTTTTTTTAATAATGGAAATCGGTTAGGTTTGATCTCCTTCTAGCGAGTAACATCCGAGGGGATTTAACACCCGAGTCGAGACAAATAACCTCTCCATTATGATCTCCATTATGATTTCGAATTACGAACTCAGTGGAAATAACACTGAGTCGAGTTTGGAGCCATCAAAATTTTGTTTAAAGAAACCTAGTTTTGATTTCTCTCATTTAAAATTTTCCTTTTGTTTTAGGCAATGTGTATGATTTTATTTTATTTTTTCTAATAAATAAATTTAATTGTTTGCGTGTCTCTCGGGCTCAATCCGACTGCATCCCCGAGCACAATGAGACTGCGGTCAGCAGTCTCATTTCGATCCTTTCGAACATTCTATAACCGATAGAAAAATAGTCATTTTAAATTAAATATTATATTATATAAGTTGGAAGATAAAATCACTATATAAATATACATCAAATCAAATCATTATTCATCTCATTTCCTAAAAACCTCATAAATTATGTCGACATTTTCCAGGAGATCGAATTTGAATCCGATGATAAAAGCGTTAATCTTCCATTCGATAAAAGAAATATAGCGATCCGGGTGAGCTTCTTACACATATCGAAGTAAGTATATTATTTCAATATACGAGATTGTTTCTTCTCTTCTTTTTGTCATTACATTTCCTACTTTATTTCATAATTTATTAGTTTTAGACACGTAAGAATAAACGATTGGAATTTTAGAATTAATATTTTATTTCATTTTTATTAGTTGTAGACATGTTATAATAGAGAACCAAAATTTTATTTTATTTCGTATTTAATAGGATCTTATGGAATACTTCCGTGTTACCATACCGATTTTTCATCCAAGTTTGAGTTTTATGGATATTTTTTGGATAGAGATAACTTAGTGGGTTGGACTTGGTTTGTGGGACACTCGCTGAATATGGGGTTGGTCATAATAAATCATGGTTGAATAGAAGGGTTCTGTATCTTTCATTTGACATGTGATAGTCACATAGAACCTAGAAAGGAGAAAGATGTTGATCTCGATCATGTGTCAAGTACTAGATGAAAAACAAGAGAGGGATAGTTTTATGCAAATTCCACAACCACTTAATTACATCGGTTTTTAGGGGTTATGCATATGTTGGACATTTGACTGCTACCCAATCTCGAAAGGTGGAGCATGAATTGGGTTGGGGTTGAAACCGAGACATATTTTGAAATCCATGTAGTTAGACGACCTTGGAAATGTCACAACCATACGGCAAGTTTACTGTTTGTTGGTTTTGCACCCCGTGTCAATAGTGACAGAAACTCAAAGGCTGACAAAAAAAGAGAGGATAGTTTTAAATTTATAACCTGTAAATAATTCCCCTAAATAGCAACGAATCTACAATGTATGGATCGTACGAAGTAGGTTAGTATTTTAGGGTCGAACACAAAGACTGGGTAGTTTAATTTGCGGCAATGATTAAAGATAGAGTAGATCTAAGCTAAGAAAAAGGTTTGAAAAGATAAGGAAAGAGAATCAAATGTTTTTGGGATTTGGTATTGTTCGCAATCGAATGTTACCTTCGATCGAAAACAGTTTTATAAAAACAAAACAAAGAAAAGATAGTCAAATTAATGGAAATAAATGGATTCCAAGAATTCAAGATCATAAATTAACATTTTATATTTTAATACCATTGATTTGGGTGTTAAAAGGATGTATGTTGAATATGATTTTTTTCACAGTCCTATGAATAAAAGTAAAGGAGCGACGCTAACATCCAAATAAAGCAACCAACAACAAGAGGTACTTATGCGGAAATTGAAGAATTGTTTCAATACATAACAATAAAGCACGAAGTTGTGATCACGACAAATCAAGAATTCTGGTTGTAAGCCGAATTGAGTCAATCCAGTCCCTTTTGGGGAGAAAAGTTCAAGCGCACAACGGGAACAAAGCCACGCTAAAAATGGAGATAAACAAGTAGTTGCGGAATTTTAAAAAAAATAATGAGGAAGTCACCGCCGCCGCAAGGGTGGAAACTCGCGTTTGCTAAGTCTACCGAACGACCGGAAAGAGAGTGAATAGGGGTAGAAATGGAGGTAGGGATGGATTGGAGTTCCGTTGGTGGAACTTGCTGGTGCCGTTGGTGTTTACAACAGAGAAAGAAGAATTATGGGGATCTAACGAAAGACCAATGAAACAAGGTCTACTCGAATCGAAACCGTTGTTAGGTGAGACCGAGATCGGAAAAGGCTATAATAATAGTTGAACACTTGCATTCTTCCCATTTTGCATTTCTCCGCTACTGTATATATATAACGTATCAAGTGAAAATGACCCAAATGATCACATGGACATAAAATTCCACACTTGGACTTGAATCAACCTGTAAATTACATTTTTTTTCGGACAGTCACCGGATAAACAATGCCACACTACCTGTACCAGAAAGTAGCATCCATTTTCTGTCCATATAAGGGTCAGGTATGACCACTGCCAGCAGTAAAAGAAGGGTACTGAAAAGGATTTTGGCTCGACCGGAGCTCCATCTCAAGAAGCCTCTGGAACGCCTGCTGTGAGTTGTTCATATCTGAGTGTTCGGAACCTACAACAGATCCAATTATTGTTAGCTACAGAAAAAAAAACATCAGATATTGCATGTCCGTTATTCATCCAATTCTAGGTGAATTTTTTTTTTCTAGAAGTACATTTGCATAGCAACAAAGAAATAAGAAACAAGTGCTAAAGAGTGAAAGTATAACTGGTACAGGCAATCCATGAGCACCAAGGTTTGGCTGCTGTTGACCAAAAGGGAAGCCTGGAATCACGTTGCGGTCCTGGATATAAGGAGGAAGATTCCCGGAGGGATGGGAAGAAAGTGGTGGCCCACCAGGGAAGCCAGGCAAATAATGAGATGGTGGAAGGTTGTTTGGCATGTGCAGCTGCTTCAGCATAGGATGAATGGGAGGGTCAAGCTCAAATAGTACAGTGCTCGGGTGTTGATGAGAAGCATGACTCATGTTTGAAGGAAATTGGTGATGGATTGCTGCATCTTGATGGGCTAACGCCATGAAGTTAAACTGTGGATCCATGGGTGCTGCATGAGGATCCAAGGGATGAAACATTGGCCTCATGTGATGAGCAGGTGCAGCGTGGAATTTTGGAGATGATTGAGGATGCATACTTTGATGAGGGCTTTCTGGCTTCACCATATCAAAAGGACCACAGAGGAAAGGAGGATTTTCCTGCTGCCGTTGTCTAATGGGTCTTTCATCTCGCAGAGAAAGACCGAGGGCTGCTAGCTTTTCAGCGATACTACCTGATGGGTTTGAAGGTAACGGCAACGATTCTGCGTTGTTAAATCCACAATCAGTCGCATACTTTGAGCTCTGAGCTTTCAGAGGCCGACCTAGATTAGTCATGCTATCTTCTACAGATAGCACCATACCAAAACATGGGAAATTTGATGATTCCATTTTTGTTTGTGAACCATTTGGCCAATTCAATCCAACTTCATCCAAATTGGTTTGATGTCCTCCGCCCAATTGCAAACTAATGCCATCATTATTAACCATTTTTAATCTAGCATCATTCAGAGTAGAACTTGAAGCTCCTCTATCTGAAAATACAAGTGATTGAATAGAAGGTTCCAAAACATCAATACTTGATGACACGTCAGAATTTCTTTGCACAGATACTGGTGCATCGGCTGAGTGCAGTTCTTTCATAAAAGAACTCCCAAAGAGTGTCTCAAGGGTCAACCCCTTTCCAGAATTGAGATTTTTTGCATCTCCATCCTTTATATTTCCTTGAATTTCACTAATCCTCTCGCCACCCAAATACTGGGAATCTGTAGGGTCTAGCATGGAGATAGATGCAGCAGTCTTGGTGTTTGAAGTAATCCCCATCTGTAACAAGGAAAGAAGGTGCTGAGAAGCATTTTTGTCAATATCAACTTCACAAATCTTATTTTCCATAGCATGTTCACTGCACACTATCCCAGAAGAATGAGGACTTGAACTGCTTTCCCTAACATTTGAAAGGATTGACTGCTCTAAATCTTCACATGTAAGGAATGCTGAGATGGTTTCAGGATTTTTCTTATTATTACACGATGCCTCAGAGATTGCAGCATCATTAGGCGTTGAAGCAGCAGTTTTCACTAGGCTAGATTCCAGTGGCAGGATTTCTTGTGTGGGCTTTGCCTCGGATGCTGTCAATCCACCGCTCTCACCAACTATCAAAGAAAGTAGTTCACTTGTTTTTTCTAAGGATTCACTCTTTGGCATCTTCTTTTCTGCATATCAAAATTGGACATAAAATGAAAACTGCAACGTAATGAACTGCTTAACAAAGAACAAAAACAAAAATAAAATCAAACCTTTTTCGAGGAACAAATGAGCAAACTTGGATGTTGGGAGCTGGACATCTTTAGGGCTCCAAACATCATGTGTCTTCATATTTTGATCCTAACATTGCATATATAATAGATGGTAGACGGTCAGGATTACATGAAGAACCTAAATACAGTAGGGGTATTTTTACTGAACAAAAGCTAACTTCTAACGAAAATGCTAATATATTATTTGTCATCCATCTTAAAATTATGTCTGTCAGCATGAAAAGGCAGAATATCAGATCATCCAGATCTGATATAATTCAAGATAGTCTAGCGAAACTCAGAAAGATTGAGATTTTAAACCCTAAAATAAGTCTAAGACCAGGTAGAATGGGCATCTCTCAGGAGTTAAATTAGTAGATTTCTTATAAAAGTACAAAGATGCTAAAAACGGTGATTCCTTTACTTACTAAGAAATGTACTTCCAAACTAATGGAGGTGAGAGGAAAGCAATGGATATTGTTTGGGTTTACATTTTTTTGGTCCAAACAAAATAACATGACTTCAGCCTCTGTTTGCTTCTCATCAAAATACACTCTCATCCAGTTGGGGAGTCATGATACACTTTTTCGTAAAATTTTAGCTTTACAATTATTTTCATTTATACTTAATTAATATTTACATTGATTATATTTTAGTACAATATTTTTAAAATTCATGATGTTTTCAACTATTTATAAAGATCAATATTGAATATATTTACAAAAATAATTATTTGATAAAATAAATTAATATAAATTATATTAGTTTAAAGATTTTGATTTTTATTATAAAATAGTTTTTTGGTATGTGAAAAAATATAATTATAATTAAACTTGAAAAATATATAAAAACATTGTATAAATAAATATCGAGTTAAGAAATGAGTTAAAAAATTATGAATGTAGAGAAAGTATATTGAATTTTTAAGTTGATGTGGCAGAGAGAGGATTAAAAACTTTCTTAATAAACTGAACAATGCATATGGGCTACCTTGCTAGGTTGGAGAATAGTACACCAAAACAACAGCAGAACATACCAAATGTACAACAGGAGAATTGCATCCAAAGAACAGAAACTACCTACTCCTTGTTGAGAATGTTGCAGTGCATAAGAAATAATCATTACAAAACAAATTCTGGGAGGACTAGTGGCAAAAGCAAAACATGACAGAAACACATACCTCATTGACATCTGGAGGACCGCTACTGTTTATGCTTAATGCACCTCCGAAAAGCTTTTCCAAAATTGAAGTAGAACGACCAGTTTCACCCAAAATTTTATGCCCACTGAGGTTTTCTGAGCCAATGCCCATATTGCCATTTTCAACCTTTTCACTTATCTCCAGTATATTTGAAGCTACAACCGACGGGTCATCAAGATCCCTAGCCTTGCAGGATATTTCAAATGCTGATGATGAATGACCCTTGGTTCTGCCCTTGTTAGCAAAAGAAGATGTGGTCTCACAGTCAGTATCACCCAGGCTCAATTTTGGAGCTGGTTTCTCATCTTTATTTCCATTTCCAAGTTCAATTTTTCGAACCTGTAGGGTAATGCAACTGCATATCATAATGAATAAACAAAAATAGAAAAATACTTGAGAAATATGACTTGGACACAAATCTCATTAGCTTCCCTGCATTGTGTGGCATATAACATGCACCCCGTCAAAATAATAAAACATAATGTATCATTTGTTATTCTGAAAGAGATACATACAAAGCAGGGTCTTGGGTGGATAGAAAAGAAGATTAACATGAAAACATCTGAGCGATGTAGCCTACAAATTATTATTTTTAGTCCAGTTCATATGAGCCACTAAATTGATCGGATAATTCATGATTGTAAAGCAAGAAGGTTTGCAAGCTTCATCGTCCAAATTGGATTATACCAAATCTCTCTCTATTACCCTCACCAAGGGAACAAGTATTGATTTTTATTTATTATCTTCGAATATGTTCATTAAAAAATATCAAGAAAAAAAAAATATAGATAGATAGAAAGAATATCATGTAGTTTATCACAAACAATTGTATAATATTTGTAAAAAATAAATCAAGAGAGTAAAACAACTGATTATTGATTAATGATATCTTCTGAGAGGGGGGAGGGGTACCTCTAATGGACCACAGTGTTCGAAAGATTTTGGTCCAGCGATTTTCTCCGCTGCTGCATTCGCAAACCCAGGTGGCACTAGTGGTCTTAATGGATGGCCTTGTGAAGATATAGAAATGTTACCACAATCACTCTGCTGCATTTGTTTCATCAAAGATGTGTCTGATCCGTTACTAGTAAATATAGCACCACCTCCACTATCCAAGGAGGCAGCCAACTCGGTCACAGGATCATCCTTGAGCTTGACTATTGCCCTTGATTTTAGCTTTTCTTGAAGTTCTTTCTGCTGTTCCTTCCTCATCATATCGAACTCAGCTACAAAAATACAGGGGCCTGTTAATCATGATCCCACTGATCTAGCGACAACATCAAATTTTGACCATTCACTCAGCCAGGCCAGGTGAAGGAAACAAAAGGCAAACTACCTCTTCTTTTCCTCTCCTCTTCAACTCTATCCTCACTATTGCTTTCATCCAAACCAAATGTCTCATCATTGAAGGAGTCCTTAGTTGCCCTCCGTAAATGAGGTGCAGCCTGAAGAAAGTGGAGTGCAAAAGCTAGGTAGATATGACTTTTTAAATTCACGATGTTATTGGAAAGAAACTTAATGACGTAAAGCTTTTAACAACGCTGTTAACATAGTCATAAAATTAACCCGACCTTATATGGACGGGGAGGATGATATAGATCACTACTTTTATTCAGTTGGTTCTGATCATTTGCTCGAAAACTTGGAACTGATGCACCAGCTCTGTATCCAGGTGGTCTTGAAAAAGAGCCGCTCCCTAGGAGACCATCCTGTTCAGGATTCTGCCAAGACCGCCTAAACTGGTTGCCATAGCGCCGACCGGACTCTAGGTATTATTGAAAAATAGTAGAAATCACCCCAAAACATTTCTTTCCAAAAACAACTACTGACATTAGGAATCATTATTCCAATAAAACTCATAAGATATAATGAGTACTTGCAGTGACTTCAATGCAGATAAACAAGTACATGCAAGAAGAGAACAAGTAGAAATTTCTTTCTACACCAATCTTGAAGTATTGACAACAGCCTAAAAAGAAGCAAAATTTAATTGTTTTTGCTCTGTCCCAATAAGTCTAGTTGACAATCATATTGATGTCAGATTTATTAATTCTTATCTTTCTTTTCCTTTTTATCTTTCATCTATTAGGAAATTATTTGTAATGGGATCGAAAAGAAGTGGAGAATGGCAGTCAGACTATGGCAGGGTCATATCTTAGTCATCTCACTGTGACTAAGATATGACCCTGACTACAAAAAAGGAATATCCCTTTACTTTAGATTACAAGTGATATTTTGTAAGAATATGCATTTGCCTTAGTGTTTCAATCTCCTGTTTTGTTCATGTTCTTGCATATGATCAATTAATATATTTGTAAGGTACTAATCCTTAGAAACTTTAATGGAAATTTTATTTTAAATCCACTCGGAGCCTGTGTGGGTACTCATCAAAATCTGTCTTCTGTCCAGTATAGCTCTTACAGGATGGATAAGGCAACATAAAGCACTACAGTAACCAATATCCTCCACGGAGTTCCATGATTATCAACCCTTTAGAAGGCAATAGAATTCAACCTATTGAATAAATGGATGGAATATTCATTGTATTGATTACGATCTAACAATAACAATATCCATCAGTATGATATTCCTCTCAAAGAACTGCATAAATGTAACAAGTAACCTATTTTCTAAATTTGAGGACCAAATACTTCATGATGTAATTAATTCTAATCAAAGCAAACAGTATTGAAACCAGAATACCCAAAACGAAATATGCCAGACCAAGAAGTATAAGAGGATATCAAACCAGTAAGTGTCAAAAGATACCTGAATCCCTGTCAGATTGTGAATCAGTATCACTTCTTCCACTAGAACGGGTATCCCACCGATGGTGTCCCCTTATAATGTTACCAGTTTCCCCTTTCCCAGGCGGAGATGAGCTATAATCATTCCGTGTAAAAACTTGCAGAGACGAACTTCCAAATTCGCTAGTCAATATTTAATGGCCAATTCACAAAAGCAGCACATGTCCAAAATCAGACTATGTTGGCAACAAAAAACAAGCAGGTGAATGACAGTATGCAGTAAAGAATAAACCATCTACCTTAGAAGTGATTCATCAAATCCCTTTGGAAGCCTTTTGCAGATCTCCAAATCGCTCAAAGACAAGAGATACTCTCTTGTATATGACACTTTCAACTGCCTGCTTGCAGTAGCATGTCTTTTTACTACAGTACAACTGGTGTAGAAAAAGGTAGCAATTGGGCAGAGAATTTAAAGTACCTCGAAGATGTTGAGTTTATTTCTTCTGGCCGCGTAATTTGGAGAAGACCATCATTTCCAATGCTCATCCTTTGACCTTCTGTAAGTAAGAGAATAACCTTGCAATTGGTCCAATGTGAACCTCGAATGAAGCACTACCAAACACAAGACTCAGACATGAGTCACTTCAATCTACATCCAACAACATCAAAATTTGTAGGGAGCTGATGATGACTAGTAGTTGGTTCAAATTACTTGGGGAAACTTAAAGGTACGAACCAAACCTCAATTTCCAATATAAACTGTCAAAGTGTAATTATAACCGCACATATAAAACTACTTCATTCATAAAAAAAAAGTTAGGATTTTAAATACAAGCACCCAACTTTGTTATATAAACATTTCAAGGTTTTTGGTCTGGATTTCTGGCTATGAGGTTGCAACATGTGCCCCATATCACGTGTCATACTGTCATTACATAACAACTAATCCAACTTAGAAAGTGCAAAGTGAGCAGTAGTTTGAGTAATAGTTCATTCCAATTCTATGTTTAATTTGTCTTGGAATACAGTTTGACTCCTGGAATGAAGCCAACTATCAAATCATTGTGATCATTATTCTCCTCTTGCTACCATCAGGTATGTTACACAGACCAAATCGTGGTGCCAGAGGGGGAAGCTAAAATCTAAACAAACAACATATTTCAGGAATCACTCATTCCGGTTATTGATATCAAACCGACTCCTCATCCCTTGGACCATAAGAATCGAGCCCTTAAAAAGCAAACAAGCTGAGTATTTCCTGGTTCTTCCTAGAAAGCAATCTCATTTTCGTTGTGTGTTCCGATTTCTTATTACCGAGAAACTTAACAAGCATAGGCCAAGAAGTCAGGTTTTGAATACGCTGACCCTCCATGATTAGAGCATTCCTGATCATAAATATGCAGGATCCACAAATACGCATACAAATTCAGCATACAATAAAAACTTTTGAGTTTATATCCAAGGGGACATGCTTGTAGAGCATTGAGCTAATTATGCTCCCAAATAACATTAAGACTACTATCTTCCATTTACAATCATTTCTTTCCCTGGTAAATTTTACAAAACTAAATGATGGATACAAGTATGCGATTGCAACCTCGTAGCATCTATTTACGTAATTGCTAGGGCCCCAACATAAATTCTATAAGGTATTCGTATTAGGAAAAGGGATGACAGACCCGGATGGGATGAAACGCTGGAGAAAATCTAACCCAAACCTAACATCAAAATCCAATATATCTCATGAACTAAAATATGATATAAAAGAAAACCCTAGACTCCGTAAGAATCCAGGGGAAGGGGGTGTGGAATCGACACGATAAATGAAGGCCGGCGACGGGAATCAGACATAATCAAACCTAACATACCTGAAATATTGTGGGCTCAGCGCAGCTACCTCTCAATAGCGGAGCGATGAATAAACGCCGGAGAGAATGACAACCGTTTGACTTGTCCTAGCTCTTGTAAGTTGTAGCACCGTGTATCTATGAAGAAGATTCATTGGAGGAAACAACCAGAAAGCATTTTGCCCTTTTGCAGCGGATAAATTGAGAGGGGCAAACGAAAATTCAAGAGGACGCCTGCCTTCTGTGACTCATCCGAGCAGGGAGAAATTGGAAGGATACGAAATTCGGACTAGGAGATGGGGAGAGGCATGGAGATAGACAGAAAGAGATAGTGAGAAATAGAGAGGGAGGGAGGGAGAGCTATGGCGGATCGTTGCTCTGGGATTGCAACTGGGTTCTTCTGCTTCTTCCGCGAGTCGGGAAAAAGAAGAAGTTTTTCCTGCTGGCTGGGGGAGAGAGAAAGAGGGGTGACGTGCCGTGATGGAATAATTAAGACGTCGGAAAAAAGATAAGTTGCGAGCTTTGCACCATGCGTAAAATCATGGTGCATTTGTACATGCGTAGAATTGGAAACGAAAAAACTAGATACACGAATTTAAATTTATAAAGGCTAAAATATTCGCATTTCGAAAGCGCTTAAATGAGCTCCGTTGCCAAGTGGTGGCGTTGGAATTGATTTTTTTAATTTAATTTTATATTTCGGCGCTGACGCTCAGCGCTTACGCTCCAAAGCTAAAATAGGATTAAAATACCCAAATTTCATAGGCAGCCGGCGTGCTGTTCATCCATAGCGATGTTGCTCCCCTCCTTCTCAAGTTCCCCGGCGACGCTGTTCCCCTCCAGCAACGTTGTTCCCTTCCGGCGACGGTGTTCCCTTTTCGTGTGTTTTATACAAGTAGTTTCCAGGTTTGCAGAAATTGGATTTATTTTCTCGCTTAACCTATGCCTTTTTATGTGCTACTATTAACTTGAATTACAGGTTGGATGAAGATGATAGTTTTCTTGCTTATCCTATGCCTTTTTATGTACATGCCTACAGAAACCTCCACGACGTTCAAGAATAAAATGAGTTGGACAGGTTTTCTTGGATTTATTTACGTGTTCTATAAAATAAAAGTGGGCGCTGGCGCTATCTGTTGGCGCTGGCGCTATCTGTTGGCGCCCAATTTTTAATTTATTTAAGAAAAAAATTGTGTCAGCACCTCTAAACAGCGCCCGAATTGAATTAAGCGCCGGCGCCAAACGAATGTATTTGTTACAAGTAATTTGATCAATGTGTATATAACACGCCCCTAATGGACAACATGGTGTATTTGTACATGCGTAAAATCATAAAGAATAATGGAGATGTTTGAAACAATAAGGTTCAATTTCTAGGGGTTTTTATGTGTTTTTGATAAGAGTTAATAACCGTTAGATTATCTCCTTTGATTTCAATGTTCTTAATATTTATTCATTTGCTTTCAGTAGACCTTTCTTGAGTGCAAATGCTTTTGCACGAAGTACCGAGGTATGGCCACACTGGCCATGTTCATATGCAATAATCGAAGCATTGTGATCCCTTAAAATGTATCAAAATGCACATTGATTGTTGCTCCTTTTGGAACCATTAAAATTTAGTTTTATGCTATCCAACGAAGATCTTGTCTAGTGAAGTCTTTTGATTTTTCTTTTTGGGTGGACCGTTGCTCCTTTATCATGTTTTTACTTTTTGAGTTATTTCAATCGTTGGTATGGGTAGCCACTATTTGTTTAATGTCAACCACTACTTTTCTTGATGCAAAAGATGTTTTGGTTTCTAATGTGCCAAATATTTCACCAAGTAGTAGCCGCTTGAGCCATAATTTTATCATTGAATTTCATGTGTAAGTAGTGCATGATTTCAGATATTTTCCCACTTGATGCGTCTATGTTGCTAAGGTAATTCCGCAATTCGTCATTGATTATATTACTCAATGTATATGCGCATTTCATGAAAATGTGTTTGGCACTTTCATATGGATGTTGGCATAGAACGTAGTTCATGGGTACATGTACCTTTTGTTTTTCAAGATTTTCTTTTGTCGGGAAACCATACATCGCTAGTTTCCCTATAAAATTTTGGGTTTTTGGCATAACGTTCAAGTTCCAGGTCCAAGAATTATCGATCCGTGTTGCTCCTTTGAATTTATGTAGGAGTTCCATAGCCGTTTTTGTGGTGAACCATCCATCTTTGCTAGAGGCCAATACAGGGGCGGAGCTAGAAATTTTTAATGGGTGGAAAAAAATTAAAGAAAAAAATTATGATATTTTTAAATTTAAATAAATTGTGATTATGAAGTTTGTTCATATACTAATTGGTAATACATTAAACTTTTTATAATAAAAAAAAAAACCGACAAGTCATTAATAGAAAAATTAATAATTTGTGATTATACTTTTATTTATTTGTTTCACATGAAATTACATACTAATATATAAGATTAATATATTAATAGCAATTAAATGAACCAAGCAATTAAGAATTTAATTACTCGGTCAAATCAAATCAAGTACACTATGTGACATAGAAGAGATGGTTTGCAAAGACAAGTCAAATCAAGTCTTAAAAGGATAAGTGAAAAATGATAGGTAAAGTTATGAATACACGTAGGTAAATGTAGCATTTAAAAAGAATTTTTTTATTCTCTTTAAGTCATATATGGGTTGCCTGCTAGTCTGCTACCGTACTAAAAATGATTCAATTGGGGTGGGCCACTGCACAGTCAGTCCATCCTTTGAATCCGCCACTGCCAATATATATACATGGTGAGATGATTTATCGGAGGTAAAATGGCTATCTAGTATTTACAACGGCTAAACTGTAACAGCTATTTTTCAAACGCATCCGCTACAAGCTGGGGCGGATGCGGAATCCGCTTCCGTAGTTGAGTTAGTAAAATTTGACCGCGCCAATACTAACTGTGTTTAATTGCTATTATTGTTCTATCCACAATTTCATGATTATTAGTCCCTCTTTTATTTTTGTAATGATTCATAACGAGGAAGTACAGGGACTAATAACTGGTTTAAGATGAACTAGCGTATTACATGTGCACTGCGTGCGGGTAGTGATTTAGTATTTATTCTAAATATTTGAATAAAAATTATCTTATTTAAAGCATAATATAAGTATCTTTTATTATACATAAAATACGGTAACAAATTCAAGTTATATTTTATAATATAAAATAAAATCTTTTCGAAAATTATAATTATAATTTAGTTAGTCATGGAAAACATTATCCTAAAAAAAACTTGTTTAAGAAGATTTGCAAATTTAAAATCGGGGAGATAAGATCGGAATTATCATTTTTATTTTACGGATCAACAATTTATTAAGATTTGAATTTGTAAATAGCAAAACTATTGATTTTTGAAATACCAGATTTTATTTACGGATTAACAAATTATTAAGATTTAAATTTGTAAATAGCAAAATTATTGATTTTTGAAAGTAGCTTTTAGAATACTTTTGTGAGTTGCGTGAGTTGTGGGTTGACACATTGCAAAAAGGTTTCTCTTTTAATAGATATAAGATTATTGATTTTAAAAATATCATATTTTATTTACGAATTAAAAAATTATTAAGATTTGAATTTGTAAATATCAAAGTTATTAATTTTTTAAAGTAGCTTTTAAAATACTTTGGGAGCTGCGTAAAATGTGGTGTTGACACGCGGCAAATAAGGTCTCTACTTTAATAGATTTAAGATTCACTTTTTAAATTATAGATTTATAATCCAATTAATGAATTACTTTTTAAAAAATATGGGGTGTTCGAGAAAATATACGGTTTAAAATAATTAAAAAAAACCCAATAGTTATCTTAAATTATTCTTAAGATACGGTTTAAAAGATATAAGATTTAGTTGATTTTCTTATATGATTACGATTTACCGAAATTATCAATTAATATTACATTTAATATTGACTTTTTGAAAATAAATTTGGAGGATGCGGGAAGCGTGGACGTGACACGTGGCAAAAGAAGGCTCTGATTTAATAGATATAAGATTGTAATTTTTGGTACAGTTCGGTTTTCTGATCCGGTTTACGTTTACACAATTCTAAATTCAATGCACATATGGTTGTTATTGAGCATACGTGTAAAGTTAGCTACGGAGACTATCAATCCAACAATCCGGACAGAAGAAACCCAAAAACGATCCATACTTCAATTTCTACAATCCTTGATGGAAGAATCACCCAAATTTACCCCTATGTCAAACACTTGGTGGTACTTTCTAATCTCAACCACTTAAGGCGTTAGTTTTATAAACTTCGACACCTACCCATTGTCCCAAGAAAACTCCTATGGAGGTTATTTGGGAACAATTGATAGCTAGACAATAAGTTTTGAAAGCTACAATGATTATTGGTAGCTAAGGTGTGTAATGCCGTGACCAAAATGAAATGACTTCAAAGCTTGATGATCCAGGGAACATCTACATCCATTGATTATTGGTAGCTAAGTTCATTACTCTCTATGTGATTTTTAGGTACAAGTGTTAGTTTAATCCCTCTATCTCTTAGTAAGAAACTAAATTTAGGTAAGTTCACTTTATTCATAGTTGATAGATCTATTGTTCATCAATTGGAATGATTGAATATGTCATATGACACTTAACCGATTCAACTTGCTTGTTTTTTTGTTTTTTTTGTGATAGATGTTGCATTTGAATCCGATATAAGTGCTTGTCAAACATAATTTCCTTGCAACTAAAGGTGCTCTTGTTGATGTTAGGGATGATATCTTGGCCTTTAGGTTGGGTGAAAGTAAGGTTCAATATAACTTCACCTAGGTTTTGCAACAACCAATCTTCAAGGGTGACATTTTATATCTTAATACCATTGATTTGGGTGTTAAAGAGGGTATGTTGAATATGATTTTTTTCACAATCCTATGGAAGTTTTTTTTTTTTTTAAAAAAAAATCTGAAGGTGTATAAGATTCAAATGAAGATCCTCTTTTGGCTCAAGACATTCGCTTCCTACAATATGGCCAGTTAGATGAAATCTAACTTTGAGCCGCAAGAACATGGAGTCGCTACAAAAATTTTCCACGGCTTTGAAGGCTTTTCCACGCACGTGGGAGCATCCGTGTAAATGTTAGCCTTAAACCGTGGTTGATCATTAAAGCTTGGTTCCCAAATGTTGATATTCTAGTAAAGAATCACGGTCCACAACCCATATATTGAGTTGAAACCGAACCAAAAAAATACAAAAAAAAAAGAAGAGAAAAAAACATACACAACAAAAGATAAATTGGATCACGACGAGCCGATCGAGAAGGAGCACCAAAAGAGCGTCAGACAAGCAAAGCGAGGAAGAAACTACGAGAACATGTATGTAGAAGAAGCGCTGAGTACAACTCCTTCTCACAAACAAGTTCAATTCATCTTTCAAACGAAGCTCATAACATCAAGAAGTATCCCCATACCATCGGACATTCGGACAACATAACGTGAAACAAATAATATCTAGTAATGTGCAATTTATTATTTGTTGTATAATAATTTAGTATTTAGGGATTTAGTTCAATTAGAGGCAACATGGTATGAGGAGGCAAAGGTTGTTCTCAAGCGAAGAGAGTCAGGTTGGGTTACATCAAAGGAGTCAATATGTTATATCAGAGATTTTAACAGATTACGCCAAAGATTGCAATATGTTACCTAAATCTTGTCGTGAAGACGAAACCTGTAAGTTATATTGGAGTGAGTGGCTCAGTTTCAGCACTCGTTTAGGTAGGTCTTCCTATTGTAGAGATTTTTCATTTTAATTAGCTTGATTTTCGAAAAACTAGTTGGAGAGTGAACAAAAAAAACGATTCAAGAAACCAAAAACTCCTTCCAAAATTCCCTTTTGTCTTAATAAGCCGGATAAGCATCGGGGTTTAATTTTGGGTGTAAAAATTAGGATAAGTTGGTCCAAGCTTATAAGAGCGTACATGGGAGTCCGGTCAGAATGGGCTAGGTTCTCAACATTGTGAGTTAAATGAATAAAAGTAAAGGAACGATACTAACATCCAAATAAAGCAACCAACAACAAGAGGTACCTATGCGGAAATTGAAGAACTGTTTCAACACATAACAATAAAACACGAAGTTGTGATCACGACAAATCGAGAATTCTGGTTGTAAGCCGAATTGAGTCGATCCAGTCCCTTTTGCATTTCTCCGCTACTGTATATATAACGTATCAAGTGAAAATGACCCAAATGATCACAGAGGCATAAAATTCCCCAGTTGGACTTGAATCAATCTGTAAATTACATTTTTTGTCGGACAGTCAGCGGATAAACAATGCCACACTACCTGTACCAGAAAGTAGCATCCATCTTCTGTCCATATAAGGGTCGGGTATGACCACTGCCAGTGCCAGCAGCAAAAGAAGGGTGCTGAAAAGGATTTTGGCTCGACCGGAGTTCCATCTCAAGAAGCCTCTGGAACGCCTGCGGTGAGTTGTTCATATCTGATTGTTCGGAACCTACAACAGATCCAATTTTAAATTGTTAGCTACAGAAAAAACATCAGATATTGCATGTCCGTTATTCATTCAATTCTAGGTGAAGTTTTTTTTCTTTCTAGAAGTACATTTGCATAGCAACAAAGAAATAAGAAACAAGTGCTAAAGAGTGAAAGTATACCTGGTACAGGCAATCCATGAGCACCAAGGTTTGGCTGCTGTTGACCAAAAGGGAAGCCCGGAATCACGTTGTGGTCCTGGATATAAGGAGGAGGATTCCCGGAGGGATGGGAAGAAAGTGGTGGCCCACAAGGGAATCCAGGCAAATAATGAGATGGTGGAAGGTTGTTGGGCATGTGCAGCTGCTTCAGCATAAGATGAATGGGAGGGTCAAGCTCAGATAGTCCAGTGCTCGGGTGTTGATGAGAAGCATGACTCAGGTTTGAAGGAAATTGGTGATGGATTGCTGCATCTTGATGGGCATACGCCATGAAGTTAAACTGTGGATCCATGGGTGCTGCATGAGGATCCAAGGGATGAATCATTGGCCTCATGTGATGAGCAGGTGCGGCGTGGAATTGCGGAGATGATTGAGGATGCATACTTGGATGAGGGATTTCTGGCTTCACCATATCAAAAGGATCACGGAGGAAAGGAGGATTTTCCTGCTGCCGTTGTCTAATGGGTCTTTCATCCTGCAGTGAAAGAACGAGGGTTGCTAGCTTTTCAGCGATACTACCTGACGGGTTTGAAGGTAATGGCAACGATTCTGCGTTGTTAAATCCACAATCAGTCATATACTTTGAGCTCTGAGCTTTCAGAGGCCGACCTAGATTAGTCATGCTATCTTCTTCAGATAGCACCATACCAAAACTTGGGAAATTTGATGATTCCATTTTTGTTTGTGAACCATTTGGCCAATTCACTCCAACTTCATCCAAATTGGTTTGATGTCCTCCGCCCAATTGCAAAGTAATGCCATCATTATTAACCATTTTTAATCTAGCATCATTCAGTGTAGAACTTGAAGCTCCTTTATCTGAAAATACAAGTGATTGAATAGAAGGTTCCGAAACATCCATACTTGATGACACGTCAGAATTTCTTTGCACAGATACTGGTGCATCAGCTGAGTGCAGTTCTTTCATAAAAGAACTCCCAAAGAGTGTCTCAAGGGTCAACCCCTTTCCAGAATTGAGATTTTTTGCATCTCCATTCTTTATATTTCCTTGAATTTCACTAATCCTCTCGCCACCTAAATACTGGGAATCTGTAGGGTCTGGCATGGAGATAGATGCAGCAGTCTTTGAGTTTGAAGTAATCCCCATCTGTAACAAGGAAAGAAGTTGCTGAGAAGCATTTTTGTCAACATCAACTTCACAAATCTTATTTTCCATAGCATGTTCACTGCACACTATCCCAGAAGAATGAGGACTTGAACTGCTTTCCCCAACATTTGAAAGGATTGACTGCTCTAAATCTTCACATGTAAGGAATGCTGAGATGGTTTCAGGATTTTTCTTATTATTACACGATGCCTCAGAGATTGCAGCATCATTAGGCGTTGAAGCAGCAGTTTTCACTAGGCTAGATTCCAGTGGCAGGATTTCTTGTGTGGGTTTTGCCTCGGATGCTGTCAATCCACCGCTCTCACCAACTATCAAAGAAAGTATTGTTTTTTCTACGGATTCACTCTTTGGCATCTTCTTTTCTGCATATCAAAATAGGACATCAAATGAAAACTACAACTTCATGAACTGCTTAACAAAGAACCAAAAACAAAAATAAAAATAAACCTTCTTCGAGGAATAAATGAGCAAACTTGGATGTTGGGAGCTGGACATCTTTAGGGCTCCAAACATCATGCGTCTTCATATTTTGATCCTAACATTGCATATATAATAGATGGTAGACGGTCAGGATTACATGAAGAACCTAAATACAGTAGTGGTATTTTACTGAACCAAACCTAACTTCTAACGAAAATGCTAATAGATTATTTGTCATCCATCTTAGATTATATCTTTCAGCAATAAAAGGCAGAAGATCAGATCATCCAGATCTGATATAATTCAAGATAGTCATGCGCAACTCAGAAAGATTGAGATTTTAAACCCTAAAATAAGTCTAAGACCAGGTACAATGGGCATCTCTCAGGAGTTAAATTAGTAGATTTCTTATAAAAGTACAAAGATGCTAAAAACGGTGATTTTGTTTCTTACTAAGAAATGTACTTACAAACTAATGGAGGTGAGAGGAAAGCAATGGATATTGTTTGGGTTTACATTTTTTTGGTCCAAACAAAATAACATGACTTCAGCCTCTGTTTGCTTCCCATCAAATACACTCTCATCCAGTTGGGGAGTCATGATACACTTTTTCGTAAAATTTTAGCTTTACAACTATTTTCATTTATTCTTAATAAATATTTACATTGATTATATTTTAGTAAAATATTTTTAAAATTCATAATTTTTTTTAATCGATTTATAAAGATCAATATTGAATCTATTAAAAAAATAATTTTTTGATAAAATAAATTAATATATAATATATTAGTTTAAAGATGTTCATTTTTATTATAAAATAGTTTTTTGGTATGTGAAAAAACATAATTATAATCAAACTTGAAAAATATATAAAAACATTGTATAAATAAATATCGAGTTAAGAAATGAGTTAAAAAAATTATGAATGTAGAGAAAGTATATTGAATTTTTAAGTTGATGTGGCAGAAAAACTTTCTTGATAAACTGAACAATGCATATGGGTGCTACCGTGCTAGGTTAGAGAATAGTACACCAAAACAACAGCAGAACATACCAAATGTACAACAGGAGAATTGCATCCAAAGAACAGAAACTACCTACTCCTTGTTGAGAATGTTGCAGTGCATAAGAACTAATCATTACAAAACAAATTCTAGGAGGACTAGTGGCAAAAGCAAAACATGACAGAAATACATACCTCATTGACATCTGGAGGACCGCTACTGTTTATGCTTAATGCACCTCCGAAAAGCTTTTCCAAAATTGAAGTAGAACGACCAGTTTCACCCAAAAGTTTATGCCCACTGAGGTTTTCTGAGCCAATGCCCATATTGCCATTTTCAACCTTTTCACTTATCTCCAGTATATTTGAAGCTACAACCGACGGGTCATCAAGATCCCTAGCCTTGCAGGATATTTCAAATGCTGATGATGAATGACCCTTGGTTCTGCCCTTGTTAGCAAAAGAAGATGTGGTCTCACAGTCAGTATCACCCAGGCTCCATTTTGGAGCTGGTTTCTCATCTTTATTTCCATTTCCAAGTTCAATTTTTCGAACCTGTAGGGTAATGCAACTGCATATCTTAATGAATAAACAAAAAAAGAAAAATACTAGAGAAATATGACTTGGACACAAATCTCATTAGCTTCCCTGCATTGTGAGGCATATAACATGCACCCCGTCAAAACAACAAAACATAATGTATCATTTGTTATTCTGAAAGAGAAAAATACAAAGCAGGGTCTCGGGTGGATAGAAGAGAAGATTAACATGAAAACATCTGAGCGATATAGCCTACAAATTATTATTTTTAGTCCAGTTCATATGAGCCACTAAATTGATCGGATAATTCATGATTGTAAAGCAAGAAGGTTTGCAAGCTTCATCGTCCAAATTGGATTATACCAAATCTCTCTATTACCCTCACCAAGGGATCAAGTATTGATTTTTATTTATTATCTTCGAATATGTTCATTAAAAAATATCAAGAAAAAAAATATATAGATAGATAGAAAGAATATCATGTAGTTTATCACAAACAATTGTATAATATTTTGTAAAAAATAAATCAAGAGAGTAAAACAACTGATTATTGATTAATGATATCTTCTGAGAGGGGGGAGGGGTACCTCTAATGGACCACAGTGTTCGAAAGATTTTGGTCCAGCGATTTTCTCCGCTGCTGCATTCGCAAACCCAGGTGGCACTAGTGGTCTTAATGGATGGCCTTGTGAAGATATAGAAATGTTACCACAATCACTCTGCTGCATTTGTTTCATCAAAGATGTGTCTGATCCGTTACTAGTAAATATAGCACCACCTCCACTATCCAAGGAGGCAGCCAACTCGGTCACAGGATCATCCTTGAGCTTGACTATTGCCCTTGATTTTAGCTTTTCTTGAAGTTCTTTCTGCTGTTCCTTCCTCATCATATCGAACTCAGCTACAAAAATACAGGGGCCTGTTAATCATGATCCCACTGATCTAGCGACAACATCAAATTTTGACCATTCACTCAGCCAGGCCAGGTGAAGGAAACAAAAGGCAAACTACCTCTTCTTTTCCTCTCCTCTTCAACTCTATCCTCACTATTGCTCTCATCCAAACCAAATGTCTCATCATTGAAGGAGTCCTTAGTTGCCCTCCGTAAATGAGGTGCAGCCTGAAGAAAGTGGAGTGCAAAAGCTAGGTAGATATGACTTTTTAAATTCACGACGTTATTGGAAAGAAACTTAATGACGTAAAGCTTTTAACAAACGGTGTTAACATAGTCATAAAAGTAACCCGACCTTATATGGACGGGGAGGATGATATAGATCACTACTTTTATTCAGTTGGTTCTGATCATTTGCTCGAAAACTTGGAACTGATGCACCAGCTCTGTATCCAGGTGGGCTTGGAAAAGAGCCGCTCCCAAGGAGACCATCATGTTCAGGATTCTGCCAAGACCGCCTAAACTGGTTGCCATAGCGCCTTTCGGACTCTAGGTATTATTGAAAAATAGTAGAAATCAGCCAGCAAACATTTCTTTCCAAAAACAACTACTGACATTAGGAATCATTATTCCAATAAAACTCATAAGATATAATGAGTACTTGCAGTGACTTCCATGCAGATAAACAAGTACATGCAAGAAGAGAACAAGTAGAAATTTCTTTCTACACCAATCTTGAAGTATTGACAACGGCCTAAAAAGAAGCAAAATTTAATTGTTTTTGCTCTGTCCCAATAAGTCTAGTTGACAATCATATTGATGTCAGATTTATTAATTCTTATCTTTCTTTTCCTTTTTATCTTTCATCTATTAGGAAATTATTTGTAATGGGATCGAAAAGAAGTGGAGAATGGCAGTTAGACTATGGCAGGGTCATATCTTAGTCATCTCACTGTGACTAAGATATGACCCTGACTACAAAAAAGGAATTCCCCTTTACTTTAGATTACAAGTGATATTTTGTAAGAATATGCATTTGCCTTAGTGTTTCAATCTCCTGTTTTGTTCATGTTCTTGCATATGATCAATTAGTATATTTGTAAGGTACTAATCCTCAAAGACTTTAATGGAAAATTTATTTTAAATCCACTCGGAGCCAGTGTGGGTACTCATCAAAATCTGTCCTCTGTCCAGTACAGCTCTTACAGGATGGATAAGGCAACATAAAGCACTACAGTAACCAATGTCCTCCATGGAGTTCCATGATTATCAACCTTTTAGAAGACAACATAATTCAACCTATTGAATAAATGGATGGAATATTCCTTGTATTGATTACGGTCTAACAATTACAATATTCATCAGTATGATATTCTTCTCAAAGAACTGCATAAATGTAACAAGTAACCTATTTTCTAAATTTGAGGACCAAATACTTCATGAAGTAACTAATTCTAATCAAAGCAAACAGTATTGAAACCAGAATACCCAAAACGAAAGATGCCAGACCAAAAAGTATAAGAGGATAACAAACCAGCAAGAATACTTCAATTACTCAGTATGTGTCAAAAGATACCTGAATCCCTGTCAGATTGTGAATCAGTATCACTTCTTCCACTAGAACGGGTATCCCACCGATGGTGTCCCCTTATAATGTTACCAGTTTCCCCTTTCCCAGGCGGAGATGAGCTATAATCATTCCGTGTAAAAACTTGCAGAGACGAACTTCCAAATTCGCTAGTCAATATTTAATGGCCAATTCACAAAAGCAGCACATGTCCAAAATCAGACTATGTTGGCAACAAAAAACAAGCAGGTGAATGACAGTATGCAGTAAAGAATAAACCATCTACCTTAGAAGTGATTCATCAAATCCCTTTGGAAGCCTTTTGCAGATCTCCAAATCGCTCAAAGACAAGAGATACTCTCTTGTATATGACACTTTCAACTGCCTGCTTGCAGTAGCATGTCTTTTTACTACAGTACAACTGGTGTAGAAAAAGGTAGCAATTGGGCAGAGAATTTAAAGTACCTCGAAGATGTTGAGTTTATTTCTTCTGGCCGCGTAATTTGGAGAAGACCATCATTTCCAATGCTCATCCTTTGACCTTCTGTAAGTAAGAGAATAACCTTGCAATTGGTCCAATGTGAACCTCGAATGAAGCACTACCAAACACAAGACTCAGACATGAGTCACTTCAATCTACATCCAACAACATCAAAATTTGTAGGGAGCTGATGATGACTAGTAGTTGGTTCAAATTACTTGGGGAAACTTAAAGGTACGAACCAAACCTCAATTTCCAATATAAACTGTCAAAGTGTAATTATAACCGCACATATAAAACTACTTCATTCATAAAAAAAAAGTTAGGATTTTAAATACAAGCACCCAACTTTGTTATATAAACATTTCAAGGTTTTTGGTCTGGATTTCTGGCTATGAGGTTGCAACATGTGCCCCATATCACGTGTCATACTGTCATTACATAACAACTAATCCAACTTAGAAAGTGCAAAGTGAGCAGTAGTTTGAGTAATAGTTCATTCCAATTCTATGTTTAATTTGTCTTGGAATACAGTTTGACTCCTGGAATGAAGCCAACTATCAAATCATTGTGATCATTATTCTCCTCTTGCTACCATCAGGTATGTTACACAGACCAAATCGTGGTGCCAGAGGGGGAAGCTAAAATCTAAACAAACAACATATTTCAGGAATCACTCATTCCGGTTATTGATATCAAACCGACTCCTCATCCCTTGGACCATAAGAATCGAGCCCTTAAAAAGCAAACAAGCTGAGTATTTCCTGGTTCTTCCTAGAAAGCAATCTCATTTTCGTTGTGTGTTCCGATTTCTTATTACCGAGAAACTTAACAAGCATAGGCCAAGAAGTCAGGTTTTGAATACGCTGACCCTCCATGATTAGAGCATTCCTGATCATAAATATGCAGGATCCACAAATACGCATACAAATTCAGCATACAATAAAAACTTTTGAGTTTATATCCAAGGGGACATGCTTGTAGAGCATTGAGCTAATTATGCTCCCAAATAACATTAAGACTACTATCTTCCATTTACAATCATTTCTTTCCCTGGTAAATTTTACAAAACTAAATGATGGATACAAGTATGCGATTGCAACCTCGTAGCATCTATTTACGTAATTGCTAGGGCCCCAACATAAATTCTATAAGGTATTCGTATTAGGAAAAGGGATGACAGACCCGGATGGGATGAAACGCTGGAGAAAATCTAACCCAAACCTAACATCAAAATCCAATATATCTCATGAACTAAAATATGATATAAAAGAAAACCCTAGACTCCGTAAGAATCCAGGGGAAGGGGGTGTGGAATCGACACGATAAATGAAGGCCGGCGACGGGAATCAGACATAATCAAACCTAACATACCTGAAATATTGTGGGCTCAGCGCAGCTACCTCTCAATAGCGGAGCGATGAATAAACGCCGGAGAGAATGACAACCGTTTGACTTGTCCTAGCTCTTGTAAGTTGTAGCACCGTGTATCTATGAAGAAGATTCATTGGAGGAAACAACCAGAAAGCATTTTGCCCTTTTGCAGCGGATAAATTGAGAGGGGCAAACGAAAATTCAAGAGGACGCCTGCCTTCTGTGACTCATCCGAGCAGGGAGAAATTGGAAGGATACGAAATTCGGACTAGGAGATGGGGAGAGGCATGGAGATAGACAGAAAGAGATAGTGAGAAATAGAGAGGGAGGGAGGGAGAGCTATGGCGGATCGTTGCTCTGGGATTGCAACTGGGTTCTTCTGCTTCTTCCGCGAGTCGGGAAAAAGAAGAAGTTTTTCCTGCTGGCTGGCTGGCTGGGGGGAGAGAAAGAGGGGTGATGTGCCGTGATGGAATAATTAAGTTTTGGACGGCACTATTTTCCTTTCTTTTTTTACTACATGGTTTAGAAATTAGGAAATTCACCCGGATGACGGTCATACGGACGAGGACTTTGACTTCATGCGGAACATCTTCTCCGACTTAGCGCTGTTATGGCCTAATATTGCGAGTAGGGTTGTGCATCTGGTTCAGACTGGACCGGAACTTTAAAAAACTTGGATCGGATACCGGATCAGAATAATATAAAATAAATTAAAAAATATATACTTTTGTAAAAAATTCAAAAAATATTCAAAAAATATATTTTTTTATTAAATATGTACGATATAAATATATATATATATATATGTGATTTTTTTAAAAACATATAAATTTAAATTAATAAAAATATGTAAAAAAAAAAAAGTATTCCGGTCTGACCCGGTCTTTTTCGGTCCGGACCGGTCCGGTATGGGTCAGTTTTGCACATCCCCGGTTGCGAGCTTGCCAACAATGTTGTTGACTTCCCTGAAAACATGGTGTATTTGTACCTGCGTAAAATCATAAAGAATAATATAGATGTTTGAGATAATAAGGTTTAATTCCTAGGGGGTTTCCATGTGTTTTTGACAAAGTTAATAATCGTTAGATTATCCCCTTCGATTTCAATGTTCTTAATATTCATCCCCTTTGCTTTCAGTAGACCTTTCCTGAGTGCAAATGCTTATGCACGAAGTACCGAGGTATGGCCACACTGGCCATGTTCATATGCAATAATCGAAGCATTGTGATCCCTTAGAATGTATCCAAATGCACATTGATTGTTGCTCCTTTTGAAACCATCAAAATTTAATTTTACGCTACCCAACGAAGATCTTGTCCGGTAGTGTAGTCTTTTGGTTTTTCTTTTTGGGTGGACCGTTGCTCCTTTTATCATGTTTACTTTTTGAGTTATTCCAATCGTTGATCTGGATAGCCACTATTTGTTTATTGTCAACCACTACTTTCTTGTTACAAAAGATGTTTTGGTTTCTAATGTGTCATATATTCCACCAAGTTGCGGCCGTTTGACCCATAATTTTATCATCGAATTTCATGTGTAAGTGGTGCATGATTTCAGATATTTTTCCACTTGATACGTCTATGTTGCTAAGGTAATTCCGCATTTCGTCATTGATTATGTTACTAAATGTATATGGGCATTTCAAGTAAATGTGTTTGGCACTTTCATATGGATGTTGGCATAGAACGTAGTTCATGGTTACATGTACCTTTTGTTTTTCAAGATTTTCTTTTGTCGGGAGAACATACATCGCTATTTTCCTTAGGAAAATTTGGATTTTTGGCATAACGTTCAAGTTCCAAGTCCAAGAATTATCGACCCATGTTACTCCTTTGGATTTGTGTAGGAGCTCCATAGCCGTTTTTATGGTGAACCATCCATCTTTGCTAGAGGCCAGTAGAGTCTATCTTGAATTCCAGTTGTTGGTAGCGGATAGCTTGTATTCTCTCAATGATTATTTTTGGGATTTGATTTTCTAGGAGATTATCAATTTTCCGGTGGTCCCATGTGTTATTCGTGATTAGTGAGCTGACCTTTGCCTCCTCATCCGTTATTAGTCTTTTATCCAAGGCAACTTGTTCCAAAGGTAGATCAATGATCCAAGAATCTTTCCAAATCTTTACCGTTTGTCCATCACCAACATTCCATTTCAGACCTTTTTCAAACTCTACACGCAAGTTCATTAGTATTTTTCATTGCCATGACACGTTCTTACCGGTCTTGTAACACCATAGTTGGTTTCCTTTAAGATATTTTTCCTCGATAACTTTCCCAAATATTCTCAGGATCTGTCAATATTTTCCATAGTAGCTTCATTTGGAGTCTTGTGTTCATATCTTCTGTTTTTCTAATTCCTGCTCCTCCCGCTTTCTTGGGTTTGCAGATTTTGTCCCAGCTTATAAGTGGATGAAATTTAACCCTCCAAAAGAATTGTCTATTTATTTGGTCTACCTCCTTGTGTATGGATGTTGGAAGCATGAAGCTCTGCATGATGCAATTGGGCTTTGCATTTAGGTTTGCTTTAATCAAAACAGTTCTTCCTTTTGGGGACAATGATGAAGCTTTCCACATTCTTAATTGTTGTCTAGATTTGGTTATAACATCTTCAAAATGGATCTGTTTGCCCGTCCATTCACAATTGGACAACTAAGGTACTTTTCTAGGCTTGTGGTATGAGTTATGCCAATGCTTTGCATTTCTAGCTAAGACTTCTGCACCTAAGTTAAATAGTAAAGGTGATAAGGGGGCACATTGGCGGAGTCCTCTTTTTGAGTAAAATATTTTGGTTGGATTGTCGTTTATCAAGACATAGTAGGAAACTGAGGAAATACATTCCTCTATCCACTTTATGAATTTGCTCGAGAAGCCAAAATTTTCCAAGACCGCCAAAATAAATGGTCATTCTACTCTATTGTAGGCCTTTTTCATATCCAATTTTATTTCCACATAGCCATCCTTTCCCTTTTTTGATCTAAAGCCATGAAAATTTTCATGTGCTATCACGATATTATCATGGATTGATCTGTTTTGGATAATGGCGCCTAGTAATGGGTGGATAAGTTTCGGAATCACCTTTTTTAGTCATTTCGTTAGTATTTTTGCAGTTATCATGTAAACAGTTGAGCATAGACTTATAGGTCTGTAATGGGTTGTCATGGACGGATTGTCTACTTTCGGAATCAGTGCGATGAAAGTGTGGTTGATTTGTTTTAGAATTTTTTTCAATTCTGTAGAAACTCTTTACCGCCAAGTAACAGCTGGACCCACGATATGCCAGTATTTTTGATAATTATCCTGATGGCATCCCATCCGGGTCTGGGAATTTATCGCTTGCGATGTCAAAGATGGCATCCTTGATTTCTTCATTTGTGAAAGGCTTTATTAATTGTGTGTTATCATCATCTGAGATTTTGTTTTGGATAATCTCAAGTTGCTTATGTAGTTCAGTTGTATCAATGGTAGTGGATTTGAATCTTCCTTCAAAGTTTGCAAGGAATTCCTTACTAATGTCTTCTTCCGAAGCAAGTATTGATCCACCATTTTTAATAACCGAGGATAGTTTTTATGGTTCCTTCTACCTGTTGCTTTTCTATGGTGAAACTTCGTATTTTTATCCCCTAGTCTTAGGAAATTTGACTTTGCTCGTTGTATCTAGTATTTTTGTTGGTAGTCGACTAGGCATTCTCTTTTCCTGTTAAGTATATTAAGTTTTGCATTCTACTTACGGAGAAATTTCTGTATATTGTAGCTTGCAACTTTTCAATATCTAATTCTACATCTCGGACTTGTCTATTAATGTTCCCAAATTTCGTTATACTCCAAATTTTTAGTTTGGTTTTCAATAAACTAATTTTCCTAACCAAGTTATACACAGGTGTGCCTTAATACTGTGTGCGTCATGTTTGTTTAATGATATTTTCACACTCATTTCGTTGTGTCCACATTAGTTCAAACCGGAACGGCTTGTTTTTAGTCCGTTGTGCTGATTTAGCGAGATCAACCTAGATACAACAGTGATCAGATGTTGTGAAAGCATGGTGATGCGATCGAACTCACTTCGAACACGAGGATCCACCGGCACAAGTCACACTTCTAATTGGACTCGGGGAAATGGAACTCTCTTTTTTGAATTTGTATATTTGGATATGAAGAGCAAATTCCCTTGGCCTCTCACTTTGGGAATCCCTCAACTCGAACGAACTACCCTCGGAATCTCACTTTGGGGTTCGAACCTTCGTTCATCGGCCTCTCACCTTAGAACCACCTAAGCATCTCACCTAGATGTTTGAAAACTAAGCATCTCACCTAGAATTCGGGTTTTGTTTTAAAGCAAACAACAACTTTGAAAGCACAAAGGCTAACTTACTTCATTGAACTTTACTTGTCTTGGAATGAGAGGATACAAGGCTTTATATAGCCACAAAACCCAGCCTAGAAACTCCCTAATTAAGTGCTAGAAATATCAAAGATTTATCAAAAGAAAATGCAAGAAATACAAGAGTTTGCAACTAGTAAATTCAAAGCAAGTAATTAGCCACATTTGGCATTATTCTTGGATGACTCATGAAGATCTCTCTTTAACCATATTGGCAACACTCCAAGGAGGAGATATCATAACTTGGACGTCCATATTGAAGATGAAGAGGGCATTTGAGCTATCTTGGACTTCATTCAATGCAAGTGTGAAGATGCCTTCAATTTTTGGTAGAATATTGACTTGTGGACAATCATTTGATTAACATAATTCATGCATAATATATCAATAATATGAGCATGTATGTTGCATGAAATATGCATGGATTGGACGTGCATATGTCTAGATTAACCACCTTGCAAGACTCCATACATGATTGTGGTCAAAAGTCCATACAAGTATCGTAGTTGTTGCATTGTTGGATCATTTTCACCATCTTCCTCTTGGAATCTCGACTTCCAGTAAATTACAAATTTGTAGATCTGAAAAAGACCTTTGAAAGTAGTATTCATGGGTATTTTAATTCCAAGTATTGCTTCAGTTATAGTCATTTTATTGAGAGTGAGCAAACCTGACAACTTATCTTATCCGGAGAGAGTGAAAGTCGGCTTGACTTGGGCATGCTCGGAGCAAGTATTCTCGGTTTGATTTCGATAGGTTTTTGCTCAGTTTTGGGGATGACCTCCAACACATAAGGATTGATTTCGATAGGTGCCGGCTGAGTTTTGACTTGGACAGTTGGTCGCAAAACGATTGGTTTTGGAATATTGACGACAATTTCTTTTCCGGGGAGGATCACATCAATTAGGCACTTTAGGGCCCCCACAAGAGTGTTGAATTGGCTTCTAACTACCACTCTCAACCGCCCGGTCAATGAGATGTCCTAATCATTCCTAACACAAAACAAAAATGTAGGAGAAATAGGTTCTCCTTGACGGATACCCTCTAGTCATCACGAAGGACCCCAAAACTTCCCCATTCCATAACAAACTCATCTTGCTTGTAGAAACGCATTCAATAACCCGATCCACTCAAAGAGAAGGCAGTCCAACATCTTTCAACGTATCAATAATAAACTCCAACCATAGTTTATCATACGCCTTCTTTAGATCAAGTTTCAACACCATTCAACCCTTCTTCCATCTTTTCCGCTACATAGAGTGTACGTCTTCCTGAACTAGTACGATATTGTCGGTAATCATTCTCTCGGGTATAAAGTTGTTTTTTGCATAGTGCTCGTCCAAGTAGACATCAAAGGCTTAAGTTAGTTCACTAGTTCCTTCGTAATAATATTATATAAAAGATGATGCAAAGGCTAATAGGGCGAAATTGTGTGATAAACTCGGATTTTGTTACTTTCCAAATAAAGACCAACAAAGTCTCATTAGAAATGATAGGAAGGCTTCCATCCCTCAAAAAAGATAGAACAAGATTAGTCAAGGAAGGTCCCAGAGTAGCCCAACAATGTTAATAGAAGCCAAGATTGAAACCATCGACACCCGAGGCCTTCATAGCACCTATATTCCGTATTGCACTACTCATTTAAGATGCAATAAATGGGGCACTAAGAGTCAAATTTCGAGTCTCAAAAATCCTCGAAAACCCACCAGTAGGAAAGTTAATAAGGACAGGGAGATCCGAAGGCCCATACAACCCTTGGAAGAAACCAGTAGCGTGCTTCTCTAGCTTAGAATTTTTGACACACTAGTTTCCGTCACTCAATCTCATCACCTCAATGCGATTATGGGGGCGTTGATTACTACTTGAAAGATGGAAGAAGGAAGTGTTCCGATCCCCGCTAAATCCATTGTTATCTAGATTTCTGCTGCCAAAAATCCTCTTCTTGTTCCAAGGTCGCATCCAGCTCCGCGACAATATTAGTCTCCTCCTGAATAAGGAAATCAAAGACCCCCTGTGCCAAAGAATGTTGAATGACAGCAACCGCTTCGTCAGACTGTCCTTCCGTTCAAAAATGTCCCCGAATGTCTCCTTATTCCACTTATAGAGTTTCCCATTAAGCTTAGTGAGGGAGATGGGAAGTGCAGACCCTTTATCCAAAGGGGACTTAACCAAAGGCCGAAACTCAAGGTGTTTGATCCAAGCATTTTGAAATCTAAACGGACGACACTTAGGGTTACCCGGGTTACCAACCCAATGACCATCCAAAGAAAGGAGAAGAGGATTATGGTCTGATGGAAGTCGAGGAAGATGGCTAACATAAGCATTCAACCAACGTACATACCCGGTGGGAGTCATGGAACCTCTATCAAGTCTCTTAGAGAGTCGAGAATTAACATCTTTCCTCTGAACCACATAAAAGGAGGCCCTTGAAACCCTATATATATCAATCAATTTATTAGTATGTAGTCATTGACCAAACTGGATCAACTCACGAGAGAGGCGGCCGGAACCTCCATGTCTTTCAGAGAGACTCACAATAACATTGAAATCTCCACTCAAAATCACTGGATCACTGAGAGTGCTTAAGGTAGTCGCAATATCTTTCCAGACTCTATCCCTCTTTCTCGGGTCTGGGCAAATATAAGTAGCAAACAAATGAAAGCAATCAAGACCACTTCCCACTTGAGCATGAACATACTGTCTAGTAGTCGTGACAATAGAAATAGAGCACGAGGCAGCGTGTCAAAGTAACCAAATTCCACAACTTTGCCCCTCAGCATCCACCCGGAACAAGGAATTAAACCCAATAAGGTTACAAATCCTTCCCAACGTATCTCCAGAATAGTGTGTTTTAAAGAGCGCCACAAAGTCAGGCTTACACATACGCAAAAGATATCGAATGGATCTTCAAAAGCTAGGTTTGAGCATTCCGAAGCAATTCCAAAAAAGACCAATCATTAAAAACATGTGATTAAAACGGAACACAAGTCTCAAAAGAGTTGGGACTCCGGAACCATAGATTTAGTCGACAACCCTTCTTATGCCGCTAACTCAACATCCATATCTTCAGCATATTCTCCACGATGTCAATTAACAATGTTATGGTTTGCTTCAACAACCTTAGCCACGAAGACAACATTACTTAGATCAGGTCGGGTCAATAACTAAATGGGTTGAGGACCCCAAATTCCATTCGAGATAGGTAACTAATGATTTACCATACCTCCCTCAAATGGCCTCTCCGTACTACCGATCAGAACCAAGTTATGCTTTGATGAAGAAGCTTCGTGGCAGGTCGACCCCGGCACATCCTTGATCTGCAAGGTACCCTCCTTTCTAGGCGGCGATCTATGCCTCTTCTTGTATTTGGCTTTCGACACATAGACCGCGCCTGGAATCTCTCGCTCAACCATAATTTGTTTCCCTTTTTCCTGAGTATTCCGGCGGACTGGCGCCTTAGTCGGAATGTTCAGAGCAACAAACCTATTCTCAAAGCTCTAAGCACCCGGTACACTAGAATACTAAATCATTATCGGGACTGCATGATACTAATGTAAGATTATTATGGATTTAGTTTATTCTAGTGCACCTCTCATATCTCAGTCAATGATAATTAACTAAATATATCTGGATAATAATTCTATTAAAAAAACGAAAGACGAATATCAGTAGCTAGAGAGACCATACAAAAGCAAGGGATATCCTTTATCCATTATTTTCGTAGTTATCACAAGAACTGACGGGGAAGAATGCTCCTGGGAAAAATCGCTTTTTTAGCATTCGTGATGCATGACTCGAATTTTTACACAAGGTTACAGGCCTGCTACCAAACACGATAAACCTAAGGAACTGAGAAACATAAATAAAATACATAAAAAGGAGACACCTTGAATAAAGTATCTTGCTCTCCAACTCCTACGAACTATTACTTAATCCATCCAACGCATAACACCGTCATCTTGCCCAACAACTGCAAGGACCTCAATTCTTACATCCAATGTCACCTGAAATAAGGAACAGTTTAAAGTTCAAATTATAACATGAGAACACTCTACTGTAGATTGCCATCTAAATGAGGAACCAAACCATCACGTTCAACTATATTAATGGGAAAGACGAGTATGCAGCTGCGTCTAAGGAGCATGGCTTAAGTAGAACAAAACCTCAAAAAGAGCCCATGGAAGATGATGAATAGGAAAGTGCACTAACAAGCAAACAAATGAAAGTACCTCTTGATTCTTGATTAATTTAAATCATATATGCATAATAACAGTCTTTTCCTTCAGAAAATAACAAAAACTTCATCTTGGGATATGATAGGGTGAACACACTTGCAAACGACTTTTCATTTCCAAGTACTCGCTAGTACATGCTGATACAATGTTATTGTTGTCACACTAAAATGCAAACAAGGTAACTTAATTCAAAAGTTCTATTATACATACGCACTTCAAGTAACAAATGAAGGGAACTTACAGAGGGATTCCTACAATTGACCAGCCTACATTCATCTAAAGGACCTTCCACAGTCCAACTCTCCCAAACGTCAAAACTGTGACTTGCAAACACAAATTCCATCCTCCTATTTATCTGCAATGTCAAAGAATTTTAGATAACAATAGAAACACCAACACAGAAGATAACTGGTTTCACCGGTGATACCATCTATAATCCTCCACATGTAAGCCCGATTACTTTTTGCTTAAACATGAATGCTCATTTTTAGAAAATATAAGAGATATTCAGAAGTATGTTGTACCATGTGTCCAGTATCCATATATTAGACTAAAACAGTCTTTAAATCAGTATGTTTGCCCTTTCCATTGCTATTATACCTTCCAACTTGAAATCTAGTAGGAAATAGCAAAGAATGGTAATTTCCTTCCTATTATTTTACAGCATGTTTCGATTGACTTCCCCAATACACTGATGATCAAGGTTGATAAATGTCCACTGTCCAGTCAAAATTGGTTTTAGAGAAACACTCTGACACAGTTTGAGACATTTGAAATTACCTGCAATAACTTCCCACCAGCTGCAAAAGATCGCAAACCTATTATATCCTGAAGAGAGGTACAACAAATTATGAGCATCAAAGGAGTCAATTCAGAATTACCAACTGCAGCTCAGTTGATAGAAAATATATCAAAACAGCATCCAGACATCGGTGGAAGATACCTTATTTCTCAAAACAACAAGGAACTGAGCTGCAGGATCCCTGGTTGTCACATTAGGCATAGTGTCTAGGAACCAGCCTCCAGCTTTTACTCTTTGCCTGGATATGTGTAGTGAAGAACGGTCCTTAGTACGCAAACCGATCACACAACCATCCTCGAGCACTTCCAAATGCTTTCTACTAGCGCTTTTTACAGAATTCTGAAGCAGATTTACGGATGAATCTTGCACAAATTCGATAGTTGTTTTCCTGTCTGTCGAGTGTTCAGAGGAGGCATTAAAGGAAACAGGACTTGGCCCATGATCAAATCCACTCATAGCTGTATTGTCTTCCCGCTGAGAACTGCTCTCCTTCTCCATGATGTCCTCAGACTTGTTCTGAGGTCTCTGGCGACCATGCCTCTTTTTGGCCTTCTTACTTAATCTGCTATGCTTAGCTTCAGAATCAACCTGAAAAGAACTCCGAGACAAGGCTGAATCATCATGGGTAGGAGACTCCAATTCTCGAGAACCTCTTCTCTGTGAGCTTTCAGCATTCATAGAATTGTCAACAGTCGGCTGCTCAATAACTGAAACCTGCAATCCACTATCTCGGTCAAGTTTATCAGACTGATCATCTTCACAAACTGCTTCGCTTTTATTCTCATCATCAGATACAGCGTTACTTGGGACAACTCCTTCAAAGAAAAACCCCTGCAGTATGCAAATCACCTTCTCCCTTATCTCCATCCACACTTCTTCACTGTAATCAGCACTGCGTGGGAGTATCAGAACATTGGGCATCTCCCTTACCTAGTGTCATTCAATCAGTCACTAATAAGATATTTAGTAAAACTAGGCATGATGGTAATAACATTTAAAAATATAAATATTATATAGGCCACAACGGTCAGTTGGTAAAGACTCAATCAGTTAAATGAGCATAACTTAAGCAGCATGTAATTTAACACAATTAATTTGCATACTATAAGCAACAGGTAATAGGATGTAATCAAGTGCTGCACTGCCCCCTTTTAATATGAGCCTCGTATAGATTCATAATGTCCAACTACAAAAGATAAGAGTTCAATATGACTATTGATATGTTGTTCGGAGCCAACTAGCTCATGGCACTAGAAGCTTGGGAAAATCATGGTTGAATTTTAGAAATAGAATTTCGTTTCATAGTTTGACTCTATTCCACAAACACTACAGGGATGTCATCACCCTCCTCATGGCAGGAAAAAAAAATCACAATTTTCAAGTTTTTCTACAAACTACGAGCAAAAAGACTATAGACTGCATTGAGTGACAAAGATGTCACCAGTTCCATAAAAAGCATTTGAAACTCTAACATAAACTGACTTGCAAGTATTATGTATTAACTTCTGTATCAACTGTGCGAAATCCTAAGATAAGCTTTGCATGACACATGAAGAAACAGAACTGGAAAGGAAACAAAATGTGGTTCAAGATGTTGCTTATCATGGTCTTTATATGATATGTACTTTTCACTCTCAAACAATCAGAGTGTAATTCCTAAAAGATGAAGTGTTTGTTAAAGCCCCATTAGAAGCAGGAATCTTACTCCTAGGACTGCATAGCATAAATCTCGCAAAATGCAGGATTTGTGCTAAAGAATCTCCGATTATGGGTTGTTAAAGATCAATAAACTTAAAAAACAGATACAGTCGACAAGATACAGAGAAACAAGTATTGCATCAAAGTTGATAATTCAGGGTTCAGGAAAGTTCATATACCCATGCTTCCATCCATTGTGGTCCTTCAGCCCCATCAAGAGCACAGCCAGCAATAGTGCCATCAATTAAAAGCTGTTTCACAGCACAATCATCTAAAAGTTGGCTACTGCCAGTGTTTACCAAATATGCCCCTGAAAAATTTTAATATCCCCGTCATATACATACGAGGAGTTAAGAGTATATCAGTCCACTGAAAGACCAAGTATGCACATGTTAAATTACCAGGCTTTATATGTTGCAAACACTCTGCATTAATGATCTGGACCGTTTCATCTGTTAAAGCACAATGAAGAGAGACAACATCGCTTGCAGCAAGCAAATCATTGAGTGTCTCCATCCTCCGTGCAGCAGGAGGGAAACTTATAGAAGTGTGACTTATCTTGCCCTTTCCCTAACAAAGTGCAAAGTAGATAGTAGTAATACTGTAATAGCATTAGCAGAAGACATACTTCAAGTATATATTGACAACATAAATGACATGCTATCAAATCAACCATATACTGAGAAAATTGTATGTATGTGCTTCTGTCTTACATTCATTTGCCACCGGATCCTTTTCTAAACAAGAATAGTAAAGGATTTTAGATAATCGCAAGCATGCATCAGATAATATAAAGCAAAATAATGTGGCACTGGTTTGATCAGGGAAGATTTCTACATGGGGTATTTGAGGCTTGAGTACAAGATTACTTCAGCATGTACTTTTGCTTCTATTTGTGATGGTGGTGTGGTCTTCTGTCATGCCTACATTGCCACTCATCATACACAAATTTTCTTTCCTTTTGGTATGTACACTACAAATTCATTGGTCAGGTATATCAAATGAGCAATAGTTCATTTCTTTGGCAGAAAGAAGAGAACTTTGCAAATCAAATCCCCAACCTGTTGCAGTTGCATAATTAAAGTAACCTAGTCACTGGATCAAATTCAGTTAACGCGATTGAGAGCATAGAGTGAGTCCAGGCATATAAATTATATGGTCGAGAATTTAAAATCGTAATATCTTCATAACACTAAGGGCTCGTTTGGTATCGCTAGTAATCATTCCGATCAATCAAAAACTATGATTCCCGGTAACGGAATGATTCCATTCCATTCCATTCCATCACTCCAACCAAACGGGCACTAAATTTACCTCTCTACAAGTACATTCAGAGCTCATAAGCATCAAAAAGGAAGCACGTCAAGAAAAAAAAAAGCATCACAAAGACAGGGGTTAGCATTAAACAAATATATGCTTTAGCAATTTAGCCAGTCCCGTATTAGAGACAAATTGCACAATATGCCGGAAAAATCAGGAACCCTGGAATCAATTTATACCTGCTGAACATCAAAGTAGAGAACATTCATCTTGAAAGACAAGCTACGAGTTGCCAAAGACCAGGCCGATGCAGATCTGCCAACGATCCCTAGTACAAGACCCCTACACCTCCTCATCCCTCGACACAGCGGCTGGACGGAGCCGAGCCATCCAGACGAAGACAGAGACTGACGAGACAGGAGATGAGTCCGCCGGAGAAGACCTAGAACCAAGGCCATCACAGTATCGGCAATTTCCTCGGAGCGCGAAACATCGACGTGTAGAAGTCGGAGACCTAGGTCAGTGGCGAGAGCGGAATCAACCGAGCGGTCGACGGAGCCGAGGCAGAGAATGAGCTGCCAAGGACGGAGCCGGCGCTGTGCGGCGCGGGGGAGGAAGGCGAGGGAATGGAGGAGGACGGCGGAGGCGGACTCGATCCGTCCGTCAGCGAGGCGGTTGAGGCCGACGTGCTCGACGGAGGCGACGCCGGCGAGGGAGTCCTGCTCAAGGCCGCAGTCTTCGATGCAGTTGAGAGCGACGATGGAAGGCAAAGGCGTATGATTGTTGTCATTGTTGTGATTGTCCGGATCATGAAGAGAAACAGTGGGAGCGAATTTCACCGAAGAGGACCTGGCCATGGCGGAGGTGCAGGCGGATTTCAGAGTCCCCGACTAGGGCTTCATTGTTGTTTGTGACCTGTGACCTGTGACTGTGAGGAATGAGATTAGGAGAAAAGGGAAGGAGGTGTCCCACGTTTTAGCTGGCAGTGACATTCAAATGGAGATGGGTCTTTTTTGGTTGGTGGTTTGATTTATTCTTTTGCTTACAAAACAAGGCAATAATGTAGGTTGTAACGGTATTACTTTACTACAAAGTTTTTGTCTTCTCATCTATCCATATTTTGATTATTTTCTATTAGTAAATTAAAGTAACGCTATATATTTACTTGTTTTTCACTTAAACATCTATATTATATAATTTTTTTTATCTAATCACCTCTTATTCAAATATATTAATAACTAACAACGTAGTCCATTTTTCATATACATCAAAATTAGGTTGAGCTTACCATATAGAAATATTCAAAAAAAAACTTTATTTCCATTTATATGTGAATTCGAAGAATTGAAATTTGAGTGAACTATAGCCTAATTTGTTGAACGACTACCTGAATATCGTTTTGGACGAATTTAATTAACTGAAATTGAAATAGGTTTTACGGGCTTGAAGATTGTTGTAATTGGATATTTTTAACTATGAAACATATAAAAATTAATATTTCTTCAACTTGGATTTTGTGCCTAGCCCCCAAATCTCTTCATACCCCTCTTGGATTCCAAAATCTGAGAAAAAGACTCATTTATCAACGAGCATCCTAAGCAAAAGAAGATCCGCCATCGATAAAAATGCCAGGATGGGTGTAGGAGATCTGAATCTGATATCTTCGGAATCGCCGCCGCCCAAAAACCCTAGAGCAAAACTCAAAGAAATTTATCCTTCGTGCTTCCGATTTGGAACCGATTTCGAAGTTCTATGTACACTCCTTTGTTTGTACTCATACAATCCACAAAAAAAAAAAAAAAACCTAAGATTGTAGATGGTTTATATGAAAAATCGAAAATACATGGCCTTTGCCGTTGGTACTGTGGCCGGTTCTTTCATCGGATACCTCCGCAAAAGGAGAAGAAAGAAGATAACGTGTGAATGACTTATCTATTGGCGGCAAGGAAGAAGGGGTATCTTTCATGTCCCGGGGCGGAGGTCCTCCATCTGCGTTTCGGTCTCCACAAAATGTCGCCCAACTCTAACAAGTAGATCCCTAAAAATGAACAAGGAGTGTTTATACTTCTGTCCTAAGAACAAAGTACCGATTTTGAGATCAAACGATTCATCCAAAGGAACTTGGGTGCAAACTATTTATGAATTGAACAAAGGTGCTATAACCAGGTATCTCCTACCCAATCTCAATTTAGATGCAACACTGGGAGAAAAAATGAAAATGAAAACAATGTTCTATTTGAATAAATGTTCCGTCTTCTTGAATGAAATCCTCTTCTTCGTTAGACATAATCGAATGAGAGCCATTTGCCCTACTTTTGGCCCAACCAATATGACCCTAATCATGTATAAACTGGAACTTGCTACCCTGACAATGAGCCCTGTCATCAATCTAAACCAATTATGGCCTGTGAGGTTTGTTCCTTGGTCTCAAGCCGTATGAACGACCACCCTTTAACTCGTGAAGCATATGAATTGTCTTGCTTAGTAAGAAGTATATCCTACTTGTTGAAATGCATTATAAGCATAGGTAAATTGTGTTGTCTATTCCGTATCGACATATGGACATGGATGTGGCCTACTAAGATTTCGGAATCAACTATAAACTCAAACATTTTGATAGCTGCTAGAAAGCTAAATTATAGTTCGAATCATTTATACCATAAACAACTTCTCTTTTTGCCTAAAATTCGTATGTTGTATGTGATTTGCTCATGATGAAGCTAAAAACAGCAAAAATTTACAAGTACTGCTAAGTTTGTTTTTCATTGTGATATGCAGGGCAATCGTGCATTGGAATAGTTTGCTAACTCTATCAAAGGACAAGATGATCCCTCTGAATAATAATGCACAACGGAAAGACTACCACCAAACTAAACATAAAGAACAAATACCAAAGAGAACCAAAAACCAAACTAAACATAACGTAAGATTTTTGAAAACCTTTCGTTATTCATTCAAGCGGACATGATGGCTACTAGGTTGGATTATGTCCTGGTCTGTTTCTAAAATAGCTATCTAGTTAAATTTTGTGAACTTTTTCTTTAGATGTTCTAGAAATACTAGTATGGAGATGTTAGTTCTTTATCTGAACTACTTGATATATAGGAGCAATAGTCTATTTATGTTTATGGGCAAATTGTGTACATGTTTCAATCACAAATTGGTCAGCAATTGCCTAAATAACATTGGCACGCCACCTGTTAGTCATGATAACAACCATGACTTATTACCACTAAGACAATTGATATACCTTATTAGCTGCTATTTACAGGTTTCCAATACTGTGCAGATTCAATCTATGCAGGTCACTAAGTGTTCGCTGGTTTTACTCCCCTATAAATCCCTATCAATAATGATAGAAACTCACATGATAGTAAAACTAGGAAGGGATAGTTTTAAATTTATAACTTGTAAATATTTCCCTAAATAGCAACGAACCCACAGTGTATGGATCGTATGAAGTAGGACAAGTATTTCAGGGTCGATCTCAGGGACTAAGAGGATTAATATGCAGCAATGATTAAATATAAAATAAATTTCAATTAAAAACAGGAGGTTGGAAAAGATAAGGGAAAAAAGTCAAAAAGGGTTTTGGAAAAGGTTTTTATGGATTCGCAATCAACTGTCACTATTGATTGAAAATCAAATAAAACAAAAGAGGAAAAACAAAGATAATCAAATTAAAGGAAAGAAAATGGATTCCAAGGTTCAAGATCATTGTTTATGCATATAGATTCAGGAAGACTCATAAAGATATATGGTAGAAAAGTCACAAGGATGAACGTTTCTAGGCTGAAAGTCTCAAGACTATCTAGTTCCAAATCAACTACCTATTACCGGGTAAGTCTCAAGGTAGAGAGATAGGAAATTCTAAACAAACTAAACTACAAACTAAGGGAAAGGTAAACCATTATCGGGTAAGTCTCAGGTATTACCCTACTTAGAAAGAAATCTAAGCACATTCAACCAATAAAGGATGAACCTTTATTACCTATGATCAATCACTCATGTATCTAAGAAGGAATATCACCGGGTAAGTCTCAATTCCAACTTAGGTTACTAGTTTAGAAGGTTCTAACTAGATTCAAGAACAAGTCAACCATTAGGATTTCAAGCAATTCAAAGCCAAAACAAAGCACAATATAATCCATCATAATCCAAGGCATAAACAAATCCCTGTCAACCTTGGAACCACAAGGTTCTAGCCAATAACAATTATATCAAAAAAAGACAAATAAATAAATAACAAAGGAGAATAAAAAGAACTTATCTTCAATAAATGTAAACTTTCAATCTTGACAAATCTCAACTCCACAATGTCTTCTCAACAAATTCTCAACAAAACTAAAGGAGAATGTCTGAATCTTTAACCTAAACTAAAGAAGAACAATGGAGAAGAAGAAGGGAAAGGAAGGAGACGGCTCAGCCCTCTAGGGCTAGCTCTGGGCGACTCCCGACACAAAAGATGGACCCTTAGGAATAACCTAGAGCTTTCCTTTTATAGCCAACAACCTTCAAAGGACGGGCTGGGCCAAAACTGATCCAAGATTAACGAAAATCGCCGAAAAGGAAATCTCGGGCAAAAATCTCGGCCGAGATCAGGCCTGGTCGGGACCGAGATTTAGCAACAGAACCATCAGCGTCGCAGGAACTTCAGAATCTCGGTCCGAGATCCATGGATCTCGGTCGAGATCGAGCCATCTCGGTCCAAGATCATGGAATCTCGGCCCGAGATTTGGCTATCTCGGTCCGAGATCATGGAATCTCGGTCGAGATTTGGCTATCTCGGTCCGAGATCATGGAATCTCGGCCGAGATCAGGCCATCTCGGCCGAGATCAGGCCATCTCGGCCGAGATCAGGCCATCTCGGTCCGGAATTCCGTCTTCTTCGTTCCTTCGCGCCTTTAGCTCAATTCCTCGCCCTTTCCGCGCACGTATGCTTGCTCCAATGCGTCCACTTCGAGGCTTGATCCTCAAATACGTCGTTTTAGCTCCAAAATGTGTCAAATCACCTATAAAGCCACAAATAGTGTGTGTAGACACCTATTCTTGCAAAGTAACACTAAACAAGCATAAATGACAATACTAAGGCCAAAACATGAATGCGGAAAGGAGAAATCTAACTAAATGCATGAATGCAACAGGTCGATAAATCATGTTATCACTAAGAAAGAAACAAAGAGAGGGCAGATCTCACAACAACGAACAATGTCAAGAACAAGAACAAACTTGATTAAAAGGAAAACTAACTGGAAGAGAACCAAGTACATAATATTGATGATTCCTTATGGACAACAAGGTGTGTGTAAGGAATCACCTAGGCCAGCCCATAAAAAGCATGAGAACAATGGTTATAAGAATTTTTGTTGTTGTAATATAAGAAGTAGAGTCTATGTAAACTCAGTATGCATGTATGTGTAAGGTTGCCCTTTGTAAACACCTCCCTTGCCGAAATAATTGTGTTACTCGAACAAAATGCTCTCAAACGAAAAATGCAGGTCAAACAAGCAACTTTGGTATCCCACCAATGGAATTTATGAAAAATAGGATACTACTGACATTCTTCTTTCCACAATACAGTGAGGACCTTTGGTGCTTTAATAACAAGAGAGAAAACAAGGCCTCTAATGACCTTAACCCAAGAACCATAGATCAAAAAGAAAATCGAACAATCCGATTGTTTCATAAATATATATGTAATAACCGCGGCAACCCATACATCTCTTCGAATAACATATATAGCTATAAAACCTCGGGTAGCATCAAAAGCGGAATTCTCATTTTCGATCATGATAATCGACTCCGCACAAACTATATACTTGTGTTCACAATACAAACAATCAACAAACTCATTGATCGCATAATAAACATAAAGGCATTAATAGGGGGAAGACTTCCACCTAAAAATCAATATCAATATAAATGAAATTAGCATTTTGGAATTGTAGGGGAATTCGCAAGAAAATTTTCTTGACTAATTTAAACATTATATGCAAAAATGAGGGCATACAAGTCATAATCCTAGAGAAACCAAAGCTAGTTCTGAACCGGATGAGTCATTATGAAAAACTTCGGGTTTTGACAATATCCTTTTCATACCGGCAATAGGATTCTCGGGAGGTCTTTGCATGATATGGAAAGAGTAGCAATTTCAAAACGAAAATTTAGAAATTATTACAACACACAACAAATATATCACTCTAAATCATATCAACACAAATTCGGGCTTTGAAACGCGAGTCTTTGGGATCTACGCACCACCGAATGAACAAAAGAAAGACGAGTTCTGGTCTCATTTTGTTTCCGACTTCAAAGAATCAAGCAGGCCAACTATGTTCAGTGGAGACTATAATGAATCAAGGGAACCCTCGGATAAAAAGGGAGGAGCCCCCACTAGCAATCATAGATATAAGAGACTAAAGGATATAACAGGACCAATGCGGAATTATAGACCTCCAACGAAAGGCAACGAATACACGTGGAAAAAAAGGAAGGAGGAAGCCGAAAACACATACGAAAAACTTGACAGAACATTGTCTACCCTAGAAGTCATACAAGAATGCCCGAGCATTCACACTCGAAACCATGCATTTAATACATCGGACCATTGTATGATATCAATTAATTTGCAAAACCAAATCACAACATATAGAAACAAACCGTTCCGCTTTGAATCCATGTGAACGCAACGGCAAGACTGTGAAAACCTAATCAAATAAACATGGAGAATCCAATTCAAGAAACACACACATGTTCAACCTTGTTAAAAAAACTAGCATATTAAAACAAAACTTGAAACAATGGAGTCGTGTAAAATTAGGGAATATTAATACCCAACTAAAAACCGTTGATGAACAAATAGAAACCCTCCAAAGGCAACTATTCTCAACTTTTGATCAACAGTTAAATAATAAGATAACGAGATTATGCAAGAAAAGAGAATGTATACCGGAATACCAACATAAATATTGGGTGCAACGAGCCAAAACGGCAAACTTGCATTTAGGTAAAAACACGAAACTCCACCATCGAAAAGCCACGGGCAAAAGAAATAAAAGATAATAGCAAATATAACAAGAAGTGATGGGACCATTCTTTCATAGAAAAGTGACATAAATGAAGAATTTTTGGAAGATTATAGGACGCGTTTCCAAGCTTCGAACATCGACATTCACAAACTCCAAAATCTTTTGGAAGTCGTACAACTAGAAATTACTACGAAGAGAACACCGAGTTAGGCAAACCCTTCTCCATTGGGGAAATAAAAGCAGCACTGTTTGATATCGGCAGTGAAAAATCATCCGGGCCTGATGGAATGACGGCTGACTTTTATCAAAAGTATTGGCATATCATTGGCCCAACCATCACTAGAGTTGTAAAAAGGTTTATACAGAACCGGTAAAATCCTTAAACAAATGAATCACACCTTCATTGCATTACTCCCAAAAGTTGACAACCCATCAACTACCTCGAGCTGCAAACCAATCAGCCTCTGTTCCACGGTATATAAAATCATAGACAAAATTTTAGCAAACCGACTAAGTTCAATCCTACCAAAACTAATTCATCCACTACAAAGAGCTTTTACGAAAAAATAGAGCAATCTATGATAATGTCCTAATTATAGCCCACGAAATTTTCCATGGGTTTAGATCAAAAAAAGGAAAAGAAGGGTATATGGTTATTAAATTGAAATGGAAAAAGAATATGATAAATTAGAATGGGAGTTTCTGAAGTTGGAATTAAAGAAATTTGGTTTATGTGACAAATTTAGAAACTGGATTAATGAAGGTGTAACAATTGTCTCGTACTCTTTGTTAATAAATGATTCACCGACAACTTTATTCTTCCCGCAAAGAGGTCTCCGTCAAGGACATCCACTATCCCCGCTCCTCTTTAACCTTGGAGCTGAAATTCTAGCAAAAAATATATAGAAAATTCGTAGAGAAAACCCACGATCAATTGGTTTCCCCATAACAAAAAACGGGTCAACAATCTCGTTCTTAGCCTTTGTAGATGATATCATTATTTTCACTAAGGCTACAACTAATGCAAGCAACAAAATCTTGTCGGTTCTGAATGACTACTGCGAAACTTCGGGCCAAGTAATAAACTATCACAAATCTGCCTTTCAAACCTCCAATAATGTAGACCCTGCGAACAAAAGAATAATTCAATCTCATCTTGGAATATCCTCATCCAAAAATCTAGAACAATACTTAGGTTGCCCTATTATAAATGAAAGGGTCAACAAAGAGACTTTCAACTCAGTCATCCAAAAATCAAGACAACAACTTACGAAATGGAAAGCCTCATCGCTCTCGCATGAGGGACGAACAACCTTAATTAAAGCGAACCTTAACGCCAAACCAAGTTACCTAATACAGACATTTATGCTTCCTGCAAGCATTCATAATGAAGTAGATAAAATCAATAGGAACTTCTTCTGGAATAAAGGACTTAACTACCACTCATTAATTAGTTGGGATAAAATCTGTAAACCAAAAGCCCTTGGCGGCACCGGCATAAGAAAGGTTGAGGATATGAATAAAGCACTACAAATGAAACTCCTATGGAAAATTATGGTAGAACCAGACAATATATGGGTCAAAATTATAAAAGAAAAATATCTCTGGGGGCAAAACTTATGGAATTACGAATGTAGAAAAAACACATCTTGACAATGGAAGAAGTTGACTAAACTGAAAGAAGAATTTGATAAAGGCCTACGCTGGTGAGTAGGGGATGGAAACACAATAAATTTCTAGGAAGACCAATGGTTATTGGATGAACCCCTACATTCAGTAATGTCTTATCAAACCCTAATCAAACCATTGAAAAAGGTAGATACCTTTATCTTGGATAAAAAGTGGAATGAACAACGCCTCAATCAACTTGAAGGCATTATTCTAGCAAACATCATTAATAAAATAAAGAAGTACAACCTTCCAACAAATGAAATAAGAGATAGAATGTACTGGTCAACAAATGACAATGGATGCTACTCTACTAAATCTGCTATAAACATGATTCAAAGGCGAAAAGTTAGGGTATCGGAAGACAAAACCTGGATATGGGGCATGAGCATCGTGCCGAAAGTTCAAAACTTCATGTGGAAAATGATATGGCCTTTCAAACCAAAGAAAACCTTGACAAACAAAAAATCCGGTAGTCATGCACTACATATACTACAATCACCATACAGAAAGCGTCAAACACCTATTCTTTGAGTGTTACTCACCGGACCCTGGACAATACCAAAATATCAACCGTTCTTAAGGGTATTGATACAAATAAGCAATCTACCTATGAGACACTCCTAGTATTGAAAGAAAAAATCTCAATCCAAGAACTTAGACAATTGGCAATGATTTGGTGGAATATTTGGCTAGACAGAAATCAAATAATCTTTAACAATAAAAGACCAACACAAAATCTGAAACAAATCGCTTTAAAACAAATTGAATATTGGGGACAAGCAAACATTAAACAATCAACGAAGAACAAAATAAACAAAAAAACAAAGAAGGAAGACCAAGAATATCAGTTGACAAAAACCAAAAGTAAATTTCGTTAAGCTTAACTTTGACGCAGCTTCAAAGAACAATACCCAATTCGCCTTTGGTTTCATCATTCGCGATAACTACGGCCTTCGTCTGACTCACGGAAAAGGAAAATGTAATGCAGATTCATTTCTAGAGGCACACTAGTTTGAATGTCGCGCAATAGTGCAGGGAGAAAATGAAATTTTCTTACTCAAATGAGAGGAACTAACACCTTTGTCCAAAAGTTTGCAATATTATAGACAAAAAAGAATTATACTCATTCCACAAATTTTATTTACTGTATGACAATGTGCAATAATGCAAACCAAGGGCATCAGATCTGGTATTAGTATAGAGCGCCCAACATCACAATCATGAAATAACTCTCTAGGATTATCTATACTTGAAATTGCACAGAGTACATCACATATGTTGTTCATGAGCAAACACTTGGATGGCTTGTTGTTTTCACCAGACTTGTAGCTTAAATAACAAGCGCAAGATAATCATCCTATAACCCATATGTTGTTAATAAGAAAACACTTGGATGGTATGTTGCTCCTTTTTAGCATGACAATTTGAACAAATGGACTGAAAGTGGAGCATAATATATCTATAAATAAAGATCTTTCATTTTCATCATCACAAATAATTTCATGAGTTGTCAAATGCTAGACACCTAACACCGTTGACACAAGCAGAGACATTTGGGGGAAGGGTCCGGGTCTTCAAAGAGGAAGGGTCGGTACATTAGATAACGAGGAGTTGATGACCAAAGAGATGTTGAAGAGATCATAGACATCTACAAAAAGCCCATACCAGCAATCACAATTAACATATATGAAGTCAGAAAAAATAATTTAAAAGTAGAACTTGGAAGGAAGGCTTTATCAAAGTCATAAAAAGAGAACAAAAATACTAACTTCCTAGAAAGCTAGTGTTTAGTTTAACAAAATCATGAATTGCTTGCACTTACACTTATCTCGTAACAATCTGGAACCAACTGAAAACTAAATATGATAAATAACCATATTTTATGTTATATCCAAATCCATAATAGTAGAAGGCTTATACGTTCCAATAACAAATGATCGAAAGCTTACAAACATCACTTTCATAATTTAAGCTTATCAAATCTATAATGCAACCAATTTTAGGTTACCAAAAAACAGTTTCCAACATTCAAACGAATTCTCGGCAAATTCTCAATTCAAAGCTTACAAACTCTAGATGTAGTACGTACTGGTGTACCGTGTACAACAAACATCAAGATCATCATGATAAGCAATACATCAAACAAATATGGAGGATTTGCAAGACACAATCAGCCAATTTATAAGACCAGTCAAATGTGACAATTATGGCGTTTATTGAGTGTGGAAATGTGTCCCACATCGACAATATGAAACAAGTAAACCTAACATATAACTATATAAGTACGATGGCTACTCCTCCTGATATGCTTCTCTTCGACTTCAAATCTGCTTATATACAAAAATAATATCCATTAAAAAGCTTAAATAAGTTGTTGGTGATATTTTCCAATAATATTAAAAGCTCAAATAAGTTAGTACGGGATTGAAAAATTGGTATATTCAGAAATTATAACAACAATTTTCCAACAAAAAAAAGATGGAATATTGACAATAAGCTAGACTACCATACACGATTTTCAAGGATTATAATTTTCTTCTTCAATTATATGGTAAAAATGAGTAAATGGATTTTACATATCACATTAACACTGCCATCTACTTTTAATCACAAAAAACATGAAAACAAATAACCAGTTGTTATAACATGCAGTTATCTCAAGATCAATATGACACTCATGGTGCCTCAATATTATGTATCAAATCATGCAAAATTAAAGTCATAAAAGACATAACCTTAGTCGAATCCTGCAATAGGTGGATTGAGACCCAACCATTTTCATCCATTTTCTGCGCAAACATGGATCTTCAATCAAGTTCTCATCACTGTAGCAAATAAACAACATCATCAAAGAGGAAGTAAAATCTAAGGTTAAAATCCCTCAGAAAAACGAACTACAAATCAAATATGGATCTTTAATGGGCAATTGAGGATCATGTGTAGGGAAGTAGACTATACGAGGCATTTGTAACCAAATGACATTTGATGAAGAACAACATCATCCTGCAATTCATATGAAGACCCTGGTGCATCCACCTCTCTACGGAGCAAAGACCCTAGGAGACGGAGAGGGCGCGACAATGGCTTCGGAAAGATGACGTGCCTGAAAGTATTATAGATGAAAATGTCAAGAACGAATATTGGGGGATAAGAGGTGACAAAAAACCCTTTTAAAAACCAAAATCGAAAGATTCTTCACATTTTTATAATTTGAACACAACAAGTTCACAAAAAAACTAAAATTAAGTAAAATAAAACACCGGAAGAAAACGCACCTGGTAGTAGAGAGGACGCAAAGAAGACATTAAGTATGACGAACAACACCATGGAGACCAAACTAATATGTCGCGAAAGATGATCAAAATCAAGATAGAGAATAGCAAAGACAAAGCGGCGTGTCAAGAGAAAGGAGGGGTCAAGCCCCAACGTACATAGGGGCAATTGTGGAAATTGACTATATATATATAAGTGTTTGGGAGTAATTCCCACCACTTAATTGTGACTGGGTCGGTATAAAAACAAATCTAGTCAAAATAACATGAAAACTCGGTCAAAGGCAAAATAACACATGTCTTGAGTTTTGTGAAACAAGGCCGAGTTTAGTGGGCAGACAATGTACTCGGTCTCCTCTTGCATAACTTGGTTCAGGGCATGCACAAACTCGGTCTAAGGCTTCTCTATACCTCGACTTAGGACACTTGGAGGTTTTTCGGGACTTCTTCTTTCTTGGTTCTTTCTTGATTGATCCTCCGGTTTCTTGGGCTTTATGCTAGACTCGTAAGGGAGGTGTGCTTAAACTTAGGAGACTTGGGACTTTTTGAGGTCTTTCCTGTTGGACTTTCGGTGTGTGGATTAACATGCAAGAGAACAATATAATCGGGCATTCAACGATTCAATTACTTATAGCTATGTCACGGCTCGTAGTCTCTATCAATGAGTAGACGTAGCCTTAATAAACATAATATTAAAGTGATCCTACTCATTAAGATGATTTAACCAAAGGAAAGTAATCTTCGAATGGAGTAGACGCACGTTTGCCCTCATATTTAAACAAGTTCAATTGCAACAACCGAATAACATACGAAGGCATACATTTAATGTTTCAACATGACTTCGATTATCGATTGAATCATTCACAATTGATTTTTCCTTCTAAGTAAAGTCTTTTGAGAAGAATCTTGACCAAACAAGACTCTAAGGAAAGTTACCTATTCTCTCGTCAATACAAGAAAACTTCTAAGTTCTTCCAAGTTCACAAGACTCGTCCATTAATCCAATCCAACGTCAATACAATGGAACTATATGCACAATGGCTTGGAAATGGGTTGAAGAACAAGTGCAAATGACCCGCCGTTTTATAGGAAAATGGGGCCACGTTTTTTTGGGGAGAATAGCCGCCACCAAAGCGGTTGAGAGCGGTTGTGACGGTTGAGAGAAGTTAGGGTTTGTTAACTTCTTTTTGACCCAAGCCCAAAACCCAAGTCCATCTCAATTGGGCCATCAAGAAGCCCAAAAAGAAGCTAACTTTTTTTGCCCGACTTTTTCTTCACCAATGAGCTTTAATTAACTCATTATAGCTAGGTGAAGCTCCAAGATCCGCAAATACTCATGAGCTCAACTCAAACTAGCTTAACTCACCAAGTAGCTCACTTGCTACCTTCTTGCAACTTAATGAAAGTTTGTGCTTGGATTCTTCTCAAACTTTAACAAAACATACTTGAGCTACTTTTAAGCTAATTGGAAACTTGAACTTTAAGAACCGAGATTAGGAAACCTCTCGTTTCGTCGTTCACAAATTACAACCGTAATCGCACTAGGTATGAGTTACGTCGAGCTTTGCCGAGCGACCGGGACATGCGAAGGCTTTGCCTAATTTGTTTCGAGCTAAACCAAGTTCAAACACAAAAGGCCCAACTAAAGTGAGCTACTCTAAGCTCAAGCATAAGTTGCGGCAAACTTGGGTAAGGTACGTCTTGCGATGACCAACCATGTCCAATTATGCTAAGCACCGACATTGCTATTTTCACACTTTGCCAAGGCTAAGTCAAGACGTTCGAGCATAGATGAGCTCACACAAGATGTATTGAGCTTCGTCAAAGTAAGCCTGATTTAACCCACACTTGACTAGCCTAGTCAATTGGCTTTACATTTGCTTCCTTCCAATTCCATTTCATTCTCAATTGTCTTAATGCTCTATCGTGTCGGTCACTTGGCCTTGCCTCCCGCAACCCCAACCATCATGACACACATGTGAGCATCGATATGCACTTGGTCTCAACAACTAACTCAAAATATAAGGAGACTTGGCGCTAAATCTCTAACATTTCCTAATTTGGATCACTAATGATGGTCTTTGTGTCATTCCTTTCATTGATCAAGGATGAGAGATGATGATGATCTATTTGGATGTTAGCCATGAAAGTTTGGATTGGATGTTCCTTTTGAGCTCAATTTTGGGTCAAATCACTACAAACACACAAATACAAGGGGTAGATGTCTACTTGGTATTTTAAGCACAAATTCAAGTATAAACATCTAATTCATGTAAAATAAGACAATACAACATAAAAAGACATCTAAAAATGTAGTACGAAAATGTATGATCAAAATACCTTATATTTAGATCTTGTTTGTCCCAAAGCAAGAACAAACACATCATCAAGAGAGCACAAAAATAAAACAAAGATTGTTTTTGGTAGCATGCTTCGAGTAATTGATCACTTTCATGATGTTATTACATGACAAGGCAAAAGACGTTTTCAAGATTAAAGCAAATGGACAAACATGAAAAAGATATAATACCAAAAATAATTGCGGCGGAATTTGCCAAGGATATAGATTTCCGTCGCCAATAGCCTTGAATTCTCCCATCTCAATCTGACTGTCCTCTCTCAGTATCAATCTCGTCTTGAATCTTCCTCTCTCAATCCTCGATCACTCTCAATCTCACTTCCTCTCTCAATTTCAATCTCCTCTTGAATCTCAACTCCATCTTCGTCAATCTGAATTTGGCTCATGGGTAGAGATTGTTGCGAGTTCTTCATCTTTGATTCTTCGGCAATCGTTCTCCACGTCTTCCTTCATATGATAGTATGACTGTTAGTTTTTTTTTAGAACCGTATTAGTGCAACAAGAAGGATGTAGAAGCAAGATTTGTCTACTCAAAGCCTCAAATTGGAAGCAACGATCACTCTCGAGTCTTGACTACACTTCTCTTTGAAAAGCTAGTATACATCGGTAAGATATACTATTTAACCTCTTTGGTATCATCAAAATATATGGAAAATTTTTTGTTAAATGGTAGTTAATGTATGATGTTGTATCATATTGATATTGTAGCTTATGTTGATTGACTTATAGTCAATGGAAGGAGTTGAAAGATCATGGTTGGATTTACTTGCAAATGTTTCTTCGAAATTTTTTTGTAAATTTGTTTTCACGGTTAATATGTTTTTTTCACCCCTTTGAACACCTATTTTGATTGCATTGTGGTGTAATGAGTTTATTCATTGGTTAGTGTTGTACTAAATCAGTGAGAAAGAACAAAATTCAACAAACAAGTTTCTCAACACCTTTCTTTAGCCAATTTCGCCACGCAACACATACAAGTTTATAGTAGTTCACCCAATAAAGGCTACCTCCACTTTCCAAATAGATTTCATTGAGGAATTTCATATTACAATGAGAGGATAAAGAAATGATAACTAGGTTATCCCAAATTTTCTCAAATGATCAAATTTTTAGATTTTCAGAGTTTCAGATTTTTACTTGGCAGGTTCAAACTTGACAGGTTTATACTTGATAGGTTTAAACTTGTCAGCTTTATACTTTATAGGTTTATACTTAGGCGCTAAGTATAAAACTGAGCCAAAAATAGAAAAAGCCCAAACAGAAATAAGCCCAATTCAAGGCATATTCAACAAATCTCCACCTTGACTTGAATCCTAACAGATATATCAGATTGCATTAGTCAATGCCCGAATCGTCACACATACTAGATTGCATTAGTCAATGCCCAAATCCTCACAAAACATCTCACATGCATTAGTCAATGCTCATACCAGATGCATTAGTCGATGCACATACTAGATGCATTAATTAATGTATAGACCAGATGCATTAATCAATGCTCAGACCAACTCCTCTTTTTATCCAGATGTGCCCCTTGGGCACGCAACAACTTTTGACGTTTAACAAGTCTAAGCAATGTTGGAAGTTGTTGCGAGGTACCGGCTTGGTAAACATATTAGAAGGATCATCAACGGTTCCTACTTTCTTCACCCTTATCCTCTTCACAACTTGCTAGTGTTCTTTTTTTTGGTTGCCCCATGAACCTGTTGACGACACTAACAACTTGTGACAAATATGGTCTTATGCATACCATAGCATACATCAAACTTCCTACTGCACCAACATAAGGGTCTCGTGACATATACTTCTTCTCCTCATCCGACTAAGGTGAAAACAAAGTGCTAAGATGGATGTTAGCAGCACTGCGTGTATCAATAGGCTTGACCGATGACATTCTGAACCTTGACAACACATTTTTGGTGTAACCTTTTTGTGATAATAAAAGCTTCTTATCATCCCGTTTCTAAGAATCTTCATTCCTAGAATTTTCCGAGATGCTCCCAAATCCTGTATCTCATCTCCCGTAGCTACAAAACACTGTGCAACTACAGACTCAAATACAACTTCTCTATAGGTGGATATTTCATGAGTATCCACCTCTTCAACAACCTGTAAGGCATAACCAATCATATTCTCAAAATCATACCTTTGTGGAGTTCTTACTTCAACTCTTCTTGAATGTCCCTCAACTAAACTCTAGTGAATAACCTTTGATGGTTGATCTTTCTTTGCTAGAGTTTGCATCCTTCTTTCACTCATATGATAAGTCTCATATACCATAACTTAGTCATATCATCCTTGTGAACCCTTGAAGATGTAAAAGAAGCAGACCCATATATAGTAGAACCCTACTGGACATATAAAGTGCCCCTTTTGACACCTCTCAGAACAATATTAGAATCCTTACAGACATTCATAACTCCACCTTCACTTTTAAAACAAAATCCTTTCCTATTCCACATACTCAAGGATACCAGATTCTCAGTAATAAGTGGAACATGTCTGACCTCGTTCAATGTACATAATCTTCCTTCATGTGTCCTGATTTTAATTGATCCAATTCTAACCACTTTGTATATAGAACTGTTGGCCATGGAAATATTGTCATCATCTACTTGCTTGTAAGTTTCGAACCACTCTCTGTAAGGACATATGTGATAGGAAGCTCCGGAATCAAGAACTCATACATCAACCTGATACGTGTGTCCACCAGCAATCAAAGCTATATCCACGTTTGATTTAAAATCTTCTTCTTCTGCAAAAGTTGCAGAACCAAAATCCTACGGTTTTTTTTTCTTAGGAAATTCGTTCTTCCAATGCCCTTTCTCCTTACAATATTTGTAGACATCATCAAGCTTAGGACCTTTTGAAAAAGACGGATTATTGTCCTGCTTCCCTGATTTTCCTTATCCCTTGCCTCCTCTTGTATATAGACCATATGCCTTACCATCTTCCTGCATTCGCAGGCTGAACAAACGTTGCTTCAAAAACAACTTGTTGGTGAGAGACTTCATCATGTAGAGGTTCTCCAACTTCAACCACAGTTTGACTGCGGTATCTTGTTCCGAAACCTCACACAAGACATCATCTGCGAGACACAAATGATGATCGAATGCGCCTTATCCTCCTTATTGGTCATCTCATCAACATTTCCCTTTTCCTTATCGGATTCCTTCCTTGACAGCGGCCCCATAAGCCTTGTTGTTTCAACAACGCTCTCATCTTGATTTGCCACAGGCTGAAATTGTTCCTCTCCGTGAACTTTTCGATTGTCATGTTGAAAGAAGACATCTTTCTCCCATATAGCATAAAACCAAAGAACCCAAAGCTCTGATATCAGTTTGTTGTGCGGAATCAATGAGAAAGAACAAAATTCAACAAACAAGAGAGACATGACACACATGTTTAACAAACAAGAGAGACATGACACTCATGTTTATAGTGGTTCACCCAATAAAGTCTAACTCCACTTTACAAAGAGATTTTATTGAGGAATTTCATATTACAATGAGAGGATAAACAAGTGATAACTAGGTTATCCTATATTTTCTCAGATGATCAGATTTTCAAATGATCATATAATAGGAGACTAAGGAACCCTATAATATATATAAGAACAACTCTAGGTTTATACTTGGACAGGGATTTATACTTGGTAGGTTCAAAACTTGGCAGGTTTATACTTGGTAGGTTTAAACGTGGCAGGTTTAGTGATTGATATATTTTGTGAAAAAAGGCTTCCAAGATTACTATTGACTTTAATTTTAGTATCACTAAAGTTTAGGTATGACTTTGAAGTTCAACATTGTTTTTATGTTTTCTGCATATGCTCTTGGAGCATTACATTGATAACAACTCGCTTAAAGAAGTTCTTGGGCAAATCAATGCCGGAATGCTTTTACTATCGAATCTGTTGAAACTCTGTGAGAGAAGGTTTTGAGCCCCGATGAATGATGATTGATGCATCCCATTTTCTTACCTTTGATTACTATTTTCATCTTGATTACCTTTTTAGCTTGATTAACATTTCTTTGTAGCTCCATCATATTTTCCCTAGCCATATTTAGCCTCACTAAACTCATCCGGAAATTAGGAGGTAAAATCATGCATTGGAAGTAAGAAAGATTCAAGTATGGCGTCGTGCATATGATAATGGCATAGGATATTAAGTTTTATGATAGTAATATACTTGTGATGTTGTGCATAAAAATAAAAGGAGAAAAAAAAATATATTATTTATAATTATGCACCACTTGCACCTCACTAAAGTAAAGGGGATTGATTTATAAAGTACAAAGATTAGAGAGTTATACACAACTCCTGAGTTATACACAACTCCTTGGAAGGTTATGGAATTTACTAGCTTCGACTTGTCTATATTACTATGAGCGTAATGAGTAACGATGACTTTGGTTTTGAGCTTTATCTTATCAATTGAGATGGGTATATGAGTCCTTCACCTGGGTATATGAATTATCACATCGAGGACAAATAAGGTTCAATTATGAGTCATTAAATGTGAAAACAACGTTCACACGATGAAAGTGTAAGATGAGTTGTCAACGTTGTCTCCACTTTGACAGTCAACGTAGCATACCGCTTTTATGTTCGTTGTCAATGTATTTAAGTTCTATTCAGGCCGGAATCCACCTTGAGTCAATATTTGTAATTTACAGTTTAATTCGCGGTTTTCGTTTTGTTGTGCTGGCAAGGCTTTTATCATGTATTTAAAGCAAAGAATTGCAATCAATATAGCGAAGAGAACAAGTTGAATGTGAGATCAAGTGAAGTTACATAAGCTTGAGAAAAACAGGCATAGCATGATGGAAGAGCAGTATGGTAGTTAGGAATAAAAAAAACCACAGGAGCATCGACATTAAGGAAAGGAGAGATGTGTATACTAGATTCTTGACCTTACTGGATAGAGCAAAGAGCTTCATCAGAAGAAATCCCCAAGGCTGGGAAGCTTGACCTCCCCCTTGCTATGGAGAGGAATGGTGAAGTTACCGATGATGGGGAGATCGATGGTAAGACCCACATCGAGCTCGTAGTCGATGTCCCAGTCTCTAAGGACGTCCTTTGCCAGGCTGACTAGTACGCTGTGAGGCACCTTCAAGGGCACTTCCAGTTTGGTGGTGGTGTCGCCTTCTATGGAGCCTGGGTCAGGCATGTTCCCGGAGAGTATCAATCTTCATCAATTCAAGAGAAACAGAAATTTGAGATTAGACAAATCGATTAAGAGAGACTTTGTTGTGCAAAGTAAAGAAATTAACGGCAACCAATCGATCACAGTGTAGATTGTGTTGTAACAAAATGTGTCAATGATATATGAAGTTTTAAGTGGAATATGCAATTTAGGACTGAAGATGAAAAGGTCAAACTTACTAACTTTTCGGATTTCATTACAAACAGATTCAACAACTTTTCGGATGACCAATTATATCCGTTCTACCGTGATGATCGCAATCACAATAACAGATGCAAGAAACAAGCAATTGAAGTAGCAAATGTTTTGCAAATAGAAAGCTGATCAACCGTAATCCCAAATTTTCAAGCAACGATCATCAAACTCGTGTTTTTGCTAAAGACCAAATTTGATCCATTTCAGATCGGAATTCCCAAGCGAGAGATGCGATTCCAGACAAACCAATGGATACAAACCAGGTTCGCATCATAGACAAATCGATTCCCTTTGAAGATTCGATTCAGTTCAGTTTTACCAACATTATTGAGATGCAGAACAACAGGAAACTCTAATTTCAAACATCTGAGCAAACTATCATTACTAAAATCTCAATCAAAAGAAGAATAAGGAAGGGAATTAGGGAAATAATAATCCGGAGAAATAAATGGAGGAGGAGAAAGATCGGAATACCGGTTGTCGCTCTTGAGAGTGTAGGTGATCTCGCATACAGGGATGGAGTGGCTGTAGGGGTTCTTGACATCAACCATGGCATGGTAGGTGACGCCATCGCGTGAGACGTCCTTGATATCGACGTCCGACATGCTCGCCTCAGGCTTAGGAATATCGGCGATTTTTTCAGCAACGAAGTTCTTGGCCTTGTCCATAAAACTCGACATCTTTTCACGATCGCCGGTTGCAATGGAGGGAGGCAGGGTTGGGATTTTGACAAGGAGAGATACGCGGCCGCTTGTTAGTTGTAATTAAAGGAAGAAGAAGAAGACGTGGGATAGGCGTGTGAATGGCGCTTTGCGTGCATTTTCGGGATTTTCCTTTTTTTTTTAAAATTTATTTGACATTAAGTGAGTTTGCATTTGGGCGGTGCACGTGGCAGAGACACGCGCTTACTCGTGTATCTTCCGTGTTCCCGGATCTCCATTCAATTCTCCATCCATGTCTTCTTCTTCCCTTCTCTCGTCCCTCACTTCTTTCCTCACAAGTCAAGTCAGATTCAGATCTTAAAAAGAAAGGGGAAATTTTGTTTAGTAATTTATATAAAGTATAATGTTATAAAAATAACCATTACATTTTTAACATTTCAAAATTAGCTATTATATTCAACTCAATATCGTAATATATATATATATATATATATTAAAACAAAAGCATTTAAATTTCACGTGTCATTAATTTATAATTCGGATGACACGTATTATTTATCATATTTACTTTTTGTTATAAATATCTGTTTATTTTTATTATATTTTTTATTAACTAAAATTTAGCTATCGTTATCATAATAAAATAAAAAATATTGCTAATTTAAAAAGTCAACATCTAACTAATTGATATTATTCTCTCTTAAACATATTTTAATATTAATAAAGTTTTGTTTTCAAGTATTCATTTTCTAATATACTCGATTGAGTGGATATTTCTTTCAGACTTAATTTTTAAATTGTCGAAAATTATATTTATAATAGATCCAATAAAAATGTGCTTTTAATTATAATTATTATAAAATATAATTATAAATTTATATCACGTTAATTTAAAAAAAACGTCTATTTCATGACGTACACTTTCCACGGCAATTAAGAAATGCCGTAGAATATACTTTTTATGGCGTTTCTAAAACACCATCGAAAGTATTTCGCATGACAATTGGAACTTATTCAACAATGTTTTAAAAACATTATAGAAAGTATATTGAACAACGTTTTCAAAACGCTATGAAAAGTCTATTTCATGACGTTTAAAAAAGTCGTGGAAAGCCTACCTCATCGATGACGTCACTTACAAGGGCGTTCAAAGACGACGTTTAAAAACGCCATCAAAGGTCTTCCGTTGTGTTTTTCAAATATCCATGAATGACCTTATATGTACCAGTGCATGCATTGAGATTATACTTTAATATTGAGCCTTGTGCGCAACGTGACTATACATTAGGCTCAACTTGACCTAATTAGGGAAGACAATTTCACCTGTATCCGATATATACCCAATCACCAAATCCATTAAAAAAAAAGATGAAAACTTGTTAAAAGACCACTGAAAACGGATGTTGGGTGAAACAATTGGTAGATCGGATAGGATCCGGGGGAACGTTTCATTTACCCATCACCTACCCAACCATCCGACCCGTTTTCACCGACTTAATTATATATATATAGTTTCTTATATCGTATGATTTTAGATTTTCCTTATCTTATAAACTGCATTGAGTTAGATCATAGCTTTCTTTCTTTATATATATATATATATATATATATATATATATATATATTTTGATGGTTTATTTCGGTCCTTATTGACGACTCGTTGTAATTTGTTTGATTTTGGATCTTCTTTGTTTAATAATGTTATAATTGAACTTCGTACTTGATATAATATTACGCTTGGTTGGATATAAGTACTTTCTTTTTTAGTAGAATATTTGATTTATTAAATATCGGTAATAACATGTTGAACGCCTAAAATTCCACCTGCTTAATTTGTTGGATTTTTTGGGCGATGGATTGAGTGATAGACAAGATAACCTATTTGCCACTCAATCCATTGTAATCCTTATACACGAAACTTTTGTTAGCTGAACGGCCACCTTCATCTACAATCTTAAAATCGAGATAGATAATGAACGATTATAAAATATAGGGGTTAGGGCAAAATACAGGCACATTTGGAAAACGAAAAATATACGGTAAAGGAGATGCGGGTTTTATTGAGTTTTTTTTTTTATAATCGTTTCGTGAATTTTTATTTTGATCAACTTTGATCGGTTTAAAATGGAGTTAGAATAGGTTAAAAATTGGAATGAAATAATGTGTCAGACTCAATTCTGATGGGCAGCCCGCAGCCGCAATGGACATCGCGTTCAGTGGTAATTCTTTTACCGTGTACGCACCCTTTTCCTTTACTTTTAACCCCTCATTTGTTTCTTTAATCGTAAGATGCTGAAAGATTTAAGATTAAAGACTAGTAACATTTGAGAGCTGGCAAGCGGGGGATAGGGCACGAACAGGGAGGGAGCTTTATCTTGCTTAGGGTTTCGCACAATCATCTCGGGACACAAGCTCCAGAGAGAAGAGAGGTCAAATATGAGAGGTTCCAATACGGATCTATTTGAAACCAGGACGGTGATGGATTCCGATTTCGGTCGCTCCCCGAACGATGCAAATTTCGGCTTTGCGTTCAACGATAGCAATTTCTCTGATCGGATTCTCCGGATCGAGATCATGGCGGGGCCTTCTGATTACAAGTCTGATGAGGGATGTGGTAGCCTTGCTGATTGGGCTCGCAACCGCAAGCGCAGGAGAGAAGATTTGAACAAAGAAATTGGTATACTTATTCTTTCTGCTTTATTATACTTCCTCAGATGTTACCAGATAGCTTTTCTTCCTGGATTCAGCTAGTGTTGTGCGGGCAATTGCTCTCTTTGTTTGCTTACTATTTATCAAGTGGTTTTTGATACATATTCAATAGTTGCTGCTCTTTTTGGAGAATTTATTTCTAATTCAGATACATAATCTGACTATTAGTATTTCCTTCGCAAAAAGTCTGGGACTATAAACTTAAATCAACCATAAATTAATGTACGTATAGTAGTAGCTATTGAATTGAACAACTACTAATGTTTTTCATCTAAGGTTCTCAAGTTAAACGGTGAGTAATTTGAAAAAAGAAAGCGGCCTGGAACAAATTAGAACTAAGAGAATTCAAACATTGGTCAATTGAATACATGCATGGAGCCTTATGGCCCTAATTGCAGGAATAGAAAAAACAACAAGCTCCCTAACCTGATTTAAATTAACAAATTAGAACCTCATAATCATGATAATCAAGTGAAATAGTTTGTTTCTGGCTTCAACCAATCTCTAGGAAGCTTTTATGCTTTTAAATGACTCTCTTAATCTGGCAAGAACAAATCAAGTGAGGTAGAGCTCTTAAGGGCTCGTATGCTTCCTATCAAGAATCGATTTGGGAATCACTCAAACCAATTCCAATGGTTAGTAGCAAAAATAAGTATTGGAATAATCCATTCCATTGAATGTATGTTTCCGTTATTTTTATTTCTTGTTTCCAATTTTTTTTTTTAATATGAGTTTGAGCGATTTTACCATGACTTCACTCATTAGTCACCTCCTCTCCAAATTGTGTTATACTTTTTTACACGATCAATATTTTGGGTTGAAAAATAAATTGTATGAGATAAATGTATTTTTCGCCCGAAATTTTAATTTATAATCTTAACCAAACACTATGTTTCAGGAATTTGGTTAGATCATTCCTTATTCCATTTCGGTTCCTACACGTGTTCCAAACAAGCCCTTAGTGCTTGCGAGAGTAAGTCATTTAGAGACATAAAACTAGATATTTTAATGGTCGAAAAAACTACCTTTTTATTAGCATGATTATGAGGTTCTAATTTATTTCATTTTGTGACTTATGTCACGAGCAGGCCCGGCGCCGGGTAAGGGCAAGGGTGAGCACCTGCACTGGGCCTCTAATAGAATTGGGCCTCCGATAAGTTTTTCAAACATGGTATTTTATTTTTGTTTCAAAATATTTCACAAAATCTCTTTGTCTCAATGGTAATGAAGGGCTTAAATGGAAACCACATGTATTTGATCCCGTCCACCACTATAATTTTTGTCAATTTGAAATTTACATACTGCACTTGGATTTGACTCTCTTTGGGTAGAGAAAATTTCTAAAATGAATGTAAACATTACAGTGTGTCAGTGTATACCCAACCCCGTTGTGCTTATTAAATGTTGCATCAATTTCATTGTTTGTAATACTTTTAGGTGTAATTTCTTATAAAAAAACAGGTGTATACATATTATAGATACTTGCTCCTTTATGTATAATCATGGTAAAAGTTTTATTAAAATATGTTCAGGTGTGAAATTATCAGTTTGATTTATAAAAAACCATTTGTCACAATTGTAGTCATAATATACTGATGTTATTCTTGATTAGCACTTCAATGAAAAGTATGTCGAATTTAGTATCTTTGATAATTTATACCTTAGATAAATTAAGGGTTTTATTCAAATTTAGCTTAAGATATTAATATAATATTTAAAAACCGTTTCTAGTTAAAATTTTTATCATTATAATCATTGGACGGCCCTGGTCATGACTCATGTGGTTCCGAAGGGCTATCCGTTATCATGAATAATAACGAGTGGCTGCAGGTTGATATCTTTTTTTCAAATTATCTTGGAGACACAACTTAACTTTGAGAACTCTAGATCAACAATTAGTAGTTGTGCAATCTGAAAACCTCTACTCTACATACAGGAATCTAGTACAGATAGAAATTAATACTTTCCCCTTTGAGTTGATTGACCAAACGCAGTAGTAAATTATCAATATTTGTTATCATGCTGACGGATTACAGGAGTAGTTGGTAATTGGAAATTTCAAAGTTTGCTGATAATCTTATGTACTATCTAGTATCTATATTCATGGAATTTAGTTCTTTAGTCCTAGTTCCTCACCTGTCTTTCTTAGTTTACCTAAAACTAGGGTCTGCTCCAAATCTTGTAACATCTTCTTTCACTCATGTTAGAAGAGCCCATGAAAAAGAGAGTGTATTTGCTTGCAAGTTTTGGTCTTGATCTGTATAGTATTGGCCTGAATGTCTTTTTATTCGATAAATATCTTGTGGAAACAGCTGTAACATTTGTTATTATCTCTGTGGACGTCAGGTTTGGATGTGGCAGTGTGTCCTGAAGAACAAGTTTTGAATCAGGCTGATGCAGATGATGTTCTACGCTCTGAAAATGACGATGATGAGGCAGTTGCAATGATCGAAGAATCAGCATCAGGTAACAACAATGCTGAAAATTATATCTGCTTGCTTGTTATATATATCACAGATTCACATCACCATACACCACATCTCCAATTGTTATATATTACAATTGGTAATGTGTTGTATGATGATGTGTGAGTGTGCTGTAATGCTATCAGAAGTGAATTGGTGATTGTTCTTAATGTGATTTTTACAATTATCGAATATTAGATGTTTCTTCTTGCTTGTTAAAATTGTTTGAGACTGAGCTAGTATCATGACAATAGAAGAAAGAATAACTTCTTCCTAGCTAGTAAATACAACTAGTGTATTACCCGTGCCTTGCACGGAATTTGTTAGAACATATCTTTGAATATATTAATTTCAAGATCTTATACACTAAGTTTCACATTTTGCATTAAGTATAAGTTTACATCACATAAAAATATATAAAAATGAAATATTTAAATAGGCAAAAGTAATTATTCATCATATTTATAAGTAGTACCCTATGAATATTTGCTATTGTATATAATTTTATCAGTATGTTAATTATGTTCATCATGACACGTCTTGTGTTAAAATATTACTTGCACTTCATAGAGTAAAGTCATTTAAAGATCACACTGTGCGCGTGGATGATCTTTAGACTCATTACCTCATAAACACCTTTATTTTAGAACGAACAAAATCAACAAATGCTCATTGATAGAGTAACAACAATATTAACATCTGTTTTATATTATTTAATTCATATTTCATCAATCATTAAACTTGTCAATAGACTAATATTCCAATGACATTGAGGTTAACCTGTCAACAAATTAAAACTATATTATATTTAATAAACTAATATCCCAATGAAATTGATGGAGTACGTCAGTAACCAAATTAGGGCTTTATAAAATTATTTTTTGGAATTAAATGAAAACTAAATTAATTTAGTTAACCATTAAGATAGGATAGGGATTTAGTATTTTCCAATGTAAATACTAATTAAAATAATTAATTAAATTGGTTACAAATTAATATTTTTTTTATTTCTTATTGAAAATACCTAAATAATAACTTTTTAAAATATTTTGGGGAGCTGCGTGAATTCTGGTGTTGACACGTGGCAATAAGAGTCTCTCCTTTAATACATAAGATTTGTAAGAGGTCTATTAGTATGATAAAAAGAGAGCTACAAGCAAATGGATATATAATGCTTCAGAAATCTATTTTAAACTTGCAATAAAGAAAATAAAGAAGAAAACGTCTACAAAAGTGTTCAATTGAAAGAATTTTTTGTTGTTGTTCAGAAAAGTAGTTATTTATTATTCAGTGCACACTTTTATGCTAGGTGTGGATGTACTTGATCCATGGTAAATGTGAAGGAACATTGCGTTCAGTTTTGTGCAGCCAATCCTTATACACTTCTAAAATGGGTTTTTCTGTCTGTAGGAGATGAAGCGGTACACAGTAATGATTCATCTTGGAACATGGAGTGTTTAACTGTTGTTAGAATCGAGACTTTGCACATAAGTTCTCCTATTTTAGCAGCAAAAAGCCCCTTTTTCTACAAGGTAAGTGTGTCACGCTCACTCTTAGTGACTTTTTTTCTTCCTTCTGTCAGTTAATTTCCACCTCTTTCCAGAACCTTTTTAGGTATCTTCTATTTGTGGATTTATAATGCTAACTTTCTGTTTTTTTAATTCCTTTGCGTGTAGCTGTTTTCAAATGGCATGAGAGAATCAGATCAGAGACATGTAACATTGAGAATTAATGCATCTGGTATGCACTAGTTTGCAATTTTTTTCCTGATAAGAAATGGTTGGGTTTCCCAGATTTTTTTTAACCTTTGATCAGATGGAAACACCACAAATTATACAGAGGGCATGTAGTTGATCACTTTGACACGTTTTTTTTTATGTATTTGTGTGAAACAGAGGAAACAGCATTGATGCAGCTTCTAAACTTTATATACAACAACAACTTGAGTGTGACTACAGCCCCAGAATTGCTGGATGTGCTGATGGCTGCAGACAAATTTGAGGTTGCTTCATGCATGAGACATTGTAGCAAACTGTTACGGCAAATGCCCATGTCACCAGATTCTGCACTTTTGTATCTTGAGCTTCCTTCCAGTGTTTTAATGGGCGAAGCAGTGCAGCCACTAACCGATGCAGCAAAGGAATATCTTGCTGATCGGTATAGGGATATTTCCAAGTAAATATGCTTGCATCTTTTCCCTTTTTTCCATTGTTTGCATTTCTAGGTTTGACCTAAAATCCTGTTGATTTTGAAGATATCAAGAAGAGGTGATGGCTTTGCCTCTATCCGGAATAGAGGCTATTCTCGGTAGCGACGGTCTGCAAGTGGCATCTGAAGACGCTGTTTACGATTTTGTCCTGAAGTGGGCTCGTGCACAGTACCCCAAATTAGAGGAGCGACGGGAAATCCTTGCCACACGCTTGGCACGCTTCATACGTTTCCCATACATGAGCTGCCGGAAGTTGAGGAAGGTCCTAACATGTCCCGACTTCGATCATGAAGACGCATCAAAGCTTGCGTTGGAGGCCCTCTTCTTCAAGGCAGAAGTCCCTCATAGGCAGCGTAGTCTCGCTGCAGAGGACTCAGCAACAACCAACCATAGATTCCTCGAGCGCTTGTACAAGTATCGACCTGTTAAGGTGGTCGAGTTTGAACTCCCCAGGCCCCAATGTGTAGTCTACCTCGACCTGAAAAAAGAAGAGTGTGCAAATCTGTTCCCGACAGGGCGAGTGTATTCACAGGCGTTCCACTTGGGTGGTCAAGGGTTTTTTTTGTCAGCACACTGTAACATGGACCAGCAAAGCTCGTTCCATTGCTTTGGCTTGTTCTTGGGAATGCAGGAGAAGGGGTCAGTGACTTTCACAGTGGATTATGAATTTGCGGCGAGGATGAAACCGTTGGAAGAGTTTCACAGCAAGTACAAGGGTAACTACACGTTCACCGGGGGCAAGGCTGTGGGTTATAGGAACCTGTTTGGGATCCCGTGGACTAGCTTTATGGCTGAGGACAGCCCGTATTTCATCAATGGGATCCTACATCTGAGAGCTGAGCTTACAATCAGGCAGTGAATTGTGATTACGATACTCCTCGGAAACTGACTTGTTGGAATTACAAATAGACTAAGTAGTAGCTCTCGACCCCCAAGCGATGAAGCTGAGAGGGCTTGGTGGCAATATTTGTGCTGACTGCTGTCTTTATGAACGTAGATGATGTATAATTATATGCTTTCACTTGTTATCAGTTTCATAACAACGGTCAATGTCATGACACCAGCATTTGCAACATTGTGTTGGGCTCTTTACCTGTTTCACTTTCATTAGTGCAATGCCTCTGCCCTAGATCTTGTAGATTTGGACTATGATTTTGCTATGATCAGTAAGTACATCATGCCCTTTTATTTAGAGAGATTAGGTTAATAGAACCTGTTGTGTAACCCTAAAGTTAACTAGGCCTCTCTATATTTTTTCACATATTTTTAAATCTAAAAATAATTGATTATAGAGACATAAGGGTAAAACATAAATAAAACTGCCAATATAAATATGTCTCTCACATTTGCCCCTAGAACCGTCCTAAACCTAATAGCATACATCCTTCGGCGGCGGCAAGACTCCATAGACTAATCCTCCTCCCTTCTCGACGTAGAGCAATCTTTTTTTTTCGGCGCAAAGTAGTCTTCACCCCATGGAGGTTGTCTTTTCCCTATCAAGATTTCGAATAGGGCAAAGCTTATGTCAGGTAGTTCGATTTGAGGCTCTGTTGATTATGATGTGTAGACTGGTTTCATTTATATGCTTCCCCGCTCTTGAAGATTCTACCACAAAATTAATGTTTGGAAATGATGATAGGAAAGGATCAATGGTTTGAATGCAAAGAACATGTGCTATCTTATCTTCATTTGCAACCATCATCTTCATCCTCACCAAATTCATCAATTCATTAGCATTTACTGCACATAATCCAAGCTTGTAACAAGACATGAAATTCATCTGCAAGTCTTATCAATTTAAAATTCAAAATCCACTAACTAGAAGATTTATTTATATTTTGTATTGGACATGAGCTTGTATAATTGGACCGGGCCTAGACTTGTATAAATTGACGGCAAAAATGGGAGAGTATGCTTTTGTGTAAATGAGCACCACCAAAACTCATTTTCTCTTTAGCTAATAAATTATGCGCCTCATATTTATTTATAAAGATTAATTAAAACGGTTAATTGGTAATATCAATTTGTCCAACCCACTTGTTTTTTATTAAAGCCCACTAGATTTAAGCCTAGATTCACGATTTAATGTTTTGAAATGATGTGTAGTCTGGTTTCATTTTCTGATTCCACGCTCTTGAAGATTCTACCACAAAATTAATGTCTTGAAATGATGATAGGAAAGGATCAATGTTTGAATGCAAAGAACATGTGTTATCTTATCTTCATTTGCAGCCATCATCTTCGTCCTCACCAAATTCATCAGTTCATTAGCATTTACTGCACATAATCCAAGCTTCTAACAAAACATGGCATTCATCTGCAAGTCTTGATCAGTTTAGACCTATATTTACAGGTATACGTTGTTACAGCGTTTAACTACTCCAGGTGTCCAGTTCTTCCAATCTAATTTCCCAGTAGATTTGTTCTTAAGATTCACTCTTTCCTGAATGTCCAAAACCTTTCTTAGGTACTTACTTCCTTGTTTCGTCGGTTCAACTTCACCAACTAGCTCTTCATTTTCGGCATCTTCAACTGGTTAAGTGACAGAATCAATAAATTCCCAGTGTTGCTACCTCGTCGATTATGTCACCTAGCATTTCAACCACCTCACTCATCTTAGGTCGGGATTTTGGTTGCTTCATTAGACACTTGTGTGCAATTGATGTCATCTTTTGCAGGGACGGAAGCAAAGGCTTGAGATTTGCATATGATCAGCTAGAGGGATTCATTATCTTCATACTACTTGTGCAAAGTCAACTTTCCACCGAGACAACAACTCAGATGTGTATTCATTTGGTGTTGTTCTGTTTGAGGTTATATGCGGTAGGCCGGTGATGGATCCTTCTCGCCCTAGGCAGGAGGTAAACTTAGCTGAATTCGCAATGAAGTGTCAAAAGAAAGTTGAGTTGGGTAAACTAATTGATCTGTTTCTTGAAAGCTAGATAAACCCGGATTGTTTAAAGAAATTCGGAGAGACAGATGAGAAGTGCTTGATGCAATGTGTATTGGATCGCCTTCCATGGAAGAGGTTCTATGGAACTTGAAGTATGTGCTTCAACTTCAACTTGGCGGAGAAAGTTTTTCAGTCAAGAAAAATGAAGTTGTTGTAGAAGATATAATTACATAAATGGACCCAAACTTGTGTAACTCGACGGACCTTGGGCTTGTGTAAATCGACGAACCTTGAGCTTGTGTAATTCGATTAAGCTTGAACTTGTGTAACTCCATTGGGTTTGAACTTTATTGGGCTTATGTAACTCGATTGGACTTGTGTAGTCGATTGGACTTAGACTTGTGTAACTCGACCTTGTGTAAACAACATGTCTTTTTGGACTTGTGTACTGAGAAATGACCGATATTGTTAATTACATAATTTAACATTGTGATTTAAGTGTGTATTAACCTTGTGTATTAACCTAGTGTATTAACCTAGTTGTGTATTAACATTCGGTTTTAAGTATAACTTTTAAAAAAACAATAATAGAATACACAAGTTCAATAAGTTCAGCTGATATAAGGGAGGGAGGACCTTTGATATAGAGTTCGAAATTAACTAACTACCTGGTTTGAGTAAATTGTAATTACCAAATAGCCCTTTTAATTTATCTTTATGAATAAATAAGAGAGGTCTACTTTGTCACCTAGAAAGAAAAATGAGCCTTCTTGGTGCTCGTCTCTACACAAAAAACTCACCCTCCCATTTTAACCTTTTATTTATACTTTACGATAATTCATTTTAATAATACTCGCTTAAACCCTATATCTAGAAACAATATGCCAATATTGTCAAACAAAAGTGGATAGTAGATTTTGTGGGATCCGAGATGTATAATTTAGTTATAAAAAAAACTCACTAATGAAAAAGGTAAAGCTTGAAGCAAATTTTTGATAATATTTTTAAATAAATCAACGGTGTTGAATCAAAACTCTAAGAAATTCAACCAAAAGTTGTACAAAATTATAAGAAATTTAACCCAAAGGTGTTCAAAACATGTATCAATGGGTAAATACTCAACGAAACCTTTTGATCACACAAGATAGATTACTTCCGTACCATAAAAAGATTCCAAAAACAACAAACTGAGAATAATCACCTAAAAAATGTGGGCTCAAAGAAACATTTTCATAGAAATTGTGACAAGAAGAATAAAACCAGGAAACATATCAAAAATTAATAAGCAACGAAGGCATAACATTAACAAATGAGTGCAACCTCTGCTTTAAATTCAAAATAGAATTCATGAAAAAAATTTCAAAATAAGCGAGGGATCATAAATGTTATTCGGACAGTTCAAGAAACACAAAAGAGCGGTGGAATCGGGTTGCGCATAGTCAGGACAACATGCACTTTATTAGGTGCATGCGCAGTCTGCATGCGCCCCAAAAGTTCTCAATTTGAATATGCCCATAGATGAGAACTCTTGCTTCATGAGGCGCACTGCTGCGTCTGGTCCAGGGCGCACGCGGACTCTGCATGCGTCCGAGTTTGTTTGTTAGTTTTTTTTCTTGAAAAAAAACTCTTTCCAGTGTGGACTACGCATGTGCATGAACCTGGTGCGTATGAGGAGTCTGCAATGTTTGCGCAAATGTAAAAAAAGTGTGGCCCGAATAGAAACTTTGTAAATTTTATATAAGAGAAATTTTGTTTGGTGCCCTCGATGTTTCGCTTTTTCTGGTTGGCGCCTACCAAATTTCGTTTTTCCGCTTGGTGCCCTTACGATTTTGATTTATTTCAATTGGTGTCCATTTTAATTCAAACTTATTATAAGAGCGTATTTCTAAATATTAAACAAAATATTAGCAAAAATTGTTTTTTCTTTTAAAAATATTTTCAATATACTCTTACAATATAATCTTACATTTTTATGTTGCCTACTAACATACAATTTATAATAAAACCATATATATTGTATCATCAAATTTATATCAAAATCATATATTGTATCATCAAATGATTTGCTAAGTTAGATATTTGTTCTATGCATCTATATAAGTGGAATAATAGTGATTTAAGACATTTAAATCAATATATATGGGCAATTTTGATTTAATAGTATGTGTATTTGTTGGTCTAAAAACCAAACTATTAATTCCAGTTACTTTTTTTTATTTAATATTTATAAGCAACATTAATTGGAAAAAGGGAATATACACCTAACTATTATAAATTAAGTAAATTGGTTTAGTAAATACATTAATCTAATCAAACCGTTAAATATTGTTTCATGACTAAGAATCAAACAAATGAATTATTTGAAATACTTTATTGTAAAAGTAAATTTGAAAATATGTATATAAAAAAGAAGGTAAAATCTGGTTTTATTTTAAAAAAAAGTGTAGGTGGGTGGCAATTAAAGTTAAAAATTTGTCAAAATTTTTTTGGTAACATTTTATTTTATTTTTTTAAAATACACTTTTTATAATAAGTTTTGATTAAAATGGACACCAATTGGAATAAATCAAAACCCTAAGGACACCAAGCGAAAAAATAAAACTTGATGGGTAGCAACCGGAAAAGGAAAAACCTTGAGGACACCAAACGAAATTTCTCTATGCATAATCATCTTCACTTGAATAATCAAGAAGTAAATTTGGACGATAATAACGAAGTTACAAAACCCCCAATTATGGAAGAAATTAAAAAATAATACCTTTCTTATAAAAAAAAATGACACTTCTGATATTGGATGTGATAAATCATTAAGTTTTGTTGTAGTCATATGGATTTCATCAAAATAATAACATGTCATGGAAAAACATTAATAAAGTTGTCAAAGGTTCTTTCATAGTTAGAAAATGTTAAAAACAAATTAATCACACTTTCATCTTTCTTATTCCAAAAGACGATAATCAACAATTATGAATGACTTTTAGACCAATTAACCTCTGCTCTATCTATAAAAATAATTTATAAAATAGTCCTAATAGAATGAAAAAATCACGTTCAAACTCATTTACCCATCACAAGGGGTTTTCATCATGCGATCAATAAATGGCAACATAGTGTCCACGAAGTATTTCATTATTTTAAATGAAAAAGGGAAAGAATGGATGGATTATTATAAAACTTGAAATGAAAAAACACTAATGGAAGTCAACCAAGACTTCATACTCTTAATACTAATTTTGTGTGTGTTTGTGGATAAAGTTATTGATGGATTATAGAATGTATTTAGACGATCTCCTTGTTTGTTCTGGTCAATAATAGACCTAGTGATCAATTATTACCGGAAAAAAGGACATATACAAGGAGACTAACATTCTATGTTCTTATATATCTTCGGAGATGAAATCCTTGTTCGAGTGTTACAAACAGATCGTGATAACTTGATATAAGGAGTAAATATTCTTAAAGGTCGTGGTTTTTGGGTCATTACCAATTTTTAATGGGGAACGGGTGTAGCTAAACCGACTACACGCGCCGGCTCGGCTCTAGTCTCAACCTTGTTTGCGGCTTCGGACTTGACCTTGGGGTTTAGTCTTTGGGCTATCTTGGTTATGACAAGAATGGACTGGATTGACGGTGTTGGCCTGACCACTCAAGGGTACCATTTTGGGCCCAATCTTATAATGGACTGCATAGTCAAACCAAAGATCAACTACCTTAATGAACAAATCGGGATTTAAACTTTCGGATTTAAAATTCATATTACTGATTTAATGTGCAAATCCGGAGTAACAAATCTCGGAACAAAAACGTAGTTTAACACGCAAATCTCATATGTCTATGAGCTCGCCTATATAAAATGAGTCCCTTCCTCTCATCCAGACACACCAACCACGTCTCCTCCTCCCTCTTTCTAAGTCTTACAAAAATGAGAGTATTACGCAAAAGCAAATCATCAGATTTCCAAAGTCATAACGGAACTTGGATCTAGTACAATTTTATCCGTGGATTTGGAACGCCATTCAACCGTCTTAGTCCGGGGCATTTTCAGAACTAAAGATAGAGGTCTCCTATATAGACTCTACACAAACACTAACTATATCATTTTATCCTTTATTTATGGTTTTACAGTTTTATCGGAAGAGTCCCCAAAAAAACAATTCCTACAATTTAGAGCTCCTTGACATCAAGTCGTGGAGTTTGTCGTTTATGTGCAAGTACTACTTACACATTCACGCTACAAGGGATAATAATTTAGATTTGTTTTTATATTTATGATAGACATCTGAAAGATTCAGTCAATGAATGCAGTTTTTTTTTTTTTTTTTCTAATACTTTTCTCTATCCTTTTCCATTGGGATATTTTATTGTTAAATAATTTAGATTTGTTTTCATGTTTATGGATATGATTTTTAAGACTTGCTTGCTCCTACCAATAAGACATGGTGGTTATCAAGTTAGAGATCTATTTTCATACGGGGTTTATAGATGGACTGATGAAAACCTTTATTAGCGATCAACACTAAACAATTTTGGTGCGTAGTTCGGTTTTTCACATCCGGATTTAAACTACGCATATATCGTGCGCAGTCGGAGCCGATTTGAAGATAATCGGAGCCAAACAACTATGCATTCGTATGCGTAGTTGGAGGGCATTTAAAAAAAAATCACTCCAACTACGCTTATGTGGTGCATAGTTGGGGTGTATTTATATTTTTTTTGTAATTCTACTCCAACTACGCTAACGGGATATGTAGTTGGAGTGTTTTTAAAAAAAAATAATAGCTACTACTACACTTCCCAATAATGTAGTTTGTCGGCTCCTATCAGCTTCACCTCGGCTTCAATTACATACACCAAATGTGTAGTTGTAATCCAAAGGTGAAAAACAAAACTACACACCCAAATTGCGTAGTTGTGGTGACGAATAAAGGTTTTCGTTGGTATGTCTATCAACCGCCTTTTTATATTTTCATTCTAGAGTTCAACAACCTACACAGGCCGTAAACTGCTTTTACATCGTTCGATTTGATCACTCCAAAGATTGAATCGGCCGGTTGATTCCGTTCTATTTCAATAAAGGAGAACTTAGGTAAGTTATGTCTTGTTAAATTTCTCTATTCTAGGGTTTGGAGTGCTTGACTTCACATGATGAATGTATGATGTTTTTTTGTTTAGTGTGTGTTCTAGATTATCGTTCTCATTATATGGTATGGTAGTTCATATGATCATCCGTCACAAGATGCGAAAAATGTGTGTTAATGATTTTAAGTTTTATTTGTGCTTCAAGTTATTGTTTGCAGGATGGGAGAATTGTGTAAATATACGCCTTAATGTCCTAAAGATACGAGAGTTACATTGGAATGTTCCTTATATAACATGATTGATTTGACAGGTTTAACTATGAATTGAGATATAGTGTATTATACATTGTGGTGGTGAGTATGGATTTTGGAATATCCTGAAACTATTACCATTGTTGTTACAACCTGCTCACAAGAGATATGCATATCAATACATACTCACGCTCAAGAAGTCTTAGACTTCACTCTAGTGATCTAAGCAAGATCACCTAACCCTCAAGCTAGGAATCCATCCTAGGTCCCAAGTACTCACCACAATCTCCACACATGAAAGTAGCTCACAACAGTTTATAACCTCACAAGTTATTAATCCTCAACCAAGGAGGAACAAGCTAGCCTAGAAGGTCCATCATGCCCACATGCTCATGTCCATCAGTTACATCGAGCCTTAGGGGCTCCTAGGTTCACAACCACTAAGTGTCATTCTCAAGCTACTCTAGGCCATCCTAAGCATGCTACTAACATGATACAACTATAAAACTAAGGAATGAACGAAGGGGAAGGGAGGTGAGGAACCTACTGTCGAAGAAACGTAGCCACGGAGTCAAGCTGGCGCCCCGGCGGAGCAGACGCCGCCCCTGCGGAAGGCTGGCGCCGCCCCTGTGGCCTTCTGGCGGAGCAGGAACCGCCCCTGCGGGTGTGGTCAGCCGCACCTGCGGCGGTCCGGCGTCCTGGATCCCGGAGCCGCCCCTGCGGCCGTGCTGGGCCGCCCCTGCGGCCGTGCTGAGCCGCCCCCGCGGTTTCGCTGTAGAAGCTCGTCTTCGATCGTGGATCCTTGGCTCCAATGTCCTCCTCTCCTTGCTGGGTCTTCTCCAAACACCAACCAATGGTCTTAGACTCCTCTCCACGACCTAATCGAGCTAAGAACCTATGCATGCAAAGAGTTGAGCAAAAACTCCTCAAGATCTTCATCCATGGCCATGGATGAAGGAGGGAAGAAGAATGGGGGAAAACAGCAAAGAAGAGAGGGGAGGGAGAGGAAGGAGCTTACCAACAGATCTGGGATCTTCTTCTGCAGTCCACAACCTAGATCTTCAAACAACAATGGAAGAAGAGAAGAGAAGAGAAGAGAAGAGAAGAGAGGAAGAAAAGTGACGTGAAAGAGGGAGAGGAGAGAGAGGGAGGGGACATAAGGCTGAAAAGGGGGTGCGGGGATCAAGGGGTCAGCTGACCTCTTTTCCCTCACCACGGACCGAGGGGTCGGAAATGACCCCTTGTTATTTTAACCCGGAACGAAGGGTCGGAACGCGGAAAAAGACGAGTCGGCTCGGGATTTTTTTAGGAATAAATCCCGGCACTCGGCATCTTGGCCTACGGGAAGATCTACAAGGCGCTCTAAGTCCAGAATAAAATTCCGGGCGTTACAACTAACCCCCCTAAAAACAAGTTTCGTCCCGAAACTTGCTAAACCCAACACTCTCCGACCAACACGTCTCGTAACCACGTGGAACTCATAAAACGTCAACTACTGGCTCTAACCCAAGTCTACGTATAGCATCACATCAAGACCTCGCAAGGTACTCATAACTCATACAAAAATCACATAACACATAGAACACACAAGGAAGATCTCAGAACTAACCCGACGGTCCTATCGATGTCACTAGGTCTTCATAAAACTCGGGATAGTTCCTCCGGATACTATCCTCCGTCTCCCATGTAGCCTCATCGGCTCCTCGCCTCGACCACTATACTCTCAGCATCGGTATCTCCTTCGATCGGAGGCGCCTCGTACTCCGCTCCAAGACCGCTATCGGGTGCTCTGCAAAAGTGTGGTCCGGCTCGACCACTAGGTCCTCGTGACTGATGATGTGTCTCGGGTCGTGTATGTACTCTCTCAGCTGAGAGACATGAAATACCGGGTGTATACCCTCCAACCGCGGTGGTAGTGCTAACCGGTATGCCACCTCACCGACTCTCTCCAAGATCTCGAATGGACCGACATATCGGGGGCTTAACTTCCCCTTAATGCTGAATCGCCTGACGCCCCGTGTCGGTGATACCCTCAACCACACCTGAGCTCCTACCCTGAACTCGAGAGGTCTACGCCTCCTATCCGCATACGATCTCTGACGGCTCTACGCGGCCAACATCCTCTCTCGGATCAAAGCAACTCTAGCCACGTTGTCCTGTACCTGATCTGGAGCTATAACGCTAGAACTCCCTGACTCGTCCCAACATAAGGGAGTACGGCATCTCCGTCCATACAACGCCTCATACGGTGCCATCCCGATTGACGCGTGCCAGCACCTCGAGGTAAAACGCTCGTCCCTGTCCGAGATGATGGTCCTCGGTATTCCATGTAATCTCACAATCTAACAGTTGTGGATATGTCCTCCCACTTCCACTGTGGCACGGGCGGTGGGTGAAGCTTTCCTCTGTCTTTGGTGCTCGATCTTGACCTGCTAGCAGGTCGCGCATCGGGCCACATATCTAGTTACATCGGGCTTGAGCCCGCTCCACCAATAAGATCTCCTAATATCCTGGTACATCTTACTCGTGCCTGGGTGCACCGAGTAAGGTGTGGAATGTGCCTCATGCAAAATCCGCTCCCTCAACTCCTGATCCGACGGTACACAAATACGTCCCTGACGTCTCAATAGCTCGTCTGCTCCTGTGATAAACTACGGTGCCTCTCCTCGGGATATCCTGTCCCGGATCCTCATCAAAATGGGACATCCCTCCTGCTTCTGCAGGATCTCTCCGGACAGGTTAGGTAATACCTCTAACTCGGACAAACAACAGTCCGTATCCGGGAACCTGATATCCAACTCCAACTCTATCAAATCCCTCTGCAGCTGAAGCTGAACCGTAAGCCGAGCTATCGCCTCCTCTCGAGGTGTCCTCCTGCTCAAAGCATCGGCGACTACGTTCGCCTTCCCCGGATGGGACACAATCTCCAAGTCAAAGTCCTTAATCAGCTCCAACCATCTCCTCTGGCGGTTATTCAACTCCCGCAAAGTGAATATATACTTCAGACTCTTATGGTCTGTGAAGATCTGACATGTAGCCCCGTACAAGTAGTGTCGCCAGATCTTCAGGGCATGAATCACTGCCGCTAGCTCAAGATCATGGGTAGGGTAATTCTCCTCGTACGGCTTCAGCCGCCGAGAAGCGTACGCAATAACCCTACCTCTCTGCATCAAAACGCACCTCAAGCCTAGCTTGGAGGCGTCACTATATACAACAAAATCCTCTACGCCCTCAGGCTGGGCTAACACAGGAGCGGAGGTCAACCTCCTCTTCAGCTCCTCAAAACTGTGCTGACAAGGCCCGGACCAAACGAACCTGGTAGACTTCCTCAGCAAGGGAGTGAGCGGCCGTGCAATCACTGAGAACCCTCAACAAAACGGCGGTAGTATCCCGCTAAGCCCAAGAAACTGCGCACCTCCTTGACCGTCCAAGGAGGCGGCCATGATGAAACAAACTCTATCTTCGCCGGGTCAACCATGACACCCTCGGCGGAAACTATATGACCCAAAAACCTCGGACATCCAAAACTCGCACTTAGAGAGCTTAGCGTAAAGCTCTCTATCCTGGAGGACTCGAAGCACCTTCCTCAGGTGTCCCTCATGCTCCTCCCTACTCCGGGAGTAGACTAAGATGTCGTCTATAAACTCTACCACGAACTGGTCCAAGAAGTCGATGAAGATGCCGTTCATCAACTCCATGAAGACGGCGGGTGCATTCGTGAGCCCAAATGGTATCACGACAAACTCGTAATGGCCGTATCTCGTCCTGAACGCCGTCTTCGGCAAGTCCTCCTCTCTCGATTGATACACTTGAAACGCCGGGTGAACACCCTTTACTCTCGGCGGCCATGCCAGCCGGTAAAACACTTTCCCAACTTGCGCTAAGATCTCAAAAAGGTCCGATGTATCGGAAACTCAACTTCCTTCTCGGGTCTTCCTCACTACAACATTTCCATTATGTTTCTTCTTTGCTTGTCCCTAACAAAGAAGATCGAACTTCCAATTTACACCGTTGGCTTTGGTTCTTGTCAAACCACACTTTGATGTTACGTTTCCTCAATTCTCGTTGCAAATTCTAAGTAACGATGGAAATACTTTGCTTTACACTGCTCCTACTAACGAGACATGTATGCTATAATTTTTTGCATCGTCTCTCAATACTCAAACAAGACCATTCTTGAAGAATCACTTGTACACTTCAGACCGATCATACCTCGAGGCAATCTCAAAAACAGTTGCACCAATGAATCTCCTCTTAACTCTTAACAACTCCATTGTCCCTTTTCGTCCCCCTCAATATTTCATCGTCATCCGGAGTAGGTTAGCCATAGATGGTGTTACTTGGAGAATCTCTCCCCAATCCGGTAATGATCAGCCCATCCAAGAAACTTGCAACTTCTTTCACATCCTTCGGGGGTTGTCACCCCGAGACAACTGGTCATACAACTTCTCTCTTCTTCGAGAGTAGATCAGAATGTCCTATTCGGGCATTAGTAAGCCCATATGGAATCACTACAACTCGTAGTGACCATGGTTTGTCTAGAATGCCATGTTTGCACTACCCCAGTCTCGACTTCTCAATTGGTGACAATCAAACCTTAACTCGATTATAGAAGAGACCACCGACCCTTGCAACCGGTCGAGTAGATCACCTATACGTGGTAAGGGGGTACTTGTTCTTCATTGTTATCTTGTTCGGCTCATTGTAATCGACGTACAAATGAAGATAACCGTCTCTCTTTCCGCAAACTGGTGTTCTCCATAACAACTTCAAATCAAGAGTTTAAGATATAATCCAAGTTCTTTTTCCCGTTCCTTTATGATCCCACAACCTGGTTACTCTCCCCCACACTCATCCATAGACCACCCGCACATGAGCGTTCTCGGTTGTCACTAATTAGCTAATAACTGACCTTCTCACATGTCAATGACTTACCATTCTTCTATGCTTCCTTGTTACCATTCTCATGAAGGCTACCCCCTCGGGGTACTCTACCTTAAACTTTGTTATCTCATTCTTCATTCCACGGTTCCTTTTCCTTATGCGAGATAAATATACCCTTCTCGGCGTTTTTGAGTCACATGACTCGCCTTCATAGGCTTAACCACGCTTCATGCTATCTTGTAAGTGCGTCTCCTCAAAATCTCTAACGTTAGTTAGCATCCACGTGTTGCTCTCATCTTCTTAGGATCATCATTTACCTACTTCCTTCTTTTTGGTGTTTCTTCGCCTTATCGTCATAATAGAAACCGGTCAACTCCGCGTAAATCCCCACCTTGCCATTCTTCTCATAACTCTCGTAATGTTGACTCTTCACTTAATGGTACCTCGTAAGCTTAACTTACGGTATCTTACATCTTTCACACTTGGTTCGATCACGTTCTCATCTTGACTCCAAATCTTAGGAGCGTTTAAGGAAAGTTTCACTTCTCGTGATGGAACACCGCCTTTAACCTTGTTAGAATGCACCAATCTCCTCCTCGATTCGCATATTTAGTTTTCCACGCGTCTTCTCGAAGAACTTAAGTTTGTTATCTCCATTGTTCTCGTCGTACGTAGTCCTCAAACACGGTAGCTCCAATGGACGCTCCCCTGGTCCTGGTAGATGGAGAACTCTGCGCCCGGACCTCCCAACGGTCCTATCCCCGGCCTTGGGAACAATGATCTCGGTGACGTCCTCTACGGGAACCTTAACTACTGGTGGATCCACAACTGGCGGGTCCGCAATGGGGATACGTCCCCGATCCCTCGCGCCTGGAGGTCTTCCTACTCGTCCCCGCCTCGGGATGGTAGGAGAAAGAGGGGGTCTACCCTAGCCTGGCGGGTCCTACGTAAGAGGTAGCTCTCGTACGTGCTATCTAATAGCGTATGGAGTTTACTTATGTATAAATACATAGGTAATACTTACTATCTCGGTAATAAAACTTCTCAAGGCATAAGGTAAGCATAATCACAAAATACATCCAAGGCATACAAGCCCAAACATCCTAAGGCCACATACGTAGCTAGGTACATACAAATCCACAAACATCCTAAAGTCATATATATATAACTATATATACCTACTTCTAATCCAGAGATCTATGTCGCCGAGGTTTGCGGAAGGAGTGGTGGTCCCGTACATTCTAACCCAAACCCGACTCATGCACATGATTTTGAAAACGAGAAGTCAGAACCCGTGGGAGTTCTGTTTATTCCTCATTCGGCCTTTAAAAAGATTGTGAGTGCCATTGTTGTCAACCTAGGGCTCTGATACCACTTTTGTAACACCCCAAATCCGCGGGACTCGGGATGCTACGGGCGAGACCTCACAATGGGTCCCGACCCCTAGCTTGACAACAATTTCACCGGACCTTTCCAACAAGGCACAAATAAAGGCAAAACTCAAAATGTTTTTAATGTATGCGAAAACCGGAATGTAAAGACTACAAAGTGGAAACTCAACCGAGTCCTCAAAACAACATAACCCCGATACGGAAATCTAAAATATACAACAACATCCACAGACTAACGATACGAACACACAACCCAAAACGTAATACAACCCAAAAACGTCCCCGTCCTATAATGTACGGAGACCCCGGCTGTCCACTCCTCCACCTCACTCGGCAACATCCTTAACCTGCAAGTTATCTACAACCACGGTTTAAAACCGTTAGCTCATATTCGAAGCATTAGAAAAGAGGCGAAGGCACAAACACATACATATCACATAACATAAAGCACACAAGTCCGGTTTATTATCTTTTTATTATTAAGTCATATCCCGTTCTAATTCAACTTCGGTTTGTGACACGAGAACCACCGTGGTCTCGCCTCGGTCCCTACTTACCGGCAAAGAATGGTACGGATGCACCCGACCATCTAACCCGCCGGGCTAGTCCCTGAGAACCTCCTAGATTTCCCGCAGGGCTAGGCAGATGATGTCACCGCCTGTTATCATACACTTGGGCCAAAATATATAAGGTCGGTGGTCCTAATTACCGGTTTAGTTGTTTATAACATAAACAATAATACAAGCACACACCACCAACACACATCAATGCTAATACGTAAAATACGAGCTAAGTAAGTCCGGAGACTTACCTCGTCACCGCACTCAAATCACCACACTCTTGCTTCCTTAAGGAGGAAGACCACAACCTGCTCACAAGAGATATGCATATCAATACATACTCACACTCAAGAAGTCTTAGACTTCACTCTAGTGATCTAAGCAAGATCACCTAACCCTCAAGCTAGGAATCCATCCTAGGTCCCAAGTACTCACCACAATCTCCACACATGAAAGCAGCTCACAACAGTTTATAACCTCACAAGATATTAATCCTCAACCAAGGAGGAACAAGCTAGCCTAGAAGGTCCATCATGCCCACATGCTCATGTCCATCAGTTACATCAAGCCTTAGGGGCTACTAGGTTCACAACCACTAAGTGTCATTCTCAAGCTACTCTAGGCCATCCTAAGCATGCTACTAACATGATACAATTATAAAACTAAGGAATGAACGAAGGGGAAGGGAGGAGAGGAACCTACTGTCGAAGAAACAAGGTGCAATGAGTTGTTCACAGCCGCGGAAAAGGGGTTACAACTATAAAACTATAAAACTAACATGATACAACTATAAAACTAAGGAGAGGAACCTACTGTCGAAGAAACAAGGTGCAATGAGTTGTTCACAAGCTCAATGGTTACAACTATAAAACTAAGAAACAAGGTACAATGAACAAATCAGACGCCGCTCCTCCGCCAGCCTTCCGCAGCCGCGGAGATTTGGGCTAAGTCTTCATTATAACCATTGAGCTTGCCTTGAGACAAGGTGCAATGAGTTGTTCACATGTTTTCACTATGGTATGGGTTGTGGGAGGCTAGCCAAGTGACCGGCATTAAGAGCAACTAGTATTGTAAGGAGAGTCGAATCAAAGCAAGGCGATCCACGACAAGGTCAACTTGTGTCAGATTTTACAAGGCCGATGCTTGGGGCTTCTTAGCCACATTTTGTCATAACACTTTTTGGTTCTTAGGCCTTATATTGGCTAGAATATGTGGTTAAAAATTGGGAGCAATCCAAGCTCATATGATTAGTGAATGTCAATGAAGCAACTAGTGAACTTCTTTAGGAAATACACTAGCTTGAGCTAAGATATTGATAATTGTGGATCTCGGAGCTTACCCTAGCTATGTGGAAGTGAAAAAAGCTCATTGTAAGTGTTTGAACTAAGAAAAATGAGCTATCTCCGGTGAGTGGTTTTGGGCTCCTTGTGTGGGCCTCGGGCCTTTCGAGGTTTCAAGGCCCATCACCCAAGCAACTTCCATGTAACTTTCCTAACTACTTTTAACCGTTTTTTGGTGGTTATAACTCCCAAAAACCGTTGTCTCCTATGCCTATATAAGGGAGAGTCATTTGCACTTAAATCTTCATTCGTTTTTGCAACAAATAAGCTTTTAGTTCTATTGTATTGACATTGGATAGGCCTTCTTATAGCTTGTTTGCAAAACTCAAAAGACAAGTATAGTTACTTTGTATTGAAAAAGGATAGACATCTATTTTAGTTTGGTTTTGTATTGACGAAACCTAGAAATACCCTTTCTTACAAAGTAAGATAAGTCACTTACTTAGTCTTTATAACGTGTAACATTTTATCCCACTAAGGTATTTGGATATTCCCGGTGTAGAGAATACACTTAGAAGGAAAATTCATTTATGAATGACTCATTACATAATCCAAGTCAATGATTTTAACATATACCGACCGGTTTATAAGACTTGCAATTGAACTTAATTTCTATTAGAGTTTCGTCTACTCCTTTTCAGAGATTACAAACTCTTGGTTGAGTTTTGTCTACTCCTTTCTAGCCTTAGTGTCTTCTACTCTTCCTTCGCCAGATGTGCGAAGAACCCTAGCATGAGTTGAAACCGTTGCCACTGATGCAACCACCAACTATTGTAGTTTGTGTAATGTTGTAGTTTTTGTATAGTTTCAGTTTCATCACTCCCTTTGTCTTGTGTTTGTTGTTTTGTGTAATTCGACTGGCTTGTGTAATTCAACTGGCTCAATTCGACGTTCCTAGTGTAATTCGATTGGCTTGTGTAATTGAAATTGATAGGGTTTGTGTAGAGAATGTCGATAGGGTTTGTGTAGATAATGTCGTTAGAGCTTGTGTAGATAATGTCGTTAGGGCTTGTGTACGTAAAGTTGTTAGGGCTTGTGTACATAAAGTCGATAGGGCTTATTTACATAAAATTGTTAGGGCTTGTGTAAATAAAATCGATAGGGCTTGTGTAAATAAAATCGATATGGCTTAGATCGGCTTGTGTAAATATAGTCGACGGTTTGTGTAAATATATAGGTTTGTGTAAATCGAGACGACTTGTGTAAATCGAAAGAGGTCTTGGGTTATCACAATTTTTTGTAAAATCAAACGTTGTGTTTGTGTAACACTAGTTTCTGTGAGTATACATTAAGTATAACTTAAAAAAAAGATTATCAAGTTCAACTAGTCTAGTTGGTAAAAGGGTGGAAGACAAAACCGAAATTGAAACTATCAATTAGCCCTTTCAATTAATCTAGGAGCCTTAATACTACTACACAAGTTTACAAAAGGAACCTACCTACCCATTTCTTACTTTAAAAACTTCTATAATAATTACCTTTTTATAAACAAGTCATAGATGATGTAAACTTCTGTATTATGAAAGTTTATATTAATGTGTGTTTTTATAGCTTAAATATGTCATAAATTATATAAATCCAAATTTGGGATTAGTATTAACGTTTTAAAAATAAAATTTTAATGAAAACCACTATTAATACTTTTCTAAATTATATTCCTAAAATAATGGCGTTTTTAATAATAGCTTATACTTTGTATTAATTTGTATGTAAATTAATAATTAACGATTTAACTATTGATTAAGTAGCTAAGTTATATAATAAGAAAGATACAAATGAACTATTTATACAAAATGGAAGAATAAGATGAGAAAGAGGTGAAAATTTTAGGCGTGTTATTAAGAGAGTAGATCATGTCCATTAATTATTAGAAACGGGTAAGATTAATTTATTAGAAATATATTTGGCAAGTTAATATAAGGCGAGGATCCTAATTCCAGCTTGGACGATTTGATCTTCTATTTTCCTTTATTTTATCCTTTTGTTTTGGACTATCTTTAATCCATCTATCTTTTCTTTCTCTTTATGTTTAAGATTGTCATTATTCTTTTCATATGTTTTAATTCATATGTTATGTGAGTCTCATGGCTATTCATTGCAAGATGAGAGAGCTGCGTCTGAATGAATTTTTGTTCTATTTATACTTCAGGGTTTTTGATTGCAAGATATAAAAATTATGTGAATTGATAACTTTTAATTTCGTATAAGACGTGGAAAATTAGGCGAGAATTGCTATCTTAATTTCTTGGGCTATTTATCATTATTCTTTTGTTGTCATAACTCTTCTATTCACATTTTAAAATAGATGATGATAATTGTCCATAGAAAATTTAGGAATCGATGAGTTTGCGAACGACAATGTTTAGGTGAATATTTTTGAGATGAACGTTATGGGAATACTTATTGTAGAAAATGTCTTAATCTTTAGGTCTGGGTTTTCCAAAAAATATGACCGTTTTGAATCCCGTGATATCCCCATTTGTACTTTTCTCGCATCACTGCAATATAATTCAAGGAATCTGTTTCATATTTTCTATTAAAAAATATATTATGCATTCTTGCATTCTCGAACTATTGTAAGATTAATCTTTTATTATTAAATGCCTAATCAGATCTCCTTAAATAGCACAAATGCGAGAAATCTTTAATTTGGTTCATGTGCCCTTTTTATGGTATGGTGCAGAGCACTTGATGAGAATTTTCTAGGTCAAGTTCATTGGATGTTCTTGGTGAAATCTCCGACCATTTCCGTATATTTATGGCGCATAATTAAGGGTTTAAAACAACTTCATTGTAAATTAGGGGCTTAGAGATCTATAAATTTGATTTGGGCAAAGTTTCATTTAGGAGACAACACATTCATCCACAATTTTGCACTATGTCATTGACATGGTGTTAACATTTGGCAATCTCTGGGGCAGGGTTGAATTAGGCGTTGGGGGTGCTCTCATTTATCGATTATTCTTTCATTTCTTTTTTCCCCTTTCTAGGCCGTTGCAAAGGTTCTTTTTTTCCCCCTCTTACAATTGATTTTTTATTCATTCATACGAAAGCAAGCATTTTCGAAGGTACGTGTTTATTTGGATCTAGGTAAATCGGTGTGGGATCAGGTGAAAATTGGGTTGGTCGGTTTCCCAATTTAAAGTTGTTTTTCATTGGGATGCTCTTGATTAGGTCTGATTTTTTATTCGCTTGTTCATATTCTTCTTGATCAGGATTGAATTTGGGTTTCTAGTGATTTCGAAAATGGGGCATCCTACAGCTGTTAAGGATTACAAGGCAACAAATGAGATTTCCAGAGATTGCAATGGGAATCAACATGTGTTTCTTCGGAATCCTCAAGGAGCATCTGTCAGAGTAAGATCTTCGATGTTCTTCCCCAATTTGTTCGCGTTCCTATTGATCAATGCTTTATTCATTTAGCATATGTGAATCATAAATTTGTTCAGGTGAGTTTACAAGGTGGACAAGTTATGTCATGGAAGACTAATCAAGGGGATGAACTCCTCTTCACTAGCAGCAAGGTGTTGTTTCTGTTTACTTTTTGGTTTCAATGCACTTATTGAATAATTACATGTCAATTGTGCTAAATGCTTTGCCACAAACTACATCGGAATTTTATTATGTGTTGTGGTGCAGGCTGTATTTAGGCCTCCAAAGGCAATGAGGGGCGGAATTCCTATCTGCTTTCCACAGGTATATTTACGATTTGCTTTGTAATGCTCTCAATTTGAGTATCAACTTAAAATTGTCGGTGAAATAATAAATTACCTTTGATCAAGTTTGAAAACTGTGGACCACTTGAGCAACATGGGTTTGCGAGGAACAAGATGTGGAGCATTGATGAAAACCCGCCTCCTTTGGGCTCAAATTATTCCCATTGCAAGTCATTTGTTGATTTGATACTCATACCCGGTCCAGAAGATCTCAAGTGTTGGCCACACAGGTAAAGGTCACTCCTTCCATTGGCAATTCAAAACAATCTGATGTTTGCATCTACAAAACTGATTAAAATTACTCAACTAATTTTCCAGTTTTGAGTTTCGCCAAAGGGTGGCTCTTGGATCTCATGGATGTTTGGTTTTGATATCTCGTATAAGAAATGTTGACGGGAAGCCGTTTAGATTCTCGTTTGCTTACCACACTTACTTGTCAGTTTCCGATATCAGGTCAGTGTCTATGTTTTTCTGTTACCACTCACTATGTTATGCATTCGATGAAAATGTGAACGAAAATTCCACTTGCAGTGAAGTTAGAATTGAAGGAATGGAAACACTTGACTACCTAAATAACCTATCCAAAAGAGAAAGGTTTACCGAGCAAGGAGACGCCTTAACATTTGAATCTGAGGTAAGAATAAATAATTAAAGTAAGTGATTGTCTGAGAGTGCTGATTAGCCAATTTAAAAAAAATTATTTATGTATTTTTTCAATTCATTACAAGGAAATGGTTTTCAGGTTGACCGGGTCTATCTGAGTTGCCCCAATGTGGTGGCTGTAATTGACCATGAAAAGAAGAGGACTTTCGTGTTGCGCAAAGATGGCTTGCCGGATGTTGGTAAGATTAGTATGAGAAATTGATCTAGACATTGTAATGTGGATGCTTAGAATCTTTATGAAGTGTTTGTGTGTGGTGTGATGCGAACTGTAGTGGTGTGGAACCCATGGGACAAGAAAGCAAAGGCGATGACAGATTTTGGGGATGAGGAGTACAAAAAGATGGTGTGTGTGGACGGAGCAGCCGTGGAGAAGCCTATCACCCTCAAGCCGGGGGAGGAGTGGACGGGTCGGGTTGAGCTGTCCATAGTGCAATCAAGCTTTTGCAGCGACCACCTTGATATTCACGAGGGTTTGTTTTAACTACAAACAAGAATCGGTTTCAACTTAGGGCTCATAGTTTTTTCACTCTTCTAGAAAATATTTTTGTTTTTTATTGCTTAGATAGCATTCGACTGCAGCTTTATATGTACAACTACAAATTATGGATTTCTAGAGTAACTTGTATTTTGTGTAGGAGTACAAGCAGATGATGTTGTGTGGTAGTCGATCAAGTAATAATTACCTAAGTTGGCCGGTTATTCGGATCTTATATCAATATACTAGTAAAAAAAATTAGATTAAATATTCTGTTTAAATAAACCTTTCTAGATATCCTATTTTTCTAAGATCGGATATTGATCAACCTTTAATTAAAAATTGGATAGATATCCAGGAGTCAAGATCGGATTTGATCAATCCAATATATAATCTTCGTAAGTAGAATAAGTTACTAATTTGAGGTAAAAAAAAGCTATTGTAGACATGGTGAAAACAAGAGTCAAGATCGGATCTACAAGGTCAATTTCAACTGGTGGTGTTGTGTTGGTGTTGGTGATGGTTGAGGTGGTAGTCTTGCTTCAAGGGCATCAAACCATCCCATCATGAGTTCCATGCTCATAATCAATGTCTAGAGTGTGATTGACTCACTAGAACAATCTACTTTCTCTTTGGGATCCTTTTCTGAAGTAGACATGATCAAAACAAGTAAATGTGTTAAGTTAGTAAAAACTAAAACGTCCTTACAAGTGTACCTCTCTTTCACCATCACTGCTTGCGTTGTCTTCTAGCTTATCTTAGTTGGTTTGAAAAGATCACCTGCAACCTTGAAGTAATACTTCAAGTAAAACACAAAACCAATGCATTTAAGAACTACAAGCAATAACAAGGGATCCTTGATCACATATAAAACAGAGGCTATATGTGGTGCTTATAGGCTTCAAAAGAAAAACTATACTCATGTATTTGCTCAAACGATAACAAGAACTTATAAAAGACAAATTATAGCCCGAAATAAGGTCAATGTATTGATAAAAGGATGGGTAAAATACCAACTTCAATGAAGTCCAGAATGAGCACACAACCTTCAACTTGAAATGAAAGCAACTACAAACTTAAACACATATAATTTCTCTCTTTGTGTTTTTGACTTTTGTTGTTTTATTTTTTTTACCAAATAGAAACTAGATGTAAATTTTTTTACTTGAAACGGAAATTACAAAAATTAGCCTTAACCAAAAGGTTTCTTCTTCCTTCTTCTTGCTCAAACGTGGCGACATGTTCTTTTCTTTCGGACTAAACTGGTTTAGGTGAACCCAGTCTAAAGGTGAGTGGGTTCGAGTTGGAATTTTGGGGGATTTGAGTTTGGGTTGGATTGGGTTTCGGGTTTGACATAGGAGGGTGGCTTTTCGGGTTAGTGTTTGAGCAACGGTTTTGCGGAGGTTGGGTAGGTGGGTTCGGGTTTGAGAAGTGGGTTCGTGGTTTGCTTCAGGTTGCGGGGTGAATTTAGGTATAAAGCAAGCGGGTTTGGGTTTGGGAAACGGGTTAGTGATTCAAAGGGTGGGGAGAGGTGTAGGGTTTCTAGTTTAATGACAGAGGAGAAAAGGGCTCAAATGACGTGAAGGGTGGCGAGACTGGTGGTGACTAGAGGTACGGGGTTGGCGGAGGGAGTGGCACAACCCAAGTTATGATAGCCGATGTGGGTTGTGGCTTGCTGTTTCCGGCGAGGCCAAGAATCACGCAAGGCGGGTCTAGCTTGCGGGTTTGGGTTTGGGAAACGGTTACGGTTTCGAAGGGTGGGGAGAGGTATAGGGTTTTGGGTTTAGCGACGGAGGAGAGAAGGTTTCGGGTTTGGAATGAAGGGCTCAAACGACGTGAAGGTGGCGGGAATGGTGGCGACTGGAGGTAGTGGGTTGGTGGAGGGAGTGGCATAACCCAAGTTATGATCACCGATGTAAGTGGTGGCTTGCGGTTTCCGCAAGGCCAATGAGCGCGCAAGGTGGGTTTAACTTGCGGTTTTGGAGGATTCCGGAAAACTGGTTTCTAGCGATGGGTGGGTTAGAGTTTCCATTGAAATCCGTGATGAAAAAGATCGGTTCTTGGCTGGTTTTAAAATGGTTTGAAAACATGCCACAATTCAATCTTTTAAAAAATGCATCATTTGAAATAAAAAAAATAGTAAAATAACGAGAATAGTAAAACTAACCAAAATGGTGACTGCTCTGGTGACTCTTATTTGTGAACTTCTTGACGAATCTCGAAGTTCTTGATTTTCTTCATGTCGATAAATGCAGCTCTGATACCACTTTGATACGGAGATAAGCTGTTTACGATACACGAATCCTTTCTACACCAAAAAACATGTCTCGATATCGAGTCTTATTATAGGAATCGATCAACTTTAGGGATATGGATCTTGATAATGGAAGCTGATGGATTATTCTATGAAAGGGGCTGCAATTATTAAGGATAAAAAAGATGAATGATCCAATGATTGTGATGGGTCGGTAGATGTATGCATCAAGATCGAAATCTATGAAACACCTTGGAGCATACTAGGGAAACTAAGGTCCTGACACATATCCAAGAATGATCGTAGGACATTTTCACTTCAATCTTACACAAAATGATGGTCCCTAGAGCCCAAGAAGGTGGCTTGTGAAGGATTGAAATCACCAACTTGTTAATTCAAGGTGACACAACACAAATTAAATAGTCCAAGATATAAGATCGAACGAGAATCACTATCTCTTTCCCTAAGGAGGACACAACACGAAATCCATGCAAAAGAAAATTCGTATTGATTCCAAATTAAGTTAAAGAGTATGAGGTCCGAAATTATTATTAAATAGAAGAACGGATAATGTTCACTGGTTTTACACCCCTATAAATGATATAAAACTTTAAATAAAATTGGCCTGAAAACTAACATAAAAAGACTCAATAACTGAGAATATAACCCGTGATTAAAGGTGTAAATTATGGGCTAAAAATAAGATCTAGTTAGATTAAAATTGTTCCACATAATTCGTCATCTCTCTCCTCTTTTGAACATGTTTTGTTCGCTGATTTTACACCCCTATAAACAACTATCAAAAGAGATAGAAATCCACAGGGTAGCAAAACTAGGAAGGGATAGTCTTAAATTTATAACCTGTAATAATTCTTTAAATAGCAATGAACCCACAGTGTATGGATCGTACGAAGTAAGACAAGTATTCCACGGTCGATCTCAAGGACTGGGAGGATTAATTTGCAGCGATGATTAAAGATAGGATAGATCTCAATTAAAGAAAGGAGGTTGGAAAAGATAAGGGAAAGAAGTAAAAAATGGTTTTGGAAAGGTTTTGATGGATTCGCAGTCAACTGTCACTATTGATTGAAAATAAAATAAAGCAAAAGGAAAACAAAGATAATCAAATTAAAGGAAAGAAAATGGATTCCAAGGGTTCAAGATCATTGTTTATACATATAGATTCAGGAAGACTCATAAAGATATATGGTAGAAAAGCCACAGGGATGAACGTTTCTAGGCTGACAGTCTATTACCGGGTAAGTCTCAAGACTATCTAGTTCCAAACCAACTACCTATTACCGGGTAAGTCTCAAGGTAGAGAGGTAGGAAATTTTGAACAAACCAGACTACAAACTAAGGGAAATGTAAACCATTAGCGGATAAGTCTCAGGTATTACCCTACTTAGGAAGGAATCTAAGCACATTCAACCGATAAAGGATAAACCGTTATTACCTATGATCAATCACTCATGTATCTAAGAAGGAATATCACCGGATAAGTCTCAATTCCAACTTAGGTTACTAGCTAGAAGGATTCTAACTAGGTTCAAGTCCAAACTAACCACTAGGATTTCAAGCAATTCAAAGTCAAACATAAACTCAAACTATTCCATCATAATCCAAGGCATAAATAAATCCCTATCAACCTTTGAACCACAAGGTTATAGCCAATAACAATCATATCAAAAGACAAATAAATAAATAACAAAGGGGAATAAAAAGAACTTAACTTCAATAAATGGAAACCTTCAATCTTGACAAATCTCGACTCAACAATGTCTTCCCAACAAATCTCAATGCAAAAGTCTTGAACTTTAATGTAAACTATGAAGAACAAAGGTGAAGAAGAAGGGAAGAGGAAGGAGACGGCTCCCCCCTCTAGGGTAACCTAACCCTAAAAATCGGACTAATTCGGACCCTTAGAAATTATTTGGAGCTTCCCTTTTATACCCAACAATCTTCCAAAGAATGGGCTGGGCTAAATCAGATCCAAAAATAAAATAAAATCGCCGAACAGGAAATCTCGGGCAACAAATCTCGGCCGAGATTAGGCCTTTCGGGACCGAGATTTGGCAACAAAACGCTCAGCTCATCGGGACTTCGGAAATCTCGGCCGAGATCAGGCCATCTCGGTCTGGTCTGACCGAGATCGAGCCATCTCGGTCCGAGATCATGGAATCTCGGCCGAGATCAGGCCATCTCGGTCCGAGATTGAGAAATCTCGGTCGAGATCAGGCCATCTCGGTCCGAGATGCAGTCTGCTTCGTTCCTTCACGCCTTTATCTCGATTTCTTGCCCTTTCCCATGCACGTACGCTCGCTCCAATGCATCCACTTTGAGGCTTGATCCTCAAATACGTCGTTTTAGCTCCATAATGTGCAAAATTACCTACAAAGCCACAAATAGTGTGTGTAGACATCTATTCTTGCAAAGTAAAACTAAACAAGCATAAATGGCACAAAATAAGGCCAAAACATGAATGCAAAAGGGGGAAATCTAACTAAATGCATGAGTGCAACAGGTCGATAAATCATGTTATCAGAACACATGTTTATTCATGGTGTTTCAAGCTTCCATGCACACGTGAATCTGGATGCATGTATGGATCCATCTTGCTGATTCGGTTACCCTTCCATGCAAGCTTTTTCTTCTTCGATTAATAGTTCATGTGATCATTTGAGCTCTCATTCTCTTCTTCCTTCTCCTTAACTCTAGCTTCATTCCTTTACTCCTTGAGAAAGTTAAGTCCTTAAATGCTCCCGCGTCATAAGGTATTTTAAGGTATTACAACCCATGTTAGTTCCTAAACTAGTTGAACTTATTAGATCTTTAATTTTAGAATGTCTGGAGATGGTTAAGATCGACTTTTAGTATAATTAAGAAAAGAGTAACATATTTTGGAATCTCAAAAACGTTGTTGGTTATGAATTTTTAATAAAATTCGATTTGTAGAATACTAATAAGTTTATTAGAGGAGTAAAATTAACTTATATTAATAATTTGGATATATATATATATATATATTATATATAATAAAATTTATATAACTCGATCAAGTCAGGATTCTCATTTTATGATTGAGAATCAACGTAAGCATACATGAGAGAAATGTTAACATGTGTTTACAATTATTGCGAGTAAAGTTATTTCTAGTGAGATTCAAACGATATATCAATAAATCAAGAAGTATTATCTCAGATCGATAGATAAGCCTACAAGGAATTGACTATTCGCTCTATTGTGCAAAATTGTTGAGAAAGGACAAAATTCAACAAACAAGAAAAACGATACACAGATTTATAGCGGTTCACCCAATAATGACTACATACACATTTCAGAGAGAGATTTTATTGAGGAGTTTCACAAAATAGATGATCGAATGACTGGAAGCAAAGGGAAAAGCTACAATATACAGAGTAACAAAATCCTAGGGTTATACTTGAACGCCAAGTATTAGGTTAGGCCAAACAAAAGAGGTTCAAATAAAAGATAAGTCTAATTCAAGACATATAAACAAATCTCCGCCTTAACTTGAATCCTCAAACACATATCGGATGCATTATTCAATGCTCACTGCTACTATGTTTTCACCTTAGTTGGATCAGATATAATGCCTTTCTCACTCACAATGAAAGCTAAGAGCTTACTCGAAGAGGGTGGTCATAGATCAGCTTGCAAATAGCGGAAGCAATGTGATGTCTGATCTTTTTCTATTGCTCGTAGTCATAGGAAGAGCTCATTAAACTCCTCTCTCTATCTAGATGTTCCCCTTAAACACTCAACAACTTCCGACATTTAGCAAGTCCAAAATATGTTACTCTTTTCTTAATTATACTAAACCTTAATGGAAACAAGCAATCTTGTATTTTGTGTAGGAGTACAAGCAGATGATGTTGTGTGGTAGTCGATCTAGTAATAATTACCTAAGTTGGCCGATTATTCGGATACTATATTAACATACTTGTAAAAATTATCGGATTAAATATTACGTTTGGATAAACCTTTCTTGATATTATGTTTTTCTAGGATCGGATATGGATCAACCTTTTTTTATTGAATAATTGGATAGATATCCAAGATTCAAGATCGGATTTATCAATCTTGTACATAATCTTCATAGTAGAACAAGTTAGCAAATTTGAGGTAAAAAAATCTATTGTAGACATGATCAAAACAAGAGTCAAGATCGGATCCACAAGGTCAATTTCAGTCGGTGTTGTTGTTGTGTTGGTGGTGGTCTTGGTTCAATGGCATTAAATCGTCCTATTGTGAGCTTCATGCTCTTAATCAATGTCTAGAATGTGATTGACTCAATAGAACCTTCGTCCTTCTCTTCGGGATCATTTCCTGAAGTACACACGATCTAAAGAAGTAAAGGTGTTAAGTTAAACGCCCTCACAAGTGTATCTCTCTTTTACCTATCATTGTATGTGTTTCCTTCTAGCTTATTTTAGCTAGTTTGGGAAGATCACCCCGTAACCTTCAAGAAATACTTCATGCAAAACACAAAACCAATGCATTTAGGAACTACAATCATAATGAGGACGAACCTAGATCACATATAAAAAGAGGCTATATATGGGGTGTTTATAGGCTACACAAGCAAAATGATAGTCGCCTATTTTTTTAATCAGGAACAAGAATTTAGAAAAGATAAAATACAATCTAAAATAAGGTCATTGTATGGATTGTATGGATAAAAGGATGTGTAAAATATCAAATCCAATATAATTTGAAATGAGTACACAATCTTCAACTCGAAACGAAAGCAACTATTAACTAGAACACAAATAATTTCTCTTTTTTTCCCTTTATTTTCTTTTATATTAAGTAGAAACTGAATGAAATATTATTTTTAAGCATAAACGGAATGAAATATTTTTTTTCTTGAATTGGAAATTACAAAATTAGCATCAACCTAAATTTGGGTTTCTTCTTCTTTCTTCTTGCGCAAACGCAAGCGGTGGGTTCTTTTCTTTCGGACTGAACTGGTTTAGGTAAACTCGGTCTACAAGTGAGTGGATTCGGGTTGGGGTTTGGGGGGATTCGGGTTTGCGTTGGATTGGGTTTTAGTTTAACAAAGGAAGGTGGCTTTCGGGTTAGGATTTGAGCAACGGTTTCGTGGCGGGATTTTGGGTTGGGTAGGTGAACTCGTGGTCTCGTTCAAGTTGGAGGAGGGTTTAGGTATAGAGAAAGAGAGTTTGGGTTTGGGAAACGGGTTAGGGTTTTGAAGGGTGGGGAGAGGTGTAAGGTTTCGGGTTTAATGACGGCGGATAGAAGGGTTCGGGATTGGGATGGATGGTTTCGACGACACGAAAGGTGGAGTGACACAACCCCGGGGATGATCGCCGATGTGAGCGGTGGCTTGCGGTTTCCGGCGAGGCCAAGAAGCGCACAAGGCGTGTTTAACTTGCAGTTTTGAGGATTCCGGCAAACCGGTTTCCGGCGATGGGTGGGGTTTCTGATAAGATCGGTGATGAAAAAGATTTGGTTGGTTTTAAAAGTTTTATAACAAGTCGCAATTCAATCTTTTTAAAGAACTCATCATTGAGATCGAAAATAGTAAAATAACGAGAATAATAAACTAGCCGAAATAGTGATTGCTCAAATGACTCTATTTTTTGGGAACTTCTCGGTGAATCTTGATTTTCTTCATGTCGATAAACGCAGCTCTGATACCATTTGGACAAGGGTGATAACCCGTTTAAGAAGTACGGATCCTTTTGAGACCAACATGGATGACTCGATATTGAGTCTTATTATAGGAATTGATCAAATGTAGGGATATGGATCTTGATAATGGAAACTAATGGATTATTTTATGTAATGAGAGGCATTTAAGAAGGATAAAAAGGACGAATGATCCAATGAGTGTGATAGATTGGTAGATGGATAGATCAAGGTCAAACTCTATACAACTTGGAGCACATTTGGAAAACTAAGGCCCTAACACACAACCAAGAATGATTTAGAACCCTACATCTTCAATCTTATACAAGAGATAAAACGATGATCCCTAAAGCACAAGAAGGAGGATTGTAAATGATTAAGAGCACCAACTTGTCAATTCAAGGTGACACAACACAACATAATCCAAGCTATAAGGTCGAACGAGGCTTCACTCGCTCTCTTCCTATCAAAGACACAACACAAAATTCGTGTAAAAGAAAACTGGTGTTTATTCGAAATTAAGTTAAGGAGTATGAGGTCCGAAGTTTTTCGTACATAGAACAATGGAAAAGATGGAATATATTTTTAAGTCTTCTTAAATTGGCCCTAAAACTAAAGATGTTTATTATCGACCGAACAAAAACTCTAATTAGATCCAACTTTTGCCACGTATTTCGTAACTAATCTCTCTCTTCTATTGAACACATGATTATGCATGGTGTTTTAAGCTTCCATGCACACGTGAATCTGGATACATGTATGGATCCATCTTACTTAATCCGGTTCCTCCTTCCGTTCAAGTCTTTCCTTCTTCTCTTAGTATTTTATGGGATCATTTAAGCTCTCCTTCTCTTCTTCCTTCTCTTTAACCCTAGGTTGATCTTTCCTTTGCTCCACGAAAAAGATTAGTCATGAAATTCTCCCCATCATAAGGTATTTAAGGTATTACCACCCATGTTAGTTCAAAAACTAGTTGAACTTATTGGATCTTAAGTTTTAGAATTTTTGAAAATACTTAAGATCGACTTTAAGGATAATTAAGAGAATATTTACATTTTAGAATTTCAACAACGTTGTTTGTTAAGAGTTTTTAATAAAATTCGATGTGTATAATATTAATAAATTTGTATTTATATATAATTTAATATAACTCGATCAAGTTAGATACGACCTTATGATTGGGGAGCATCTTAGGAGGTGACCTAACAATGTGAAATAGAGACTCGATTAAGTGTGATGTAACTAACCTATGTATAACAAATAAGTATTAATGATTGAACATTTGATATATTTTATAGAATTATATGCAATGCTTATGGACTTCAATATTACGGATACAAATGATTGCATGAACACAACATATTTGTTTATTAAGTTTGGTTAAGTTTAAGGTTGCTAGATTATGATTGTGTAATAACATGTTCTCGCATGAAAGATTTTTATAAATATTTCATATACATGTTGAATGTTATAAATTATTTTGATATGTTGTGATACGAGGTCTACAATATGGGCTGGTAAGTTTATATCTATAGAATCTCATATACCTAATACCTTAATATTAGGATTTGTTGGCTACGTGATTTTGTTACGTTAATGTGTACATTAGACTATTAAATTTTCATACAATAGACATATCATTCCGTTTAATACATCTTCACATAGTATCAAGCTTGAATTCTTAAACACAATTCCGCTCTCAAACGTCAAATGACGCTTCCAACATAGTTAATAGCCGCATCTTCTTATTTCCTTCATCCCTTCTACCATTCGGTCTAATTTGCCCGTTTAAAGAAAATATGGGGTAAATGTCTTCCAATAAGACTAACGTGTGTAATTGTGCTTGCACCCGCGGCAACAAATCAAAGGGAAACGAGGAAGAGGTGGTGCACTAGTTTTTTATTGGTTTGGACAACAATTTTTTCACAACTCTCCGAGCTACTATTGCGGCAACAAACCCTCTACCGAAGCTAAACAAGGTATATTACATGGTAGTCCAAGAAGAACGTTTAAAAATTATTGCTAAAACTCGTGAAGCTCTCCCAAATTAAGTCGCTTTTGCGGATGCTCGTTCTTTTCCTAATCAATCCACTCACCCGGATAAGTCTAAGTTATATTGCAAACTGTAACACCCCAAATCCGTAGAACTCGAGGTGCTACTGGGTTAGGATCTCACAATGGATCCTGACCCTAGTCTGGCAACAAGTTCACTGAATCTTACAACAAGGCACAAATAGATTAAAACAAATCATAAAACTGATATATATATATATATATATATATATATATATATATATATATATATATACATATCAAAAGGTAATACAGAGTAACCGCTGAGTACAAAATCAAAGTATATATCCGTACAACATAAAAACCCCATAACCCACGATATCGCCCCAGTGTACGGAGCCCTCAGCGGATCACCCCTCTGGATCACTCTGCAGCTCTCCTAACCTGCAAAGGATCTACAACACGGTATAAAACCGTTAGCTAACCATACACATATATAAGAAGATGCTAGAGCACAAACACACATCAGAAATCATAACACATCATCATGCTTTCATACATTTACCCGGTTTATTATCTTTATAACGTCAATCACTCAAATAGTATATAGATCTGCATATGAAAATATGTGACACGGGGAATGTATATAACCCTCGCCTCTGCGTGCAATAGCTAGCTGGAGTGGTATCAACGCACCTTCCCGTATACCATAAGGAGTGGTCAGTGCCCTTCCCGTATACCAGATCTAAATAGCTTACAGAGAACTTCCCAGATTCCACTACGGGATAAAAGGTAAGTTCTCACAGCCACTACAATGGGCGGTCAATATAACATAGGTCGGTAATGAACCATATCGCATGCTATAAAGTATATAACAAACACCACTCATGCATACATCCAATATAAGGATGGTAGCTAAGTAAGTCCTATGGACTTACCTCAACCTCAGTAGTAGTCTCACTACGATCAACTCTCAACCTGGTCCAATCCAATCTGGAGGACAACACTGCCTAATAACAAGGCATAACAATATATCACACTCATATCCATCAAAGGGTCACACCTTAATCCAAGGGATCCATAAGGATCGTATCCTAACTCATAAACCTCAAAGCCATAACCGGCATAAACGACAACATGATCATCCTCATTATATCCTCATACACGTACCTAGCATGCTACTAACCCGCTCATACTAGGAAAGGAAAGGATCTATCCAACTCTAGGTAGACCCGGGACAAGACGCACCTGCGTGACAAGAGAGACGCAGGGGCGGAGCAAGGCAACCCGCAGGCGTGGCAAGGCTGAGCCACAGGCGCGGTGACAATGGCCGCAGGCAACGCAGGCACGGCGCAGACGCTGTGGAACGGCTTCCGCAGGGGCGGCAGCTTCCAGGCACGGGGGCGGCGACAGTGTAGAAAGTGACCCCGCGATTCCTCTTCGGCTCTTCACGTGATCAAATCACGTCTTCTCTTATCCAAAACCAAGCACATACATATACATACACATTCCAACATCAATCTATATCCAATTCATCTAATCCTAAGCTAAGGGAGATGGAATCAAAGAAGAAGAGAAGTAGTAGTAGAAGAAGAAGAAGAAGAAGAAGAAGACTTACCACACTTGTGGTCCTAGGCAACACCCAACACAGCTAGCTCCCAAGCTCAGCACAACATCCAACATCATCAACATCATCATCCTCACAATCAAAACACTTCCAAACTCAAGAACACTCACACACAAGATCAAGGAGAAGGAAGAAGAAGCAAGAAGGACGTAGGAGGTCTGGAACGGAAAATGAAGGTGAAACCCTTGCTCAGCAAGGTAAGAAGAAAGTAAGGAAAAGAGGGTAAAGCACGGTCAAGAGGTCAACAAAACCGGTTGCAGCCGCAAGAAACCGCGGGAGCGGTTCCTTGGGCCGCGGGAGCGGAAACCCGTTGGGGCGGCACACAAACCCGCAGGGGCGGCTAAGGTCAAACTCGGTCCAAAAGACTAAGGCTCTTACACAAACATTGCTTGAAGAATGGTCATGATACCAATGTTTGCTTCAAAGTGATTGGGTACCCCGATTTGTGGAACAACGATTGGGGCAATTCTGAATCCAAAACAAGTGCTCCTTCATTTGATAATTTTAGGCAAGAAGCACAATCCAATGTTCAATTTGGTGAACGTTTTACATATATTGTTGCAACCGCTCTAACTTCTCATGCCGCCAACACATCTCAACTCACTATGCACGATCGAATTGATTTTTGCCCTTCAATCATAGAAGACCAGTAGGCTCATCTTATTACTACTCTCAATACGTATCGTGCCCATCAAAATCACGATATGGTTGCAAGTACAACCTCATTCCTATGGATTCTAGATTCTAGTGCTTGATTTCATATTACAGTTCCCGCAATCTTCGATCTAATATTACTACGGTTGTTGCAAAATGCATCAAGCTACCCAACGGAAACAACGTCCATGTTGCACAAATCGGAAGTGTAAACCTAACCTCTAAATGTGTTCTTCCGCGGTTATTATTGGTTCGAGGGCTTGAATGTCATTTGATCTCACTAAACCAACTTACTTTAGATTTACAATGTGTATTAAAGATCACTAATCGATTTTGCGTTATACAAGACCAAACTTTGAGGATGGTGATTGGAGCGGGTGAAGCTCGAGATGGCGTATATTGGCTTCGTTTGATGGCTCCTTCCCCACCATCGCAACTATGTTTTTCTAACGTCCTAGACCAAGCCGAGCTTCACCATAGAAATCTTAGTCACCCTCTTCATTTGTCAAATGTTTTTTTTTTCAAATTCCAATTAATTAACCGATTGTCCTTGTGACATATGCCTTCGAGCCAAACAACCTAGAACATTTTTGTTTCGTAAAAGCACATCTTATGCATTTTGTTCATTTGATCTAGTACATTTGGATGTTTGGGGTCCATATCATGTTATATTCACTTTTTTGTGCTTGTATTTTTTAAAATGTCTTAGACGTCTTTTTTCAATGTACATCAATCTACTTGATCAAAAACAAAAGTGAGGTACAACAAACACTCAAAATATTTTGTGTCATGGTTTAAACCAAATTTCACAAAACGGGTAAAATCTTCCGTAGTGATTATGTCAAAGATTTTTTGTCCTTAAAACCATATTTTGATCAACACGGGATTCATCATGAGAGATCATGCGTCTATACTCCACAACAAAACGGGAGGGTAGAACGCAAACACCGCCATTTTTTAATTATGGTCCGGGCTTTGTTATTTCAAAGCCATCTACCAATCAAAAAAAATAGGGGGGAGGGGTAAGAGTGCATCTTAACATCATGTTATCTCATAAATAGACCACCCTCCTTGTTTCTCAAAAATAAAACCCCATATGAACTTTTACACAACATCATTCCTACCATTACTCATATTCAAGTCTTTGAATGTCTCGAATATTATTCTACAACCTCTCGGTCTAATGACAAGTTTAGTCCAAGAATTATGAAGTATATTTTTTGGGCTTCCCGCATACACAAAAAGGTTGATATATGCTTAATCTTAACTCCGATCAAATGTTTACTACACGAGTTGTTGTGTTTAACGAAAATATTCATCCTTTTTTTTTTTACCCTTTTGTCATTTTCTAAACCCACAAATCCACCTAATAATCCAAGTTTGTATGATGGGGCATAATTTTCAACAACCCAAATACCTTCATCTAATACCCTAGCCTGTTCTCCCACACAATTCCCCTCCTAATACCATCCTCTCCTGATAAAACCAATGCCACTCTCTCTTCCCATTCCTCTATAACGCCTGCAATCGTTACCTCAACCTCATCCCTCTTCTACACTACCCTCTTCTTCATCTATGCAACCATATCACTTGACTTCACAAAATATTCTAAACCAACATCCTATTCTACAAGACGTAGCACCCACACTACCACACCTTCGATCTTTCTATATGATTTTGTCTATCAAACAACAATCCAAGACGACTTCATCTCGCGCAACACACGTTCTACACCAGTCTTAGGTAATCCGTATTCCATAACCGATTATGTCTCGTATAATCACTTGTCACCTACGTATGTTGCAGCTCTTATATCGAGTCATCAAGAACTTGAACCAACAACATTCAAGAATGCCACATCTTCTCCCATGCCGTGAAGCAATGAGCCAAGAGATGTTCGCTCTAACTCACAACAACACTGGTGACTTAAACGATCTCCCTTTTGACCACAATGCAATTGGATCGAAATGGGTCTATAGAATAAAATACAAATCCACTGGAGAAGTTGAAAGATACAAATCTCGTTTGATTGTCCTCGGAAATCGTTAGAAAGAGGGCATCAACTTCACGGAGACCTTTGCTTCAGTTGCAAATATGGTAACCGTCAAGCTATTGCTTTTTGTTACGGACATACGAAACAAGGAGCTACATTAGATGGACGTCCACAATGTATTCCTTGACGGGGACCTCAATGAAGAAGTTGACATTGTGCCTCCACCAGGTTTTCGTTATCAACACAATACCAAAGTCTGGAAATTTCGAAAGTCACTTTACAGGCTCAGACAAGCACCAAGAAATTGGTTTTTTAATCTTGCTCAAGCACTTCGATGGTATGGTTGTATACAGTCATATAGAGATTACTCACTATTCTCTTAACACTCGATTTTGCATCATAGTTCAAGTATTGATCTAAGTCGATGATTTGCTCACCGTTGGCAACAACTCAGCCACTATTGCTCGTTTCAAAGCTTATCTACACCGTTGTTTCCACATGAAGGACCTTGGGCCTCTCCAATTTTTTCTAGGAATTGAAGTTGTTCGTTCACCCTCAGGTTTGCTCCTAAATCAACGACGTTCTCTTAACATCTTTAATACAGGTTTACTTGGTTTCAAATGAGCAGATTTCCCCTCCAACAAAATCACATTATCTCTGGGCAACAGCGAGCCACTTACCAATCTAGAAAAGTACAGACGCCTTGTTAGCCGATTGATTTATCTAACGATTACTCGACTTGAACTTTCATCTTTGTACACATATTTTTGCAACACATGAGCTTACCCCGACAAGGTCATTGAGACGCGGCTCTACGCACCTTGCACTATCTCAAGCATGCCCCGTCCCAAGGCATTTTTTTGTCATGATCCAATAATTTGCTACCGCGTGCATATTGTGATAGCGACTATGCAACTTGTCCTCTTACTCTTCAGACGACAACAAACTATTATATATTACTCGGCATGTCCCCAATTTCTTGGAAGACATAGAAGCAAAACACAGTTTCCCGATCTTCTACATAGGCCGAGTACAAAGCCATGATTGTCACCACGTGCAAATTATTATGGTTTAAGTGCGTGCTAGTCTCCCTTGGTGTCCCTCACAAAAATCCAGTCTATCTCTATTGCGAGAACCAAACTGCAATTCATATCGCAAATAATCCAGTGTTACGAAAGGACTAAACACATAGAGATCGATTGTCACATGGTACGAGATCAAATCCAACAAGGCGTTTTAAGAACCTGTTTTACCCGATTTGTTGAGCAGCTGGCTAACCTGATTAACCTGATGGCTAAAGCTCTTGGTCCATTTCAGTTTAATGCCTTGTTGTCCAGCCTTGGATTTGTCACAAAACACCTCCGGCTTGAAAGGAAGGGAGTGATACGAGATCTACAATATGGGCTCATCGAAGGGAGTGATACGAGATCTACAATATGGGCTCATCGAAGGGAGTGATACGAGATCTACAATATGGGCTCATCGTGTAGTCCCGATAGTGTCTCAGGGTAATAAAAACACTCTGGCGTTACTATATACTTTGAAAAGCTTATGGTAAAACCATACGGTCACCGGAGAAGTCCTATTCGAAGTACAGCTTCTATAAATATTTACATCAGCACCATTTCAGTATTACAAACGATAAGCATCTAAGAGGAAGGTGCCTTGAATACATAGATCTTATCATCTTACGATCCTGGCCATCCGTTTTGCGTATGCTCAATGCACTGGTTCTTTCTTTTAGAATCCACCTGATTTCGTATGGTCTTGTCCATAACCAATACTTCTTGGATGTTGGAGCTGATCGCCTTGCAAAGTGCATCCAGAGCAAGCACAGGGAAGGGCTCTTCTATAAGGACACCAACCTCTTCAATGCAGAACAAGGAAGCGGCGCTTATGAAGGTGGCAGGAACAACAATCCAATGGCAGTCATCCCAGAGTATGATAGGGAGAGTGAGATGCCAGAGGACTAAAAATCTTGAAGTTAGGCGAGTGTACGAGAGGGGAATCGGTGTGCCCTCTAACTGCTCACATACTCCTAACCCTTGATGGAAACAAGCAATCTTGGATTCCTGGATTTGTAAAGAAAGCTCAGTTGTTGTACATTATTAGAATAAGCATGTAATACATAAAAAGATAAATTACCAAGGTGTTTCTTTTTGTCTCTGTCAAATTCAGCAGTTGGAGGCTCTGAGAAATGAACTCAATGACGCAACGTGGCCTGTGTTTTGAGCTGAGGACAATTTCTAGATCATCTGGTTCAAGTATGGTTTGAAGATCCTGCCTGATATCTGACCCATAAATTAAATGACACTGCATAACACAAGTATATATAAAAGGCCTGCAACAGCACTCAAATCATGCACAAACCCAGAATGATTATGTCTGTCTTTTCAAACAACCAGTACCAATTATGAACCATTTACATTATGAAATGATGAAATGATGTAGCATGAGTATCTAGATTCTGGGAAAAAAAATTTCAGAGCTTTGTGTACTAATTTAACTATTTAAGCAGTGCAGCAAAGTTAACATCCTCATTTATAACATTATTCACATTCAGACAACAGGCATAGATCACCATGCTACTTGTTATAGTTACTTGTTACATTAAAACATGTTATTCAAATATGTAAAATAGTGAAAACAGCAGAAGTGAAAGAAACCTTGAGAGCAAAAGGGAAGGCAACGATGTACTGTAACAGGGCCTTTTTGATCCCGAAATCAGAGAAGCCGTCGACACTAGAAATGACCTGCCTGGCAAAATCATCAGCGGCAACAATGACTTGAGTCCAAGCCTTATTGGCTTCTTCGAACCTCGAATAAGAGGCCTCAGTCCTGAAGACGAGGAGGAGAGCGAGGGCAGGCGCAGTAAGCTGATAAGGCAAAGAGGAGGCCCTGAGAACAGGGAAGCACTCAGGAAGCAAATCAGAGGTGACGGCGGAGTTGTACGAGGCGATTAAGACGGCGACGGAGGTGAAAAAGGCGACGGGGGGAATGAGGGAGACGATAACCCTAGAAGAGAGGGAGGAAGCGAGGTGTCGGACGTGTCGGAGAGAGCTCCGATGTAGGACCCACTTTTCGTGGGTATAGATCTCCCTGTTCTTGAACATACCCTTCTCTTTGATATCATCAGCCCAATCTGGAACAGATCGAAGAATGGAGAAGAGATCTAGGGTTTTGGATGAGTCGGGATGGGGGTGCTGTGAAGAGTGAACCATGAATGCGCATCTTCTTAAATTAGGGTTGTAATTGGGGATGAAGGGCGATTTTAAGGGTGGGTTGATAGGTTTGAGAGAGGTTGACAGGGACATCTGAGGAAGATGAAGTTTAGGAATTGAGGAATTCTAGGGTTTATGGAGGAAATGAATGGGAATTGAGTGGTGCTTGTGGAGCTAACATGGTGTGAGACAGAGAGAAGACTGTGTGTAGTAGTAGCAGACTAGCAGTAGGTGGGAAACTGGAGAGGGGGGGTAAGGGGGTAACGGTAACGGCTGCCTGATTTTTTTTATTCTTTCTGTGAATATTATATTTACACATGTCCATTTTCATTTTTAGATCCAATTATTATAACATTATTAAACGACTGCTATCGGCTGTGCTGTTTCTCAAGGTCACACAATCGGAGATGCACAAATCAAGTAAATTCCGTCTCGATACCGGATATTATTAAAAAATAACAAGATCGTCCTGAATCCTTTCTTCCAAAAAATATCTGGTACGAATACAAACCTTAGTTTCTTCGTCTCGTTACACTCGTTCCGTATATAATAAAACTTTAAATTAAAATATAAATAAAACCGAACATCAAGCCAAAAGATTAGTTTTATACTCTAGAAAATTAAGTTATGTTGCCTATGCTGTCAAAATAGTCCAATGAAATTTTATTTTGGACGTTTAAACAAAACTCAATTATATTTTGAAGAGATTATGTAATATATTATTGTGAATTAATAAAAAAAAATTAATGTCTATCGTTTTAAGTAATGATATACACGAATATTTTTGTGAGTAAGTCGGGGAGCTTAAACACTATAAACAATCATAAGAATCAAGTGGGATTGATCTCGTCCTATCCGATTCCAACAAGGATAAGGCTCGTTGGGATTCATCTAAAAAACACAAGGCCCGTTCCAATACTGTCTCTTGTATAATAATCGGGACAGGACATGGGTGATCTCAATTTCGCCTCATCCCGTCCCGTGCTCTACCCTAGCTTCTTAGGCTCAACTAGCACAGTATACGTTCCTTGCAGGGGATTACACAAAATTTATTAATAAATTGAAATAAATTAGTGAAATAATCGTATTGATAAGATAAGAATCATATAATTATTTACAACAACAAAAAATTATTATGAGGATATTCATATATTTTAATCATAATATATCGCGTGTGTTAAAATATAAATTATCATGATTCTTTTTTTTTAAATAAAAAAATACTTTTTGATATAGAGCGTTTGATTAAAAAATAAGAACATTTATAGAGCGTTTGATTAAAGCACGAATGGTCAAGATCTTACGTCTAAATAAGGTTAAGTAGTTAATGATATTACGTTTTTTTGGAAAATAATAGTTTCCATCCGTTTTAAAGTTTGTGCATATTATATACTTATTATTGTATTAATTCTTGCACAAATTTATCTCGTGTCGTCAGAAGATTAATCCTACCGGTTGCGATTATACTGAAAAGCGATTATACTGATAGTTCGAAAAAGCGGTTTTTTTTGAATCTTTGTATTACGATTCGTCATATTGGCATAGTATATGTATTTGCTTGCATTTAATTTTTTTGTGCTTATACCGTGTATCCAAGTATCCAATATCGAATTAGCCGCTAATGTTGCCGTGTTCGTTAATTTAGTCGTGCTTATGCACCTGTGTAGTTAATTTATTATTGTTCAATTTAGTCGTGTTTTCTTGTGTAGTTAATTTATTATTGTTCAATTTAGTCGTGTTATTCGTGTTCCAATTGTGTTTGAATTGTTTTTAGTCGTTACTCTGTTTTATATATTTTTTTAGTTTAAATTTTAATGTTTTAGTCGTGCTTAAATTAATGGCTTAGTCGTGCAATGCTTTAGTCGTGCTTCATTTTAGTCGTGCATCCTTTTGTTTAATAGTTAGTTTTAGTCGTGTTTTTTTTATTACAATTTTTTTTAAAGTAATGTTTTAGTCGTGCTTCATTTTTAAGTAGTGCTGTAACATTATTTTTAGTCGTGCAATGCTTTAGTCGTGCTTCATTTTAGTCGTGCATCCTTCTTTTGTTGAATAGTTAGTTTTAGTCGTGTTTTTTTTTATTACATGCTTTAGTCGTGCACGATTTCAATATCTTCGCCGCCGCCGCCGCCATCGCCACCATCAACAAAATCATCGCCACCATCGCCATCAACACTACCATCGCCACCAATTGTTGCGGTCGGAATCGTCGTTGTCGTGCCAACAGTAATATATTAAATGTGTAAGCAATAAAATTCACACACGAATATTAAAATACTTACATTCATCTTCACCCATGGATAATAGGTTAGGTTGATACAGTAAGATGAAGACGTTAAAAAATTTTAGGTCAAAATGTAGTATTAATTTTAGGTAGTAAATGTTAACGATTTTAAAATTGGTAACAGTATATATCAGTCCAAAAATATAAACAATATTTTTAATATACAAAAATAGAATTGAATCATAGACATTGATTTTTTTTAATCGTGTGGCACATTACTGTTCTTATTTTTTACTGTATCAACTGCTCTCTCTCTCTCTCTATATATATAAATATATATATATATATATATATATATATATATATATATATATATATATATATATATATATATATATATATATAAGAGAAACAGTCTATTGGTATATTCGATAAACCTATTTTCTTGTATTTTAAGCAAAATATTGTTATTAAATCTATATGTATATTATCACCCTATAATTTCAACTTTTGAGAGAGCGTAATGTAAAAAAAGGTGAATTCAACTCTCAATAATAACTCCCCGTTTCTTTTGCTTTTTGGTACATTACCTAATTATCAAAAATTGAAATGTTTTGGATGTCTTTGTTTTCCACTACTACAACCGTGATGCGTCCTAGGAATCGTTGAAGGACGAACGCCGGATCTAGACCAAGCTAGAGTTTCGACTACTCGTTGTTGATGTGCAAATGAGAACTTTGATAGAAGTTTGGTAGGGCGGAAGCGATTGATATGGATGCGGAAGCGTAGGTTTGATTCGATCTAGAGAGATCGAGCAAACGGTGTAGTGGATTTGATAGTTTGATTCTTTAGAAGAATCCTCGAATGTGAGTTCTTGGATCTAAGACTGGATCCAAGGAAGAACTTTGAGGGGATTGAAGAGGAAGTGATGCCTAGATCAAGAATGAGGATTTTCCTTCAAAATACTTGATTAAAATTAGACATGATTTACAAGTGAAGCCAAGCATCCCTTATATAGTGGGTGAAGGCTACACCAAAAGTCGGAAATTGAATGACGGAAATAAAGGCGGGAAATAAAGTCGGGGCAACTCCCGAAACCAAAGGTCTAGACTATCAATGCCGAAAATTAACTCACGGAATTAAGTTCCGGAATTAATGTTCCGAAAATTGAAGTCTATTATTATTTAAAATGCAAAATATAATAATAATATTTGCTAGCTTGATGACGTGGCGCCGGAAGCCTATGTCATGGTGGAGTGGTGACATGGCATGCCACTAACGGGTCCAAGTGATGTGACGGTGCGTCGGATGATTGAGCCGGTAGCTTGGGCGATGGCTTTGGCTCGGGAACGAGTGAGCGGTCCATCGGAGCGAACCCGCAAAGCATCGTCCTCTTCATCCGCGGTCATGGTGGTCAAGGGCGCATCAAACCGTATTCTACAAATAAAATGGATCCAAGGTCGATCGCTTGTGTGTGTTTGTTGGGTACTCCCTGACCCAAAGTGCTTATTATTGTCTTGACCCTAAATCCAACAAAATATACACCACTCGACATGTTACTTTTGTTGAAACTCAATTCCCCTTCAAAAATACCACCTCCGAAAATAACCCACCTCCACCAATAATCCACATCGGCCCATTAACCACAAACCAACCCATTCCATAAGAAAACCCTACATCGACATCCCAACCCACGTCATACGGCCCCATCATATACCTTCCGCAACGCACTCTCCCTAATCCGGCTCAACCCGTCATCCCTCTTTCCCAACAGGCCCATCACTTCCAATTCACACCTCCGACTCCCAACAATCAGCCACCGCCCCTCTAACCACTCCACCACCACATCAAATGATAACCCGCTCCAAAAACAACATCACCAAACCTATATCCAAATTAAATCTCCATACTCATCTCTCCATCCTCAAAGAGCCTCTCAACCTCACTCAAGCCCTCAAAGACCCTGATTGGAGAGAGGCCATGTCCAAGGATTTCACCGCCCTCTCTTCAAACAATACATGGACCCTAGTCCCCCGCCTATCATCTCACAATATCGTTGGTTGCAAGTGGGTCTTTCGGGTCAAAACCAGCCCGGACGGATCCTTTGATCGCTACAAAGCAAGACTCGTTACCAAAGGTTTCCATCAACGCCCGGGATGTGACTTCACTGAGACCTTCAGTCCCGTCATAAAACCGGTCACAATTCGTACCGTTCTCTCCCTTGCGGTTCAATCAGGATGGCCTCTCCACCAAATTGACATCAATAACGCCTTCCTCCAAGGAACCCTAACCGAGTCCGTCTACATGGAACAACCCCCTGGGTTTGTTGACAAGAAGAATCCAACAGCCGTCTACCACCTCCACAAGGCTATTTACGGTCTAAAACAAGCCCCCCGGGCTTGGTACACAGAACTTCGCGTCTTCCTTCTCACCTACGGTTTCGTCAATTTTGTCTCCGATGCCTACCTCTTTGTCTTCCGCCACAACACCACCATCATCTACTTACTCGTCTATGTCGACGACATCATCGTTACAGGTAATAACCCCACCACCCTTCAACACTTCATCTCTTCCCTCTCCTCCAGATTCTCGCTTAAGAACTTGGGTAATCTTACCTATTTCCTTGGCGTTGAAGTCCAAAAACGCAGTCACGGCCTTTTCTTCAATCAAAGAAAATACATCCATGATTTGCTAGTCAAAACCAATATGGTTGATTGCAAGCCCTATTCAACTCCAATGGAGTCCTCCTCTCTCACAAAATTTTTTGGCCAGCCCCTCCCTAATCCCACCGACTACAGAATGATCATTGGAACCCTACAATATCTATCTCTTACCCGCCCCGATGTTACTTACCCTGTTAATAAGCTCTCTCAATTTGTTCAAACCCCAACAACATAACATTGGATAGCTCTCAAAGTGAGAAGTTTTTTAGCCTAATCAGCGTAGTGGGAATTCCGTCATATTTATAGACTATTTACAGATTATTATATACAGCGTAGTGGGAAATTCCGTTTCTACTATGTGACGGTGTCTCCGTTCCGCATAGCCGTTATGTTGAGGGGTATGAGAAGGTGAAGTGTAGTGGGAAATTCCGTTAGAGGCAAGGATGAATTTTAGGGCAATGAATTCACCTCCGTTGTCGGAGTAGAAAGACTTTATTTTGGTGTTGAATTTGTTCTCTACTAGGGGTTTGAAATTGATGAAAACTTGCAAAGTGTCAGATTTGTGTTTAAGAGGGTAAAACCATATATACTTAGTGAAATGATCAACAAATATGACATAGTATTTGAATCAATCAAATGACAAAGCAGGGCAAGTCCAAACATCAGAAAATATTAATTCAAGATGAGAAGAGGAATGCATGGAAAAAACATGAAAAGGCAATTTATGAGCTTTTGAAGTTGAACAAGCATTGCAATAATCTAAAGTAGAGTTCAATTCACCAACAGGAAATAAAGACTTAAATATCCGAAAAATTGAAGGAGACGGATGGCCGAGTCGATGGTGCCAAGCCGAACCAAGAGAAAGATGATTTGTGAAGGCGGTAGGGGTGGTTGATGATGGCCAACTATAAACTCCGTCTTTTAAGGGGCCTCTAAGAATGATGCTTCCCGAGGATGGATCCTTCACAACAAACGAAGAGGGTGAGAAATTAATATCTACATTATTTTGAGCAGTAAACTTTGAGACAGAATTGATATTTTTCGCAATGTCAGGCACATGTAAAACATTATCAGGTTTAAAACGTTTGGATGCATGTTTAACAAAACCAGTTCCTGTATATGATATAGCAAGACCAAGACCATTACCAACTTGTAGTTCATCAGGGCCATCATAAGGGTAGTGATTGGCTAGGTTAGAAAGGTCATTGGTGACGTGATGCGTTGCACCACTATCGACCAACCATGGTTGTGAGCCAGATTGAACAGAGGTGGCATGGGCTTGAGGTTGAGGTTGCGGCTGCGGATACTGGTGAGTAGGACGGTAGTTGGCTGGGGGTCGGAGATGTGGGGCTGTTTGGCGGAAGCTAGGGCAAAAAGTTAGGACATGACCTTGAGCACGACACCATTGGCATCGGCCGAGGAAGGGGCGGGAGGGAGGGCGAGACTGATCTGAGAAGGAAGGAGGCGGTGGCTGAGTCCACTGTTGTGGATGTGGTGTGTACGGAGGGTTCGAAGGGGGGGAGAACACCTATAATTTTTGGATTGGGGGGGGGGGGGGGGGGGGCGAAGATTCATGGCCATAGACGAGGTGGGAGAGGAGGTGGAAGAAGAATCTTTAAAGAGGAGAAGGGTTTCTTTTGTGAGAAGTTTTTCATGTAGATTTGCGAAAGGGATAGGATCGTCTCTGGCTTGGATTCCGCCAATGACAGCTTGGTAGGGCGAGTCGAGTCCCTTGAGTACAACCTCCGTTATGTCTTCCGGATCCTGAGGTTTTCCAAGTTGGGCGAGGAGATCCACTATGCTTGACACTTCATGTAAGAATTTTGTGATTGTTATGTTGCCTTTGGTGACGGCGTTGAGCCGTTCTTTGAGAAGGCCAATTTGAGCCCGGGAGGGCTTTGCGTAAGTGGACTCGAAAATGGTCCAGATCTCACGAGAGGTGGTGGCACGGGTGACCAGGGAGGACACCGCGGAGGAGAGGGTACCGATCAAGCCACCCTTGAGTAGATGGTCTTGACGGCGCCAGGTGGTATAAGCGGGGTTAGTGCCGCCGTCGTCGGCCGTAGGAGGATTAGAGGGAGGGGAAGTTTTTGTGCCATCGACATAGTTGATTAGGTCATGACCAATTAGCAAGGATTTAACTTGGTTCTTCCAAGTGATATAGTTTGTAGGAGAAAGTTTGATGCAATTGGAAGAAATTGATGATGGTGAATGGCTGTTGAGGGTCATTAGGGTTAGGGATTTGGTGAGGAACAAGGGTCATTGAAGCGTTTTAAGAATAGGTAATTCTCTTGGGTCCAGAAAGTCTCTAATACCATGAAGATAATGATGTTTTTTATCAACGTTTTGATATCTTTCACATTAACCTGATTAACATATTTATACAAGAAAATAGATAATCGGAATGGAAGATAGAGAGATTTGCTCAACTCCCTTAACAACTATTTGACTAATTCTATTTTACCTAATTAATGTGAAAATAAAGAGAAAATTCAATTACAGAAGAACGTTACACATTTATCCTATTAGACAAGTCATTGTCACTTGGAAGAAAGATGGATGAATGTAGAAGAATAAGCATGTAGTGAAGTTGATGAAGAATTTAAATCAAGAAAAGGAAAGTGGTCTCATAAAATATAAGATCACGAGAGTAAAATACTTCTCTAGATTGAAGAGTAAGGATTTTGAAACCTTTCTTGCCATATAGATACCCAAAGCAAGGAATGGCTCGAGATTGAAACTTGTCACGGTTAACTGTTTTGGTGCTAGCAAAGCGCAAGCAACTAAAAACACGTAAATGAGAGTAATTTGGTGGTTTTTGAAATAGGAGCTTAAATGGAGATGTATGGAGAAGAATAGGTAGCGGTGATATATTAATTAAATGTGTGGTGGTGAGAATGCATTCACCCCAATAGGACAAAGGTATCTTAGATTGGTGATATAGGGCTCGAGCTACTTCTAAAACATGTTTATGTTTGCTCTCAACGATTCCATTCTGTTGAGGTGTATATAAACAAGATGTTTAATGTATGAACCTTGTTTGGTATATAAGGTAGAAGCAACCTTGCTGGTGAACTCAAGAGCATTTTCAGATCGAATGATATTGACATTGGTATTAAATTTTGTTTTAACAAGTTTAAGAAAGGTTTCTAACAAGGTAAGGGCATTGGATTTGTTGGCCATGAGATATGTCCAAGTGAAATGGGTAAAGTCATCAACAATGATTAAAAAGTATGAAAAACCATGGTATGTTTGCTGCTTATATGGTCCCCATGGATTGGTATGAATCAAATCAAAAGCATGTGTACTAGAAAGAGGAAAAGATTTTCTACATTGTTTAGCCGAATACATATTTGGCATATTGAGTGATTTTGATATTAATAGCAATAGAATCAATGTGAGCTAATTTGTCGAAAGGTAAATATCCTAGTCGATAGTGCCAAATTTCTAGATTCAATGTATAATGTGCATTAGAACATGAATGAGAAGAAAGATGCTCAACATTAGAGACATTATTACAAGAAGGTACAGGAATATGTGTTGAAGGAGTTGGGATCTTGTCGACAATATATAAGCCCTTGCATGCTTTACCAATCATCATAGGAAGTTTCATCGGAGGGGTTTGGATAAAGCATTGGTCAGAAGAAAAGACAACATGAGTAAGTTGGTCTTTGTACAACTTATGAACACATAATAAATTAAATTGAAGAACATCTTGTAAGATGATATCAGAACTCAACTATATTGTTCCAAGGTGAGTGACTTTGGCATTGTTGTCATTAGGTAGGGTGATGAAAATTGTGTAAAGAACTAGTTTAAAATAAGAGAATAGTTTGAGGTGAGGAGTGATGTGGTCAATAACACCACCATCAATAATCCACTGTGACTTAAGATCGGACGAGAAGGGACATAGAGGCTTACTAGCCAAGAAGGTAGTATGATTATCCTAACTAATGTTTGAAGTAGGGGATTTGTTCAATAGAGATAAGAAGGTAGTATGATCTTGAGAGAAGCTTGTGGTTACCATCTTGTGATCTATTGGATAACCATGTATTTTCTAGCAATGAACAAGAACGTGCCCACAATATTACAGTGATCACAAAAAAAACACTTGGAGCTGCAGCGGGATAGCCATGGAGCTTCCAACAATTCTCAATGTTGTGGTTCTTCCAACATTTCTCAATGTTGTGGTTCTTGGTTTTGCAATGGTCACAAAAAAAGAGACCCGTTAGTTGAAGAATTTGGTGAAGAGTGGTTCTTAGCAGGAGGCCTATTGTGTTGAGAAGAATGTCCTCGATTTTGAGGATAATTGAAACATTTACTTGACAAATTGAACTCAAATCTTTTTGGATTTGATATAGATTCGCATGATTAATCTTGCCATACCTTGCTCCAAGTTCCTTCCAAATTTGGGTAGCGAATTTGCAATAGAAGATCGATTCGGCAATAGCTTTGTCTACCGAGTGAAGAAGCCCATAAATCAACATATTTTTGCATTAATCCCACTTGGCAATAAGCTTGACGTTGGAGGCCGGTCGCTTGCAATCTCTAGTGACGAAACCAATCTTGTTCTTCGCGAGGAGAGAGACTTCAACAGACCCTTCCACCGATTGTAGTTCGTTTGATTGAGCAAAGCTGTTGACAACTTGAGCAAAGGTGCATCAAAATGACGGAGGTACATTTGATCAATAGGATCAAGATCCGATGCAACTCATGAGGAGTTATCACCGGTGTTTTGTGAGTTGCGATTTTCGCCATTATTGGAGTGAGGAGGTGGATCTTCGTGTGATGCAGTCATAATCAGATCAGAAGTCTGATACCATGTTATGATCTGATAGTATGGATCTACACGATGCAGATAAGAGAAGAAAAGAGAGAGAAATCTGAAGAAGATTGTATTATTTCATGTGTGTATTGTTCACCCTTTTACATGTATTTATAGTCTGATGCAAAGTTACTTATAAAACGTGAGGCTGAGATTTATTCTCAGTCACTGATGTGTTACCCTCATTCAACACATAAGTTGGTGAATTTTTATCCAAAATTAATTGGCAAATGACAATAAGAACTTTCATTCTCCACATAATTGAAAAACTGAAAACACCGGGAGAAGAAGAAAGCAGTATGGATATGAGAAGACTCCTATCTGAGTATCTGAAAATGCCAACACAAAGACTGAATATTGTAATCACTAGCAGGGAAAATTTGTCAGCACAGCAAATTGCTTCTCCCTGTCATCAAGTTAGATGCAAGCAAACAACGACCAACATCAAGATATTCACAATATATCAAGCAAAATCACTGTGCCTAGGCCTTAGTGGCTGACTTGTCTCATACAACAAAGCAGTAAGCTGCAGTAAGCTATAAGTTTGAAGCAACTAGGAAATTTAAGGACTGTCCTTGGATGGGTCTGACCTGGGCTTCCCTGTTGCGTCCTCTTTCTTCTGTCCAAATACCATCTCTTTTGCAGAACGTTGAGCAGAAAGCAATGCATTCTTGATCTGCATTCATTCCTCAATACATTAAAAATTGGTAGCAGAAAACTGGATTGATAATAAAACAAATCCATCAGATCTTCCATGGTCAAACAGTTGAGAATCCTATTCTAATCAAATAGCTCCAGATCTTCTTGTGTCAGCTAATCACATACTTGTGCAAGATTCAAAAACATCATATGATCTTCATCATTTCAGGCTTCAATTGGACATGGAGCCAGATATTCAAACACAAAGACAGAACTCCAAAGAAGTGAAAGTAGTTCAGAATCAAGATCTAATGATTCCTTCAGGAAAACAGTATCAGTTTCAATAAGTTTGAACTGAATCAGCTGCTGTAAATCAAGCCCAACTGAGGCATGACATTAAGGAGAATCAGAACTCAAATTCACACAAAGATGGAACTCGAAAAGGATGTACTGACATCAAACGGAGACAAGCAGTTGGAAATTGCACATTAACAAGCATTCCTAACACATCCAATCGACAAATAACCATCACTTTCACGCAATTTACGCATTAAATCTTAACCTTATATGTATTCATACCCAGTCACTCATAATAACCTAATTAAAGTCAGAAAAACACGATTGCATCTGGAAAGAGCAAACAAATGCAAGCAGGAAGTGAAATCAGAAAGGATAACTTAGAGAGAATGGATAGGAAGATCTTACAGGGTCGAGAGCATTTGGTTGAGGACCGTAATCAGCAGTCAGGAGGAAATAAGCAGCGACAACAGTAATCCCCATACTCGACCTTCTCACCAGCTTATCGGTGTTAGGGTTCATCATTTCAATTGACTGATGTAAGTGCTCTTCTTCTCCTTCTACCAATCTTCGTTGCAGAAACAACCGGAAAGCCTTGGAACCGTCTCTAAAACCCAGACTTCTCCTTTCGTCGATTTCTTCATATTTCCACTTTCGAGTAACTATCATTTTTAATGACAAAATATTGCCCAAACTTTTATCCGGGGCCTCTCCAAAGTCCAAACTTTCGAAATTTTACAACTCTTGAATCAAACTCAAAATCGAGATATTTCACCCTTGTTTTCCTAAGCTTTTTATGCATTATTTAGAGGTGTGTAATACGAGCCGACGAGATGAGCATTGACATGTCCAAGCTCGGTTCATTTATAAACGAGAAGATACTAAATTTTATACGAGTTTTAATGTGTGTTTATATTCGGCTCGTTAAAAAAGTGAACGAGTTCAAGCTGAACTTTTGACAAGCCGAGCTAAAATATTACTTATATAGTGTTATATTAGCCGATCGAGCCGTGTTTTACCCAAACGAGTTGAGCATCAACATTCTCAAGCTCGGCTTGTTTATTAATAAGCCGAGCCCAAGCCGAGCCTAAATTTTATACGAGCTTTCAAATATGTTCATATTTGACTCATCTAGAAAATGAATGAGCTTGAGTCGAACTTTTAACAAGTCGAACGCGAGCCAAGCCCGAGTAGCTTGTCTCATATTATAACCCTAACTATTTGTGCCCGAGGCAATTTCACCACTTTCCTTTACTCTAACTTCCTTCTTGTATTAAGGGACAATTTAGTAAGGGTTTGGTTTATTTTCGGGTTTATAAAGAGTTTATATGGGTTTATAATTTATTTTCAGGTTTATTTCTCAACAAGTTTATAAAAATAAACCAGATAAGGGTGTTTACTTGGGATTTATTTTACTTCAAAAGACGCTTATGTCCCTACAAAAAACAACGAATAACGTTGAATACCAAGGGATGAACAAAGATTATCGGGTTGGAAAAGCACAAGATTAAATCGTTTTTTTATTAAAAAAACATACAAACCCATATAAAAGTTTGGATATCAGCTTATTTTGAGTGTTTTTTAAACCTAAATAAATTTATTGAGAAATAAATTCATCCCCAAGTAAACACGTAAAAAAAAAAAAAACTCAAGATTTATAAACTAAATGAAACACAAATAAATTACAAGTAAACAAGCCCAGGTATGTCTTTTTATTTGACCTTCCCCTTTCAATACACTAGACATGTCTAATCTATTAAATTAATTTTCATGACAAAAGAAAGAAACCATGAGTTGTTATAAGAATTCTTTTCATTCATATTAATGTAGTGATATCCACAATAAACGAAAGTGTAATCTTATATTATAAACTCATAAACCATGATTCGTATTATTGAACTTAACATGTACGATTTAGGATCTTGATCATACACTTAATCACAAAGGCTTAAAGACATGCTAAAAGACACCGTGATTGTGTGAGAACAAAAAAAGATGAAATCCTATTGGAGCAAAACGCCGATCTTGGGAACCATGAAAAATGTCTTTATCTCCTTTTCCTACTATTTAATTGTGTCTCGTTAATCATTATGCTCGCCCTAATGATGGATCTCATGTTATATCTATAGGCAGAGAGAGGAACCAAAAGCCTTCATATATAAGATCTCAACCGTCAATCAAGGTTGATCAATAGTAAATAATATTTTCTTAGGAAATAGAAAAGTATATTTTCTAATTTAATCTAATCTCGAATAAAGAATTCATTTATCAAACTTGATATGTCATATGAGCCAAATAATAAGATGGAATCTAAAAGCCCATAAGCCATACTTTTTAGAATGTTGATGTCTTACATTCTTCCACTTAATCCATGTGAAAAATGCTTAATGGTCATATAAGAACAAAACATAAGGTGCGCATAAATGTTTACACGATTATCAAGTTTGTCTTAATTACCTTGAACTGGGTAAAATCATTTGTTAGAGTTATAGCGGATCTACATTAGTCAGAAAATGTAGTTCCTTTCATGTATCACTAAACGTACTACAATCAAAACAACTAAATTTGTATATAAAAGTAAACATAATTATAATATGTGCATAAATAATCCATAATATGAAACATAAGAAATTATAAGTTTTAATAATAAATACTAAAAAAGGGAAAGTAGTGTCATAACAAAAACACTTGACAAGAGAGAACGTCTTATTATTATCGGCGCCCTCTACTTGATGGAAACCTTTAGCTACACGTTTGACTTTATGTTGAGTCACGCTTGATCTTATAAGATCACTTACAATTTGATGAATTTACAAACTCCCAAACTTTGTTTGTACCCATAGGTTTCATGTCATCAAACATGACATTAATATATTTTTCAAAATCTTTACTTTTCATGGCTGGTGAATACGCAACCAAATATTTTTTCAATCCCATGTTAAATTCACATTCTTGAAAATACAACATATAGTCATTTGAAATAGTTGGTCTTTGAGGTCTTGTGGACCTCCTTACAATGTCACTTCGGGTGTTGTATTAACATTTAGTTCAATGGAGATAAGTATAGAATGGGGTGCATGGTTATTGATATTTGAATTGCATTGTTGGTTGGACAAACAACATTAGGTGGAACAATGTCACTTGAATTCTAAACATTGAAGTCAATATTAGTGTCCGAATTTTTCTAATGACCAACATCATAAGGTGGAACATGCATAACATATGCTCCAAGTGTTGTAGGGTTGATCATTACATCGGCTTGTCTTGCTTCTTGGGCAACATTAGCAATATCTAAGGCTCCTTGATCTCTACCCTTAACATCTTTAATTATTTAATTTGTTGCATCTCCTTTAAGCTCTGCTTCATTTTAGCTAGGGTATATTTCGACATGGATAGTGTCGTCTAACATGTCGGTATATCAATCGGGACGATTAGGTAGGATGATCAAGCCGATCAACGAACAGTCTCCTAGTTCAGGGTCTTGGATAAGATATTTGTAGTTTTGTACAACCAAAAAGAAGCGATTAAAAAAACTTACTATTAATAAGACTAACAAAACAATTATTTCTCTAGAAACAAAGCCAAATTAATGAGGGTTGAAACATGAGCCTCAAATCACGCAAATATATACAAGACTCAATTGTAGTACAAAGTCAGAATTCAATATAGAAAAAAGAGTAATGATTTGAATGATTAATTGTAAAGCTCATAAACAAACACACAAAAATAAACAAAAGGTCAAGGGATTAAGCTGTAAGAGCCTTAGTCTTTCGGACCGAGATTTGGCTTTAGCCGAGATTGGCTTTGGCCGAGCTTTAGCCTAGCCGCACCCGCGGGCTTGCGTGCCGCCCCTGCGGGTTCGCCCCCGCGGCTCAGGGAACCGCCCCTGTGGTTTCCTGCGGCTGCAGCCGTTTTTGTTGACTCCTTGACCCGTGCTTTACCCTTTCTTCTTCTTATTCTTTCCCTTGGTTGATCAAGGGTTTCTTCTTCACTTCTCTTCCTCAGTTGCTCACGTCCTTCTTGCTTCTCCTTCTCCTTCTTTATCTTGTGCTTGGTTTTCCCTTGAGTTTGTAAGAGAGTTATTGTGGTGGATGTTGATGTTGATGCTAGTGGTTGGTATGCTGAGCTTGGAAGCCAGCTGCTGTGAGTGTTGATCTTCCCTGCAGCCTAGGACCACAGGTGTGGTGAGTGTCCTTCTCTTTCTCTTCTTCCTTAGCTTAGGATTAGATGATTGGATATAGATTGATGTTGGTTTATGTATGTATATGTATATGTGTAACTTTGGATGAAAGAAGACGTGAATTGATCACGTGAAGAGTGAAAGAAGAACCGCGGGATCATCTTCTGTACTGTCGCCACCCCCGCGGTCCAGCAAAGCGCCCCTGCGGGTACCTTGTCGCCGCACCCGCGGCCAGAAGCCACCACCCCCGCGGCCATTGTCCCAGCGCATGCGCCGTGCCTGCGGCCGCTGTCACCGCGCCTGCGGCTGAGTCTTGTCGCGCTTGCGGATTGCTTGCTTCGCCCCTGCGTCTCTTTGTCACGCAGGTGCGTCTTGTCCCGGATCTACCTAGAGTTAGGTAGATCCTTTTCTTTCCTAGTATGAGCGGGTTAGTAGCATGCTAGGTATGTGTATGAGGTTAGAATGATGTTGAGTACGTTATCGTTTATGTCAGTTATGGCTTTGAAGTTTATGAGTTAGGTTATGATCCTTATGGATCCCTTGGGTCTAGGTGTGACCCCTATGATGAGTATGAGTTTGATATATGTTGTTATGTCTTGTTTAGGCAGAGTTGGAGTTGTTTGGGTTGAGACTTCGAGGTTGAGGTAAGTCCATAGGACTTACTTAGCTGTCATCCTTATATTGGATGTATGCATGAGTGGTGTATGTTTTTTATGCTTGATAGCATGTGATGTGATTATTACCTACCTATGGTTTAGTACGCGCCCATTGTAGAGCCGTGACAACCTAGCCCCGTCATCCCATTAGGAGACTGGGAGGTTCTCTGCGGAACGTCCAGATCTGGTACACGGAACGGGCACTATCTCCACTCCCTTAGGGTACACGGAGGAGTAGTCCCGGTTGACCACTCCAGCTGGCAGTAGCACCGAGAGGCGAGGGTTATATTCCTCGTGTCACATATATTCATATTCAGATATATATATTTATACGATTGAGTGATTGGACTTATTAAAGATAATGAACCGGGTAAATGTATGAAAGCATGATGATGTGTTACGATTCCTGATGTGTGTTTGTGCTCTTGCATCTCTATATATATGTGTATGGTTAGCTAACGGTTTTATACCGTGTTGTAGATCCTTTGCAGGTTAGGAGAGCTGCAGAGTGATCCAGAGGGGTGATCCGCTGAGGGCTCCGTACACTGGGATTATTATCGTGGGATATGAGATATTTGATGTACGAATATATGTTTCTTTTGTACTCAGCGGTACTTATGTACTACCTTTTGAGATTTATATATATCAGTTTTACGTTTTGTATTTAATCTATCGGTGCCTTGTTGTAAGACTCAGTGAACTTGTTGTCAGGCTAGGGTCAGGATCCATTGTGAGATCCTAGCCCAATAGCACCTCGAGTCCTACGGATTTGGGGTTTTACATAAGCTGACAAAGAAATATGATCAACTCAATCAAAGAGAGAAAATGATGGATATAAAAAACACAAAAATCAGCGTGATAGAGGTATCGATCAGTCCGACATATATTAGTCATGGAGAGAAAAATGAGTTTTTATCAAATTATTCAATATCATGGAAATCAAGAATAACAAAAACTATAATTTGGTATAAAGACATTCTAGAATCCAAATCACCACAATGATGCATATCCAATCTAAATTGATAATAATCATATCCAATAATCACATATATCATGTTATGAAGGAAACAACTTTGTGCAAATCTCGCATCTTGCGGGATATGAAAAGTATAAATGACGCAACTCTCATATCTTCAATCAACACCTTGAAGAATATATAGAATAAAAAGATGTTTATACATAACTTACTCATCTTGCAATATACAAACTTCAAACTACCATAACACATGAATTAATACATATATATAAAGGATAAAGATCATCATAAACATCATATATATTCCATGTAAAGTCTAGCACTCTAAACCCTAGAACGATAGAATTAGCAAGACCTAGACTTGTATAATTTCGCCTTTATTAATCAATCAGAATACTATTGATTGGACAAACATACATGGGCAATTTTACCTTTACTAATCCTCCTAGGGCTAGAGGCTAATTATCCTAAATCATATTTTAAAGGGTGAATAACCGGAAAATCACCCGTTATATAGGGTCATTTGCGACTAACCATCCGTTCTTTTCATAATTACCGGAAACCACCCATAGTAACGACTCTGTCACCCAAAGACCACCTCTATCCCGTCCAAATTTTCATTTAATTAAGGGACCCACTTTGTAATATTTTAATACTTTCCCTCTCTGAACCATGAACCGATTAAATTATCATTTTAATTTCAAACCGAACCTTTTTTTTATAAAATAAAATAAAATGAACCAAGTCCTAAAAACATATACACAAACTCTCCTTTCTTCTCCTCCCCCCGATTAGACTAGATCTTAATCTGAACTTTACAACCACTATCACGTCTATAAGGCTAACATTTCATTCTTGTAATCGACACCTTGAATTAGCATAAAATGCATTTGACATTTGACATTGCATTCTTCGTTCGTGAAGAGCGAGCGAGTGAACCTCGTTCGTTTATATCTTTGATCTATTTGTGTTTGCCAATTGTAGATTATTCGAGTTAAGGATCGCATCATTTCACAAGTCTCCTTCTTGTGCTCCTTGGTTGCATACCTTGGGTGTGTGATGTTATAGTGGAGGGTTCATTTGATTGTTACTAGTTGTGTCTTGATCTATCAACAATTAAGGTGTTCTATGTTGTTTCAAGGGGTTCGACCTTGACATATCCATCTACCGATCCGTTTTTTCATCTCAATTACCATGGATTTACACCCATTCTCCCTTCATCCCATCCATTGATTTTGAGTCTTGCTTTGGTGTTGATGATCGGAACAACTAAGACTATCCCCGTATTAAAAATTCTCACTCAAACCTAATTACAAAAATCTACGACTACTGTCTTCCTATTAATAACATTTAAGACAAGTTTTATTGGGTACCATGTGAAAATGTTGGCTCTATTTTAAATCGGCCATGAAATTGATCCATACACACAGAGAAATAGTTCCGAACAATAATGTTTGGATTTGAGATCTGAATATGATGCTAAAAGTGCAAATTGTTTTGTTTAAAATGATTCCCAACTAACGAAAACCTAAAAAAACAAAGGGTTATTGTATATGTGCAATACAACTTTTTCTACATTCATTTGAGAGTGTCAAACACATTTTTCTCACGTGTCCCTTCACAATCATAATTTTAGCCAATGACTAAGTAAAGAACTACCTAATCAAGCTAGACATGTCGTGCAAAAGGTTACCAGAACTCCTTTCAAACATAAATGACAAATTCAATAACAATATCATGAAACATTTAGTAATCACATGGTGAAACATCTTATTCACAAATAAACCAATCCATTATCAACAACAAAAAAACTATGGATTCAACAACAAAAAACCTATGTATAACGCAAATTAAATAAACTATTCGGTATAAGTAATAGATTTCAAAATTTCATAAGTCGATTGTTTGGTAATGTAGATTATTTAGTAAAATAGTTTTTCGGTTAATTTTAGGGATTTTTTTTTTATAAAAAAAAGCTAATCAAGATAGCTTTTGATATTTTATTGAATAGATTTTTGAATTTATATACTATATTATCTCCAAATATATTTTTATATTTCTTAGCTGCCCTTTAATTTTATTTTTTATTTTTTTTTTTGTAAATCACCCTAAGAAAAACTACCCACAAATCTATCTTACTTAAATACCAATTTGACTTTTTATAGATTTGTATTCTTTACAAAATCTTTTAAGAAAATATGTAATTAACTATCAAAAAATTTACAAAAAATCTTTTGTTATCGAACACAATCAAATATGACATTTCAAATGTGTCTTGTTAGAAAAATGTCTCATCAAAATTTGAAGGAATTTTCTTCTTGATGTCATTCATGTTTGAACGTTTGAACCTTTTCTATTGATATACACAAGTTTTTAAGTTTTCTCTAGGTGCCTTCATGTTTTAATTTGTTTTCCCTTTATACCCTTATTTAATATTGTTTCATTAAAACTTTAATTATGAAATAAAAATACATAAAAGTAAAATTTAGAGCTAATTTTGAATTTAATATTTTTGAAATAAACAGATAGAAAATTAAGTTTAAAACTAATTATGAGCATATTATATTTGACCATATTTTTACAAATTTGTAAAAGTATAAAATTGCTCACTTATCTTCTAAAAGTTATAAAATTGTTATCGCACCTCTTGTAAATCATGAAATGATATGGATAAATGTACATCATTGAAACAAGTGAACCAACAACCCAAAATACTCTATATTGCAGCACTATAGCAACTGTCGTTACTTGAACCGTTCCCTAAACTTTAAACTAATTAATTAATAAAATACTAAGTATAAATGTATTTTTTTATCTTTTATATTTTTAAAATTTAAAAATATAAAAAATTAAATTTAAAACTTGTTTTAATTCTTTAATTAAAATAAAAGATACAAACATTAATTATTTTTGTATTAAAATAAAATATGAAAAATTAAATTTAAAACTATTTATGATCACATCAAATTTACTTTTTTATATTATAATTTTTGATAAAATATTTGGTAAAATATATTAAATAAAGGTAAACAAGACAAATAAATTAAACCCAAAAAACATCAAGAAAATCAAAAAAAAAAATTGTGGATATCATGAGAATAAAACCAAACCTTAAGAAGGTCAATAAGAAATACTCAAAAATAGAAAATAAAAATGAGAAATTACTTCTCGTCCGGTTCCTCGTGAAAAGTAGGAAAATAATGTGCCCTTTGAAATGTGTCCGTCCGGACCGTCCCTCCGTTAGCCTTTTGAATCTCTACTGAACAGAGAGTGAGAGAGATGGCGTCTTCAACTGTTCAAAGCGTCGATTCACAGCCCCCAAACCCTAATTCACAGCCGAATCCTTCGACCCATAAGCCCCGTAGCAGGAAGAGACCTCTAGATCATGCCCTATCCTCTCCTTACTTCCAGATGCGACTTATTCACAAAGATCTCCGGCCCCTTTTTCTCCTGGTATGTTTTGCGTTAAATTTCTCGTAGGTTCGGGGGGTTGTTGCTTGTACTCTAGCTTCTAGGGTGGATCTTGAAATCGATTTATCATAACTAGAAGCGTGAAGTTTGATTTGGTCTCAAGTACTCTAAACCCTATTGATGAAAATGAATTTATGATTCTGTGGCTGGGAATCTTGTCATAATGATAATTCCTGAAGGTGTTTCCGCATAAGATTAGTTCGCGTGTCTGTAGTTGCTTTTACATGTTTTAGTGATGTATGATGATCTTCTGATTCAACCTTTAGTCGTTCTTTAAATTAGCTGTTACATTGGTTGGAAGTGAAATTAGGAACCTGAACTAGGCAAAATTGAACTTGAAGTAGATATTGCCTTTTGATGCAATTGAGCCTGAGAGGGGACTATTTAGCATCTATTTTAAGCAGAAAGGAAATCCATCGTTTCTGAAGGTTTGAACTAATGGTCTGAACATGTACAACGATTTGAGAAGTGGAAGATTATTGCTTAGAATCTTTATCCCTTTGGGTTTTGGGAGCACTGTTAAAATAGATTATGCTTTTGCAGACATTTCAAATATTTTTTCTTGCATCATATGATCTAAATCGACATTATGAAGATGTGGTCATTGAATTAAATCAAGCAACCTGTTGAATCATACTTGATGAATTTATCTTACATGATGTACTGAAATTCAAACATTTTACTTTCTCTGTAAGGTTAATGGTGCCCCTGAGTTTCGACATAGTGTAGCTGCTCATGGAATTCTGGAAAGTAAGCATTGATTATTTGATTTTGTTGTGCTATTTTTATTTCTTACTCTAATTGTTTCCTTGCTAAGCTTACTACTGTCCCGTATTGGTCTTTTTGTATAATTGTAAATATCTTTCCTTTTTATAAATGAAATGCAACCTACATCAATGAAAGTGAGAATGAGAGTTTTTTTGTTATGATGGTTCTCTGGAACTTTTGTTTACCAGAGATGAAGTTGATGGTGAATTTATGCAAGCAAATGGCTAATGAGGCACCACCTATAGTGAAATGCAATAATGGTTCAAGTAAGAACCCAAACTGGCATGGTGAAGAATCTGTAAAGCTAGGGGAAGAGGAGGAGGACGTTGCCACCCTTGGTACACGTGTTGTTGGAGGATCTGCTTTCGGCTGGAACTTTATTACATTCACGAGCAGGAAACCCGAGTATTATGGAAGAAGCAAGGAGTCATTCAGAGCCGCAAACCTGAAATTAGAGACAGGAGAGCCTTTGAACGCGTAATTCTTTTGTAGTTGAAAAAAGCTTGTAGTTGAAGACAATCTGAAGCAGTTTGTCATTAGCATATATGTCTAATGTGGGAACTCATTGGAGGTAGATCATCTGAAATGTGATCCCATCGGAAAATTACTTGGAGGAGATCATCTGAAATGTACACAATCTGAATGCCTAACTCTTCATCAACTGTTAGTAGGTGTATGGTAATCTGGTCTTACAGGACATATAGCTATACATTCATTTTGTTGTTGTTGGTGCTTATTGAAAAATTCCTTTTCTTCTTGCTTATATAGTAGACTGAGTATATCTCACCCATCTATAATCTTATTAATGCACTCTGCGTATAAATAGGAGAGAGTTTCGTATGAGTTAATTGATTAAAGGGATATGTCTCAATTTAATTTAGCTTCTATTCATCCTCTTAAACTGAAGAAAGTGAAAAAAAAAATAAATAAAAAAATTTGCACAAGCAAAATACCAAGGATGTGTGTTGTACTGTTGTTCTTTATGTTGCACAAGGAAAATATAGAGGATGTGGGTTGTTCTTATAAATTTTGAATATTTCCAACACCAAGACCCCTTCTTGAATCTTAGTACGCCCTTATATAATCTACCGAACACTCATAACCTTGACACTCACAAGACCCCGTCTTGAATCTTAGTACGCCCTTATATAATCCACCGAACACTCGTACCGGGGTCTTGACCTTCATAGGTCCCTCCTTATAGTATTAAAGAAGATTAGCTTCAATAATGCATTACACTCACTTATACAGTGCTCATTTAATGATATGATATCAATGTATAATAGTCGAGTTAGCTATATTGGGTTTTGACATGAGTTTAAAGTGTTGTTATTCAAGAGGACTATTGACATATATCTAACGGACAAGTGAGATTGTGTGTGAGGATGTAACATATGATTTACGCACAAAGGGCTAGGCACATAAGTGCACTAGTTACACTCATGTATTTGGTAAGAATACCGTTGATTCTAGAGAGGTGGCTTGACTTCAAGAGTCTCTGATGAGATTCTTTCAATTATAGATGTGCAGGGTGTGATTGTTGGGTAACATTGACTTGCAATCATGGAATATTGACATAAAGGCTTGTCTTATGAGGCAATCGGGGAGAAAATGGTTTCACCAACAAAGTATATAACTGATGAAGCTGAAACGTGAGCCTCAAATCCCGTAAATAAATATCAGACCCAATCGTGGTATAGGGTCAGAATTGAACGCAAAGAAAAAGTATGATGATTTGAATGATTAAAAGTAAAGCCCGTAAACAAATATAAATAGAAGGTAGAGGATCGGGCCGACAAAGAGATGGAATCGGCTTGATCAATGATATGAATGCATGTAGCTGCACCAAGTGTCAGTTTTTAGACTTTGCTTTCGTAGATAGTATATATATATATATTATTTGTTGTGATTTATTCAATGTTTCTTTTTCTTTTTTTTTTGGAATTTTAAGATCTTCTTGGACAATTAAAAATGAAAAAAGGTGAACCGTTTGTGAGATACTTTCGGTCGAGTTTGATGTGTATAAACCGTGTAGTTACTCCATGTTATAAAATTGAACAAGAGGGCAAATAATAATATTTTAGCTTAATTCACATATAAGGGTTGTAGGGCTGAAGAGAGTAATAACTAATAAGTAATTGAGACCACCACAATTTGTATACTAGAGTTTGAGAGTTAGACAAATAACCTAGACAAGCATTAAGTAAGGGGTTTGTTCAGTTTTAAGATATTGGTTCAAGATCATTATTACATTTTTAGTAATGAATAGAGAAAAGGATAAAAATAAGGGCTTTGAAAAGAACATTTCGACCGTGAAAATATAAAGAAACTTGGATTTCAACCAAATTAAAAAAATATTGACCTAATTATTTTAACTCCGAGAAAACAAAAGAAACAAAGAATATTTTGGGAATTAAATTTGATTGAAAAATTATTCAAATTTTAGAAATTGAGCAAAGGATCAATGTAATAAACTTTTGTCCATCTATTACTTTGTTGGTGGTGTTGTTGGTGGTGAGTGAATTAAATAAAAGATAAAAAAATGATAGATACTATAAGAGCATCAACGATGGTGAATTCAAGAGTTTCTTATATTGTAATTTAGAAAAAGAAAAATAAATCAAAGAAGAATGTTTCATAAAAATAATTACAAGGTGTCTTGTTTGTAGAGGGAAGATTGTTCTTCCACAAACAATCCATGTGACATAAAAAAAGGGTTTTGAAAGAAGAGATTCACCCCCCGTTTGGTTGTAACTCCGAAAACGGAAACGGAATGGAAATGAATCTAGTCCACATTGATACCTTGTTCATGAAATCATTTCATGTGGTTTCATGCAAAATGCACTTGGATTCCCTATTTTGTTACCCTATAGGACATCAAAACTAATCAACTTCTACTACAATTACTTCAAAGCACAAGGAATGATTCCCAAAAACTTCATGAACATAGATATACGTATAAACTAGATACGTTTTCATTCCGTTTCCATTTCCAAAGATCAAACCAAACGGACCCTCAATTTAAAGGAGGTCAATGTGATTACGGATTTTTCTTTGTTATAAGTTTTGTTTTGGGTGATGGTAGTCATTAGTCCATAATGGTAAAAGTAATGTGATTTAGGAGTCGGGGTTTATGTTCTTAAGAAAATAAATATTTATTAAAAGATTAATAATTATATGTGATTTAATTTGATAATTTTATATTATACGAGTGTTACTGTTTAGAAAGTTATAAACGTAGGGCCCGTTTGGTTTAAACTCCGGAAACGGAATGAAAACGAATCTAGTCCATACGTACATCCTTGTTCATAAAGTTGTTGGAAATCATTCCTTGTGGTTTGAACTAATTGTGGTAGAAATTGATTAGTTTATCCTACAGGGTAACAAAGTAGGGGAAGCAAGTGCATTTTGCATGAAATCAACCGGAATGATTCCATGAACAAAGTACATATATGCACTAGATTCGTTTCCATTCCGTTTCCGTATATGCACTAGATTCGTTTTCATTCCGTTTCCGTTTTCGGAGTTACAACCAAACGGGTAATCTACTAGAGAAAAGTTTTCTCCTATCTCTTTTTGTAGAAATTATCCGTTCTAATCCAAGTATATATGTGCCTCCCAGCAAAGCAAGTATATCTTCTCCTGTCACTGTCTGTCTCCTTCACTCTTCCAGTGAGACTGAGAGCCACAGAAGAGAGAGAAATAGATAAAATTAGCATACAACCATCAATTCCCACTCAACAATGGCGCCTCCTCCTTTCTCCTGTGATGCCTGAGTGGATCAGAACAGTAAACACCAAAACAGCTCTCATCACTCAATTCCTGTGCACCTAACCCCCATTAAACGCAACTTCATACCTTTTGAGTTCCTAAAAACTCACATCACACCATCGTTGGCTCACCCTCTCCTTACAATGTCCGTTTCATTTTTCTTTGTTTGCTTCCCATGGTGATGTAGTGCTTCTCTTCTTGTTTGGATTTTCGCAAAATTGGAGCTGTTAATAAATCTTTTCTGCCTTCACCTGAAAACAACAAGCGTCAATTAATCTTCTAGGGTTTTGGTAAGTTCTGAAAAGTTTGAATTTCCCCTTTTCACTCGATTATTTCAAAGACTGAAATTCTGTTTTGTTGCTTGATAAATTGAATTCTCCAGAACTGTGATTGATTCTTACGACCTAGATGCATGGATAGGAGGGAAACCATGCCGATGTCAGGCCCCTCTTACTATATGCAAAGGGGAATGCCTGAATTGCACGGACAGCATGGAATGCGACAGCTTCCGAACATGCCGTTCCAATCCAATGTTGGAGGCCTCCCTTCGGGTTCAGAGCTCGTCGGAGAGCCAGCACCGTCAATTCCAACAGAAGCCAATGTGGGCGGTGGGTCATCAACTGGGCAGCCATCCGGTGTCGTTTTGAGAAGGAAAAGAGGGAGACCTAGGAAATACGGACCTGATGGTGGCGTATCATTGGCTCTTTCTTCCTCCTCAGCTAATATGCCTCACGGGATGAATGCCAACACCTCTGCCCCGCCAGCTAAGCGCGGGAGAGGCCGTCCACCTGGGACTGGCAGGAAGCAGAGACAAATTCCTGATGGTGTTGGTAAGTTTTGCTTCAGTGTATGCAGAACCCAATCGGCTTGATGGCAATGCTTAATATTGATGGACATTTTTCAAATTGGTATCCTTTCTTAATTAGTTTGTTGTCTGCTCCCCATTTTTTTTACTGTTTCTTTATCCATGTTGCATTTGTATATTACAGATTTTGATGGAGGTGGATCATAAACAATTGTTTTTTTTGTTATTGTAGACTAAACTGCTTTTAAAACTAATGAGTTCAGTGACCGCATCTTGTGCGGGTTTTACCTAACTAAAAAATATTATATTATAATTTTTACGTATTATGTATCAATATTAATATAAATAAAATTTAATTAAAGGCTAAATGGACTTTTAAACATTTTTAATATCTTCTAGAAAAAAAGACCGCATAAAAATACCTATATTTTAAAAGACCAAATAATTTTTATATTAAAAGCAAATTACGTTAAAAAATTTATTTCAAATTTGGTATTTGTAGTAACGAAGATCCTCTTCTATTTTGATAATAATCTATTTTAGGTCAATAAGATGACGTGTCATGGGTATATACATGATGTAAACTGATTTGACACTTTGACCGTTTAGTAATTTTAATAACAATTTTTTAATAAAAAAATCAATGGAAAATTGGTAATTATAGTGTGACAAATCTGTAATTAACTCAAAAAAAAAATCTTACGTGACATGTCTTAGAATGCGACACGTAAACCAAATGCGTCTAGTTTTAGTAATATACATAGATTACATATATAAAATACTAGCTATATTCCATGCGCTGTGAATTTGTCTCCCCTGCTTAGGAGCTTGATCTTTATCTGTCCTCTAATGCCCCCATTAGTTTAATCATTTGGGAAATTGGTTTTGTGTAGGAAGTAGGATATCAGCTCCAAATGACCTTGCTTAGGTGTTTGATTTTCTCTGTGCAGTAGCATATTAGTGTTAATCAAGAGCTTTCTGTGTTGTTGCTGAAAAAAAAACTCTTCTTTAATTTTATATTATGATGATTTTCTCTTCTTGCATGGATATTTGTCATTTCTCTTTCCCTACTGAAAGACATTGATCAAGGGTTGAGTTGATATTCAGCAAATAACTTGTTTGCTTTACTGATAGTGAACCTTGGCAAAAATTACCTGAATTTAGTATCTGTCTTGTAAATTATGCTTAATGTTCAAATCCTGTCGAATACACATTTGTAGTTTTCCCTAATTTGTTTATGTAATCGAGCTGAATGTCTCAGAACTCGTTCGACTATATTTGTATTTTTATGATTTTTAACCGCGATTTCATTTTCCTTGGTAGGTAACTGGATGCCAAGTTTAAGTGGCACAGGCTTTACTCCTCACATTATAACTATTGCAGTGGGAGAAGTATGTGATTTTTTTTATATCAGTGTATAATTCTATTGCCTTGGATAGTTCCAAAACCTCGCAGTTTTTAAAATTCAAAATCTTTCTACTGTTTCATTTGTTGCTTCTCTCTGTAACTAGATGTTTTTTTTTTCCCTGAAGGATATTGCTGGGAAAATAATGTCATTTGCAAGACAAGGCCACAGAGCTGTGTGTGTAATGGCAGTAAGTGGTACTGTCTCCTCGGTGACCCTTTGCCAAGCCTCTTCTGGTGGCACTATTACCTATGAGGTTTGACCGCCTAAATGATACACTTACATGGAACATTGAAAATATTTCAACTGTTTCATTTGTTCTTAAGCATTGAAAAAATATAACTCTTGACTTGGCACTTTGATTAAATTATGCATCTTTTCTTTGCTAGGGACGTTTTGATATACTGCATATGTCAGGCTCTTTGGTGGTCACAGGAAACGATGGTTCTCATAGCCGAACCGGAGGTCTTAGCATCTCCCTTGTGAGCCCCGATGGCCGTGTCATTGGCGGTGGAGTTGGAGGAATGCTCATTGCGGCTAGCCCTGTTCAGGTTAGATTTCCAATCAAATTATCATCTTTTCAGTTGTTTGTTTTGATATATTGCTAGCCCTTATATCTCTCTCGTGTACAATATACAATACTAGTAACCTAAAGTGTTCATCTTACACCATGGTATTTTTTCCCCCATTAGTTGCTAATTTATTTAGTGGATACAATCTTATCGATTTCTCTTCAGGGTCTCATTTGTATTCAAAACAGTCATGACAAATCAGTGGTAAACCAAAAACGAAGTTGTAACTTATCGATTTCTCAAATGTGTTCGGCTGTTGTAAATCAAAGCTTCACTCGTCAAATTTTTAGCTGCGAAATGAATTGATGTATATGGATTTACATATGCAAAAAAAAAAAAAAAAAAAAAAAAAAGGGGTTCGTCTTATAAGATGAAAATAATGAAATAAATTATACAGGATGGTTCCTTATATTTTACGTATATTTATTTTAATATTTTTCTAGGTTAGACATCATTTTGGTTCAAAAGCAATATTGCATTTAAAAATGAAGATTTCAACAATATAAGTTATACCTAAACTATATATTGATAAATCTAAAATCATAAATCAATTGTATCAAACATGCATTAAACTATTAAAGTTACACAAGTGTCAATGTAACCCGTAATATTGTAATTTCTTTTATTTAAATATTATAATATTATTGCATAAATAACTATTTATTTGTTGATTTCTAAAAAATATTATGTATATCATCAAAAAGGCATATTCGTACAAATATGTGTATACTTGTTCTAGTTATGATTATATATGATCTTATTAGTTTAGTAGTTTCTTATAAAACTAATGCATCTTGATAAAGTATTGTTATTATATACCTTATAATTCTAGTTATGATTATATATGATCTTATTATGTTATAGATCTATAACTTGTAATATGTTTAAAACACCTACAAAAAGCTTTGTTTTGGTGATTGAACTTGAAACCTCCACATATCACTTGATTGGTACTTAAAATTAGTGCATTGGTTGCATTTGTCTTCTCAAATCCCTCAGTTTGAGTTATGGAGCATAGAGAAATGTTAACGCTCATATAGAATGATTGTTTGAAGAGATCCAAAAATGTATAGATTGGAGAATACAAAGCATGTGAGTTTTGCAGGTGATTCTCGGAAGCTTTTTAGGGGGGAGCTCAAAGATGAAGCAAAAGACGGGAAGACGAGAAGAGGGAGGCCCGGAAAATGTTGGAGAAGAGATGGAGCAACGTTTAGCCGATACGAATCCAGTAAGCCTTGCGCAACATAGCCAAACTCCAACCTCTTCTTCCATGGGCGGCGCTTGGCCTAGTCCTCAAGCTGTGGATATGCAAAACTCTCATTTCGATATTGATCTCATGCGCGGATAGATTTAGTTAAACCTAGGCACTAATGACAATATATATATATATGGATTGTCTCTTTTTTTTTATGTTGTTATTTCAAGAATGCTGATTCAACACTTGAAGCAAGGTATGCCTTCAGTCTGTAAATTTATTCATTTGTAGAAATGTTGATATTTTTCCGTATTCATTTTGCGGAGTACATTGATTAACTAGAAAGGTTAAACCTCAGTCCAAGTGACGTTGAGCTCTTTCCACTCTCCTTGAGGAACGCCGAGCTGCTTCCAGACAGCGCGAGAAGCGTCAATGCCATTGTACCTACAAGGAGCCTCATAACGATGCGGCTCGTCGCATCCCCAGCTGGAATCGCAATGATCGACAACTCTAGCTCTAGCGTTCTTCCCGTCATGTATCTTGATCTCGATCTCCCTTCCGCATCTCTTGCCTCCGTTGTACCACCCAGTGGGGAGCGATACTACAGCCTCGTCGTCAGAGTGGAGCAAGCCGTCACAGGTGGTGGCCCCACTCGCCTCGAAGTTGTTGAGGGTCAAGACTGCTTTGGTCTCCCCGTCGTATGAAACGGGAGGTGAGCAATGGTATGCACTGTATATCTTGCCGTCAACACAGCAGTCGGAGACAGATGGGTTGCATTTGCCCGGGGGAGGGCTTTTGCCTATGAAATGGCCGAACGGGCGGCAGTGTTGGGCCTTGGATTGCGGGGCGAACATGGCGAGGAGTACGAGTAGTACGGCTAGAGAGAAGCTGGTGGTTGTCATCTTGATTGGAGAGTTGTTTGTGAGTTTGTTGTGTGAAGTGTTTTTGGGTGTTTGAGATCTGTGTAGTGGTAGGGTATATATATATATACATCAAGTGGGTTGGTTGTTGCCTATGTCATCGGTGTGCTATCTCCGGCTTGCCGATTTCGTGTTCAGTTGTTGCTGTTTTATAATTTCGAGAGATGTGCCCATAAATTGGGCTTTCAGCTTCAACTTCATAAATGCTAACAGGAAACAACCGCTTATGTCATCCTTATTCACCCCTGAATCCTCTTCTCCATCTCCTTATACTATTTTTAGATTACTTTTCTCAGATATAAATTACTACTTTTGTATTTTTTCTTAATATTTTAGATTAATTAGTGTAGGTGATCACCTAAGAGAGGAGCTCTTTTTGTAGGTTACTAACTAGGGATGAAAATGAGTGAACAACCACCCGATCCAACCGATACGAAAATATGGGTGAAAATACCTACTTATACTAATAACCTCTTTTTTCTTTTTACTTATGATATCTCCATTTCGTGATTTTTAATTATAATTTAGATTTTTTCGCTTGATGCACAAGTAGTTTGATACGGGGATTAGCTGGCGGTTGCCCTGATCTTTCGACACCAAGACTCAAGTGGGTTGATGATGGAAAAGACGTGAAGGATCGGTAGCTGGATAGATATGGTCGAACTCTTGAAGCAACTTGTAAAACACTACGAAAACTAAGCCCTTAACACACAACCAAGAATGATTGAGGAACCCTTCCGCTATAATTTCACACAGAGGAAAACGATTGTTCTCAAAGCACGAGAAGTCGCCTAAAGTTGATTGAGAGCGCAAACTTGCCAATTCAAGTGACACAACTCGAAACAGTCTAAGCTATGGGGCGAGCGAGATTCCACGCACTCAATGAACATGATTCCACCTATTCGTTCCCAATTTCACGAGAGAGTAAAACGCCTGTCTTGCATGCCTTATATAGGCATCCGGACATCTCCTAGTCTAGCCAGGGTTTGCTAAAAGATAAGATCAAACTTATGGGCTGAAAATCTAATCCTAAATCCCAAGCAAAAGAAAGGATAAGATCAAATTATGGGTTGAAACTCTAATCCTAATAGCCCAAAATAAAACAACTAAAAGGTAGCCTAAAATTATAAAAGATGTCCAACTATGGGCTGAAATAAATGATCTAGATAGGTCCTAATTTAGCCTTATATTGGCAAAATATCTTCCTCCTTTCCAGGCTTCCTCACGCAAGTCTTCTTTAAAGACATCACACCAATATCGGTCTTCCTCATGCATATCTCGGCCTCCTTCGTGCAGATCTCAGCCTTCATCACATACTACGGCTCCCATGCAATCTTGCCCATGTACGTATGGATCTCGGCCATCCCTATGTATACCTCGGCCTCCTTCACGTACACTCATCTCCATATATGCACGTCCTTCTTCACGGGATAAGCGTCTCTTCTTAGGCTTTAATCCAAGCACACATGGAGGTGCATAACCATGCCTCTTCTTGTGCATGAAGAGCTCTACTCGTTCCTTGCAAAGCAAGCATGTGATATTGCCTCCTTGCCCTTGTCTCCATGCATGTGTTCCTTGGTGTACAAGGTAAGATCCATGCAACTTGATTCATCTCCTAAATTTGTACATATACCTCCTCATAGCTCTCTACATGACCGTTTGCTTCCTTGACATCTTCCTACTTGGTGGTGAAGTTAAGCTCCAAGATGCTCCTGCATCATCCTTTCCCTTTTAAAAAGGATTCGTCCACGAATCCGAGATGTCTTGACTTGATCCTTGTCGGGGCGTCATTTCCTGTTGTGGTTGCAATTCCTGTTGGATCGGCATCTCCTCCCGTAAAGTACCTATATGAAGGGATAAAGCACAACTTTTGTTAGTATATGGTGTAAATTCAGCACCTAATAATTTCAGTTTCTTATCTCGAAGAGATGAGAAAACTTCCATGTGATAGCTATTGTGCACGTAGGGTGTAGGGGTAAGGTGAAACAAATCAACAATCATAGTTGCCTTACAATCAATGTCCTCAAAAGAAACAATAATACTGAAAGAAGGATGTTGAGTAGCTATATATCTCCAATGATAAACTACAATGACCTGTGAACGTCCGTGAGAGTCTCAACGAGACCATCAACAATACCAATCTCATACATATAAGATAAAAATTCCTTGCAAACATAGTTGTAGACAAGGCACGAGAACGTGTCAACACGTGGAGCCCTATATGTCCTTGCATTTTTTATCATCAAGGATTTCTTCTTAGCATCCTCTTTGTCCTTGCTCTTCTTCTTCTCATAATAATCGGTCACTTTTGTGGGTGTCATGGGCTTGAGTATGAAATCCTTGCCCTGAAAATGTAATATAATAACGGTTAGTTTTCCCTTTATGAGTTACATCTCTATCATAATCTCAAGGTCGTCCAAGTAGAATGTGACAAGCATGCATAGGAGCAATGTCACATAAGATTGTCTCCTCATATGATCCAATCTTGAAGGTGATGTTGACTTGGAGGTTGATCTTAATCTCCCCACAATCGTTCATCTATCCAAGTTTGTAAGGTCATGGATGTTTAATGGTACTAAGCTGCAATTTGCAAATAATCTCATGGCTAACCAAGTTGTTGCAGCTTTCACTATCAATGATGATGTTACATATTCTTTCATAGACTAATTTATACTTAATATGTAATTAATACTCTTAGTTAAGAGATAGCAATAGGTTTAATACTAAGAGAATAGACCGTGAACATCGATTTATTTTAAACGATTAAGATTTGTTTATTATGAAGATATTAGACAATTAACATAAGGAGATGATATATACAAATGCTTGTTAAGGCCAATACATGGCAATTAAATAGGTGAAAATGTGAAATTCATAATCTAATATTAAAAGTACTGACATTGCTAAGCATTGATGATATGTCTTTTAATTTTGAATCACATATTTTTTGTGTGAATATAATATAATTATGGATTTATCATTTCAAAATTGCCAAGTACTTATAATATATTTTTTGGACAGTAAATTTTAATATGATCATAATAAAATTATGTAGATATATTATAATTCATAAAGTATTTTCTTTTATCCCGACGTATTTAGAATAAACCTGAACAAATTTGGGTCGGCCCGTCCGCTAAAAAATATGGACATGGGTCAGTAGGTTTGACTCGTTTGGGCCGGACCAGACCCAAATATTTACGGGATGAGTTAGGGTACAAAGTTTAGCCCGCGGACAGGCCCGTACATACGTAATTAATAATTTATATAGATAATAATTATTATATATAACCCAAATTACCTAAAAAAAACATATTGTTATAGGAATTTTGATACTTGTCTCAATCACGGACGGACCGACCCGAAAACCCAGACCGACCCGAACATTTCGAATAGGAATTTAAATATGGGCCGTTCTTTGTCCGAATTTGTTCAGGTCTAATTCGGAAGAAGGATGCGGCTTCTTTGTACTTAATAAATAATGGGCCATTTATATAATTTTTGAAAGGATGGGCCATACTTTACAGCACGAAAAGCGTTAAACAAACCGGCCGAAAAAGTAAATTACAAAATATGTTATTCATACAAAACATGTTTTTTCAAATTTTCATATCCAGGTGATCGTAATTTCCAAGCCCAATCTTAAGTCTGTCGGAGTTCCGAGTGGCTCGGCGTTTGATCGAGTTGGGGAATCAGCTTTTCAGGATTGATAGTCGTTTTTTCTTCATCTTTTTGCCTGAGTAGTGCGACCAGTCCCTCTCTCTATATAGAATTTATCTGATTTCAGCCGCACATCGCTAGATAAATCTGCATAAAGCAGTCAATAGCGTCTGTTTTCGCTTCCTATTGGTGGTTTTGAGGTGAGCAACTAATTTTAGATCTATGTTTCAATTTGTGCTGTTTGATTAGAACATTTTGATCATTCAATTAATTTAACCCTAATTTTCTGCGAAATGACTTCAGTAGCCATAAGTTTTTTTAAAATTTAAGTAATTCCATAAGCAGTTTAGTTATTTTTTTGGGGATTCGGTAGATTGTCGTGGGCGTTGGTTCGCGCTACTTAGGGTTTTCTGGTTCGCAGTACTTAGGGTTTTCTAGTTCGCAAGCGATTTGCTTTACCAATCGAAACATTTAATGATGATTCTGAAAATTCCGTTTGCTTTCCAAATTGGATAAATGTCAGAATTGACAATGCGAATTAAATCTTAAATTGGGTCAATTGCATTGATTTGGTCCGTTTACGATTGGCACAACTTCAACATTCTGCTTATAAACATTAGAAACAGGAAGTTCTGCTTTCTGTTTTAGTAATATTTGTGTTCAGTGAATCTGAATCGTGGTCTGGTTTTTTTTTTTTCAATTTTTGCTTGGAATTGTTGCCGGAACAGGGAAGTATATATTTCTATCTCGACAGAAGGGGATAGTGTCGCAGCGTTTTGTTCATCCTTATCTGGAGACCATCTTTTAAAGCAAACTCTTCTAATTGCTATAGTATCCTTCAGAAAATGCTCAAATTATTACTTATTTGTTTGTAAAAGAATTATTAGTGCATCTTTTCTTATCTGGACAAAATGAAAAACCAAATTCACTTGGTCCTATTTTCCATTCTTAAGTTTTCAGGTCCTAATATCTGATAACCGATATGATTTGTAGGAAATTTTCTGCCTGATTGCACGTATTATCGTTGCAGATAATATGTTATTGCCTTCTTATTTAGTCATTACTGATCTTGTAGCAATCAATGCTAAAGTCTCTACAGCGCAAGTAACCAATCGTTTTACTGTAGGCTACTTCTGATGCTGGAAACATGCAGTCGGAGAAGCAGACCTTGTTAGAATTCCAAGAGAATCTTCCTCCCATTAACAGTCCTAATAATGGAGAATTTTCTGTACTACCGTCTTCCTCTAATCATATTGTACCTGAGAAACCTGGTTTGTACATTGTCATGATCTTTTCTGAATAGTTTTTTTTGCCCCTCTAATTTCTTTCTGATATCAGAATTCAACTGTATTGTAATGACCAATCCAATTTTATTGCAGCCAAGAGGCCAACACGACAGTGGGCTGCATGGACACGTGAAGAAGAGGAAAGTTTCTTCACTGCTCTACGACAAGTTGGAAAGGCAAGGATTTCTGTTTTATTTTTCCTTCATTCGTTTTATTTCTATTTATATATTTAGCAATGAGATTGTTTAGCTCCTAGCTTACCATGTTCTCTTGAATGATTTCAATCAGAATTTTGAGAAGATCACTAGTCGCGTACATAGTAAAAATAAGGATCAGGTCAGCTATCATAATTTTTTCTACTTGCTGCATTATATATTCCTTCTCCAAGCTTAAAAGAAATAATTTGGTGTCATCTCTGCAGGTTAGACATTATTATTATCGGCTTGTCAGGCGTATGAACAAGTTGCTTGGTCCAGGCTTCCGTCTAGATGCGAAGGACTCTAAAGACACAAATGCAGCAATGCTTCGATGGTAAGCAATGCATGCAACATTTTGTGCATATATGCCGTGACCATCATTTTTAGTTAGTTTTCCAAAATTGTAAGATTAGATATTGCATAAGACAAATTAATAGCTATGTTGCATAAAAACGGGAAACAAAAACAATACGGGGGAATCGTCATAATAGTTAGGGTTGTGCATACGGTCCAGACCGTAGATGACCATCCAGTCTAGACCGGTGGACCATGTACATCAAGAACGTTGTGGGTCGAATCGGAGGCTTGATCCAATGTGATCTTGGTCCCGGTACAGCCCGTAAAGGCCGAACTCAATTATTGGTTTGTTTGGTTCAGCACATTTTGAGTTTAGGGTGGGTTTGGTTTAACAGATTCTATTGTATTGAAGACATAGTTTATTTTGGGTCTGATTTGGTCCCACAAATATAGATATATCTTTAGTATTGCGGCCAACCCGATTCACGTTCATAAACTGACTCCTAGACAGTTTTGCACAACCCTAATCGTTTCCATTGTTTTACATCAAGATCTGTGTTCCTGAGTTTCCCTTGGAAACGGAAGTGGGAAAAGCTGCCCTTTGGGGGTGTTCATCCAACATAGATTCATAGGATAATTTGGGCTTGTGTTGAAGTCTCTCCCTCCCTCCCTCTCTCCTTCTCCCTCTCTCATGGCAGAAGTCTTAGGCATGCCTAAAAGTAACTAGGCGTGTCGATTTGAATGAGGTGCAGGTAAGGCAGAGTAGTCACCTGAGGTGATGAGTCGTTTAGAACAGCCTTTCACATTTGGTCCGAAAGAGTTAAGGAAGGAGGGATTAGAACTGAAATATTCTCTTGCCAAATGAATGACCAGATCATCCAAATAAGGAAGCATATATGATATATTATATATAATTATATTCTGAAATAGGGGATAAAATAAGATATTTCTATAAAACTTTAAATAATGTTGCATAAGTCTAATCTAATATCTCCTTCAACATTTGTTTATCAATATTCCGTTGGTTTCAGCAAACACTGAATGCACAGCCTTTTCAACATCCAGTCCTCCACCCATCCTCTGTTCATACGTGTTATATGTTATTTAATCATAGTTCTGACTTCATAATTGATACTAGTTCTCTACTACCCAGTCAGGCTAGCGCCTAGCCTCAAGGACCCTTACACCTGGTCTGCTTTTGACATTAACACTACACATAAATCGGAAAATATATGTTATGTTCCTTATTCATAAATGATTTACAAGTGGAGGATCACAAGTTCAGATGGTTGGCAACTTGACCCTACTTATGGTATCCGCAAAAGTTAATTCGTGACTTAATAAAGAAGAAAATCTAGCGCTTTCTATTAAGCCTCCTAGCTAGGGATATTGAGCAAAACTTCGTTGTCTTCAGGTGGTCTTTATTAGAAAAGTACAGCTGCAAAGCCTCAAAGCTTCATCTAAAGCCTCGGAGATTTAAAATATTCATAGAGGCCCTGGTTAGTTCTATTCTTTATTTACCTCTTTATTACATGGATTTACATTTTCAGCCAGTTGTTGGATGACATTGAGTTCTATTTGAAGGAACACCAACTTTTAAAGGATCGAAAAAAGAATGTGAGAAGGCGGTTACCCCAGGGGGAAAATAGTACATCTTTGTGCCCGACACCTTCTCTACAGCAGAATAAACCATCAGTAAGTGAAATCCATTCAGTAAAATTTGTCCTAGACGACAGCCAGAACATTCAAAAATCCGGAATTGGGAAGGGTTCTTCAATAAGACGTAATCCAAACAATGGTATCAACAAGGGTGGTAACAAAGGAGATTCATCACCAAATAAAGCTTCAAGGCAACGCCGGAGAACTGGTATGTAGTTGGACTTCCCCGTAGCTGGATGACAATGACTAAGTTGTAGGCATAGATAACGTTTTGTCTGTATTTACCATGAGAGGCATCTCAGTAGTGTCTCTGTAAACTCTCTGTAGCCATGTGGTTTTCTTTTTCAAGTTTTTCTTCTTCAGATCACTATTAAATATGACTGTAAGCCACCCGTTAGGTGTTAGCTGCTTACTTTTGCTATAGGAGAAGTGCTATCAGTGTTTGTAAAATCTATTCTAGAACCTTTCTTGATCCAAACAGCATCACTGAACCCCTTGCTGGATTTGTTAGGAGGTACACTTTCTGCAGCTGCTGTCAAGAGATGGGAAAAAGCTGCTATTGCTGGGGTCTCTTTAGTAGCGGATGCTGCTGAGCATCTGGAACGTGCTGCTTGTGGTAAAGATCATCAGATGAGCAGTGCACTGACTCACTCATCTTTGCAGGCAGATGCTTGTACTAGAGGTAAGTTTTGACAAATCAACCCCAGGGAGATTTGCTTCTGCTAATTCTGCATCTGATTTCAATTTGTCTGTATAAACAGAAACAAATTGTTTGGGATCCTTGAATGTAGTGCTGCCTCCGTTTTCAAGCATACCGACCAATGTTCCTCAGAGCAGTACGCAGAATACTGGAAAGCTCAAGCTACAGTTGTTCCCTATAGATGATGACACCAAAACAGCCCTAGAAATGGTGAGGATGGTTGATTTTTTTAAATTTATTTTGTAGCATTGATTTGTTTGAAGAAGCTAAATATAATGTCTTTCAATTTTTGGTTGTGTAGGACAAGCACAATCCATATCTGGAGCTTACTTTGAGCACCCGAAAGAAGATAGCTTCTGTTATGGAACACCTTAACAGAAAATGGGGTGATTGTAATGTGGCTTGCGGAGAGCTGATGCTTTTTCCTTACATTGCCCAAAGAGAAAATGTACTAAAGTGTCAAAGATGGTCCCGTGAATCATTTGTTACTGCTGCAGATGTATATGCTGTGATTGGAAATCCTCCTGTATTCCGATTGAGGTCCTTTTTGTCCCCTATTTCATCTGAATACAGCTATGTTCTATGAAACCTGAAGTCTGAGGTGAACTGTCTTTTTGAAGGTATGGCTGGATTTCTGCCACTGAACTACAGTTTTCTACATCATCTACCCCCTCGGGCATCTCAGATAAGCCCAATATGCATGGATGTAGTCGGAAAAATTTACTTGTTGATCCAAAGCCAACATCTGGACCATGGAGTAATGTGTTAGGACATGCAAGTCCTGGTGAGAATAATGAAGCCTCATCAAGTCATGGTAATGATGTTCTCCAGTTGGGGAATGATTTACCTGATGAAGCAACGGGATGTACTGATTCTGATCCTGAAAATGATCTCCTGAATCTATGTGGCTATGGAGGAAACATGTTATGCCACAAAAGCCTGGCTGGTCACGGAGTTGAGAAGACGGTACCTTCTTTTCTCGATTATTATGTTCAACATTTTCTTTTTTATGAACTCTTTGAGTCCTGGATTTTCAGAAACATTGAGATGGACTAAAAGGAAAATTATAGCTAGAACTTTTTTTGATTAGTTTGGCATTGGCAATATTTGGCCTTTAATGTTTTCAACTAATTCTGTAAGATTTATATCCCGGAGGTTCTTGTGATGACAGAAGTATCTCTTTAAAAAATAATTTCATTGAGAAACAAGGATGCAAGCATTATATTATGTCAGAATATGAGTCATTTTCTCAGCGGTCCTTACCAGCATTGAATGCAAGTATAATTGGGTCATGCTGTGGTGCTTCAATGGTGTTACATTGCATTTTTTGCCATTCTGAACATATTAATCTTTGCGGTAGCCATGCATGCTCAATGAAAATATTGGTTACTTGCTTATCGATCCGTCTCCTTGTTCGTGATTTCCTTGACACGATTTTGTGGTGGGCGGATATTGCTTCCGATCTTTTTTACTTAGAGATACGTCCTCAACCTTTAACTGGGATAGGTAAACTTTACTGTTAACAGATTTTCTTTTGATATTGGTTTACCAGGGAGCGGGTAATAGTTCTGGCATGTCGGCTGGTGAGTGGGCTGATAGCATGACAAACATAAGTGTTGGAGATCTACTTACAGAAGTATCTGATAGGGATGCTGACTGTTTGGAGGCACCTCGTACTGGAATTTCTCCTAGTCTTGAAGAGATCCCCTTCAGCTGCGACTCCTTCGATGCAGCAATTGCTGCTCATATATTGAGTCATCAAAATAAAATGTCCTTCCTGTCAGCTGTGACATCTCATTCTTCTTCAATCTGGGATGCTGAAGAAACATGCGATGCTTTCTCATTTCAGAATAGATCCTTAAATAAGGAGCATCCTCAAAGTTCATCTGTGCAAGCTTCCTCACCAGCGTTTGGGGTTATCTCCAGAACAGATTCTGCCGGCTCTGATAGCTTTCTCAAGGTTTCGCTCATCATATATGTACCCACTTAAGATGCACTACTTAACTGCCAAAACGTATTGAGTTTCTTTGCTTATTTTGTAGGGTTTGCATGAAGAAGAGGAAATGATGGATGCTGCCGCTGAGGGAGATCTCATGGATGAGGGTCCATCTGAACCCATTTTAAGAGAAGCTTCTTCCAAGGATTTCACTACCCTGACAGATATGTATTGGGTATGTCCAAATTCTTGACATTTATCATTTGAACCTCACTCATGTTATGCATTTAGGGCTCGTTGGGTGCAAAGCACGGTAATGGAGCTAGTCCACTTTTGTGTTACATCCTCCGGTTATCAATAGTTGTCATTAGAAAAAAAAATTACACATATTAAGAAAAACTAAAAGTAGAAGATATAGTATTTATGGATGTACTATAATTTAAAATTTTGTATGAAAACAATGGTAGAATGTAGAGAATTATACAGGAATAAAGTAAATAGTGTTTTGAAAATACAAATAATAAATGAAAAGGTGGATAAAATTATATTTATAGAAAGTTTAAGTAATAATAACACTTGTAATGTCAAATATTGTGAACCGAAATTTTAAAGCTCTAATGACAAGTATTGAGAACCAGAGGGAGTATTGTTCATTAATCGCAATGATCATCCTTACACCTGCCTATCTCCTATTTTATATAGAACTTGTATCCTTTCCGTCGTTTTTATGCCCATGGCGGGCATGCCTTTGAAATTGATGGAATTTATCCACACCAAACCTTCTCGAATTTTGACAAAATGGAGAAATGCACTATTGCAGCAAACATTACGATTGATGATTAATAAAGTAAAACTTGACTAGGTTTGTTAATTTTCCGTTACCATAGTTAGTAACCAAACGAGCCCTCCGTCACTAATTGCTTGCTCTGGTTATGGTCTCAGTGTCTTGCATACTAATTCATGATGTGTTATTACAGCCGGAGTCTCTAGGACCGTTGGATATAGATGCTCCTTCCTGCAGATACACTAGCCAAGATATAGTATTGAGTGATAGCCTTGGTGGATTGAGCCGTCTAATAGCTAGTAGCCTCGATGCATTCCAAAACTGCTCGTTCTTCTCTCTCGAAAAGAAAGTAACTTCATCAGCAACACAGGGACAGGGAAAACCTCTCTCTTCCGATAACAAAACTAACGATGACACCAATGCGTAGATAACAAATGATATTCAGTGACCAAGACAAGGTCTGCTGCCTTGATTTTCCAGGTATGTCTGACTAAGGTTCTTCCATATTTTTGGTGGGTTGTTGAAAGATGGAAATGAGTGGCGAAGAGCGGGGGTGTGTTTGTGTGGGTTGAACTTGCCTGATCTGTACAAAAAATGTAGGCATGTCAACTGCTTTGAACATAAGTGTATCTCATGTTAAAATGTACATCCTGATGATTTCTCCTTGGGTTTTCTTATTTGATGTCCTTTACTTAAATTCTAATCTGCTGAATTTGTTAATAAGCTCATTATGTATCTTAGATTCATGGAAAGTACGTACTTAAGGAAACTTTCTTTCTCTGATATTATAAGTACAAAGTGTTTAGTTAGTCCCAGTTGCATACTTATAAATTTTTTTGGTCAGTTGGGTCATGTTATGTGATACAAAATTGTTGTTGGAATACTTTTTCACAGGTCCAACCAAATTATTTGGTTATCATTTTTGGGAACAGTTCTGGGGGCTGTTGGTCTTTTTGGTCATGTTACTCAGGTTTTAGCAATGCTTTGGAGCTCTACTCATTTGAATATAATTGATTTGTCACGTTTAGGTTTGGGTAGACTTGTTTTTTGCATGTTCAGGTTTTAAAGTGGGAAATTTTTTTGGTAAGTTAACCAATCAAAAATATGATATTGAGAATTTGATCCCAACGTTTCAAGTTTTATATAATAATCCCTATAAAAGTTTTTATCTCAATTTTTTTTTTCTATTTCTTTCTTCAGTTCTTCCACTCTTGCCTCTTAATTTACTCTCTTTCTAGATTTTGTCGTGATATATTGAATTTATTTCGAATTTATTCATAAAATCTGTTCAATAGATGTTAAGGTTTGCTTTCTAAATTTGATTTAGTATGTGTATATTATCGTCTTTTTGTTTTCTCTTTCTGAATTTGATTCAGTATTTGGCAGTGAAGAGTTTTAATTGCTATGTTTTGAGATTTTTATTGAATTTGTTACATTTTAGTTTTGATTAGATATTTGTTGTTTGTGTGTTTTAAATCCATTGAATTGATATTTTTCTTTTATATGGTTTTATTGTTATTTTATTATTGACAACATTTTGTATTGCCAACATCTTAAGTATTAAACAATTATATATTTGATATTGTTAATGACATATCAAACAAATAATTATGTACAGAAAGTATATGTTTTTCACATTAAACAACAAAATTTATTTGTGATGTCTACAACATTTCTAACATTAGAAATTATGTTTTTCTTTTTGTTTTCACTTTTAACAACATTTTAAAATTTAATTATTGAACTCTTTATTTTTGTCAACAAAACTTTAATTGTTGCTTTAGTTATATCAACAAATTCTAAATATGAAAGCAAGTTATTTGTATTCTCAACACTACCTCAAATATCCACATAATTTTTTTTTTTTTGTGTTAACAAGATTTCAAAGATATAACTAAAAACATCATAATAATTGTTTTGTTGTCGTCAATAAAACCTTAAATTTTAAAACAAAATTTATTTGTGATGTCAACATACATCATGGCCTATGTTTGACATAGTTGATTCTTTTTTTTTATTTAACATTTTTTGTTGTTGTTTTTGTTTTGTATATTTCAAGGATGAATAATTATTGTGACAATTGTGGAATCAAAGGACACAACAACAAGACTTGTTGAAATCCAGTTAGTTACCTATCTAATTTTTTGTGCTTTTAATATTTTGGTTATGATGACAACAACCTTGTTGTATTTGCTTACAATACATTTTACTTGAACAACAAGTTGTGTTCTTGATGTCTGTCAACAAGGGGGTATGTTGTTTACGTTGTCAATAAGACTAAATATTAGTATTTTTTTTAATGTTAACACCCTAATGAATAAATTAGTTTGTTTATTATGCAATCAACAAAATTTTCAATGACACCTTCAAAACTATAAAAATAAAATTTTAAAGTATTGTCAACAACACACAAAACATTATAAATTTAAAAGTTTAAATTGTTGTCATAAAAAAACTAAATACTTTAATAAATTTGAAATATTAAATTTAATAAATTTGAAAGTTTAAAGAATTGTGGACAACACACTGAACACTATAAATTTAAAAGTTTAAAGTGGTGTCAATAAGAGGACGAGTCGAACTTTTTCATTTTGATTGGAGTTGAAGTTAACTTTGTGTAATGTTATATGGGTTAATTTTGATATATGCACTTCCGTTTTTTATGCTTTGTAACTATGTAAAATATTTTGGATTTATGTTTATATTCTGACCATGTTAGGAGTTAAGAGATAAGACGGATTAAACGGTTTATCTAATTTTAGCTTTTAAGTTTTTGCCTTTTGTTTTAAACTTTGGCTAAATATTAGATTACAAAAACAAGCTTTATTTCACCCGAAAAACCTGACTCATCCAGACACCCGACGTACGGGAGAAAAAAATTACGTTCGGATAAACATTTCATATGAAGGATTAAGTGATGAAAGTGGTTCATCAACCCATCTACTAAAAAAGTTTTGCCCTTAATCTCAACATAGTTAAGGTAGGGTCTTTGTTGAAAAACACGGTTGGCACCCAACAAGATTTAATGCAAATGGTGTTGAAACATGCATCCAATTTTGTGTTTATAGGAAATTGTATTGTTACTCCTTGGAAATATCCTTGAGAGCTTAGATAATTGCATGAGGATCGATAGGCTGCAATGATGTCAAGGTTTAGTTGTTTTTTTCTATGGGTTTAGAGATATTCTAGTGTGCTCGAGTTGACATTGATTAAAGATGGAGGGGTGTGTAGTGTAGTTGATATATAAAGATGATATGGCACAACATGGTGTATTGATGGTGGAACCTAAGAAAGGTTTGTTGGGTCAAAGAGTTGTGGCAAGGTGATTGGTGTGGCTAGGGTAGACTCAAGAGAAAAACGGGACACCGTTCATCCTAGTTGGATGATGGGTTAAAAGAAGAGTCAATGCGAAGGGATATGAGTGCTCGAAGAATTTGACATGACATCGGGTATGGAAGCTATTCGATGTTGGGTCAAGACAACTTTAAGGAAGACATGACTAGTTTCAACAATGTGGTAATAATAATGGATGTGGAGGGGGAGGAGATATATCAACTTAGACTTTGTTTGGTGAAACACCCCATTTTGTTAGACAATGGATAATATATAATCCGTCAAATGAGTAGTAAAGGACATAGCATTGCAATCCGAACTTAGACTTTGTTTGGTGAAACACCCCATTTTGAGTTGTGTATAAAATCTGAAAATCTAACTAAAGATCCAATTGGGTATCTAGTATATGGAGCAGATTGAATGTTCAATTCAGATAATTGACTGATTATTTTTTTAACAAAACGAGCAGATTGAAAATTCAATACATGAATTTTACAAACAGTTCAACAACAATAGAGTTCACAAGACTATGAAATTGGACATCTAAATCCCGTTTTGAAAGATATCGAAACCTAGTTCGACATCTGCAAGGTATGAATCAATTTCCATAAAGTCATTCAACTGAAAAGCAAAAAAAATAAAAGAAACATATTCAGAATCAATTTTCAACTTCATAGACGAAAACAGTTTGTATTTTGTTTTTTTTAGATTTTAATTTCTGTCTAATTTGTTTATCTTCATTTTGGTTAAACATATGTAAATAGTCATTTACATATTTAACGAAATTCGGCAAAAACGAAAAAAAATGAAAACTCAAGAGCACCGTTTGAACTTGAAAAAAGTGTTGACAAATTCCGGAAAATACAAGAAAAAACACAAGCGCAAGAATGATATAGCATCACAGCAACATCATTTTCAAACTATAATTCAAGTAGCCTGTCAAACCAAATTAAACTAAACTTAATAATATAGCACAAACAATCTAAATGGCAAATTCAATTGGACAAAGCTAGACTGTAATGATATACACCTACATAGACACCAAACGCTAATTTTACCCTCTAACCTACACAGTACACACATTAGATTAACCAACAACATTCTAGTCCACAGAACACACAACAAACTAACACAATTCCTACTACTTCCATATGCTTGCTGGCTGCTGCTCTCATGACTCGTGTGGATTCACGAAACTGCCTTCGGAACTCTCATGCCAAACCCATGCCTCACCTTCTCAACCCTGCAAAGCGTGTCCGACGAATCAGCCACAAAGTCATTCAAACACAACAACAGCATCAAATAAAAATGAAAAACTTACGTTGGTGCGAGCTTCCCAAGGCAATCCAGCTCCTCCCGTGTCTCCTCATCAACAACTTTCCCACATATATCTACCAAATATGATCGGTTTCGCCTAACTGGAAGTCCTCGACTTGCCAGCAAATCTAGATCATTCAGATGGAGTTCTCTCCCGTTTACAATCACGCCTGTATTTCCACCCGCACAGTTTTGCGGCATTGGATAATTGAACTCCTCAATGCTTGGCTGCAACAGGGATCAATTTTTATTTCAGACTACAAACAAACTTCCCAAAGCAAGTCTAAATTTAGCATCTTCAACTTACAGGAATGATGCCAAGACACGGCCCGCCCATCACACCCCAGAATCCAGCCTTGAAATCATACCTATTTGTCAGCCAAAAGTTTCATAAACATGATCAATTTCAATAAGACCTCTCACTCTCTCTCTCTCTCTCACACACACACATACATATATATATATAGGAGCTGGTTCGGGCGAGGAGGCTCCTTGTGGAGAGGAAGTGAGGAGAACATTTTGTTTTTCTTATACTGCTGACTTATTTTTTGAAAATTTTCAAAAATGAACTTTTATCCTAAGCAAATGAACTCATTTTTTTTGTTTATAATCTGAAGAAGAAAAAAAAAGTGATACCAAAATAAAATAAACCCATAGTATAAAAAATGAACAAAATTTCTCCTCACCCCTTTCTATAAGGAGCCTCCTCAAACCAAAACCTATATATATGTCCTAAAAGACGAGTAGAACAATCAAGGTTCAATCTTTCCTGCAAGAAAATATACTTGTAGGACATCATATCAGATAGACAGTTTAACTGCAAGTGATTACCAGTAGTTTCCAGGGCTTATTGGCCCTGCCACTTTTTCTGCTTTCTTAAGTGCGCGGTCTGGTATGATCCGACCATTTATGGAAACACTTCTTTTACCATTCTCTGCTGCTTGACTAGTTTTAGCCAGATCGCGGAAGCTCTTCTTGATTATACCAGCGAAAAACGAATCTCCTTTCTTGGATCTTGGTAGATCTTCTTCTCCACTAGTATCAGCAGTATCATGAGGAATCCCAGTATTAGAATAATCATTGTGGGACAAATCCAGCTCAGTTGCTAGTGACTCTTTCAAAGAGTTTTGCCTTACAGTGTTCTTGCATAGTAAGACCCGCTCTTGGTCTGATCGGCTACTCAAATTTCCCTTTCCACATCGGTTCACAGAACGGAACTTTGATGAATGATCAAAATGTTCTTGAAGAGGAGACCCTGGAGGGGGAGGAGATATATCAACTTTCATAGACATCTCATTAGCACCAGTGATCAAACTTCCAGCACAAACCTCATCTTCGGATGTACTAGAAGATAGTAAGTGAGGATTTTGCAGTTCTTCAGACTTACTTGAATTAAAACCATGACGATCCGAAGAAGAGTTGGGTTCTTTTTCCACTGACTGAAAATCATAACCCGAATTGTCATAATCCTCAGAGTGAAATCCTACATTATCCATTCTCATGCCACCATGAGGATCATATGGTCTATCAAGTAATACCTCATCAGAACAATTGAAAACATCTTTTAATGTTTGCTTTGGAGGTGCATCAACAGGAATAAGTTTCTCATCCACCATTGCAAAAGAAATCAGAGAAGCACATCCTCCACAACGAATCTTCCACCGATTATTCTCAAACTTTGGAGCTGTCTTCGGTAACTCTAGCAACTCAAAGCAATTGTGACACGTGACAAAAGGTGCCCCACCAGCCATAGGGCGGCAGCGGCGTCCGTCATTAGCCAGCAACACTCTATGAGGACGAGAGGAGGTAAAACCCATATGCTGATACCCCATATGTGGATATCCGATTCTAGAATCACATCCTTGTGGCACGAAAGCGGGTCTCCTATAGGCTTGCACCGGGGGTTGAGGATGTTTGTGGTAACATTGGTAACAGGAACAAGAAAATTGGTGAAGTGCTTGATTGCTATATGGATTTGGTTCGAACATATCATGTTCAGGACCAACGAAATGGCCAGGCATGTGAGAATGTGATCTTTGCTGTCGAGGAAGTGGTCTCGTGTACAAGCGAGCTCCTAATAGACTGTCATATCCAGGAACATGACTTAATTCTTGTGTTGCAGAATGATAGTCATTCATCTGCATCCCAGATCTTCGTAATGGTGCGTGTGGTTCACGGTAACGATCACAATAGTCTGATCTGATTATATGTTCTTCAGGAGCATAAAACTGCCTTGACCCTCTACGTAAACCAGACGGATGACCGGGATACCAGCTATCCGAACCAAACATTCTGGCGTCCTCAGTCAACTCTTTCTCTTTATGCTTCTCATTTACATCACAAGCTTTGCTCAATTGCTCCTTCAACTCATCCAATTTCCTTAAAAGCTGCTCCCGACTAGGTCCAACATCGTTGAATCCATTAGACTTGCTCAGTTCACTCTGGTGCTCTACCAAAGTAGCAGTTGATGTTCCCTCTCCGGCGTACTTGGAAGACCTAAACCCAACCACTTGAGGCTCAGCTCTTCCAATCCTACTAAAACCATCAACTTCTGGGCCTTTTCCTTGACGCTTTTGGTGAACAAAACCATTAGAGACCCTGATGCCATTACCAATAGCTTTATCAACATTGGATTTGGATTGATCAGCGGTAGAATCCAAATCCCCATTGCCCAAGTCTTTGCTACTCATGTTTGGATTTTCAACACCCAGATTCTCAATTGGTCCCTTGGAAGCGTTTCCATGGCTATCATCAGCTACAGGTCCACTGTTTCCATCACTATCACTTGACAAACCTTGAATCTTCACAACCCCAGTTGGTAATTTCGCAGACAAAATGTCAGATTTCTTAGAAACCAACCCATCCCTCGACTCAACAGACCTTTCTAAAACTCTACCCCCTTCATCCTCGCTTACTTTTGCTGCAAAATTGGAGGGAAATAATCTCATCTCAACAAAATCAAGTAAAAACATGACAAAAAACAATCTCCAAACTATACCAACAGAAGAAATCAACCATTCATTTGATTTTCAATGGTAGAGATGACGTACCTCGAAGAACAGCACCACATCCGCCACACTGATAGACGGAGTAACCGGGCAGCTCAGGGAGAAGATTCTCACATTTGGGGCAACGAACCAACCGGAGCTTAGCAGAATCAGCCATGAGAGTTGTAGTTTTCCGATAACACAAAAAAGGGGGGGGGGGGGGGGGGGGGGGGGGGGGGGGCGGGGGGGTTTCTAGGGAAGCAACATTGGATTTGGAAGGAAGACGATTAAAACAATTTATCCCTCTGAGAGATGAGTAATTGTAATGAAGATCCACTGCTGAAGTGACCCAACAAACTCTTTACTCTTTACTTTGCAGAGAGAGAGAAGATGAATGATTTGAGGGAAACCCAGAAGTGAAAGTTAAACAGAGAAGAGGGGGGTTGTAGACTTTGTAGGCACTGGTCACACACACTAGTGCTTAGTGCTTGGTTGCTTGGGAAATCTCACCTTCTCCTCCTGAAAGCACATAAATTGTGGTTGGAGTGTGCGAAAGAGAGGAAAGGAGAAGTGCAGGTCGTGGGCCCACCAAAGAAAAATAGAATCATATATTCTTTATTTGTGTTTAATTTATGCTTAATTTGATGGGTATTCTTTCTAGGTGCAAGGCTGGAAGCCTGACTGGTAGTGGTGACGCTTTTGCTTTTGTTTTTTCTTTTTCCGATTTCTAAAGCTCCGTCTTGTCGAAAGAGATGCAACTGAATGTGAATGTGAATGGACGGAGAATATTATAAATGTTGATTTTGGAGGGGAACACAAATCTACAAGGAGAGCCTTTAAACGAGAAAATAAGAGGTGCTTAGATTTACTCAAGAAAACCTTTTTTTTCCTAGAATTTCATCAGCAAGAAGGAAGGGCGCGGAAGCGACCCTTTCTAGAATGCAAGCAAGGCGATCGGCAGTAAAAAGTAGGTTTAACGGGAGTTATCGACTCATAAAATTTATTCAGTAAAATGTTTTTAGTAAAGATACTTGAAATAAAACATATGCTACAACCGCAGTATCTAAAACGCAAAAATTTAAAACAAGAGAACGTGTTTGGTCTCTCTTCAAGGCCTCCCTCAGAAACCCTATTGTTTGTTCAAGTATTTGTTTCTTTGTGTCGATGGATCACAAACAATCACATCTTAAATCTCAAACCAAGCTTCCTTTTTTTTTGTGACTTCTTTATACAGGGAAAAGGAACGATTTGAAACCGTTTGTGATGTACCCTTCCTTGGGGAGGTGGAGTCAGAATCGTGCTCTTTGCGGGTACCGATTTTTTACTCCCTCTTTTGTTTGGATTAGGATTTGATGTCCGTCGACCTCGTTCGGCTCTAAATTGTGGCTTCTAGCCACCTTTTGAACAAACATTGTGCCCTGACACATTCATCAAGTGGAACAACGATGGATCTAGATTCAAATTTGTTTTGTTGCCTTTTAACTTCGAAGAGATGACTTTCTCTTTCTGATCTTCTTATTCCCTTGTGTTGAAATTTTTACTTGCTCGAAAATGTTGATCATGTCAACTCTCGATTTCTTCTCTATTCTCCTTGTTGGTGCTCCATGTCTCTTCTCCTCCTTTATTTTTTAGAACAATCATAAGTGTGTATAAGTGTGTATTGAATAGTTATCTTTTGATGTTCCAACTCATTTTATTCGTTACTGAACAATCTTTAATAATTGAAAATCGGGAGGTTTGTGTGTGATTTTTTCGTTATAAACCTTTGCTTGTGTGTGAGCTATACAACTAGGTTTCTTTATATAAGCCGTTTGAACCAATGTCGGAACCATAACTAGCTTGAGCTGGAAAAAAGTCTTGACGACTTGTTTGTTCCGAATTTTAATCCGTCCACACTTGAATCTTGAACCCTGTTTATGTCTTTACCGTAGATTGTTTAAATATTTAAGCCATCTCTGGTTTAAATACTTAAACCAACAACTTTCAATCTCTATTAATAGAGATCGAACGTTGTACACAACATACAATTAGATACGAAGGTTTTGACTTGGATGTTTGTCATTTCCTTGCAATAAGTATCTTGTTTGGATTTGAATAAAATTCTTTTGAGAATGAGCTTTGTATTGTTCTTAAAGGTTGATCAAGTACACTTGTTGTGTACTAAATCTATCATGTTAATATTTAACTATGTCCTCGTATAAGCCGGTACAAAAAAAAACACTTAACTGTATACCAAGTATTGAGTCGGTACTAAAGAAAAGTAAAGACCTACTCTTTTTTTCCTTTGGAATAAGAGTTGAGAAGAATGGTCTAATTGAATCTCTAATGTTGTTTAAGTTTTACTATCTTATTGAATCACACATGATTTGAACAAGAGTATTCTTTGTACCAAAGGTCTAGGGCCTTCCGAACAATCCCGTGATTTAGGGCCTTATGAAAATGAGTTTTGTACGCTTTCTATATGCTCAAACTTTGAACCCGTAGATAAGTACTCTTTGAGTATTTATCTAGAATCATTTATGTCTTTCTGTTGATGTTAGTGAGTACTTTGAGTCGTGTTTGGATCGCGGTCACGGTTGTGTGCTTCTTGACAACTCCTCTTAATGGAAAGTGATTCTTTGGAGTCTCGTCTTTCACTTCCCCAAGAGTTCGTTTTCTGTTGTACCTACTTCCAACGGTGCTACTTCGGTAGTGCTTGACTCGTTTTTTACTTGCTTCGTCTTCATGGGTTTATCCTTTTGCATCCCTCATTGACCCGTTGTTGTTCTCCTTTGACTTATTTCCTTCTCTTGTTTTTTGTTTTTTTTGGTTGTTTTTTGGTTTGGTTTGTATTGTTCTCTTGACAGTTGTTTCCGTCTTTCGTCTTTTCTCGGCCTCTCGTTTCACTATCGTCTCACGGTGATCGAGTCTCTACCTTGTTTCTCAAAAAAAACATCTAGGAAACCAAACAATTCTAGTGGTTCGAGAGGTTAACATAATGGTAGACGGGAGATTCATCATGAACGGGTAAACAAACTGCATCATTTTGGATGAAAACTTCAATAACATGGTAAGTATCAAGAGGCCGGGTGTCTGTAAGGAACAATTACCCAGGACAAAAAGAGTATAGGTCTAAAGAGGAACTCAGAAGAACCGCCACCTAACCCCGAATACCCTAGATGAAAATCCCTATTTCTCCTATAGAGTGTGCGTCATCCGCATCCCCTTATCTAAGATGTCCCCGGTGGCATGAAAACCTAACCTGAAAACGCTTCATCAATAGTAAGGTTCATGAGATCAAGACGCTCTCCCCAAAAAAAATTGCTCACCAAGATCATCAAAACTGGATTATTCGGCCAATGGACTTGACTTTAGTCTGCAATGGTGACTTGGCTTGCTACCGATTCTTTTTGCAAAAGAAAGAAAGGCCTCACTATTGGATGGTTCGGTTTTTTTTTCCTCGAGCCCTTTGCTCTTAAAAGAGATAAAGTCAATATCGAGTTCAAATAACAAATTAGAAGGATGCCCTTACGAGATTTTCTTCTGGATAGGGATGCTCGGATCTAGAGGGATGGCTTGTTGTCGGTCGTAGATCTAGTGCATCATTTTTACAAGAAGAAGGTATGGTTCTCGATGTGATAATGGGAGCAGGTTGACCTTGTTCCCCTTCACTCACCCCTCTCAAATCTCTTGTATGATTCTTGATAATTTCAATAATTTAAACAATTTATTTCTTTGGTGTTTTTGGCTGCTCACTTTCTATTAAGTAGTTTCAATATGTTCACATAACGTTGGGTTTGTTGTAAACTAGAATTTTGCATTATACTCCTTGGGCTTACAGTCCAATGTTGTAGTGTGGTGATGGTTTTATTCCTTTTTTTTATCTTGCATCCCGACCATGCTTTTGAATCTATAGAAATAAATCTATTTATTTTTTTTATTGTTACCGGTGCTTGGAACATTTACTGATGCTTTTCTTGCGTTCCTTCATGCTAAAAAATGTTCGCTATGGATTCGACCAACCCACTAATAATCACTTCAACAAGCAAATATCACAAAATTTAAAGGTCCTAGAGAAGTGTTCATGGTCTTTTGTTCTATTTGTTGAATCTTTTGAGATTCATTGTTTGTTTGGGTTGTTTTAAACTAATGATGCTAAAACCATGATTTAATGGCCCCAAAGTCCAACCGAACAAATATTCATTGCCCTTCACAAGGGAATTATATTATTGATTATGTTGCTCCCAAAGATGTGAAGGCAAACGACACAATACCAAAGCATTCAATAAATATAGGGATTATTCAATTAGTTTAGTTTTTACCAACTTATGAGTTGTTCAATATCATGGATAGTCTTTCAACAAACTAAAGTGCTTTCTTAGGCTTCATTACCGGTGCAATCAATACCTACGAAATAAGCTTTGTTTTTCAGGCTCTTGTAGTTCTAAAATAGTCATCTCCCATGCTTGAAACATTTGTTTTGTTTTGATCTAAAATTAGGCTTCAGTCATCCTCTGGGCTCTGTTATGGGGTCAATATCATTTGAGATTTTGATAATGTTCACTACCTACTAATTAAAGAGTGGTGTGTTTGTCGATCTAATGTTTTGATTAGATTTGTTACAAACACCATTTGGTTGTTATTAATCTTCTTTAAGGCTATTTCAAAATAAAATCTCACAACTTCAATATGATAAGGGATAATTTGCTGCTTTTGTTACAAAGCAGACCCTAATTTACAATCTAAAAGATCTTATAAGGACTCCGGGTTCCTTTGAATTATCTTTTTATCCCAAAAAAAAAAAAACATTAATATTTTTATCACAATTATTTAAATTAGGTATGGATTTCTATACCCCGTACAACCAAAAGAACAATATTTCTTCTTTTTGAAAAATATTGGCACGTTGTAGGATCGGACAAATCACCCGGACCCGATGGTATTCATCATTAGCCGAAATAGTCATCTTCCACCCAGCCGACATACCATCGGGTTCGGGTGATTTGTCACATCCAATAATATCCTTATTGCCCATACAATTTCACTCTATCAGTGCAAAAAGGGAGGGGAAGGTTGGGACACCATTAGACTGGATATAAAAAAAATTTATAACCAAGTTAATTAGGACTTCATTCTTATTATACTCAAGAATTTTGGTTTTAACGACAAATTCTTAGAATGGATTAAAGAATGTATTACAACAACCTCTTTCTCTGTTTTAGTTAACAACGAACCAACAAAATAATTATTCCCGGAAAAAGGACTAAGACAAGAACACCCCTTATCCATTATTCTTTTTTTATTGGGAGCCGAAATTCTTACACAAATGTTACTAAACCAGTTATTTAGCATGTCAACAATGGAAAAAGCATCAATTTTTGGCATGATAATTGTGTTACCACATCACCCTGGCGTGTGTGGGACCTTATGAAATCGTTAGCCGCTGATTGTAGCTACCCCCATGTTTTATGGGTGATTTTAATTAAATTGTCTCAACGGAGGAAAAAATAGGGTGTGTGGCTTCCGGGACCAAGATTACAAGCTTTCTGTAATGTTATTGATCAACTAGAGTTCAATGGCACGTGTACATGTGGAAATTTCTTCACTGGGCAACGAGGGCGTGATTAAGGGCCAATTCTCAGGGAACACTTGGACAGGGGCCTCTGTACTACTATCTAGTATCATTTGTACCATAATGCCCATATCATATGTTCTCCCCGATGGCAATCTGACCATGCAATATTATGTCTAACTACGGAAGGGGAAGCCTGGAGGGTTGCTCGAGGCCATAAACCGTTTCACTTTGATCCGTTATGGTTATCTCATGACCACATCTAATCTATTGTCTTAAACTCGTGGTTCACATTCATTGGGTAGCCACTAGATAAGGTGACGATATGTGTTGGAAACCTTGAAACTCAAGCTACTATGGAATTTAAGGGGAGGTCCAAGCATGTCAAACATTTGGAACGACTTCTCTTGGACTTACAACAACGCCCGTCTGATGGTGTTATAATGGCTCGGTGTTTAGAAATATGTTCAAAGTTGGAGCGCCTTACTCGAGAGGAGGAAGCCTTTTGGGGATTTATGGTCTAGGTCGTAGATGTTTACTCACGGTGATAAAAAAAAAATCCCTTACTATCACAATAAGGCTAGCCAACGTAGATCCTAGAATAGGATCAAGGGTTTGGTAGATGATGTGGGCATTTGGCGTGACTACCTTATTCCAGTTTGAATTCTGGGTGGATTGGGATGTTGCTTTGTAAGGTATAGATCCTTTAGTTACGGATGAACACAACGATTGCCTTGACATTTTCCTACGGCGATGAGATTTGGTGGACCATACTCAGCCTAATCCCGATGTTAGTAACCTTCCTAACCTTATATGAAAGCTCCCATACATTAATTCGTCATTAATCCAATTTGTTTTTGAAAGTAACATAATGAAACGCTTCCCCGTGCTCCCTAATGATTTGCTACAAAGTGGAAAAATGTCTTAACTTTCCCTAAAGGTCAAGATGTTACTCCCCTCATAATGGTTGACAAAGATTACCTTAATACAACGTGGAGGAACTCTATGGTTGTGAAATTGCTTGGAAGAATAATTATTTACTCCGCATTCAAAAAGACATTGAAGCTAATGTAGAAATCGTCGGTAGGTTGGACCATCATTGACCTTCCTAACGACTTTTTCCTCATAAGGTTTGAGAAGGAATCGGATTTCTACATTGCTCTAACTAGTGGTCCTTGGAGAATATTTGACAACTACATGATGATGCAACGCTAGATCCGTCTTTTGACCCGAATCCACCGTCATTCAGACATTGGAGTCTGGATTAAAATCTCAGGTCTGCCCTTCGCTATGTACAACATTATCATCTTTAAAGCAACTGCCTCTACAATTGGTAACCCTTTGAAGATTAATGAAAACACACTCCAATTGACTTGAGGGAAGTTTGCTAGGGTTTGTGTTCAAATTGATATATTATTCTTTTATATTGAGAGATTATTCAAGTTAATCGTTTAAATTGAGAAATTAAATTTTATTTTATTTATATAATTTCAAAATTAGTTATCCCTAATTAAATTACATATTGATTCAAGTACGAAGCACTTTTACAGGTATGACTACACGGTAAGACACTTTTTTCAGTTTTTTTTTCAACGTATACTTTTTTCGTTCAAATTATAATACTGATTTTTGTACATTTTTTTTAATTAATAGTATAAAATTTTTGAACTTTTTTCTTCCAATTTCCCCGTTTCTTCTTGTTTTTCTAGTGGGCATTTATTTATTTAATTTTTTTTTGTTTTTGTTAGTACAGATTATATTGTACTAATAGTTCATTCATTTTTACAAATTATTTTCATAAGTTCAAGATAGTGCATGTAATAAAAATATATAAATGTTTAAACTAGTAGAACATTCAAATTGGACTAATAATATAAATATTTTGAACTATCAATATTATAATAAGTATTCTAATAACTATAACTATAAAAATATAAATTTATAATATTAAATTCAAAATTTAAATATCATTAGTTTGAATAATAAGTATTCTAATAACTATAACTATAAAAATATAAATTTATAATATTAAATTCAAAATTTAAATATCATTAGTTTGAATAATAAGTATTCTAATAACTATAACTATAAAAATATAAATTTATAATATTAAATTCAAAATTTAAATATCATTAGTTTAAATATTGTGTAGTGTTAGTTCAAATATTGTGTTTTATTAGTTTATACATGATCAATACATTATTTAAAAAAGATTTTCAAAAAGATAGAATTATCTTTCTATCTTCTAAAAATTATAAAATTATTATTCACGCTTCTCCTAAATCATTAATAACATAGATAAATGCAAGTCATTGGATCAGGTTACTCTGTAATGTCTTACCATAAAGAGTATTCCTTACACAACCAATCGCATGGATTATCTGTATAGTGTATATATAATTGGATATTTGGATAGATGTAAAACTGACCTTTATATACATGCACCTTTCTATTGTGCTTTCATTAGTTTCTTTGCTCAAACATAAGTTTACTTACCATTTTGGGATGGAGAGAAAAATCAAATCAACAGAACTATTGGAACTATTCAATTGTGTGGCTGTTACTTTGTTAGTGCTTTAAATCAACTTATTTGCCACTCCTGCTTGAATGAATTGAAAACCTTTATCCCCTCCGTTCTTCTCCAATTCCAAATCTTCTTTCAGTGTCATTGCAAGCAGTGTAAAAGATTACTGCACTCGCAAATCGCAAGAGGGTAGAGTACTCCTGATCAATGATCACTGATCCAGACGCCTTTCATACAATACATGCTTGACAACCTCGTAAAATGAAACCACAATGCCAACTGATGGTCCAGCACGAGCAACTCGTGGTCCGACCCCTGTAAACAGCCCCCTCCAGCCTCCATCTCTGTCCATTCACATTCATCAAAACTCAAAAGTCAATTTACCTGATGAAACTGGTTTGATTACATTTAACTCGATTGTCACAGCCAGAAGGGCCCGTGTGACTGCGGTTTCCATACGAGTCATCTGATATATTATCATCATGGCTAGCAACTCAGCAATTAGCACACTATTTGCAACTTAAGCGAGGACATTAAACCTGGGGGTATTTATGAATCTTTTTTCAAGCAACTTAGTTTTATATCAACAAGCACTAAAAAATGAGTGTAGTGGTTGATACCTCCAGATCTCTGCTAATGTCTGTCTTGTGGTCATTCTCATTTGTCTGGCAGGATCTGTCTGAAAATCAGGACATCAATGGTTAGGTTATAGCATATAAATCATAGAAACCAGCAAAATTACAAAGAGCTGAGATCACTTATAAAATCATAAGGTGTTTATTGGTGAAATGTATGTTCTTATCTAGGGTGTCTTGCTTTTGTATTGGCAATTTGGCATTATGTAATGCATTAAGCAAAAGAGAATTCTCAAGCCCAACAGATTCAACATCAAATGAAAAGAGATTCGGTTGCATGCTTATAACTCATAAGTCATAACTGGGTGCATCTGAATACAGAGGTGCACACGTGAACATCGTCTCATCATTCAAATTCAATTTAAGAGCCACAAGTTCAGATGGATCACCTCTATTTGCCTCCGGGTTCTGGCAACATCTAGGGGGCATGTGGCCGCTGCAGCTAAGCTTCCGGCTACAAAACCTGCTGAGAAATTTGCGCCAAAAATACTTAGTGTGCTAGGCACGTCACTGATAACTCTTCTCCTGATCTGCAATATGGTACAAATGGGAAATGTTGTCTTAGAAACATGAGCTTAAGATGAGCTTCTCTCAACTTTAGATATGTTAACTATGGAAGGTCATAGCTCACCGGCTCAAGTGTTGCCCAGCAGATTGCAGAGAATGGGACATCACGAGCAAGTTGGGCTCCAAGACCAGTCCACAAGATTCGGTAATTTTGGACTGTAAAAGCAAACATGATCTACAACTATTAGGTTTTAGCAATCAACAAGGAAAGGAAAATGTATAGATCATGGTGTGGGCATGCAAACTTGTCCTTCATGCACATAGCCAACTATATGAAACTACCTTGAATTGAAGCGGTATAAAATGTAATCAACTTGAATGATGGATGAATAAGCTGATTTCATTTGTAGCATCTAAAGGGAAAAGATGACGGGTATCCCGCCTGACTAGGTGGTTATCATCAAATAGGTTTAAAATTAAATTGTGTTTGTAGACTCATATTATAATAAAATCAATTTATAAGTGTAAAAATATAAGAAAAGTTTCAAGCATCACAATACAATAAATACAAGTCTAGAGGAATAATAGTCATAAGAAACCCAAGTTTGAACCATCAAAAGTCAAGAAGAGAAGGGACCCTCGTAGGGCCTTGGATAAACTTGCAAGAACTGAGAAGTCATAAGATCTCTATTTACGTACAAGAAGAGAAGGAATACAAACAGTTGTGTTTTTTAATAGAAAAATGGAAACAAAACAAAAATTGAAATTCTTTTTTAACCAAAAAAGATTACTTATTACACATTTTGCAAATAAGATGATTTATATCGTTTACAAAACGAACTAAAAATATGCAAAGGATGGGAGGGGCTGTTATGCAAAGGATGGGAAGGGGCTGTGTAGCTGTGCCTGTACTATGCCAAATCCCAATTTCAACAAGAAGCCATCAAATTTGGTGGTAGAAAGCTCGAGGAAGCAAGAAGGGGAAATTCCGAGTCAAACTATACAAATCTAGTAGAAATTTTAATTTATTTCCACTCCCAATCAACTAGCATGAAATTGGCAGAGAAATGAAGTCCCCATTCAGAATTGATCGATGGTTCAGTTATCGGTTTGGTTTGAAAAAATTGATTTTAAGAGTAAAAAAAGATGGTTTACCGGTTAAATTCATAAAAATAATATTATAATGGAAAGTGGAGCCCACAGATGGATTTTCAGGCGGAAATATGAGTTTGGGTGGTCTCTTGCTAACATAAGGTTTTTTTTACGGGTGGTTCTCGGTAAATAACTATAGAAAGGGTAGTTCATTGCAAATTTGCAATTGCCCCTATTTAACGGATGGTTTTCGGTAATTTACCCTACAAAATAAGATATTTCCTGTAGGCTTGGCCTCCTACTTGTGCCCGGCCATCCAGTCACGGTAAGAACAGAGAAGTAGTCTTGGTTCTATTGGCAGCATACATAAACTAGCAACTAGCGTGTATTAAATCTCAGGCACATTGATGTTTATCCCCTGAAAAGTAAACTTACGGTTTTGGATGCTGTTTGCACTTTTCACAGGGGTCGCCTCAATTAGCGTCTTCAAAACTCCAGCAGGTCTAATACCTTGATTATCTCTAAACGCCTGGAACACATGTGAATACAGAAACTGGAATGTCATCGTTTGTACATAGAAATATTCAAGTATTAATGTATGTCTCGAGAATAACCAGGAAATCAATTTCAACAGACAATATAATCAACATCTATGATGGCATGCTTGATGAGAAGGAAAAAGACAGCCAACAAAGTACAAAGCTATTGCGTTTTTGGGATAGACGAAGAAGGGAGGTTAAGGAATTCCTTCCCAATTGACAAGGTGGTTTATACATGAGAGATATTGCGTTTTTTGGCATGCTTGATGAGTCTGATAAACATTTGAGGACTACCATTATAAATTTCAGTGTCATGTATTACCTGCATGCGAGTTCTTGCTAAATCAACAGGATAGCAAGTAATACAAGCCAATGACCGAGCAATTGAACCGGCTACAAGTGGAACATATGGTGTGAGGCTGGGGGCCTTCTGTATCGTATATTCTTCCATATAGTTGCGGAGAAGATCGTAGCAAGGTAAGTATATTCCCACCTGGAGCACAACAAGTGGTGATCAGAAATAAGTATAAAGGTACATCAAACAAGGTGCTCAGAGAAGTTGCTTACAGTTGGAATGGCAAGAGCTAAACTTGCATTGGTGCCTCTCCATAATCTTGAAATCCCTTCCTGCACAATAACTCCTGTTAAAACTCAACCATCATTAATGATGCTCAATTAATACAAAGATTAAACTACTTCAATATAAGCAATTCCATGAGGAGCCCAAGCATAGTAATCAGTGCCCACAAAACATCAAACAGTACAAGCATCCGTCAATGAGTTAATATGCATCTAAACTGCCAAATTAATCTTATCCAAAATCTGCAGTATATCAATATCAGGATGATGAATAACCTACCTTATCCATGCATACCCAAATAAATAAAAAATGATTATTTACAGCATGCTGAAGCAATGAAAAACCTAGACAGATGTTCAACAATCTCAACAGTGGTAACCAGAACATTTCGTCTGAATTTTGGAAGTTACCTCTGTAAACTATTAAACACCTTACCAGTTATTTCGTGAATCAAGATTAATAAATCTCATATAACCGCAAGTTGTACCAACCTGGCGTATAACTTTGTAGAAAACATCAAAAGTTCCTTCATATTGTGAGCACTGAGGACGGCAGCTAGGTTCACCTTGTCGAATTGCACGGTTCCATGACTCGGTGGCCTTGAGATCCTGAATCATCTAGAAGAGAAATTGAAGCTGATAAAAATTAGCAGGATAATAGAGATGCCCTGCAGGAATAATTAATCCTATGTTTGTCAATCATCTAGAAATATATTTGTCAAATGTCAAGCGTACTTTGTCCGATCCAGAGCATGCCGGTGTACATTGAGCCTGATAAGCAACGCCAGCAGCCTGCGCTTGTAATCTTGTCTGCAAAACAAAAAAGAGAAATACATTTAACAAAGTATTAAAATGTGTGAATTGGGAATCAAACAGCAACCTAGAGGCTAAATATATCAAGAGTAAGGGAAAGAGTTTTGTTGAGATTCAAAAGTGATGGGAAATCGTAGAGTAGAGGAGGGAGACCTTGGCGACATCGAGAGGGTTGACGATGACGGCGGAGATGAAAGCGGCGCCCGCGGCGGAAAGGGCTCGTTCTCCCAAACCCAAATTAAAATCAGATACCGATATAGGTTTATCATTTTTACGATCCTTATCATCATCGGTGAACATGTTGACGGAATCGATATCGGGGTCAAAATCAACCCTCTTGGCGGCGGCGCTAATCCACGAGGGCGGCGGCGTATTCCGAGCTCCTACCATCCTTGGTAGCACTGTTTAGGGTTAGGCGTGCAGAAAAGGGGCAAGGTTGAAAAGTTGTACCATGTGAAATCGTCGAAATTTGAAGGAGATGATGGAACGTTCTAGTAAAGCTGCGTTTTCCCGGCTTGGAGGGGATGCAGTTTGCGAATTAAATATGCATTGCTTTTCTTCCCTTCCTCGCGGAGGATACCTTTCGTGGCGCTGTGTGTCCGACTACGTGGACAGAGGAGAAGAAGGGATGCTGACGTGTGTGGTGACGTGGATTTTTAGCATTCACGTAAAGGAAAATAAGCGGCTTGGGCTTTTGTGTGCCTAGTGTGTACACGAAACGTGTACAATAATAACTTCTTTGGCGTCTTTGATAAGCGCTGGTCCGCGCACCTTCCCTGGGCTCATCCGCAGTTGTGTTGGTTTCTTGAGGCCAATATGTTGCAATCAACCCATAGTGACATTCAAAGTTATTGTTGCAAGGACAAATTTCAGTTTTCCAGCTTCATCGACTGTAAATTTAAATATAAAAAAAAAAAAAGTGGTTTGTCTTTTTTCGGTTGGTGATTTTCATGTCGTTTTTCGGTTGGTGTCTTTAGGGTTTTGTCTCTTGTATGTGCTTATTCTTGATGATGTTATATCCTCTAACAACTTAGAACCATGCATGAATAGATGACATTATCTACATGTGCTTTTATAGTAAGGCGTGCATCCGAGGTCTTATTGAGCACCTTTTGAAGTAAAAATGTAGGAATGTCCACAACCAGCTAGAGTTCTCATGTGACGGAGAAAGTAGATACCAAGCTTGGACCGATGGATTTATTGAGAACTAAGAGCAAGAGAAGTGAAAAAGATGTTCCTCCACGCAAAATTGAATCGAGTCGACCAAGACCAAAGATCGAGACGATCATGTACAAGTGATCGAGACAATACATTCACTAGATCAAGTCACATATATAGCACAAAGTCGAGCCGATCAGTTTACCGGTTGAGTCGACTTGGGCAAAATCCAGTCAAATTGAGATGCACGTGACTAACATATCCAAATAACATTTTTTAACAAAGGATCAAACCGACTTATCTACAATTGAGTCGACTTAGTTCAAAGCCGTATCAAAGGATACATAATACATATGTATATTATCTTTCTTAACTTTTATCCTCTTTTTATTTGTGCTATATTTTAACATGTCCACATGATTTTTTTATTTATTTATTATTATTATTATTATTTTAATCTTTCCTAGAAGGTTTGGATTAGTCTTTTCCTATTTATTGGACCCTTTAGGTTAAAGTCAAGAGTTCGACTTTGATTCATAGAAATTATCTCGATAAGTTTCTCCTTTTAAGGAGGAAATTAATCTTAGACACGTCTTTCTAAACTCTCTAATGTATAAACTCCCTATTATTAAGTTGGGATACCTCATTGATAAAATCAAAATATACGTGTTTTGACCCACTTATAGATGTCGTTTTGCATGTCTTTTGGCAAGGTATATATTCTTATAACGTTGAATGCATTCATATTGTGTTTTCGGTATCTACTTCCGGTTATTTCATATTTCAAGCTTTTAAGGCTCGCTATAGAGTATTTCCTGCACTTATCATTCAAAGACGCTTGCGAGTTCGATATTCCCTGAAGTCAAGACTTTACAAAACAAATTAACACATACTGAAGATTGATTGCTTGAGAATCTTGTTTGTCGCTCTAGATTGGAGCCTTGAACTTCCCTATTATGGAGCATAAGTGGGTCGAAGTATACGTGTTTTCAACCCACTTATTCATGTCGTTTGCATGTCTTTTGGCAAGATATATATTCTTATAAAGCTGAATGCGTTTATATTGTGTTTTCGGTATCTACTTCCGGTTATTTCGTATTTTAGGCTTTTAAGGCTCGTTATGTAGTATTTACCTCACTTATCAATCAAAGACGCTTGAGAGCTCGATCTTCCCTGAAATCAAGACTTACAAGACAAATTAACACATGCCCGAAGATTGATTATTCGAGAAGCTTGTTTATCACTTTGGATTGGATCCTTGGACCTCCCTACTATAGAGAATAAGATTATACGAGATAGCCTTCAGAACAAGTTGGAAATTAAAGAGTTATGCTCAACATTACGGGTTGTTACGGCCGTCACCTGACCGTAACTACAACCGTAATAATTGCCGTAAATCAACCCATCTCCGACAAAGTCCAACCCGTCTGTTGAAGTTACTAGACCCATTATGGCTATGTTACGGCTATCACTAACCGTAACTTAGTCGTAACCTTGCCCGTCATCTGCCGCAACGACAAAATGTCGAGAGTTCTGATTTTTAGGTTTTTTCCGATGGGCTTTTCTGACCTAAGTTTGGCCCGAGGTTTTCCTATATATACACCCTTAAACCTGAGGGTTTTTCATCTTCTCATGTCCCATTCTCTAGTATCATCTGTTACATTCTCTATCGGAGTATCCCGATCCCCTTTTCCCCTTTCATTCTAGATACAATAAGCCGTTGTTGTACGGTTCCCAAGGTTTTCGCATTTGAGCTAAAGGTCAGACTTATTTAGTTATTATGTTTCTTGAGTTTTATTATATGCAAAAATTTCTCTTTACATTTGATTTCTCTTCTTGCTCTATGTGTGGTTAAGTCTCATTCAATCTAAGGGTTCATTGAACCCTATGATAGATCGATGGTGATTGTATATGGGCATCACTAAATCAAAATCAACAAGTTTTATGTTTCTTTTCAAAGGGCTTAATCCCACCTTTTAATCACCTTCGTATTTCGAAGTGGCGTTTTTAATTGGTTTAGATTAAACTAAGTGAAGAACCAAACAGTTTGTTTATTGGATGTTTTGAAAAGAACTTGGTTTTGAGACCGTAGAATTCTACGGTCTTCACACCTTTTATAATTGAAGAACCAAACAAATTTTCTTGGTCTTTTCCAAATTTATAAATACATAACGGATTTTCCTATACTCGCCGAACCAGTCACGGTAAGAATATAGAAGTAGTCTTGGTTATTGTTGCTTGGCCCCTATAGAAGGGGTAGTTCATTGCAATTCCCCTATTTAATGGGTGGTTTTCGATAATTTATCCTACATAGGCTTGGCCCCTACTTGTGCCTTGCCCATCCAGTCACGGTAAGAAAAGAGAAGTAGTATTGTTTAGTTGGTAACATACATAAACTAGCAAATATAAAATGTGCATTAATTAATAGATATATTTATATTTATCCCCTGAAAAGTAAACTTACAGTTTTAGATATCTTTCACTATTCACAAAGGGTCGCCTCAATTAGCGTCTTTAAAACTCCAGCAAGTCTAATACGTTGACTATCTCTAAACGCTTGTAACACATGTAAATACATAAACCGGAATGTCATCGGTTGTACATAAAAATATTCATGTATTAATGTATGTGTCGAGAATAACCAAGTTATCAATTTCAACAGACAATATAATCAACATCTATATGTCATGCTTGATGAGAAGGAAAAAGACAACCAACAAAGTACAAAACTAGTGTGTTTTTGGGATAAAAAAGAAGAGAGGTTGGGGAATTCCTTCCCAATTGAAAAGGTAGTTTGTACATAGAAATATTGTGTTTTTAGCAAGCTTGATGAGTCTAATATATTGAGGACTACCATTATAAATTTCAGTGTCATGTATTACCTACATGCAAGTTCTTGCTAAATGAACAAGATAGCAAATAATACAAGTCAATGATTGAGCACTTGAACCAAATACAAGTGGAATGTATGGTGTGGAGTTGGGGACCTTCCGTACCATATATTCTTCCATATAATTGTGGGAATATCATAACAAGGTTAATAGGACAGTTGTATAATGAAGGAAAATAGGACAACTATATAGTGAAGGTTCTATAATTATTCTACACACTCATTATCATGACAAGTGTCACTAGATCAAGGGTATTACTGGTGTATATATACCACGATGTATCACTATCAAAATCATGGGACAATCATTGAACATTTACAATCTGTTATTGAATATTTGGTATGGTATCAGAGCCAAAAAGGTCGATGCTTGAATTTTTCTCGATCCTTCTCTTTCACAATGGCCTTCCCCCTTCTTCTTCCCCCATTCCAAACCTTTCTCCCCTAACCGCAATCAAACTTGATCCAAGAAATTATCATATTTTCCAAAAGAAGATTTCAACATACATAAGGCTCATCGCCTCTACTCCTTCATTGATGACTCAAATCCTTGTCCAAAAAGAGATAACACAAAAAAGTTCAAGATTGGTTAGCTAAAGGCAACCTAGTGACATCCATACTCACATCCTTCCTCACTAAACCCATCTTGGTTCAGGTTTTGGACCACTCCAACTCTCTCTAGATCTGGAAGCGTCTCACATCTCTCTTTGTTGCTCGATCCAATGCTTAGATTGTTCAAACTCGACTCCAACTGGTTGGTCTCAAGAAAGGTTCTGAAACTATCTCAGACTACTACACCAAAACAAAAAATCTTGCCTCCATGATTTAATCTGCAAGTCAAACAATCAATGATGATGAGATGGTGATTTACTTACTTGTTGGACTCGGACAATACTATGATTCTGTAGTCATGTCTCTCTCCTCACAAACCAATATTCCCTCCCCAAACTAGGTTATGGGCTACTTAATGAATCATAAGTCCCATTTGTCTTGACATACATCCTCTCTCCTTGGTACTCCTCCTCTATCCCATCAAACTGTGCCAAACACTCCTGAAGTCCACTACACTGCCACTAGAGGTTGTTGTAACACCCCGGATTTAGAACCCGAGGTGTTACTAATATGTGGACCACACAGTGAGTCCACTAGATTTGTCCTGACAACAATCTCATTATTGAACCTTTCAACAAGAGCACGGAAAAATATAAAACAAAACATCTGACCTTTGGTTACAAAACAATTTAGATAAAGTTAACTTGAAACCATGCAACAAGAACTACAAAGGCAAAATACCTCCACGACTCAAACTCAACAGCTAGAAAACTCGAGACCAAGACACAACAACTTCCCAAAATCCTAAGACACACGTGAGTCCGGTTGTACATCATCTCTCAGAAAGGTAGTCTCCAAGGCGAGCCTAGTACTTGAATAAAGTCCTAAAACAACAACATGAGAACCATTAGCTAACATTTCAAGAAAAGAAAGAAAGGAAAAACAAGATAAAATCTTTTTGGGAGAATGCTTCAAAATATTAGATCACTTTTCAGAATATTCTTAACCATGGCAAGACATTTAGACATGATAGAAAATAATGAGCATGAAAATCAACAAGTAAGAATATATACTAAGTAATTAATCTCAAAATCTATAGTCAAGAATTCTAAGTTTCTCATCTTTTTCAAGAATATATGACTTGTATATGACTTGTATTGTCAATAATATATGCTACTTAGAGGTCTTTTTTGATGTTGTATATGACTTGTATTGTTTCACCAAATGATCAAAAAATATAGTTAATTGCTCCATTACTTCAGTGCAATCAAGATATGGGTCCTTTATAGTGTTTTTCTTCTTGGACTCGGCTTAACAAATGAAATCTTCACGCTCTTTTTTGACATGGTTAACATTTACTTGAATTTCATCTCATTGATGTGCATGCTTGGCCTCATTGGCATAAAAGCAAAATAAAATGAAAAATAAGCATTCATCATGTTAGGCAAGTGGCGTATTTGAACTTTGATATGCTTCACTTTCGCTTTTTTTATACTTTTTTTCATGATATGCCTTTTGCTCTACATGTTAGTATTTTTAACTCAAGTGAGTACGTGTCAACGTTAATGTAAGCTTCCCTAGGACAAGCAATTAAGAGTTCATAACCAATACACACTATCATGAACCTAAGCAATGTTTACTTTAGCTCATATTTCCTCAACATAGGTTTCACTAAGTCATACATCAACCGATGGAAATCATAAGTGTTCAACTAAATTCATCAATCATATATATTTTATGAATGAACTAATTAACATGCTTCGTATATGCTAAAGTTCACACACTTTACAATCAAGCAAGTCACAAATTATTGCCATGATTTAGAACATAATCTCATCTTTACGATCATTTCTACATTGTATGAAGCATATAAAATTTTTGAAAATTTTTATTTTTTAAATTTTTAAACCTTTTCAATGTTTTTGGATTTTATAAAAAAAAAAAACACAAAAATGAAAAATTAACTAGAAAAGAAAATAAGATAAATGAAAAACATGCAACACATATATATACATTAATGTATTCATTCTCATACCCCATACTTAAACTTTGCATTGTCCCCAATGCAAAAATAAAAGAAGTGATGTAAATAAGACTTACAAAAATGCAAAGAGGTGTCTTCCGGGGCTTAGGTGAAGCCTTAGAACTCCGGGTTTGAATCATTGTTCCACTTCTCTCATTGCTTCCTCAAGGCTTCAACTTCTTTGTGGATGTCGAATTTCTCACTCTTTATCTCTTCAAGGGCCCTTGTGATACAAACGGGAGTGATTTAGATCGAGGAGAAACTTCAACTACTCTTTCTTGGTCGTTCGAGGCGGATCAAACGATAGAACTTGGTTGATGGGGCTTTAGGAACGGATGCGGAAGCGTACAGTCGATCCGATCTAGGTTGATCGAACCATCCATGAAGTGGAGCGGGATAGTTGATCCTTCAGAGGATCCTCGAGTATGAGTTCTTGGATTGAAAACTAGATTCAAGATAGATATTTGAGGAGGTGGAAGAAGAGTGATGCCTAAACCAAGTAGAAGGATTTCCCTTGGCTATACTTGGATTTAAATTAGACATGCATTACAATGAAGGCCAACACATCCTTATATAGAGGGTGTTGCCTAGATACGGGCCTACAGGCCAAAACAAGTCCATAACGAAAAGCCCAAAAAGGGAAAACCTAAAAGATAAGATCAAGAGGGAATATTACACAAGAATATTCCTTCTTTTATTACATAATTAATAAAGGGAAATTACTAAGGAAAGTACCTGAAAATGGAAAGCTTCATGTCATGGCTAGACATGCCGCTTGCGGGTCCTCTTAGCCGGATAGACGGATGGCCTCGCCATCCGAGGTCATATCACCTTGGTTCTATCATGCTTCCACTTATTGTCCTATTTCATCCACCGTTGATGACTCTCCATCCATGCTTGTTGCCTTTGCATGTATTGGAGAGTTTACTCCCTATAGCTCCCTTGGTGTTGAGGTCTAGAACCCGAAGCTCCATGAGATAGAGCTTGCCCTCCTTCACCACCACCACCACCACCACTATCATCTCCATCATGGTCCCATAACCATATCTCCCAAGCAATCCCAAGCAGTACCTTTCCATGTTATCCTCATTAAAAACCGTCCTACTAGGGTCATAAGGTAACAATCTACCATCCACACTCATCCTTATGCTCCCCGACTTACCAATCTTTAGAACTCCATTGAATTTGAGCAAGTTAAAATCTACCTCCATGATCTTGTGGGGTGGTGTTAGGGTGAATTGTTGGAGGTTAGGGTTAAAGTACTCTGCAATCATAGTCACTAAACCTCTCATACAAATCACACCGGTGCTTTTCCTAGACACCTTTACCAGGAACTTCACTAATATAAGAGGAATGTTGGGAACCACATCTCGAAAAATGCACCAAGCAATGTATACCTCATCCGAAGTGGGTGTGACAACACTATCCACCCGGCGAAACAAACTCTCCCCCAAGATCCGGAAAAAGACACAAAAGGTAGGGTGGTAGATACTCCTACTCTTGCTCTTCCCCACCACATATTTCGAACTAGCAATACTTGACCAAAATTTTGGTTCAAGCGGTATTGGTAGTTCTCATGGTTTGACATCTCAAGTATGTCTTTAATATCACTCAAATCTAAACCTCTCCTTTCATTCCCAAGTTGAAATGTTAAGGTAGGTTTAGTGGGGTCGGAATAGCGATAGGTAATCTCTAAGGTGGAGAGGAATTCTAAGGTAAGATTCTCATAAGTGTTCACCTTCCTCTTCACAAAGGCCTCAAGCCCTACACTATCAAACATGGCAAGAATGTCCTCATCTATGCCCAAAGTCTTCATTGCATCAAAGTTGACATACCTAGTTGGCCTCACTTCCAACTTCTTAAGCCTTAGGTAATTTTCCTTAAGCTTCTTGGGAATGGATATCTTCATTGGAGCGGGAACATCTATAGCCTCATCTTCACTCTCCTCCCTTAGAGGAGTGAGATTTCCCATATCAAAGACTCTCTTGCCCTTTTGCTTTTTGCTTGGAGATTCTCCGGTAGTCGTTCTTAGATGTATAGAATGCAAGATAAAAAAATACAAACAAGTATTTCCAATTTCACAAAATGAGTTGTGTTGATATGGAAGCATATGTTCAAGTTCATGATGGCACATATAAAGATACAACAAAAAACTCAAACTTTTACAAGCTTCTATATCCAACACACTTTCATGTTCAAGAACTTCAAAGATCATCAAAAAAACATAAGACATGATAACATGAATCAATATCCTTAAACAAGTAGATGAAAATCACTAATCCTCAAGTAATCATGCTAATCAATCCTTAATCATCATCAAAGGTAACGAGGAATCCAAAAACATTCAACATGGTCATGACATTCATGAACTAGAAAAGATAATAACCAAATTAAAATTGAAAGATTTATGGTGGGATAAAACCACATGATATATTGATATTATTATTCCCTATTTATAGGGTTACAAGAGAATATTAAGAGCATAAGAAATATTATAAAAGAAGAAGATAAAATATATACTTTCTGATATAACGAGATAATATCGTTATTCATTTAATAGCAAGATATTAAAATATTCTCTTGTTTATCTTCCAATAAAAATTCTAAGATTCTCATGCCTCAAATCCTAAATTAATTCCAGTTCTCACACAAATCATCATAAAAGCATCAATCTTAACAATAATCCACAATTTTAAAATTTTTACCTTAACAATCTCAATCATAGCGTAGGTTTAACATTTCTTATACAATGATAAAAATATATTTAAATTGTACTTCAGATTTTAGTGTTTTAATTATATTTGGTAAATCACCTAAATAATGAACTTTTAAAAAGATTTCCAAATTTTCTATGAGTAAACTTACGGTGATTTACTTCTTCTTTTTTATGCTTTTTTTTTTTAACAACTTATAATTAATGGTAATCAATTAAATTACGAAATTAAAAATTTTATTGGGCTGACGTTAACCGTGGAGGCGACACGTGGCAGTAGAGGCCTGTAAAATTTTCGTTGGGCTGAGAAAAATCCTGGAGGTGACACGTGGCAATAGAAGCCTCTGCTTTAATATATACTAGTGTATTACCCGTGCCTTGCACGGGATTCGATAAATTTATCTTTTTAATATATTTCATTGAGTTTTTATGCATAAAATATTATATTGTCTTATTATAAAATAGTTAGATATTATTTTCTAATAATTATATATACATTTGAATATATATATATATATATATATATATATATATATATATATATATATAAAATATTGTAACCAAATTAAATAGTGTATATAGGAAATTTATTTTGTAATATGATTTATTAATTTCTAAGTAATATTTCGGGTCTATATACATATAGTAATATTTGGAAATCAAATAAGTTCTTATTGTGATTAACTTTATTAGTTATATAATTGGTCCAATTGGTTGACTCAATTCTAAGACAACAAAATAATAAAATATTAAAGTAAATAATACTCATTTAGTAACTCATCTTGATGAAATAGTTTGAGTATAAGAGTAGAAAATAATTTATTTATAAACAAAAAAAAGTATTTGTTAAACATTCAGATATTGTTTAAATTAATTAGGTAAGTATGATTTATGGATAAAGAATTATAAATGAGAAATTCATAATTGTCGTTATACTTTTTTTGAAGTAAAAAAAAATCAAATGCAAATAATTTTATGCAATTGGTTGACTCAATTTTTTTTTATCAAAATCAAACATATAAGATTCTAAAATTTAAGATCTGCACACCGATAATCTAGTTGCTCAAAATCTTCATTGTCTGTTAGCATTAATTTCTTTTTAATAATCAACAAAATATATAAGATAAAAAAAACTTAATTAAAGTTTTTGAAGGCTTGAGGTTAAATGCTAAAATGACACGTGGCAGTTAGCAATTTTTTGCATGACACGTGGCAAGGAGTGCTACTCCTATAATATATACTAGTTTTAATACCCGTGCCCTTCACGGGTTAGACGATAATTGTGAGTCAAAATATATTTTTGATAATTCATTATGTTGAAATTTGTCTTAATTGTTACCTGATACTTGTTGTAATACTGTATTTTTAACATTATGAATGAAAATTAAGCAATAATTCAAATAACGCGATAACAATCGGAAAAGAGGATTATGGGACAATATCCTTTGAGATACTCGAATGTCAAAGTTAGTATCAATCCTAAAAAGAATTAAGTTTTATTAAATTAAATGTTAGAGTACGTGATTTGAGTTAACGAATCTACGACACTATAAAATTGATTAGGTGACCGCACGAAATTATGCTAAGTATCAGTTCATGGGTTGCTTTATTATATAAAGTAGATAAGAAGTCATGTGTAATACATATACTAACAAAAAAAGAGGTGTAAAACAAATCATAAAATTTAAATTAACAATATTAAATAATAATATATTAAAATATAAATGAAATAGATTTATATAATATAAGTAGCATGTCTAAGTAAAAAATTAAAAAATTAAATAGTTAAATTTAAATCGTGAATTACCTAACAATTAATAAGACTAATAGCATGTGTCAAGTTATTAAAATAATAAATATTACTAAATTTTTTTTTTAAAAGTCAAAATAATAACAACTATCAATTAAACTCAGAATAATACCAACTTTAAAAATTATTGAAAATGATACATACTGTCAATGTATTTAAAAAATAATAATGTAACTTATTTTTTCAAAAAAAATAAATCTAATTCTGGATATAATTGGACACCTGATTTTTTACATGTCATTAAAAAATTAGGATTACGAGTGTAATATGATTTTTTTTAAAAAAATTAAATTAATGCGTTAAAAGTAAAACAAAAAAGTATAATATTTTTAATTTTTATAACAAAAAATCAAACCTTTCTTAATTTTTTTTTAAAAATAATTTTTTGCAAATGAAAATTTTTTATTAAAAATGTATAATTTGTTTTTAAAAAGTCGATATTTTCTAAAAAAAATCAAAATTTATTTTTTTGGGAATTTTTTTCCCGTATATTTTTAATATGAAATTTATGAATTTTTATACAAAATTATTTAAAAATATCTAAAATATTTTCCAAAAAAATATTAAAATCCTTTTTTTTAAAAAGGAAAAAACACTTATTATTAAAGAAAAGGAAAATTTTTAATTCTTATTTTTTTTAATTCTAAAAAATGAAGATATATTTTTGTTAGTAGTTTAAAGAAAAACTTATTTTAGAAGAAATTAAAGTTTATAAGTTTCAAAAAAATTAAAGTTCAATTAAAAATTAGAAATATAAATAATAAAAATTAAGATCTTTAAAATTTCAAATAAAAAATAAAATTTATAAGTTATTAAAAATCAGTGTTTGAAAAATATAAGTAAAAAAAAAAATCTTTAAAAGTTTAAATTAAAAAAATCAACGTTTGAAAATTATACGTATATTAAAAACAATTTGAAGACTCGATATATAAATTAAATTAGTTAAAATTCGTAATCAGATTTGGTGAAATTTTTTTTTTATGAAAAAATTATACGTATGTTACAAAAAAAAATTGAGGGCTGAATATATAAAATAAATTAGTTAAAAAATCGTAAATTTGATTTGGTAAAAAAAGATTTTGTAAAAAATTATACGTATAATAACACAATATTGGAAGACTCAATATATAAAATAAATTAGTTAAAATTCGTAAATCAAATGTTTTAAATAATTTGTTTTAACTTGGTGGAACCTGGATTAACAAAAAAGTGACATGTGTAAATTTAACGACGTGGATTCATCAAACTGTGCCACGTGTAAATTTAATGACGTGGATTCATCAGACTCCACGTATAAGTTCACGGACTGCTCTAGTATATAGATAGATAAGATAAGATAAGATAAGATTTTTTTTTTTACCCACTAGTGATTTCTAATTTTAATTTTAAACTTTATTTATAGTTGTACTTATTCATACTAAACAAATAAAAAAAAATATTATGATACGTGTGTTTTATTTAGTTTCTAAAAAATTGCCGTAGCAAACAAATATTTAACAAAAAGTTAAAAATAATTTTTAATATAAATAATGCTTAAAAACCATTCTAAAACAATAATTACTTAAAGGAGCAGTCGGTAACAAGCGACTAGAGTGGAATAAAATTAAGCTTCGTTTTCAGAAAAGACATTCGATCCAGTGGGCAACCACCTCTTTCACAACCGGTGTGGCCATCCGGTGGGCGACCTGGAATTCATTTACCACAGCTGACCTGTATCAACTTGCTGACGTGTATATTATATTCCATCAAAAGAAGAGCTATGATAAGATGCGAATCACCGGATCATTCCTCCAAACTAATTTCAGCTTTCAAATGAATACGTGTCACTAGCCCCACATTCCTCTTGTACAAACAAGCGGAACAAAAGACATTGCTAATCGCAAGCAATCCAACGACGCCGTTTCGATCTTATCTTCATCCCACTGAAAAATCTCCGCGGATTTCTCTCTCTGTTTCTCTTTCGTTTTCATTCTCTTTTCTTTTTCTTCAACAGCTACGGCATGTCAATCAAAGTATTTCTCAAGAGAGGGAAAGGTAGAGGAGTTGCAAGATCCCACTCCTTCTAACTGTGCGTCGGATATCGATCTACCTGCAAATTACCTCTCTGCAATTTGGTATTAGTATCACTCTTCCCTCAATTTTCGTCTTTCCCCTCTAATTTTGCAATTTTTGTGTTTAATTTTCATTTTCATCTATTGATTTCACCAAATAGTCTACTATTCGGTATGAATTTTTCAGTTGCTGACTAATAATCATCTAGGTTTTTTATTCAGTGAACTATTAGCTTTCTTGGTTTGATTTTTCTAAAATATGGAGTTGATCTCATGACTTCCGCTTTAATATGCGCTACTGACACCCGGTCTAGATACTACGAAGCTTGTATTTGGGACTGTACTTTCTCCTCTTCAATTGTCGATTTAAATACAGATCCTGTATTATATTCCTATTAGAACCACTCAAAAAACTGGAGTTTTTTTTTACCGATCGGCTTTCAAGTGTTACAGATCTTGTGTTGCTGATTGAATCATCTATACTTCTGTGCAGTAAAATGTGTGATGGCGGCAGCAGAAGCAAGAGCTGCGTGGCAACGAGCTGCTAACCGTTACTTTGTCCAAGAAGATGCAAAAAGAGCTCCAAAATTGGCGTGTACCCAATCATCTACACCGCGGTCTAAACAAGTTGATGTAGGGCCTGTCAATGCAGTTGATGGATCGGATATCCCTGGCTTAGGTTTCATGCCTTTTAACATGAATCCTTCCTATTTTAGTTTGCCGCCTGATGCAAAATGGTGGCTTCAACTGGATCACAATTATGATCACCAAAAGGGTTTCAACTGTGGACAAGTGAGGGTAGCCAAAGCTGATGTTGAGGCTATTGGACTTGGCAATAAGGACTCTGCTCCTATAGATAGTGGTATTAAGATCCTGAATGAAGACATGGAGCCTTCTCATGTTATGAATAAATGTGTTTCAAAGGAACACGGTCAACTGAATGTTGAGGAGAATAATGCAGTGAAATCTAAGATTCACCATGATCTCCTTGACGTTAAGGACTTGACAGACTACTATGACCTTATGGAGATGGAATTAGTTGGAGAATCCGCATCCAAACCAGCTAGTTACCTGTCTTATGATGGCTCTACTCAGGTTGAAGGTGAGAAAGTACCTTGGTGGAGACAAACAGATAAGGACGATCTAGCCTCATTTGTAGCACAAAAATCACTACACCATATTGAAAATTGTGATCTACCTCCTACTCATAAGACGCGTGTTAAGAGGGAAATGTCTGAGAAATCTGCATGTTTTGATGCTGATGAAATGTTTGTTTCAATGCAAGATTGGGGTCAAAGCAATTCTAACTCAAGTGTATACTCCCGATCAAGCCCTGATGCTGGAAAGAGGAGTGACTGGGATTCAGTTGATAAGGGCTTATTAGGAATGGAAACAAATGAACGTATGAGGTATGTCATACTATGTTTTACTGATCATGAGTTACGTAATTTGTAGGCTATACAGCTATAGATCAAGATACATGACATAGGAACTTAGGAATTGCTCTGAGAGTGAACACGACAATGGTGATAGGCAAATGGCAACTTAGGACGAAGTTTTCCCCCATAGGTTTTCCAAATGTGCTAGAGAAACCATGACAGTAGCTGGTTTGATTATCACTTCATGCTTCTCTATTCGGTTTAGTAAATAAAATTAATGGTTAATGATTTATCAGTTACATTGTGAAGTTTGTGATTGCAATGACCTTGTGGTAAAACTAGTGTAGTCCCAGGCATAGATGTGATGAAAATAAATTTCAATGTTTAAAAAATAAATAAGAAAATCATAAATTTTTTAAAATATCTATATTGGATAATCATAGAATATTAATTACAAATTTGATATAAAATATTAAAATAATTAACATGTTATTAATTATATACTATCATTAATCTAATTGTAAAATATTATAGCAAAATTATATGTTAATCATATCTTTTAAGTCGGATGTTACTTTAAAAAAAATGTCACAAATCCCATTATATATGTTACTTAGTATAACATCAACATAGCATTATTTTGTTTAGGTTATATTGATAATTAATAACTTTGGTGTCTAGGAGCTCGATTTCAATAAATATATATAATTTGAATTTCTAAAGGTAAAACGGCTTTATAGCTTAACAACATTCAATTCATACAATTTCTATTGTCTATGTTTTTTTATTCTCTTTATACCATATGCCATATATTCAGATATATGACTTAAAATTTAGGTTAAATTAAGAGATTATTGATAGCAGAAAAAAAGCAACAAAAAATTAAATTTGTGCCATGAAAAATTTGTGAGGATTAATTGGTGATATTGAAAATTATAGAATATATATATATATATATATATATATATATATATATATATATATATATATATATATATATATATATATATATATGCACACATTTATTTGCAAAACTAAATTTGTAAAGATATAACGGACGTGTAATTTGTAAGGAGTGAAAAAAGTAAATTGTTTTGAAAAATGACAAGATCAATTAAGGAAAGTAATAAATAGTACAAGGTTTTGGTAAAATCTATATAAAAAAGTTATTTGATCAAGTAAAAATAGATACTTTAAAAAAATTTCAACAAATATTTATGAAATGACAATGTGAAAAAATGACATGTGACGAAATACACGATAGAACGACACGTGTCCTTAAGGACTTATGCTTTATTAATGGTAGTGCTAGTTTAATTTCCATACCATCTGCGGGTTGATCTAATATAAATTGTATTTAATTTGTTTTTTTAATGTCGGAATTAAAGTTATGTATTTTATTTTGAATTACAAATATTCAAGTATAAGCATGAAATACGAAGATGTAAAAATCCATTTTAAATAGAAGTCAAGTAAAATATAATTTGAAAGTATATACATCCTTTGTGCCTTTAAGTCCGGATGATGTGACTTAATCATAAATGTTATGCCTACTTGAACTTTGCAGTGTGAACTACAATGAGATGACTGATAAACAAAAACATTCTGGTGAAGATACTGCCAGAGCGCAGCTTGTTGAAGCGCTGTGTCATTCCCAAACTCGTGCCCGTGAAGCAGATAAGGCTGCGAAGCAAGCCTATACTGAAAAAGAGCACATCGTGAAGCTCTTTTTCAAACAAGCATCCCAATTATTTGCATACAAGCAATGGTTCAGACTGCTTCAGCTGGAGTCGTGTTTGCATAACAACTCAAACCAGCCACCGAGCTACCCGACACTCTTCCCAGACGCCGCTATGCAGTGGAACCCTTGCAAGCCTCATCGAATTTGGAAGAAGGATAAAAGTAAGCGGCGCAAGCGGGGACGACCAAGATGTGACATCTCTAAGTATGCTGTTGCTATTGCTCTAGGTTTGAGCCTTGTTGGTGCAGGCTTGCTATTAGGATGGACCATTGGGTGGTTGTTTCCAGCATTCTAGGGTTGAAGAGAAAGGAAAGTTGAATTGGGTAGGAGTTGTTCTGATATTTTAACCTGTGTAAATTTTATCTGGAGTCTTCGGGTTTTTTTTATGTGAAAGGGTACTATGAAATCATGCAATGTAACTGGCCATGTATAGAAAGTTATGTATGTAAATAGTTGGTGAAACTGGTTGATCCAAGATCCTATTGCTATTGGTATGCTTTTCTTCAGGTCCAAACTTAGTTATCCGTTGATTGATATAGAGCCAACGGTGGATACTTTTCTTGTTCACTAGACAAAATTTTAGGTCTTCCCATGGCCGTGATTGGTCAGCCCCTGTTTTGGGCCGTGATTGGTCCACGTGACAAGGATTTTGTTAAAAAAAAAAACTCCTGTTCATACCTTGTGGTATAGGGTTTTTCAGATTTTTTCCACAAGTTTTTCAAAGTTTGGATTTTGCCCCTCAGTTATGCATATATTCATATCCACGAGTTTCAAGATCACTTATGTAGCGTCAAAAAACGAAAGTCGATCGACGGTTATCGAACTTCGACTTGCTAGACCCTTCCCGAACGTATTTCCGAACCTAAACCAACATAACTAAACAAGTTTAGCTTAATAAAACTAAACTTGGGTTGAAATCTGTAATTAAAACTAAGGTTAAAATTTGTAAATATCATTTGGGACAAATAATGCAAATCCTAAAGTGTGTGCCCTTTTTGTAAATAAAGGCTTCAGTTAAATTCTGTAAATACACTTTCTGGGGCATTTTTTAAAATCAGAAAACTTGGACCATTTGTGTAAATTAAAAGTTGGGCCAAAATCTACAATGTGAACCAGAGGGCAAAAGTACTAAAATTGAAAATATGGGCTAAATCTGTAAATTGAAACTTTGGGAGATTTTTGTAATTATACCACAAAGTTGGGGGCCTTGATCGGGAATAAGGGATAAGAGGCTCATTTTCGTAGGAAGGCTCACGCCGGTTAAATATGTTCTCATTACTATCCCGTCGTATGTAATGCGTACTTGTAAGTTGCCGGCATCGATTTGTAAAGAGATTGATATGATTTGCCGTTCTTTCTTATGGAAAGGAGCTGAGTTAAAGCATGGCTCGCATCTGGTGGCTTGGTCCGAGGTTTGTAAACCTGTGGACTTAGGCGGGTTAGGGATCAAATCCACTAGAGATAATAATCTCGTTTCTTTGTGCAAGTTGGCATGGAGGTTGTTGCATAATCAATCTTCCCCATGGGCTCTGATCATGGCCGGCAAATACAACTTTCCATCCGAGTCGGCGTTTTTGTCTTGCTCTCCTTTGAAGAAAGGCTCTTATATTTCACGTGGTATGTTGTGGGCAAAAAATGTTCTTCTGTCTGTTGGAGTTAAATGGGTGGTTTACGACGGCATGAAGGCTCGCTTCTGGCTGGATCGCTGGTGCTTGGACATGCCGTTGTCAGAGGTGGCTCTTAATTCGTTGGAGGATATTAATCTTTCTGACTTGGTCTCGGTTTACTAGAATGAGTCATCGGGTTGGCGCTGGAGTTACTCAGGTCCCTTCTCCCTGCACATGCGCTCTTGAAGATTTTTGCCGTCTCCCTTAATGAAGTCCTTGAAAACTCAGATTGTGTGGCTTGGTCGTTGGAAAAGAATGGTGGTTTTTCTTCCTCTTCGGCCTACCGTAGCTTGTTTCCGGTTCGTAACATCGATTCACCATATACCCACCTCTATCGCACCATTTGGAGACTGAACGTTACCGAGAGAATTAAGATGTTCTTATGGCTGGTGATTAAAGGGAGATTAATGACTAATGCAAAAAGAAAAAGGCGCCATCTGTTTGATTCCGATCTTTGCCCGTGTTGTGGCTTGGCTTCGGAATCCATTATGCATCTGTTTAAAGATTGTACTTTGCTCTCTAGTCTTTGGGGTAATCTTATCACCGAAGAGATGGCCGGTCATTTTTACGCTCTTTCCGATGTGGATTGGCTATTGTTTAATCTTTCCTTAACTAAAGATGATGGAGAGAATCTTGCTTGGAGCTGCTGGTTTGCGATGACGGTTTGGTGGATTTGGAAGTGGAGAAATGGGTTCGTCTTCCGTCACCTCGTCTTCCCGGATTCAAGAACTCTTTTCAATAGTTCTCATATGAAGCAGTTGTCCATGTCCATCAAGAATGCCTTTAAAAGCTCGACTGAGCGTGTGAAAGTCTGGTCTAACGTTAGTTGGAAAGTTCCCTTATCGGGGTGGAGTAAATTGAACTCAGATGGCTCATTCATCCGCAGTTCGGGTTGTGTTGCGGCGGGCGGTTTGGTTAGGGACGATTCGGGCCAATTCGTTGTTGAGTTTATGTTTAATATTGGCGCGGGCTCGGTTTGGCTGCCGAATTATGGGGTATATGCGCGGTCTTACATCTTGCATGGAATAAAGGTATTCGACACATTGAAGTGGAGGTTGACTCGCTTACGGCTTTCAACCCGGTGAATTAAGGGGTCTCCAACACTCATCCTCTTTTTAGTCTGGTTTCTCGTTGCCAAGGCTTTCTTCGTAGGGATTGGATCACCCAATTCCGTCATGTTTTTAGAGAAGCAAACTCCGTTGCGGATCATCTTGCTGCTCTTTCTTTTAATGTCCCGATTGGTTATCATTTGGTTCATGTACCCCCCGTTAGTTTAATTTCTATCCTTAAGAATGATGTCCGGGGCGTTGCGACCCCTAGATGTATCCTTGTTTAGCTGTTCTTTTATTTTTCTAATAAATTACGAGTGAGAATTCGTTCTCCTCGTCTCTTCTACCAAAAAAAAAATAACGAAGGAGAGATGAAAGGGAGGGTAGTGGGGCTTCTTTGGCATCGGCTTCATGGTGGCAACGGCTTCCTGGCGGCGACAACATCAAGCGGGAGGTGACTCCAGGTTCCGTTGGTGGTAGCAGTTGAGGAAGGAGGTGCCGGGAAAAAGAGAGAGATGCTGAAAAGAGATGAGAGAAAACAGAGGGGGAGTAACGAGGGAGAGATCGAAAGGGAGGAGGTGAGGCGGTGCTCCGGTGGTGGTGACAGAGAGCCGGCCTGAGGGTGAGAAGAGAGGGGAGGTGGAGGTTGGCAGGTGAAGACTGGAGGTGCATAGGAATGTAAGGTGAGGGAGGAGAGATTGAGGTGGTGGTTGGTGTGGTTCCCCTAGAATCTCGGGGTTGGGGATGACAGAGGGGTGAACGAGTAAAGAATTGTGAGAGCCCTTTCTTTCGGACCGAGATCGGACCATAGCCGAGATTGGCTTTGGCCGAGATTGGCCTTGCCGCACCCGCGGGCACGTATGCCGCCCCTGCGGGTTCCCGCCCCTGCGGCCCTGTGATCCGCCCCTGCGGTTTACGGCGGCTGCAGCCGGTTTTGTTGACTCCTTTGACCCGTGCTTTACTCCTTCTCTTACTCCTTACCTTGCTGAGCAAGGGTTTTATTCCATTCCAGACCTACCTACGTCCACCTTGCTTATCCTTCTTCCCTTGTGAGCTTGTTCTTGTTTTCCTTGGAGTTTGGTTTTGAAAGTGTACTTTGGGGTTGATGCTGATGCTAGTGATGTGTATGCTGAGCTTGGAAGCTAGCTATTGATGTTTGTGACTCCCCCTGCAACCTAGGATTTCTAGGAGTGGTGAGTTCTTACTTCTTCTCCTTCTCTTCTTCTTTGATTCCTTCTCTTTAGCTTAGGATTAGTTGTATTGATCATAGGGTGACGTTTGAATGTGTATTTATGTGTATGTGTATGAATCTGGAAGAGTATAGACGTGATTTGATCACGTGAAGAACCGAAGAGAAGCCGCGAAGTTGCCTTCTGCACTGTCGCAGCCCCCGCGGCTACCGTGCCACAGCGCCTGCGTCGTGCCAGCGGCGTACCTGCGCTTGCCTGCGTTCCGTGTCACCGCCCCTGTGGCTTCTACCTTCCGCGCCTGCGGGTGACCTCTTCCGCCCCTGCGGTCTTAGTTCACGCAGGTGCGTTTTGTCCCGGAACTACTTATAGTCAAGTAGTTTCCTTTCCTTTCTAGTACGAGGGAACTAGTATCATGCTAGGTATCGGTTTATGACGAGTATGATATAGATATGCCGGTTATGGCCTTGAGGTTACGAGTTGGATTTGATCCCTTATGGATCCCTTGGGTCTAGGTGTGACCCTTTGTGTGTGATAGGATTGTGATATATATATATATATATATATATATATATATATATGTGTGTGTGTGTGTGTGTGCCTTGTATAGGTTGTGTTGTCCTCAAGTTGGAGTGGACGTTTATGGGATTTGCTCGTAGCGAGATACTTCTGAGATTGAGGTAAGTCCATAGGACTTACTTAGCTACCGTCCTTATATTGGATGTGTGCTTGAGTGGTGTGTGTTATATGTTGTATAACATGTGTTATTATGGTCACCGACCTATGTTATATTGACCGCCCATTGTAGTGGTTGTGACAACTTACCCTTTCATCCCGTAGTGGAGTCTGGGAAGTTCTCTGTGCGCTAGCTAGACTTGGTATACGGGAAAAGTACTGATATCACTCCTTACGGTATACGGGAAGGTGCGCTGATACCACTCCAGCTAGCTATTGCACGCAGAGGCGAGGATTATATTCCTCGTGTCACCTATTCTCATATACTGATTTATATACTCTTGCGTGCCTAGCGTTATAAAGATAATAAACCGGGTAAATGTGTGATATCATGTTGATGTGTTATTGTTTATATGATGTGTGGTTGTGCTCCTGCCTATCTTATATATGTGTATGGTTAGCTAACGGTTTCAAACCGTGTTGTAGATCCTTTGCAGGTTAGGAGAGCTGCAGAGTCATCCGGAGGGGTGATCTGCTGAGGGTTCCGTACACAGGGCGTACTTGTGGGATTTGGGTTATTTATATTGTACGGAGTTATGTTTTGACTTTTGTACTCAGCAGTACTTTGTATGACCTTTTGATCGATATATATATATACATCAGTTTTATGTTTTGTTTTAATCTATCAGTGCCTTGTTGTAAGATTCAGTGAAGTTGTTGTCAGGCTAGGGCCAGGATCCATTGTGAGATCCTAGCCCAGTAGCACTCCGAGTCCTACGGATTTGGGGTGTTACAAGAATGGTGGTGGCCGGGGAGAGAAGCCGATGAGGATGAGAGTTGAGTTGTAGTAGGGAGATGATGGAGGTGAGAGAGTGTGTGCTTGATGGGTTCTCGAAGAGAATGAGGGAGAGGAGGATGGTGCATGGGCTAGGTGGGAGTAGTAGACTAGCTTGAGCGGCGTCAGAGGTGGTGCCAGACGGGCTAGGGAAGACTGGGCAAGCGAGGAGGCGTGAAGGAAAGAAAGGAAGGACAGTGACGCCAACGTGGAGGAAGGGAGCGGGAAGCTCACCTGGGCAACGCCAGGCGTGGAGAAAGAAGAGAAGGCCAACGTAGCCAGCTGGGCCCGGGAGAGAGGAAAGAAAGAAGGGAAATAAAAGAAGAAAAAAATAAAAATAAAAATAATATAGTCAAAACTGGTTAAAAGAAATCCGTAACGGACGTTACGGATCAAAAAAATTTCCGAAAATTTCCGTAAATTAATTTACGGAATATATATATACTTACTCAAATTTATAAATAGATTATAAACTCGTAAAATGTTAGATTTATGATTTTAAATAATATAAAATATGGAAAAATATTTATATAAAACGCGCATTATATTAGGGGTGTTTCAAGTATGTAGCTTACTTTTGATGTCTATATGTCCTTCCAATGCTATAGAAATACTTTCTTCATTTTTAGCCATCTTTGACTAGTTTGGCGAGCCTTTTTGTGACTCTAACTTCTGCTAGTATGGATTCTTACCGTTGTCACTCAATCTCTCCACCATATTCCCTTCAACAGGGTTATTTTTCACCATTTCTGCACAATATCTGAATTTTACAACACCGTTTTCTAGGTTGTTTTGTTGTTTTGTGTTCTCTTATCTTGGAATCTCAACTAAAACAGTTAGTTCGCAATTTATATCAGTTTTAGATTTGTTATTAGTCACCACCAACCTTGAAGTATCAAGTAAAGGTGAAGCTAGTATTTGATACAAGTCACCTTTCTTAATACTCCATATAAGAGTTTTTTCATTTTTAATGACATCTCTTATAAGTGATATAATTCTACAATTTTTCACATACAAAACATATTTAGAAATCAGATTTCTTCTAAGATTAGGCACCCACCTAACCTTTTGAAGAACCCTTACCCTCCAATCATGCATTTTCAAAGGTTCATTTCCAATACCTCTAACATCCAAACATGTATGTCACCTAGCATGACACTACTATCTTCAAACTCATGCAAAGACTTAAACATGAACTTATGAGTGTAGCATGCGAAGAACAACCAGTAACCATAATCCAAGTATTAACATCACATTTGGAATCAAGCAAAAACAACTCATAAGGGTAATTCATTTTAGATTTCAAAACAGCAGAAACTTCATCCTCATTTTTATTCATATAATCAGCTTTCTTTTTCTTACAATCTCTTATGAATGGCCAATATTATCACAATAAAAGAACTTATTATTCACATCAAATTGCCTTTTTATTTTTGTCATCATTCTCTCTTTAGAGTTTCTCTCAATATGCATAATCAAATCAATTTTATTGTCAACAAACTTCTCAAAAGTAGCATGCTTGAACACTTTAAGGACCTCATTTTTCTCAATTAAAAATTCTACAATTTTTGTCTTAGATAATTCATCCCTACCAAATTGAATGACATCTTTGAATCCATCAAATTCATCAGGTAAAGAATTCAAGACAATTACAACTTGATTAGAATCAACAATCTTATCACCACATCTTTTGAGATCTTGAACCGTTTTTAGAAATTTATCAAGATTAGCATGTAATGAAAAGAAAACATACATTTTAAAGGTAAACAAATGACTTAGCAAAGAAATACAACTAGGCATGAATTTTATGAGATATTCTAAACTTTTCCATAACAATTTAGAGTTAGTAATACTTACAACCTGACGAGCTACCTCGTCAGAAATCCGAATCGTTATTTCTGAGTGTGCTTGTTCGTCTAGATCATTTACTCCATCTTCCTTAAGTGTTTACGTAAACTCTCCTTTCATAGCGTTCCAGCATTCCTCTTTGATCGACATGGCTTTTATTTTTATTTTCCACATTGCGAAGTCTGTTGAGTCATCAAATTGCTTAACTAGATTGTATTTATTTCCATTAAAAAAACTTACAGAAGATCAGTTTATATCAAAGATTCTAGTAAAGAACAAAGAATTAGATAACATATCTCTAAAAATTTTATATACAAAAAGACAACATGAATTGAATGTAAATCTGAGAATAAACGAGATTGTAAAAAGGCAGCAAAGATATAAACCGCAACAATACACAAAGAAATATTCCAGAAATCGGAACTCACATTTATCAAAACTTCAACACATATAGTAGCAAAAAAAACGGCTAGAGCATGTGCAGCTAAAGCAAGAAACACAAGTATATCAGTTTTTTTCGCAAGTATTGATATAAAGAAACTAATATAGCTCAAGAAAAGTAGAAACAACTTTGATACCAATTTGTAGATTCGATATTAAGCATTTGTATGAATTAGTTCAAAATATGCAAGATTTAGCCGATTTCAGAAGTAAATAAGAACGGATCTAGAACATTCCCGTTACGAACCAAATAAGACTTTACTGGCCTCAAGAGAGACCTGGTGTGCACTGACTATATAAATCGAAGAAAAAACCTAACAATATTTACACAAATATGATGTTAAGAAGGCTCCTTGAAATCCGGTGAAAGCTTCTTCACTGAGGAACTCGACGTCTTAGCAACTCCTTCCCTCTTTCTTGAACAGTGTATTCAATCTCGTAGTCTCTCTCTCTCTCGGGTTCTTTGTATTATTCTTTTTCTTCTTGAACAATGACATGTGTTAGATGAGTATTTGTGCTGCTTTTTTCTTATTGTTAGTTGTATGTTTTGTTGATGCATCATCAACTAAGAATAGAATAGTGGGCCGACCCACTTGGTCTTTTCAAAAGATGTGGATTAGGCCAAATCTTCAAACTCTTTTAACAAGCAAACAAAGAGCTTTACATCCAACACTTCTCAACTAAAAACACGTATAAGTTCACACAAAATACAAAAGTCCCCAAATTTTACAAAAATTACAATAAAGGTCCAAAACTTCCAAAGTTCACAAAAGACACACAAACCTAAAATTAGAAGTTCTCAACATAACATCTAAAACATGTCTTGTATATGTCTTATACAATACATGTTGAACGAAATGGGAGCATAAACATTGGTTGGTAGATGAGGCTAAAATGCTAAATTATAGTCGATGAGGGCATGTAAAGGGCTGTGAGCCTTTCCTTGATTCATTATCAGTTTCTTCTCTCCCTTTGAATTGAAGGATTATCAAAGATCTTAATTCACAATTATATATAATCAACATAATTAAAACATTATAGGGATCTTCCCAATTCTTAGATCAAGGAAGGAGACTAGTCAGACATGCTACAATATAAAGAAAAGAAAACAATATATTAAAACATGAAAGAGTAGAACTCACAAAGTTTGGTTCTCGGGAGAACCTTATAGAGTAACTTTAACAATGACATCTTATTAGAATAAGGGAGAGAAGAAGAATAAGAGAACTCAAGAGTGGTGGATGATCAATGAGATCGATATGATGAGAGATATCTAACCCTAACCCCAACATGTGCTTATATAGGGGAGGTAAGGAGTCTAGGGTTAACATAGATTTACACAAACTTCCTAAATTACAACCCAGGAGATCAAACATTCGTTGCAGCTAGAGGAAAAGGTATTACATTAAGGGTTACGCTCCCTTACGCCCCTTTACCAGCGTAACAAGTCGTAACTGGGCGTCACGAAGAGCATAACCATCACAGTTGGGCTGGGCTGACATTTCTGAACTTCTGGAGGAATACCTTGATCGTTATAGTCTCTTACGGGTGTAACAATACATTTCTTCGTTTTTCTTCAATCTCTTCATATAGGAAGTTGTGCTTGTGGATTCTATGTTCCTCGGTCATTTTGATGATCTTGATGCTCTGACTTCAAGCATGAAGCACAAAATAGTCAAGGTAGATACCAAAATATAAAAATTTGGAGTTTTCCATATGAAAAGGTATTTGTGGGATGTAGAAGAGGATGTAAAATACATGAAAAAATAAGGAAACATATAGTACTTTTGACACTCATTATTCTCAGTGGTGGAGGCTATGTTGGAAGTAGATGGTGTAGTGTATGTGACAATTCAAAGCTTTGGAGATCAAATGCATCTAGTGCATCGAGTATGTTGGATATCCAAATAGTGTAGTTATGTCTCTCTAGTTTGAATGAGAACGCATGAAATTGAAGACCAACGAAGTGGTTGAGATGGAGGCTAATAGAAGATTACTAGAAAGGCCAAAACCAGTGGCTGAAGAAGACGAGTTATTGGTCATGTTGATACAAGTGGGGAAAAAAAAGGTTTGTGATGGATCATTATGCTCTTATAACATATAATAGAGTTGAAGGAGAGAGAGCGTGTATGTTGTTGTATATTGTTGTTAGGGAAGAGCCTATTATATAGGTACAAGATATAAACAACATATAAAGAGATCTTGGTAAAAAAAAAAAACGGTATTAATATATTTCTATATTATGAAAGAGTGGAGTGAGGTATATCTCTATCCTCATTACTTTTGTTGATAAGTTCAACACAATTCATACATCCACAAAAGATTATATGTATGGTAATAATTTGAACTTATGGATCGTAGATAAAGGAGTCTCACTTCATATAATAAGTGCTATTACTCTAATCTCTAATCTTCGTTAAACTACAAAATATAATATACAACTTCCCAATGGAAATTAACTCAACCAACTCAAGTTGGTTTGGTATTGGTACTTTTCGATAAAATTTTTGAATTAAAACATATAATCTATGTTCCATAATTAAAATATAATCATGTTCATTAACATGTTTAACTCAATCCTTAACTTACGCTATTATTATACCATTTAAATCATGTCTTGTATATGTCTTATACAAGACATGTTGATCGAAATGAGAGAACTAACATTGGTTGGTAGATGAGACTAAAATGCTAAATTATGGTCGATGAGGGCATGTAAAGGGTTGTGAGCCTTTGTTTGATTCGTCATTAATTTCTTCTTCTTTTAGCATAAAAAGACACAACGTTGTTATTTGGGAAGAGAACTTCACACGATGATCATAATTTCTTTGTTGTGGTTATAATCAAGCTAGTAGGAGCGTTGATAAAGCTAGCGTGATCAAGAATCTCAAATAGTAGAGCATTCATCTTACAAAAATTAAAGCACCAATATTTGCGAACTCGGTTAAGAATTACACACTTAACTCAATCGGGATCCTTGTTACTCCCCTCTCTAGAGCTAATCAAACCCGGGCCGACCCTCCTAGAAAACGGGCGGGTACGGCCAAGGTTGAAAGCCTAGCCAAAAAGCCGACCCGTCTATCTTTTAGGATCAAGACAACATCAAAAGTCCGACCATGCCGAAAGTCCACCCCGGATTAATAAAAAATAATAAATATAGGGTCATATTGCAAGTGAGAAAATTTCTTACGGTAGAGAATGAAAATCTCTGACACCCATTCAATTATTCAATGAACGTTCATGGTATTTTTACCACCATAAATATTGATGATCGTGAATAGTGGATAAAAATCAAGGAATACACTTTTAATAAATAGAATTTTATTTATGACAATAATATTAAACAAATCACTGATTGTTTAATATATTAACGATCATTACTTTAGACAACCATCTAATTTTGATTTTTTAATGTTAATTTTTTAAAAGCTCTTTATCAATAAATTTTGAAAGATTATCTTAACTATCATTATTTCAACCAACCCATAACAAAAAAAATTTTGAACGTTCATTACCTTTTGGAACGTTAAAAGAATTTTTGGGATGTTATTTTTCCCCTACGCTTTTTAAATTTAAATTTTTAAAAAGTTTTTTAACGTGATTTTTATTTTGATGATATTTTTTTTCCTACACTCTTTAATACACTCTTTAAGGCTCGATTTTTTTTAACTTTAAATTTTTTTATTTGAATGTTAATATTATTAGCATTACTTTTTCTAAAATGATAGTCCTTTGTATATTCTAAATTTTTGATGATATCTTTTGAAGGGGTTAATAATCTTGGAATCATCATTTTTCTTAACGATCGTTATCTTCCTTAGTCATTTATTTATAAAGTTATAAACTATATACATCAAGATCTACAACCCACCATTATTACCAACGCTTGTTAAAAATGAAAATATAATTTTCTTATATAAAATTAATCAATATTTACAATATAGGTAATATAATCATGAACGTTCATTTGTCTAGATTATGTGCCTGATATAAGACCTTAGTCCCTGCTATAAATTATCTTCTCATATGATCCTATCTCTATATATATAATTAAAAGTAATAATTATTATTTATAATTAAATAATTTACATTTATTTATAAATGATATAGATACTATATATATAATATATATATAATTATGTATGCATTTATAAATTTAATAAACAAATATTAAAAAAGTATTTTTTAAAAACGGGTTGTCCATCCCGGTACCCAGTATGGACATGAGTCCGAGTCCGAGCCCGGTATTTGGGCTCAGACAGGAGAAACGAAAAAAATAAAATAAATAAGAAATCGGTCCGAACAAGCGGACAAAAAGATATCCGAAAGTCCGGTCTAGATGAGACCTGGTTGTGGAAAGTATCACCTCTACCCCTCCCCTATTGTCTAATACTTCGTATGTTATAATGATATTATTGGTTCCATGATGTGACACTATTTATAATTAACTTAATTAAGTAAAATGAAAGATAAAAATTAGTCTTAATATATTTTATACACTAGTACCTTCTTCTCTTTGGGTCGTCTTCAACTAATCCTGCGAGAGACGTATCCCTGGACTTGACCTTCTATCCTTACACGAGTGAGTTAAAGACGATGCTTATGAATTTCTCTTGTATATGAATATACGATGACATTGTCTTCGGTTGGAGTTTGGACTAGTATTTAACATTGCTCGTATTCGGATTTGAGTTTTAATAAATGGCCAAAACTATAATATTTAGAGATTGTACGAAGAAAAAAAATGTGAAGGTGACGTGGGATTGATGTGAAGTATAAGAAGTTGAAAAAATTTACATTGCTTTTGAAGTCCTCATATTTTAGTAAAATAATTGTCGTTTGGGTCCCATGGATATTAACATTACATTCAAAGTCATTTTTAAATTAAGAACTCCATTTATTTCTAAATTACCACGTGTTTGCCTTTAAAATTAGTAAAAGAGTCTTTTACATGTATTTTAAGATTAAAACCAAAAATTATTTCTCGATAAGGTATGAAAGCTGTTATTGAAGATGGTTGAATATGTCTCATTGTGAATTTGGAATGCTAGGTTAAAGCTTAGGCAATAAGGGTTTGACTTACACGTTTTAAAATGTCATATTATATTATATATATATATATAGGAATGAGATCAGGTGAGAACCAAAGTTACGGTAAAAAATAAGAACGGATTTAGACCGCACGATCTAATCCGTTTGACGAATATGATGTGATTTATATTAAGAAAATATTTAATGTAAAATTACATGTTTCCATCATATGAGTTACAACATATACTTAATTTCTTATTTAAGATATCGTCAATTATTATCTAAATCTTCTATTAATCACCGGTAATTTTTTATTCAATGTAGGGAGGATATTGCACGACTAGGTTATTACAAACATAAATTATACACGACTCCAAAATTTTATTTATATTAGACCACAAAATGTTAATTATATGTGAAATCATGCATGTATTATAATTACATGTCAACTATAAAGTATATATCCACTGCACAAGCACAACACTAGCACGAATATTAAAGTATGCACTAATCGTGCACAAGTATATACGGACACAACTAGAAACATATTCGATAGACAAACCGTGTAGAAATACTATATATTTAACACAATTGAGATTTAATTAAATTGTTTTACATTACTATACGAAGCAAGAATTAGACTTTATCGATGCACAACTAAAAATAGTGAGAAATTTAATAAAGTATATCTACTAACACGAATACAAAACATTATTAAAATTATACTACGTATAGAAAAGAATTTTGCTTGCAAACTAGAAAAAATTATATCGTCTAATCGTACATAGTGAAATGTATTCTAAATAATAATTTGGTTGTCATTATGGTATATAGTTTGCAGTTACCATATAAAAATTTTCTACATTATTGTGCATTAATATTTCCATATATGATCGATTAATCATAGACGTTGATCATTTCATCCGACGATTCATATAGGTTCTCATTTTTTACCGTAACAATGGTTCTTACTTGATCCTGATTCTATATATATATTACAAGATTATGCTTAACTTTTATATAAGATCAAAAACCAAGTTTGGATCTGTGATTTATTCTTCGAGAAACCCACGATGATGAAAATGAACGCGCTTGTTCACCCACACCCGCGCCCCCTTTCCAACAAAAATCAAAGGAAAACCTAAACCTGAATCCCTTTCGTTTCGGCGTCATTAGCCCTTCGATTGGTGATCTGAAGAACTTCTCTAGATCTAAGCCTAAGATCTATGATGAAGGTATACCCAATCTTTGGTGGATTTTCAACTTATGGTGGAATAGTGGAGCTAGGACTCATTTTCGTGTAGAACTTGTCAGGGCTTGGGGGCGCTGGTGTTGCCGGAGAACTCGCTTCTCTCTCGTGGGTGAGGATGGGAAGTACGATCTAGGTTATCATACTAGCCTCGATGTGTTAGGGGTTGGTGAAAAGAACAGATGGGTCACTGTCCTCGAGCTACTTAGGATAGTGATTTTACCGCTTGACGGCGGCGGCGAATGTTGCTATATGACCTTCTTATATCCCCTGTGTACTTGCAACCTACTTCTCTACAAAGAAGATCCAGGTTCTGCCTCCTATCTTTGTAACTCCTATATATCTATCACTTGGAAAACCATCATGAAACATAGATTTCGCTTTTGGTCCAATCATTCATGTGTTACTATCTTAGTCTATATATACAGGCCTCGAATCATTTTCTTTATCTCCCTGTTCTTGTTGATGAACCATTATTGGTGTGCTTTATCTGAGGTGAGTCAAAACTTGCTAATGGCTACCTCTTCCCGATCTTTCAAAAATGTTGCGTGCTCCCTGCTTGACGATGGTGAAAAGCGTGAGTCTCATGATGATGAAAATGGTACTAAGTTGGAGGGGGGTAGGAAGGGCTCCTATCCTGCAGTGCCTAGATCCTTCACTAAGAACAATATGGACGTCCCAAGTTATCTCAACAAACTTGCAAAGGTAAGAACTAACTTCCAAAAACTGAAAGAGTCATGTTTGATGGGTCACATTTTTGGTGATCCAATTGATTTCCCTAAGGTTAGAAATAAACTAATTTCTGAATGGAAGAGTATCAAGGGTGAAGTTACCATGATACCTAAAGGCAACTATTGGTTTGAAATAAACTTCTCGAACCCCATTGACAAGAACATGGTGTGAGACAAGAGACCATACCATGTCTTGGGTCAACTTGTGATACTTAAACCTTGGAAACCAAACTTCAACACCTTGCAGAATCTGTCACTGAACTTGACCTTTGGGTCCGAATCCCTCTGCTCCCTGCAGAGTATGCTAATAAAGAAGTCATAAGAACCATTATTGAGGAGAACAACATTGAAAAATTCATCAAGCTTGGCCCATTTTCTATGAATGACAAGATTGGAAGTTACATTAAGATATGTATCAACATTGATGTTGATGAGAAAAAGATTATCAATGATGCAGTACCTATCCCTGATGAATTTGATGTTCTTCATGAGTATCCCATCTGGTTTGAGGACTTCTCTAAGGGATGTGGGCATTGTGGTGATGAAAATCACCCTTTTGACCTATGTCCTTTGAGGACTGCTTACTCCAAAAAAGTTAGCATTAACTTCAAGAGTAATATGAAGGACAACAATGATAAAAGGAAAATGAATGAATCTGGGAATGATGGGAACTGAAAGACAAAAGGAAAATCAATGAAGAATGGTGGTGATGCCTCCTTTGCCACGAGGGGTTTTAGACCCTACTTGTCAGGCAAAGGGGGTATTACTATCAACTTTAGATCTGGTCAATCCCCTAATAGCTCTGTGAACGGTTTGAAAAACTCTAAGGATGCCTCCAGTGAGCATGGGAAGGTGATCTCTGATCCTGATGCTATTAGGGTGCCCCCTGCTGAGGTGATACCCTTAAAGGCTGCTGGTATCCTAGTGAGCAAGAAGGTGATGACTATAAACTCTAGTGATGAGACCAAAGAGGAGAATAATGCACTGTCTGAGCCTACTCCATTGGTCCTTTTGCTTGTGGATGATGAGATGAAACAAGATGCAGTTCACCAGATCAATGCTGGTGAATTGCTAATCCCAAATGATCATTACACTCCAGAGTTTATCAATGAGGATGTGTTGGCTGAATTCATGATAAACGATGACTTGGGAGTTGAAGAAGATGTGGATGACTACTTTTCTGAACACTCTTTCCAATCTTTTAACACTGTTAACATGTTGATGAACAATATGGAGGTGAAACCAATTGAGATGACTAACTCTGACTCAAGCAAAAGGAAGTCAATGGAATGGGATGATGACACAACATCCTCGGCTCTGAAGAGCTCTAAGAAAATCAAGAATTAAATGGATGTGATGATGTACAACCTTTTGGTGATTTTACAAGGGTACTTTTCTTTGAACTATGATCTAGCTTCACTTGAAAATTTGAGAAATATATTAAACTGTTTTTACAGATTGTATAATTTGATTTGATGTCTTATGCAGATGACTCTTAGGGACGTTTTTGGTGTGCTCTGGCTTCATTTTGGCTTCTCTCTGGACTGTTATCCTGCTTGTACTTTTGGTTGCTATCTGAAGTACAATTGGATTACTGCTCCCTGTCCCCTCTCGGCTTTTAGTTATGCTATTCTAATATGGAACTACACTAGTCTTAAGTATTATGAAGTTTGGTACATTAGTTGTGACCCCCACCCTGTATCTGATATGTCCTGGCTTCTCATGCCGTTTCTCTGTAATACTTTTATGTTAATTATGACTGTATGTTTCCCAGTTGGATGTTATGGTATGCAATCTCGGTTGATCGTATATGTAAAATTTGTTATGAAAAATTGGAACGGGCTATTTAATCTACCTGCTGATGGGTTTATTGTGAATCTGGTGTATTCTCGAGTAACTTATGGAGATCAGACTAATGACAATAGCTGGTACAAAACTAATAACAGACCTAAAACCTTTAAACGTGACTTGATGAGTGCATTCTGTATGTCCATCCATGATCGAAATCCTCAACTCGGTGGCTATCTCAAAACCAGAGTAGTGGGTAGAGCATTGAAATATGCTTCTAATCCCTCTATTATCGCTGAATTAACTATGAAAGACGAGATTAAATCCAAGCTAACGGCTCCTGCGATTATCAAAATAAGTAGTAGTGGATTACAACATATTATAGAGATCAAGAGAGACAAATACAAGGATATCACTACAATTGGGATGGTGATTTTGTTTATAAAACTATTGACCAGATACCTGAATATGGTGCGATTTGTTATCTGTTTGAAATGAAGATCGCTTTTTGGAATTGTAGGGGATGGGAAAAAAGAACTTTTGGACCGATCTTAAAATAACCATTCAGAATGAGCATATCGATATGATCATGCTGGCGGAAATCAAGACTAGTATAGAACCCAACTGGAGGTTCGCCGGTTTCGATAATTGCCTATTCATCCCGTCTAGTGGAAAAGCGGGGGGCTTATGCCTCCTCTGCAAAAATTTTAAGTTGGTAAACGAGAAAATTAATATCATACAGCAAGGTGAAAGGTTTGTTATAATTGAACATAATAACTATGATAATAACTTTACCTGCAATATTATATTTATATATGCACCACCGATAGAAAAATACAAAGATGAATTTTGGAAAAATATTACTAATTATATAAAAAGTATGAAATCCCCATCTTTGATTATGGGCGATCTTAACGATATTTTGAGTCATGCTGACAAAGCTGGTGGCGTATATCCTAGCAACACAAGACTACAAAGACTAAATAATCTACTACAAGAAACTAATCTTATGGAATTAGTGATGCGGGAGCATCTCACAGCCTGACCTCATCCCCATGCATCGATGAGTACACAAGCAAGAGGCGACGAGTTGTTACTGAGGGAGATCGAGATCATGAGTTGGACGTGGAGAGAGTGACCACCAAAAGAAGATGTCGAGATGAAGACCGAGACTTGGAGAGGAGCAGCCGAGATATAGAGAGGGTGGGTCATGATCCACTTCACCCATATGAAGAAGAGGTCCGTCGGGCTGCATTTGAAGGAAGAAGATTTCGGGCTAATTTAAGTGTCTAAATTAGACCCAATTTGCTTATTATTTTAAAGCCCATTCTTGGATATCTTTTAAACAAAAGATGGGCTTGCTTTTAATTATTTGTTTTGAGCTTTTTAAGACTTGTTAGTTTAGCCCATTAGTTTATTTTTTATTTCCCTTTTATTTTTGATCTTATCTCTTGGAGATTAGATATTATCTCTTTAAGCTAGATTGGGCTCGATCTTGGATCAAGCCCATAGTCCGCAAGAAACCCTAGATGACGCCCTACTAGCCTATATAAGGCCTAGGGTGGACGTTTTTTCTAGTTAACTTTGATTGAAATTAAACACAAGTACTTTCGAGTATTTTTCTCTTCTATCCCATATTCTTCTCGTGGAATCGAGACACCTTACTGTGTGAGCGGAATCCGTTTGCCCATCAACTTTGGCGCTATTTTGAGTTGTGTCACTTGAATTGGCAAGTTGGTGCTCTCAATCATCTCCGGGTGACTTCTCGTGCTTTGGGGACAATCGCTTTCCCCTCTGTGTGAGATTATAGCGGAAGGGCTTCTTCAAGTCATTCCAAGTTGTGTGTTAGGGCCTTTGTTTCCCTATCGTGCTCTTGGTTGCCTTAAGGGTTCGACCAGATCTATCCATCTATCGATCCTTCACAATCATTGGATCATTCCTCCATTTTATTTCAATTTTTATCTTTTTATCCATTTTTCTTTATTTCGAGTCTTGGTGTTGAAAGATCGGGCCAACTGACGGCTAACCCCGTATCAAATTGGTACAAGAGCTTCAGGTTCATCAACACCTTTCTCACGTCTTATATAAAACACAAATTTTTTTCGAGCTTTCAAGATCCGTCAAGAAAGTTCTACACAAAAAGAGTCACCGGAGCAGAATCCGTAACGGTTAGTTTCTACTATTCTCGTTATTTTTCTGCGATTTTCAATTCCGCATTCAATTTCTTGAAAAGAAGGATTTTTGTGGCCAATTGTTAATTTTAATACATTTTTCTGCCTAAGATTCGATCTTTTTCTTGTATTGATCGGAATTTAACCCATCCACCACAAAAACGCCCCGCCACCCAAACCCGCCGCTTCCGGCGCCGCCGCCCAAGGCTCCGCCCTAGCACAGCCGTCACCCGAGGCAACGATCTCAGCCTTGCCCGCCGCCTTCAGCCGCTGCCCTACCCCGCTGCTTTCGGCAGTCCCGGCGCCGCTCCCACAGCCTTCGGCCTTGTGACGCCGCCCGAGATCCCAGCCGCCGCCCCAGCCCTCGGTCTCGGCCGAGATCCAAAACCCTATCCCGGCCGAGATTTGTTCTATGCGCCGCAGCCGTCGCCCCCTCGAAACCCTAGCCGTCGCCTCCGGCGTCGCTAAACCCTAACCCCGGCCCAACCCGATCTATCTCGGCCCATCAACCGAGATCCACAAAAAAAAAATTTCGGAGCCGAACTAAAGAGGTTCAGCCGCTGGTCCGCCGCTCAGCCGCCACCCAACCACCGGTCCGTCGCTCTGCCGCTCCGCCGCCGCTAGCCACCGCCCTTGGTTAGTCTCGCAAGTGCATAGTTAAAAAAAAAAAGGAGAAGAAGGCCAAAGGCCGTACAAAAAAAAAAGAAGACGTTACTTGCGAGCTAAGTCCATTCAGTTTCCGCGGTTGTGCATCTTGTGCGAGTTTTGTTTTGGAAGGCGCCCCTTTGAGCTTAATTGATATCTACTTGTTTCCCTGTGAGCTCACTACATCGCTGCAGAGCAACCCTTAATTGCACTCCTTCCCTTTCTCTTTTTCCTTTTTATCCTTCCCTTGTTTCCTTTTGCCTACCCTTTTCCTTTTTGCTTGTTTCTTTTTTTCCTTATTGCCTTTTCTCTTTTATTTTCCCTTTTTCTTTTGTATTTTAATTTTCAAAAGGCCGCAAATTATTTTTTAATTAAGATAATTGATTTGTTGGTTGAGAAAATTTACAGGCGAGTTTAGTTTTGCTTTTCTTGCTAGCACCACATAAAAAGGCCATTTCCCTTTGAGATCTGGTTCGTTCACCTTGTTTTCTTGCCTGAACGCATTAACCTGTTGATTGCTTGAGACATCTTTCTTGTAGATTCACAGTGATCCTCGCAAACCGGCTAAGAGGAAGTTGCGAAGCTTACGAGATAGGTTCTGAGCGAGACACTTGAAGAGGGTAGTCTACGAGTTTATGTTTAACTAACCTTAACAAGTTTGTTTGCTCTGAGTCATGTTTGCAGGAAGAGAAAACAGGAACCGGATACCTGACGCGCCACGAGTTGTGGGCCCCGAGGCTATGCTAGCCCGTATCTTGGAAAGATTAGATAGACTAGAAGCACGGGATGAGAAGATGACAGATCTGGACGAACGCGTTCCAGGCGCCACGTGGAGGAGAGACGGCCGAGACTACGGCCGAGATTTCGACAGTTCCGGCCGAGATGTGTTCCACCTGAACCGAGACGACGGCCGAGATGTCGCTAGCTCCAGCGGAGACGTCCGAACATCACCCCGGGCTGCACTTACCTTGGACAGAGCTATTACCTCGATACCGCAGGGAACTAGATTTGGTTCGACCATAAGAGCTAGAGATATCCAGTGTTCCAAGTGTCAAGGACGAGGTCACACAACGCGGGAATGTCCCAATAAAAGGATAGTGATCATTAATGATCAAGGATATTACGAGTCAGATTCCGACTCCGACGAAGAAGACGAGAATGAAGGTGGAAAAGGATATGCTTTCGGAAAATGCCTTCACTTAAGTAAGATCGTTCCTGACCCTTACCCCATTTTGAGAAATTTAGATTCTGTATCTCCTATGATTCATACTGATGAGCATAAACTATAAATACCTGATGATTTTTCTAGTCATAAAAAGGAGATGTCTAAGTGCTTAAGGAATTATACCATTGCTGAAATAATTGCGCCTTCACCTATGTGTTTAAGTGATGAAATGCTTCCTACTATTAATGCTGAAATCGGAGGGCATATTACTGAAATTAATTCACATGCACTAGGCCCTGTTGATGCGACTGATTCACTTACCAATTTTGTTGAGCATCTAGCTGATTTTAAGACAGAGGAAGCAACGGATGATAACAAACAAAGAGTTAACTTGTTCCATACACGTTGTTTGGTTCAAGGAAAGGATTTTCACATGATCATTGACAGTGGGAGTTGTAGCAATCTAGTGAGCACGGAGGTTGTTAGCCAGTTACAGTTGGATACCGTAATCACCCACGGCCCTATAAACTTGGGTGGACGAGTGCGTGTGACGGACTTATGATCAACAAACAAGCTCGTGTCACGCTAAAGATTGGAGCTTATGAGGACACGGTCTTGTGTGACATTGCACCTATAGACTCATGTCACATCTTGCTTGGTAGACCATGGGAGTATGACAGAAATGTAATCCGCGCAGGAAAAACTAATCAGTATTGTTTCACTTTTCAGGGAAAAGACTTTATTTTAACACCCATGACTCCCGCAGAAGCTACTATTAAGAAGAACGAAGAAAATATTGAGGAAGAGGCGTTGCTTGTCTCTAACACAGATCCTCCTAGGAATTCAATTCCTGACCCTTATACATGCCCTACGTACAGCTATGTTTATCAGGAAATCTTATCTTCTTGGCAAAGTGTTGGCATGGTAGAAAGTCTAGTGGAGACGTTCCATGGACTTCGTAAAGTATTGTCTATTTACCATTGGAGTTATATGGCTATTGAATACCCAAATTTGGACATTTTCACTGATTTTAATGATCTTGATGTACATGTGACTGTGCAGATTGAGTTATATGGCTAGTGGAGACGTTTTCACTGATTTTAATGGTCTTGTGCGACATTGCACCTATAGACTCATGTCACATCTTGCTTGGTAGACCATGGGAGTATGACAGAAATGTAACCCGCGCAGGAAAAACTAATCAGTATTGTTTCACTTTTCAGGGAAAAGACTTCATTTTAACACCCATGACTCCCGCATAAGCTACTATTAAGAAGAACGAAGAAAATGTTGAGGAAGAGGCGTTGCTTGTCTCTAACACAGATCCTCCTAGGAATTCAATTCATGAACCTTATACATGCCCTACGTACAGCTATGTTTATCAGGAAATCTTATCTTCTTGGCAAAGTGTTGGCATGGTAGAAAGTCTAGTGGAGACGTTCCATGGACTTTATAAAGCATTGTCTATTTACCATTGGAGTTATATGGCTATTAAATACCCAAATTTGGACATTTTCACTTATTTTAATGATCTTGATGTACATGTGACTGCGCAGATTGAGTTATCCACACGTATACCCACGGATTATCAATATAATATGGAAAACAGGGAGACTTTCTCATCTCTTCGATATAGAACATTAAGAATTATGGATGTCGACCTTGTGCCTAAGACTGATGGATATTGTACCTTCACAATTGATGTAGGAACCGATGAGTGGATGGAAGACGAGGAGCAGTAGGATCAGGAGGATAGCACGTTCCAGCAGGATCCAGAAACGAACATCCAGGAACTAGAAGTAACACCCGAGGAGGATATTGAGTGGGACATCATGGCACCCGACTACATAGTAGTTCCACCTGTTCCGGAAATGGAGGTAACACCCGAAGAAGAAGATGAGTACGTGGACATTATTGGGCCGGAGCAAGGTTGCTCCCTTCTTTCTCCTTTCTTCTCCAGACCACGGGCCGTGTTTTGTTTTCCTCTTGGGCCTTACTAGGCCTTCTCCTTTCTTTCTGGGCCGAAGGCCATGCTGCTCTATCCCTCTTTTGGCCGAAGGCCTTTATTTCCCTCCTGCAAAATTAGCAAGCAGCGTACAACAGCGAGAGATTTCCTGAGTTTGACGATATCCTTTCTCGAGATCACGATCCCAACAAACCGTAACCACCTCTCCTTTGTGCACAAAGGAAACCGGCGATCTCGAGTCGGTACTTCTCCTCCGTACAAGCAAGATTATCTTCAGTTGGATCTTTCGTTCCAACCTTGCAGTACAAGACGTGGAGCATCTCGACTTCTCTCTCTCGTGCACCTGGGCGTAATTGAGCAGATCAGAGTCGAGCTTTTCTTCTTCGATCAAGACCGCACCTCTTCTGTTGTGTTTGACGGATCTGCAGTGGGCATATGAGGAGCAACGATTGTCTCCCTGACGTGGTAAGCAACAATCTTCCTTCTTGTTTCTTCTTGGCATCTTCTTCTTCTTGATTCAGAGGGTAAACGCGTTTCCGGGTTTGTACCACAATAGAGCAGGGTGATTGTTTTCTTTTGGACGTGGAACCGTCGGGGTGCAGCAGACTGAGTTACTTCTTGTCAAAGAGACGAGGTAAGGCTCCTGCTTTACCTTTGTGTTGTATGAATCATGTGCAGTAAACTAGTTAGACTAGATAGGAGTTAACTAGAAGGCTTATGTTAGGATTAGGTTGGATCTTGTTTTAGCAGCATTGAGCATGCTGTTTCTCTATATCGGCCTGCAATAAGTCGGACTTGGCGTTAACGTGAGGATTGGGCGGCAGGAAGGTGGACTCTCATCCACTCGACATTTGTGAGACAAGGTGAGTTCCTCCGTCTTAACTTCTTGATCTATTAAGTGAGGATTGAAGAGTGAATCGTTAGTTAATAGTTTTGAACTTGTGTTGGGAGGAAGCACAAAAATCTATGCTTTTATGTAGTCATTTGGAATCGAACTGGGATATGCAGGTCTCTTTTATTTAATATAGGAGGTGTGGGCTGTGAGTTTCGAACTCAAGACTTCCTGGAATGCTAGTTAGGTGATTCTGTAACAGTGATGAATAGCCGACTTGGGAAGTAAGTTTTGAGATGTTAGGATGATGACCCACCGTTGATTTTGTAGTATGTCATAGTTAGATATATCTAGTTTGTCGTATCAAAATTTGGTAAAGATCCAACGGTCGGATGTAAAATTATAAGCCTTCAAAGTTGACTCGAAACCTAGTTTTGAAGTTAAGTGTGTTGGAAGGCAACTTTGGGATTTTGTGTAGAATTCTTGGAACGTTGTTTATGGGTTTCGTTTGTTCTAGCCAAGAGTAGGTATGACCTAGTATGTATAAATATTTTCTTTGGAATTTTCGGAGTTCGGTACGAGGTCCTTCCGATAGGCCGAAGTTGAGTGCTTGGTGTAATTTCGGAAAGCGAGTTTGGACTTAGAATGTGAGTTTGAGCAAACCCTCAAACTTGCTTTAAGAGTTTTGAGGTTTAGTAAGTGTTGTCGAGGTATAGAGTAGACTTGAAACCAGTTTGGGCACTTTTCGGAATTTTCTGAAAAGTGAGGGGCGTTTTGGTAATTTTCACTAAAGTTAGGTTTTCTTGTTCTTTCGGATCTGAAAGCTTTCTCTTTAGTATAGCAGACTTCTAGAAATCTTGTAAGACTTTGAATGATGATTCTAAGTCGATCTTTCTTGATCAGGTAGTTGATAGTGTTAACCGAGATGACGATATTGGTGATGGCTGGTAGACGTGTTGTTCAGGTAAGTCTTATGGACTTGCTTAGCTAATGATGCTATATGAGTGTATGCTATGTGGTGGTGTGTGTTTATTGTTTGAATGGAAATTGATTATAACGACGATATAAATTAATTAGACTCAAGTGTATGATAATGGGTCGTGGCATCGCTGCCCAACATTATAAGATGCTGGGAGGTTCTCTGCAACCAGTCCATACGGTATACGGTAGATATGCATTGGAACCATTCCGGTTGGTTTACGGGGACAGAGGCGAGGTCGATGGGATTCTCGTGCCACAAATGAAGTTGAACTAATAAAAGTGAATCACTTAATGAAAAGATAATAAACGGTTTATGTGTGTTTTTTGTGATGTGTTTATTATCCTTGATGTGTGTTTGTGCTACATGGATATGTTGATATAGTGATTGTTAGCTAACGGTGAAAACCGATGTTGTAGACCTCGCAGGTTAGCCACTGTTGAGGGAGCCGGAGAGTGTGGTCAGCCGGGGTTTTCATATTTGTTCTTTTGAGTTTCATTTGGGATGTGTTGGGGATCTTTCCTTTGTTTTCTTAGTTGTTTGTTTCTTTTAGACGGCTGATGATGTTCTCCCTTTTTGAGTCATGCATAATAAAATATCTTTCAGTTTTATCGGTTTCTTTATGTGCCTTGTTGTAAGATTCTAGTTACGTTGTTGTTCAGCTAAGGTCGGGATACATTGTGAGGTCCTAACCAGTAGCATTCCGGGTTCTCAGAATTCGGGGTGTTACATATGGTATCAGAGGCAGGTTGACAACAATGGCACTCGTAATCTACTAAGAGGCCGGATAAATAAACAAAACCCACAAGGGATCTGAACTTTCAAAATGAATTTTGTTTTTAAATCTTTCATAGTCGGGTTGGGATAGTCAGCATGGAAACCACCACCACTCTCCGCGGATCTCAACGGCGTAGGTAGTTTGGATTTTTGGACTTTAGTTAGTTAGTTAATTTTTGGTTTTAATGTTAGTTTCGATAATTCTGTTCAGATGAAACGCGATAGGGTAGCTGCTACGGCCGATCGAGGCCGGGGTCGACCACCTCTGCCTCCTGCTGGACGTGGTAGGGCTAGTAGGGCTCCTTCTGTTAGAGGGCGCGGTCGTAGAGGAGGACCGGAAGTTGCTAGAGGTAGGGGTCGTGATGTTGGTTACGAGCCACCTGTTGCGGAGCCTGCTGCTGAGATTGAGGAGGAGATAGCTGAGAGTGTGGGCCTGTGGAGAGATTAGGAGCTTCTAGGGCGAGGACAGGAGGAGAAGCTTGTATTTCGATGGGAGAATCGGAGTTTCGAGATTATGTCCAACGGGCTGCTGAGGCGATTACGAGAGGGGAACGACCACTAGAACTCCCGAGGCAGGCTAGGTCCGTTGAGGTATCATAGAGAGTTGATGTACCTCCAGTTCCGGCAGTATCTGAGAGAGTTGAGGTGCCTCATGCACCAGTTGTTTCTGAGGGGATCGTTGTACCTACTGTGCGGTTGTGTCTGAGAGGGTTGTTGTAGCTCCTGCGCCAGCTATACCTGTGAGAGTCGAGGTACCACCTGCCCCGACTGTACCTGCTGGAGCTGTTGTGACACCGACACCAGTTGTGCCAGAGAGATACTGAGAGTCGGGCTTTAAGGCCTGATTGGTGGTTGAAGACTTTCAAGCATATGAGAGTACCTCCCTTTATTGGGAAGATTGGATTGGAGGTGGAACACTGGCTGGGTCATGTGGAGTCTTCTTTGGAGTGATCTGTTGTCTTGAGGATCGCCGGGTTGAGTTGGTGCAGACTTTGTTTAAAGAGTCAGCTCATTACTGGTGGAGGACAGTGAGAGAGGGGGTTACTGCATATGAGCAGCTGAGGAATCTGGTTAGGAATCACTTTTTTCCTGAGTCATTGAAGGGAGATAGATATCGGGCCTTTATGGAGGCTAGGTTTGAGGACATTCCTATCGAGGAGGCGATCAGGAATTTCAGAGAGGAGTTGACACTGTTGGGACCAGATGCCCCACCAGTGAAGCAACATGTGTACTTGTTCTCACGGAGGTTGAGGGAGGATACCCGTAATTATCTTGCGGGTTTCCGTTGTGAGTCTCTGTTGGACTATCAAGACAGAGCCGCAACGTATGAGAGGGGTAGGTTTGCAGGTAAGAGAGCAGTTCAGACTGGTGGTCCCGAGAAGAGACAAAAGGTGGACATTCAGGACACAGGTCAGGGAAGGCTAGTCATGGTAGGGAACAGACTCAAGGACGACAAAGCTTTCCGCCCAAGGGCCTTAAAACAGGTAGAGATGCACGATGCTTTAACTGTGGCGCATATGACCATCTGTGCGCACAGTGTCCAAAGCCTATGATCACCTGTTACACATGTGATGGATCAGGACATCGGGCTATGTTCTGCAGGCAGAGGAGAATTTCTCAGTCCCAGGGATCTTCTCCTGTTGGTACTCAAGGGGGTGGATAGAGACAGTCACATTATCAGGCTTCTGGACAGCAGCAGAATAGAGCTCCGGGATACCCTCAAGCACAGGGTTCTACCCAGGAAGCTGGACGTGGTAGAGATCGAGGTGGTGGTACATCAGACACCAGAGGAACCCAACTACGGGAGATCGAGTTGAGGAGTAATGATCAATCTACTGCTCCTACGGCTACAGGTACGATTTTGATTAAAGATGAGCATGTACGAGTCTTATTTGATGTTAGGGTTACCATTGTTTTATTTTCAATGCTTGCGTAGATAGGTTGCCCTTAGATACGGTAGAAGGAATACCTTTTATAGTAGGCTTACTAGATGAAGGTAAGGTTAGAGGATCTCAATAGATTCATGATTGTCCCGTCCGTCTCGAGGGTTGGGATTGACTAGCTGATTTCTTGGTCATGCATTTAGTGCATGAGGATGTCTTATTAGGGTTGGATTGGATGGTTAAGTACCATGCGGTACTTAATATAGGTAAAAGGACAATGTTAGTTACTATAGGTGAGGTAGCTTATCGGTTAACGCTACCACCTGCACTAGAGGGCGTACAACCGGTATTTCATGTATCTCAGTTAAGAGAGTACATACCAGATCCGAGACATATAGTCAACTATGAGAACTTGACTATCGAGCCGGATCGCATCTTTATCGAGCACCCGATAACCATCTTAGAGAGGAGCACTAGATGCTTGCGGTCTAAAGAAATCCCCATGTTACGGATTCAGTGGTTTTGACGGGGAGTAGATGAGGCTACCTGGGAGACTGAGGATAACATTAGGAGTAATTACCCGGAACGATATGCGGAGTTAGTTTCGACTTCTGGACTAACGGGTTAGTCTTTGGTTATATAGTTATCTATGATATATGTGATTATTTGTGTTATGTGAGTTTATCTGTGCTTATACATGTTATTGATGTGTGGTGCTAGTATGTGTAAACATAGTTATTAGTTGTATACTAATTATCATGAAAATGTGTATGACCTTTATTATTTAAGTTTCAGGACGAAACTTAATTTTTAGAGGTGACTGATGTGATAACCGGATTTTTTTTTAATTTTTTTTTCTTTCCGAACCGGTAACGTTACCGGATTTTGATCGAGTTAAAATCGATTTAAGAGAGTATTTACTAATCTAGATGGCATTTGGGTCGGGTTCGGTTTGTTGGGCCGGAGCAAGGTTGCTCCCTTCTTTCTCCTTTCTTCTCCAGACCACGGGCCGTGTTTTATTTTCCTCTTGGGCCTTACTAGGCCTTCTCCTTTCTTTCTGGGCCGAAGGTCATGCTGCTCTATCCCTCTTTTGGCCGAAGGCCTTTATTTCCCTCCTGCAAAATTAGCAAGCAGCGTACAACAGGGAGAGATCTCCTGAGTTTGACGATATCCTTTCTCAAGATCACGATCCCAACAAACCGTAACCACCTCTCCTCTGTGCACAAAGGAAACCGGCGATCACGAGTCGGTACTTCTCCTCCGTACAAGCAAGATTATCTTCAGTTGGATCTTTCGTTCCAACCTTGCAGTACAAGACGTGGAGCATCTCGACTTCTCTCTCTCGTGCACCTGGGCGTAATTGAGCAGATCAGAGTCGAGCTTTTCTTCTTCGATCAAGACCGCGCCTCTTTTTCTGTGTTTGACGGATATGCAGTGGGCATACGAGGAGCAACGATCGTCTCCCTGACGTGGTAAGCAACAATCTTCCTTCTTGTTTCTTCTTGGCATCTGCTTCTTCTTGATTCAGAGGGAAAACGCGTTTCCGGGCTTGTACCACAGTAGAGCAGGGTTATTGTTTTCGTCTGGACGTGGAACCGTCGGGGTGCAGCAGACTGAGTTACTTCTTGTCAAAGAGACGAGGTAAGGCTCCTGCTTTACCTTTGTGTTGTATGAATCATGTGCAGTAAACTAGTTAGACTAGATAGGAGTTAACTAGAAGGCTTAGGTTAGGATTAGGTTGGATCTTTTTTTAGCAGCCCTGAGCATGCTGTTTCTCTATATCGGCCTGCAGTGAGTCGGACTTGGCGTTAACGTGAGGATTGGGCGGCAGGAAGGTGGACTCTCATCCACTCGACATTTGTGAGACAAGATGAGTTCCTCCATCTGAACTTCTTGATCTGTTAAGTGAGGATTGAAGAGTGAATCGTTAGTTAAGAGTTTTGAACTTGTGTTGGGAGGAAGCAAAAAAATCTATGCTTTTATGTAGTCAATTGGAATCGAATTGGGATATGCAAGTCTCTTTTATTTAATCTAGGAAGTGTGGGCTGTGAGTTTCGAACTCAAGACTTCCTGGAATGCTAGTTAGGTGATTCTGAAACTGTGATGAATAGCTGACTTGGGAAGTAAGTTTTGAGATGTTAGGATGATGACCCACCGTTGATTTTGTAGTATGTCATAGTTAAATATATCTAGTTTGTCGTATCAAAATCTGGGAAAGATCCAACGGTCGGATCTAAAGTTATAAGCCTTCAAAGTTGACTCGAAACCTAGTTTTGAAGTTAAGTGTGTTGGAAGGCAACTTTGGGATTTTGTGTAGAATTCTTGGAATGTTGTTTATGCGTTTCGTTTGTTCTAGCCAAGAGTAGGTATGACCTAGTATGTATAAATATTTTCTTTGGAATTTTCAGAGTTCGGTACGAGGTCCTTCCGATAGGCCGAAGTTGAGTGCTTGGTGTAATTTCGGAAAGCGAGTTTGGACTTAGAATGTGAGTTTGAGCAAACCCTCAAACTTGCTTTAAGAGTTTTGAGGTTTAGTAAGTGTTGTCGAGGTATAGAGTAGACTTGAAACCAGTTTGGGCACTTTTCGGAATTTTCTGAAAAGTGAGGGGCGTTTTGGTAATTTTTACTAAAGTTAGGTTTTCTTGTTCTTTCGGATCTGAAAGCTTTCTCTTTAGTATAGCAGACTTCTAGAAATCTTGTAAGACTTAGAATGATGATTCTAAGTCGATCTTTCTTGATCAGGTAGTTGATAGTGTTAACCGAGGTGACGATATTGGTGATGGTTGGTAGACGTGTTGTTCAGGTAAGTCTTATGGACTTGCTTAGCTAATGATGCTATATGAGTGTATGTTATGTGGTGGTTTGTGTTTATTGTTTTAATGGAAATTGATTATAACGACGATATAAATTAATTAGACTCAAGTGTATGATAATGGGTCGTGGCATCACTGCCCAGCATTATAAGATGCTGGGAGGTTCTCTGCGACCAGTCCATACGGTATACGGTAGATATGCATTGGAACCATTCCGGTTGATTTACGGGGACAGAGGCGGGTCGATGGGATTCTCGTGCCACAAATGAAGTTGAACTAATAAAAGTGAATCACTTAATGAAAAGATAATAAACGGTTTATGTGTGTATTTGTGATGTGTTTATTATCCTTGATGTGTGTTTGTGCTACATGGATATGTTGATATAGTGATTGTTAGATAACGGTGAAAACCGATGTTGTAGACCTTGCAGGTTAGCCGTTGTTGAGGGAGCCGGAGAGTGTAATCAGCCGGGGTTTTCATATTTGTTCTTTTGAGTTTCATTTGGGATGTGTTGGGGATCTTTCCTTTCTTTTCTTAGTTGTTTGTTTCTTTTAGACGGCTGATGATGTTCTCCCTTTTTGAGTCATGCATAATAAAATATCTTTCAGTTTTATCGGTTTCTTTTTGTCCCTTGTTGTAAGATTCTAGTTACGTTGTTGTTCAGCTAAGGTCGGGACTGTTCGCTATTTTAACACCCCAATAAACCTTTATCGATAATGATAAAAGCTCACAGGTTAGTAAAAACCACGGTATGCTTTAAATTTATAAAACAAGAAATAAATACCCAAATTGTAGCGAACCCACAGTGTGTGGATCAATCACAGTATGGATAAGTACTCCAAGGTCGATCTCAGAGACGAAGTGTCTGAATTATAAATGTGATCTAAGATAGAGTAAATCAAAGTAAAAGAATGAGGCTGGAAAAGAAGGGAAGAAAGATCAAAAAGGTTTTTGTGGATTTTGTAGAGTTCGCAATCAAATATCGGATTTGATTGAAAACTAAGTAACACAAACAAACGAAAAAATATATCAATAAGGGAGAACGCGGATTTCAAGGATTCAAGGTCATTATTTATACGCACGGACTCAGGACATCTCTCAGAGGATCTACGGTTAACAAGCTTCAGGGAAGAACGTTTTTAAGTTGACAGTCTATTACCGGGTAAGTCTCAAGACTATCTAGTTCCAAACCAACCACCTATTACCGGTAAGTCTCAAGGTAGAGAGGTAGAAAATTCTAAACAAACCAAATTCCAAACTAAGGGAAAGGTAAACCATTACCGGGTAAGTCTCAGGTATTACCCTACTTAGGAAGGGATCTAAGCACACTCAACCCAATAGAGGTTTTCACCTCTATTACCTATGGTCAGTCTCTAAGGTATCTAAGAAGGCGTTTCACCGGATAAGTCTCAACTCAAACTTAGGTTACTAGGTAGAAGGATTCTAACTAGGTTCAAGTCCTAACTAACCACTAGGATTTCAAAGCTAATCAAACCAAGCATTAAAACACTATTCCATCATAGTCCAGGTATAAATAAATCCCTATTCACCTTGGAACGACAATGGTTCTAGCCAACAATCTACATATCAAAAGCAATAATCAATTCAATTGAAGAATTCATAAAATGAGAACTAAAAGAGAGAATAAAGAAAGTATTCAGCTTTATTAAGATGAAACCAGCAAAATGACAAATTCCAGTATCGCGAAGCGTATCTGAATTGAATGAAATCTAAAAGCCTGAATCTTTCCTAAAAACTCAATGTAGTTCAACAATGGTGTAGAGCAAGGGAGAAGAAGAAGGAGAAAGCGGCACTCTCATTAGAAGCCTTAGAATAGAATGAAGCGGAACCCTTGAAATCATTTAGAGCCTCCCTTTTATACCCAACAAACTTCCACAGAACGGGCCGGGCCAAAACTGATCCAAAAGGAGCGAAATATTTCGGCGCATAGGAATCTCGGTCGGAAATCTCGGTCGGCGACCGAGATTTTTGAACGTCGGGACCGAGATTGGCTTCGTGATCCAGCTTTAGGGAAATCTCGGTCGGTGATCTCGGTCAAGTCTTAGAAATCTCGCCCGATATGGCACAAATCTCGGCCGAGATTGGGACCGAGATGGAGACCGAGATCCGCCGACAGAAACTTCTGGAATGGAGTCTCGGCCGAGATGGCTCGGATCTCGGCCGAGATCATGTGGATCTCGACCGAGATTGCTCTAATCTCGTGCATTCCGTCTTGTTTGCTCGTGGCTCGTCTTTTCCTCCTTTCTCGTGCTTGCGTGATCGCTCCAAAGCGTCCATCCCGAGGCTTGATCCTCAAATGCATCGTTTTAGATCCAAAACACGCCAAAATACCTTCAAAAACACCAAAAGTGTGTGTAGACATCTATACTCGCAAACTTGCACTAAACAAGTATGAAGAACACATACTAAGGCTAAAACATGCATGCGGAAAAGGAAAAACTAATTAAATGTTCTACTAAACTAGGTCGATAATTCATGTTATCAGGGACCCATTGTGAGGTCCTAACCAGTAGCATTTCGGGTTATCAGAATTCGGGGTGTTACACTTCACATGAAGAATTTGTAGACTGGGAGATATAGGAGCCAGATGAGGTGCATGGCGAGGAAGAAGATCCGATAGAGCTATCTTACTCTAGTCGCACGACTTGAGATTCAAACGGAGATTCCTCAACCTCGAGTGACTCAGTTGATCTATCTCAGCACGGTTCAAGTCTATACTCTGCGGATTCGTGGTCGAATCCTTTTCAAGAGAGGGAGAATGACGCGGGAGCATCTCACAGCCTGACCTCATGCTCATGCATCGATGAGTACACAAGGAAGAGGCGACGAGTTGTTACTGAGGGAGATCGAGATCATGAGTTGGACGTGGAGAGAGTGACCACCAAAAGAAGATGTCGAGATGAAGACCAAGACTTGGAGAGGAGCATCCGTGATCATAGCCGAGATATAGAGAGGGTGGGTCATGATCCACTTGACCCATATGAAGAAGAGGTCCGCCGGGCTGCATTTGAAGGAAGAAGATTTCGGGCTAATTTAAGTGGTTAAATTAGACCCAATTTGCTTATTATTTTAAATCCCATTTTGGGACAACTTTTAAATAAAAGATGGGCTTGCTTTTAATTATTTGTTTTGGGCTTTGTAAGACTTGTTAGTTTAGCCCATTAGTTTATTTTTATTTCCGTTTTATTTTTGATCTTATCTCTTGGATATTAGATCTTATCTTTTTATGCTAGATTGTGCTCGATCTTGGATCAAGCCCATAGTCTGCAAGAAACCCTAGATGACGCCCTACTAGCCTATATAAGGCCTAGGGTGGACGTTTTTTCTAGTTAACTTTGATTGAATTTAAACACAAGTACTTTCGAGTATTTTTCTCTTCTATGCCATATTCTTCTCGTGGAATCGAGACACCTTACTGTGTGAGCGGAATCCGTTTACCCAACAACTTTGGCGCTGTTTTGAGTTGTGTCACTTGGATTGACAAGTTGGTGCTCTCAATCATCTCCGGGTGATTTCTCGTGCTTTGGGGACAATCGCTTTCCCCTCTGTGTGAGATTATAGCGGAAGGGCTTCTTCAAGTCATTCCAAGTTGTGTGTTAGGGCCTTTGTTTCCCTATCGTGCTCTTGGTTGCCTTAAGGGTTCGACCAGATCTATCCATCTATCGATCCTTCACAATCATTGGATCATTCCTCCATTTTATTTCAATTTTTATCTTTTTATCCATTTTTCTTCATTTCGAGTCTTGGTGTTGAAAGATCGGGCCAACTGACGGCTAACCCCGTATCAATTAGGATCTAGAGGTAATGAATTCACGTGGAGGAGGAAAAGAGAAGGTGAGAATAACACTTTTGAAAAATTGGATAGAGTTTTAACCCATTTCGAAATAATGAATGAATATAACCAGCTACACACGTGGAACCATGCGTTTACCACATCTGATCATTGCATGATCTCTATTGACTTATGTCGTATTAAACAAAGATTCAGAAATAAACCTTTCAGGTACGAGATGATGTGGAGTGAAAGGAAAGACTGTGAGAATATCATCAAGCAAGCCTGGCGACTTCATGTCCCAGGTTCTAATATGTACAAACTATGCAAAAAACTAAATTTGACTAACATAAAATTGAAACTGTGGTGCAAAAGAAGTTTTCGGAATATAAATAAACAAGTTAAGAATGTTGATAACGAAATTGAGAAACTACAAAACCAAAACTATATAAACTATACTCAAAATATTAATGATAAAGTCATTAGATTGGGGAAAAAGAGAGAATGTCTCATCGATTTCCAACATAAGTATTGGAAACAAAGAGCAAAATCGACAGAGTTTGAAAAAGGTGATAAGAACACAAAATTTTTCCATAGGAAAGCTACTGGAAGAAGAAATAGAAAAATAATAAATAGGATCAGATGTGGGAATGACCAATGGATCAGTAACGACGAAGAAATAAGCAAGGAATTCACGAAAGATTTTAAGAAGAGATTTAAGGCCTCGGGGGTGACCAATCTCTCTGTAATCAGTTCCTTCGGGTAATCTCTACCGAGGTTACTGATGAGGATAACCTCGTACTAACTAAACAATTCACTAATAGTGAAATTAGGAAAGTTGTTTTCGATATAGGAAGTGAAAAATCTCCTGGTCCGGATGGTATGCCGGCCGGTTTTTTTCAAAAGAACTGGGAAATTATAGGGCAGGATGTATGTAGGGCTGTGAAAAGCTTCTATCACTCTGGAAAACTCCTTAAGCAAATTAATCATACCTTCATTACCTTAATACCAAAATCTGATAACCCGAGTACTACAAATAATTATAGGCCAATTAGCCTATGTTCTACAGAATATAAAATCATTGCAAAAATTATAGCTACCAAATTAAAAACTATCATACCTAAACTCATTCACCCATTACAAAGTGCTTTTGTAAAAGATAGAGCGATACAAGATAACATATTAATTGTGTAAGAGCCGTAGTCTTTCGGGCCGAGACCGGACCTTGGCAGAGATTAGCTTTGGTTGAGGTTGGTCTTGCCGCCCCCGCGGTGAGTGGCGTCGCCCCTGCGGCTGCTTGAACCGCCCCCGCGGTTTCCGGCGGCTGCAGCCGTCTTCTTTGACCTTGTTGACCCGTGTTTTACCCTTTACTTTGCTCATTCTTACCTTTGGATGATCAAGGGTATTTCTTCATCTTCTTCTCCAGCTTCTCTCCACGTTATTTGCTTCCCTTGCTCCCTTGGATCTTGTTCTTGAGTTGTGCAAGAGTTTTGTGAGAGTTTTGTGTGTGTGGTACCTTGTGTGAGCTGTGGCTTTGGATATGTTGGGCTTGGAAGCCAGCCTTGGTAGCAGTTGAGCTCTCCTGCAGCCTTAGACCACAAGTGTGGTAAGGTTTCTTCTCCTCTCTTCTTTCTTTCTTGCCTTCCTTCATAGCTTAGGATTAGATGATTGCCTAGGCACGTTTTGATGCTGGTATGTGTATGTATGTGTTTGGGTTTGGCTTTGGATGAGAGAAGACGGGAATTGATCACGTGAAGGACCGAGGAGAAACGCAGAATCACGCTCTGCGCAGTGGCCGCCCCCGCGGCCGTGAGTCACCGCCCCCGCGGCGACATTGTCAAGGCGCCAGCGGCGTGCCAACGGCCGCCCACGTTCCGTGTCACCGCCCCCGCGGCGACATCCCGCCGCGCCCGCGGCCACCTGCTTTCGCCCCTGCGTCCCTTGTGACCCGCAGGTGCGTTTTGTCCCCGATCTACCTAAGGCTAGGTAGATCCTTTTCCTTCCTAGTATGAGTGTCAATAGCATGCTAGGTGCGAGTTGAGGTTAGAATTAGTTGAGTACGGAACTGTTATGCCGGTTACGGCCTTGAGGAGTACTAGTTGGAATATGATCTGTATGGATCCCTTGGGTCTAGGTGTGACCCCTTGTATGGATATGTATATGATGTATGCGTTATACCTTGTTTAGGTTGAGTTGATCTCCAGAGTGGAGCCGAGTATTCTGAGTCTGTGACTCCCGAGGTTGAGGTAAGTCCATAGGACTTACTTAGCTGCCCTCCATATATTGGATGTGTGCCTGAGTGGTGGATGTTATGCTTTATAGCCCGTATGATATATTGTATTACCGACCTATGGTCTATTGACTGCCCATTGTAGGGCCGTGACAACTTGTCCATTCATCCCGCTGGGAGTCTGGAGGTTCTCTTCGGGCAGGCCCGTATGGCTCAGTGGGCCGGCCACCTGCACCACTCCCATAGGGTACACGGGAGGTGGGACCGGATCCCATTCTAGCTGGCACCATTTCCGAGAGGCGAGGGTTATATTCCTCGTGTCACATACGTTCATATTGAGTTATTATTTATACGCTGTATGCGCCGGACTATTATTATAAGATAATAAAATGGGTAAATGTGTGACAACATGTTTATATGTTTAAGTTTTGACGTGTGCATGTGCTCTAGCATCTTCCTTTGTATGTGTTTGGTTAGCTAACGGTGTAATGCCGTGTTGTAGACTTTGCAGGTTAGGACACTGCAGAGTGATCCAAACGGGGCGATCTGCTGAGGGCTCCGTACACTGGGGTTATACTCGTGGATGGGTATTTTGGATATATATATGTATATATATATATATATATATATATATATATATATATATATATATATATATATATATATATATATATATATGATATGTTTTGTTTTACTCAGCAGTTGTATAAACCTTTTGACATGTCTATATATCAGTTTTATGTTTTTGTTTTAATCTGTTTGTGCCTTATTGTAAGATCGGTGAAATTGTTGTCAGGCTAAGGTCATGATCCATTGTGAGATCCTAGCCCGGTAGCACCTCGACTCCCGTGGATTCGAGGTGTTACAAAGGTGGTATCAGAGCCCAGGTAGACAACAATGGCACTTGTAATCTCCGATAAAGGTCGAATAGATAAATAAACAAAACCCGAAAGGGGTCTGGCTTGCAAAAGGTTTTGGTTTTGAAGTGAGTACAAAACGTTTTGGGGTATCGTGTACGTGAGTCATTGTCCCTCTAAAGATCTCGACAGTATAGGTATATATATGTATAGATAGATACTATGTGTTGTGATGATGTGTTATATACCTATACATACGGCATATATATTGCCATCTGAGTTGGGTTTATGTCCTCTACAGATGGTTCAGACTAGAACCTTACCTGCAGCAGGACGGGGTAGAGGCAGACCTCTGTTAGGTAGAGGACGGGGTAGGATCCCTGCTGCTGAGCTGCGTGCAGCAGAGGACGTTCAGGCAGAGATTGTTGAGAGTGCCGCCCCTGATATGGGGGAAGGCACAGTTGGGGGACAGGGTCCACAGCGAGTCCAGTCAGCAGACTCGGACCGTGTCTCCATGGAGGGACCAACCTTCCGTGATTACATCCGGCGGGTTGAGGAGGCTGCTAGGGCAGGTAGACGTGCCCCGGATCTGCCAGCACAGGAGGGGCCATCTGAGAAGTCCCACACCGTTACACAGGTGCCAGCTGTACCGGCACTTGTTGCTGAGGTCGTTCGAGTACATGAGGAGTATAGAGGGCCTCGACCAGACAGTTGGTTGAAGGCTTTCCATCAGATGGGAGTACCCCCTTTCTCTGGGAAGGTGGGGTTGGAGGTAGAGCTGTGGATAGGACACGTAGACTCGGCTCTGGAGTCTATTAGGTGTCCAGCTGATAGATAGGTCGGGTTAGTGCAGAGCTTGTTCAAGGAGTTAGCGCAACACTGGTGGAGATCCGTACGAGGTCAGGTCACCAGTTATGAGCAGATGAGGTCTATGATCTGAGAGCGTTTCTGCCCTGCCTCGATGAGGAAGGAGAGACTGACGGATTTTGTGGAGGCCGGGTTCGAGGATGTTCCAGTTTTTGAGGCCATCCGGAGGTTTCAAGAGGAGATGGCACTGTTAGGACCAGCTGCACCTCCTGCTGATTAGCACGTGTATTTGTTTTCCCGACGGCTGAGGGATGCCACCCGGGCTTATATGGCGGGATTTCATTGTGAGTCCCTGGTGGACTACCAGGATCGAGCCGCTGACTATGAGCGTGACCGGGTCAGTCAGAGGAGAGCTTCTCAAACCGGGGGGTCTGAGAAGAGGCAGCGTACCGGGCAGACTAGCGGTACGGCTGGAGCTGCTGGGTCAAGGCGAGGTCAGAGTCGCCAGAGTCAGCCTTCGCCTACACCGGCTACTGGTAGAGCTCGACAGTGCTATAACTGTGGAGAGCAGGGACATATTAGGCCAGAGTGCCCGAGACAGCCGGTGACTTGCTTCACGTGTGGTGGGCGAGGTCACAGAGCAGTGTTCTGCCGTCACGGCGGAGCTTCTTCACAGCAGGGTTCTTCACCTGCTGGTGGAGCTGGGGGTGGACAGAGGCCACCTTAGCAGCAGCAGACACAAGGACAGCAGAAGGTCCCAGATCGTCAAACAGCTCAGGGATCTGCTCCTGGGCCGAGCAGAGGTAGAGGTCGTGGTGGGAGCACCACTGACACCCGTGGCCCTCAGGGCCGAGGTTTTGAGCTGAGGAGTGCAGAGGAGCCAGCTGCACCTACTGCTACAGGTACCATTCTGATTTATGGCTTACCTGTTCGTGTTTTGTTTGACACGGGTGCTACGCACTCATTCATATCTGTTGCTTGTGTTGAGCGTCTGGGTCTAGACATTGTAGAGGGGATGCCCTTTATTATAGGGCTACCCAATGGGGGTAGGGTCAGAGGTACCCGTGAGATCCATGATTGTCCCATTTCTGTAGGGACCCGTGTGCTTTTAGTTGACTTCTTTGTCATGCCGCTGGAGCATGAGGAAGTCATCCTTGGTATGGATTGGATGGATAGGCATTCTGCGGTTTTAGATGTGGGTAGGAGGACTGTCACCCTCTCTACCGAGTCTGGTCAGTTAGCGGTTTTCCGAGGTTGGGACCTCGGGAAGGTAGGTATGGTTATCAGTGCTATACAGGCAGCTAGGTTGATTGCCCAGGGTTGTGAGGCCTTCTGGTGTTACGCCATGAAGGAGGGGGAGAGTCCAGCCTTAGAGGATATCCCAGTGGTTGATGAGTTTGTGGATGTGTTTGCTGAGCAGTCCAGTTTGCCACCTCAGAGGAGTGTGGACTTTGGGATTGATTTAGAGCCGGGTACGAGACCGATCTCGAAGGCCCCATACCGGATGGCGCCTGTCGAGATGTTAGAGCTGAAGAAGCAACTCGAGGAGTTGGTTGAGAAGGGCTTCATTCGCCCTAGCGTATCCCCATGGGGGGCACCGGTCCTCTTCGTACGGAAGAAGGACGGATCGTTGAGGCTATGCATAGATTACCGAGAGCTGAATAAGGTGACCATCAAGAACAAGTATCCGTTGCCGCGCATTGATGATTTGCTGGATCAGTTACAGGGAGCTTCAGTGTTCTCCAGGATAGACCTGCGCTCAGGATATCACCAGCTGAGGGTGAGAGAGCAGGATGTGCACAGGACGAAATTTCGGACCCGTTATGGACACTACAAGTTTGTAGTGATGCCATTCGGGCTCACGAATGCCCCGGCAGTTTTCATGGTGTTGATGAACAGCATCTTCATCGACTTCCCAGATCAGTTTGTGGTGGTCTTTATAGATGACATCCTGGTGTACTCTCGCAGCAGAGAGGAGCATGCATGACATTTGAGGACGGTACTACAGGTTTTGCGGGATAGAGAACTTTATGCGAAGTTCTCTAAGTGCGAGTTTTGGATGCCAGAGGTAGCATTCCTGGGTCATATTGTTTCCGCCGAGGGGATCAAGGTTGATCCGGCGAAGATTGAGGCAGTAGCGGCATGGATGACACCGACGAACGTCAAGGAGGTACGTAGCTTCCTTGGCCTAGTCGGTTATTACAGACGCTTTGTGGAGGGATTTTCCGTGATTGCCCGTCCACTGACGAGTTTGCTGAGGAAGACTACCAGATTTGTGTGGTCTGATCAGTGTATGCGGAGTTTTGAGGAGCTGAAGAGAATTTGACGTCTGCTCCTGTTTTGGCACAGCTAGAGGGTACAACTGACTTCGAGGTTTACAGTGATGCATCCAAGCTTGGCTTGGGATGTGTGTTGATGCAGCAGGGCAGAGTGATTGCTTATGCGTCTCGACAGCTGAAGACGTATGAGGAGAACTACCCGACTCATGATCTGGAGTTGGCCGCGGTAGTTCATGCACTGAAGATTTGGAGACATTACCTGTATGGTGCCACATGCCAGATCTTCACCGACCAACAGAGTTTGAAGTATATTTTTACGCAGCGGGAGTTGTATAACCACCAGCGTAGGTGGCTCGAGCTGATTAAGGATTTTTACTTGGAGATTTTGTATCATCCGGGGAAGGCGAACGTTGTCGCCGACGCCCTGAGCCGGAAGACGCCTCGAGAGCAGGCGATCGCGAGATTGACAGTACAGTCTCAGCTGCAGAGAGACCTAAGATGGTTAGAGTTGGACATACAGTTTCCTGATGAGGATGCCCGACTGAGTATCTTAGAGGTTCTACCTGATCTGTTGGGGGAGATCCAACAGAAGCAGGAGACCTGCCCGATGTTGCTGAGGATACGGGAGAGGATGTCTCGAGATGAGGCACCACAGTTCCTTCTGGGGGCAGATGGAGTGTTGAGACGCCGAGGTCGCGTCTGTGTACCTGCTGACGCAGATTTACGTCAGAGGATTCTACAAGAGGCTCACTGTACACCTTACTCGGTACATCCAGGTACGAGTAAGATGTATCAGGATTTGAGACGTATATACTGGTGGGGTGGGATGAAGCCCGATGTGGCCAGATTTGTGGCACAGTGTGCGACCTGCCAGCAGGTCAAGATCGAGCATTTCAGACATGGGGGCGAGCTTCATCCACTTCCTGTTCCACAGAGGAAGTGGGAAGACGTCACCATGGATTTTGTGACCGGATTGAGATTGAGCCGGAGTTATGATGCTATCTGGGTCATTGTGGACAAATTGACGAAGACGGCACGTTTTGTTCCGATCAGGGAGACGTGGCCGGTGAGTAGACTGGTTGAGGAGTACACTAGGCAGATAGTGAGACTCCATGGGGTGCCGAGGACGATCGTCTCTAACAGAGATGGGCGATTTACCTCGAGGTTTTGGTAGCAGATTCAGACTGCCTGGGGACGAGTTTACATTTCACGACGGCGTTTCATCCTCAGACCGATGGTCAGTCCGAGAGGACCATTCAAACGATGGAGAATATGTTGCAAGCTTGTGTGTTGGATTGGGGACAAGTGTGGACGGATCACCTCCCACTAGTTGAGTTCTCATACAACAACAGCTGGCATGCATCTATTGGGATGGCCCCATATGAGGCACTGTATGGACAGAGATGTCGGACTCCGTTATGTTGGGATGAGCAGAGCAGTGTCAGCGGTATAGCCCCTGATCAGATTCAGGATGATATGGCCCGAGTAGCCCTGATTAGAGAGCGACTGCTGATGGCTCAGAGCCGTTAGAAGTCATATGCAGACAGGAGGCGCAGACCTCTAGAGTTCCGAGTTGGAGCCCATGTGTGGCTGAGAGTGTCCCCGACACGAGGTGTGAGGAGATTCGGCATTAAGGGGAAGTTGAGCCCCCGATATGTCGGACCATTCGAGATTCTGGATCGGGTTGGGAGCGCAGCCTACAGATTGGCTTTGCCTCCGAGATTAGAGGGTGTTCACCTTGTGTTCCACGTGTTTTAGCTGAGGGAGTATATACCAGACCCGAGACACATTGTGAGTTATGATGATTTGGTGGTTGAGCCGGACCACACGTTTGCTGAGCATCCTATTGCAGTCCTAGAGCGAGGTATGAGACGCCTGCGTTTGAAGGACATTCCTATGTTGAGGATACTGTGGTCGAGACGTGGACCTGAGGAGGCTACTTGGGAGACTGAGGATAGTATCCAGAGGAACTATCCAGAGTTCTATGCTGGGATAGAGGTATCAGTGGGATCGTCGGGTAGATCTTAGTATTACCTCGGTGAGTGTTATGCTTATGTGTTTATGTGCTTATATGCCATGTTGTGTTTATTTCGTGCTAGCTGTGATGTGTGTATGATCCGTTACAGATCTTGTTGTGCTAGTACGACCGTTAGGTATAGCTGGATATGGTTCTTACCTCCATGTTATCTCGAGATATGTAGGATTGGATGGAGATATCTTCTCCATGCCCCGATGTTGGTTTGGCTAGAGATGCTTCTCTCTATGCCCTGGATAGGATTGTGATCTTTTGCGGGAGATGATGTTTCTCCACGCCCGTGTTGAGGTTATAGTGTATGGTTGAGGCCAGGTATGTGTTATGATACCTCTATGATAAAGAGTGTATCCCGGTTTTGAGGTTGTGCTTTCGAGGTTTATGTAAGTTTCGGGACGACACTTGTTTTTTAGGGGGGAGAGATGTAAGAGCCGTAGTCTTTCGGGCCGAGACCGGACCTTGGCCGGGATTAGCTTTGGCCGAGGTTGGTTTTGCCGCCCCCGCGGTGAGTGGCGCCGCCCCTGCGGCTGCTTGAACCGCCCCCGCGGTTTCCGGCGGCTGCAGCCGTCTTCTTTGACCTTGTTGACCCGTGCTTTACCCTTTACTTTACTCCTTCTTACCTTTGGCTGATCAAGGGTATTTCTTCATCTTCTTCTCCAGCTTCTCTCCACGTTCTTTGCTTCCCTTGCTCCCTTGGATCTTGTTCTTGAGTTGTGGAAGAGTTTTGTGAGAGTTTTGTGTGTGTGGTACCTTGTGTGAGCTGTGGCTTTGGATATGTTGGGCTTGGAAGCCAGCCTTGGTAGCAGTTGAGCTCTCCTACAGCCTTAGACCACAAGTGTGGTAAGGTTTCTTCTCCTCTCTTCTTTCTTTCTTGCCTTCCTTCATAGCTTAGGATTAGATGATTGCCTAGGCACGTTTTGATGCTGGTATGTGTATGTATGTGTTTGGGTTTGGCTTTGGATGAGAGAAGACGGGAATTGATCACGTGAAGGACCGAGGAGAAACGCAGAATCACGCTCTGCGCAGTCGCCACCCCGCGGCCGTGAGTCACCGCCCCCGCGGCGCCAGCGTTGCGCCAGCGGCGTGCCAACGGCCGCCCACGTTCCGTGTCACCGCCCCCGCGGCCACATCCCGCCGCGCCCGCGGCCACCTGCTTTCGCCCCTGCGTCCCTTGTGACCCGCAGGTGCGTTTTGTCCCCGATCTACCTAAGGCTAGGTAGATCCTTTTCCTTCCTAGTATGAGTGTTAGTAGCATGCTAGGTGCGAGTTGAGGTTAGAATGAGTTGAGTACGAAACTGTTATGCCGGTTACGGCCTTGAGGATTACGAGTTGCAATATGATCCATATGGATCCCTTGGGTCTAGGTGTGACCCCTTGTATGGATATGTATATGATGTATGCGTTATACCTTGTTTAGGTTGAGTTGATCTCCAGAGCGGAGCCGAGTATTCTGAGTTTGTGACTCCCGAGGTTGAGGTAAGTCCATAGGACTTACTTAGCTGCCCTCCATATATTGGATGTGTGTCTGAGTGGTGGATGTTATGCTTTATAGCCCGTATGATATATTGTATTACCGACCTATGGTCTATTGACTGCCCATTGTAGGGCCGTGACAACTTGTCCATTCATCCCGCTGGGAGTCTGGAGGTTCTCTTCGGGCAGGCCCGTATGGCTCAGTGGGCCGGCCACCTGCACCACTCCCATAGGGTACACGGGAGGTGGGACCGGATCCCATTCTAGCTAGCACCATTCCCGAGAGGCGAGGGTTATATTCCTCGTGTCACATACGTTCATATTGAGTTATTATTTATACGCTGTATGCGCCGGACTATTATTATAAGATAATAAAATGGGTAAATGTGTGACAACATGTTTATATGTTTAAGTTTTGATGTGTGCATGTGCTCTAGCATCTTCCTTTGTATGTGTTTGGTTAGCTAACGGTGTAATGCCATGTTGTAGACTTTGCAGGTTAGGACACTGCAGAGTGATCCAGACGGGGCGATCTGCTGAGGGCTCCGTACATTGGGGTTATACTCGTGGATGGGTATTTTGGATATATATATATATATATATATATATATATATATATATATATATAATATATATATATATATATATATATATATATATATATATATATATATATATATATATATATATATATATATGATATGTTTTGTTGTACTCAGCAGTTGTATAAACCTTTTGACATGTCTATATATCAGTTTTATGTTTTGGTTTTAATCTGTTTGTGCCTTGTTGTAAGATCGGTGAAATTGTTGTCAGGCTAGGGTCAGGATCCATTGTGAGATCCTAGCCCGGTAGCACCTCGAGTCCCGCGGATTCGGGGTGTTACAAATTGCCCATGAAGTTTTCCATGGGTTTTAGATCGAAAAGAGGGAAGGAAGGATATATGGCTATTAGATTAGATATGGAAAAAGCATATCATAGAGTAGAATGGGACTTCATTCTTAAGGTCCTTGTTAAATTTGGTTTTCATACCAAATTTGTCAATTGGATCTTTGAATGCATGTCCCTTAGTGTCGTACTCGATTCTGATCAATGACTACCTTACTGAACCCTTTCTCCCCTCCAGAGGATTAAGACAAGGAGATCCGATCTCACCGATGTTGTTTAATCTGGGTGCTGAGGTCCTGGCCCGTAAATCTACAAAAGTATGCAATAATGAATAAAAAATTATAGGTTTACCGATCACCAAAAAAAAGGAGCATGATCCCTTTTCTCGCTTCATTGATGACATTATTATCTTCTCTAAAGCAAATGTGAATGCTGATTCAAAAATCTTAGAAATCTTAAATGGTTACTGTGAGATTTTTGGACAAAAAATTAACCTTCAAAAATCAAACTTCCACCAAACTTCCAATAATGTTGAAAATAATATGAATAGGACCATTAAAAGTTGTTTTGGGTATTGAAAATTCGAAATGTTTAGAGAAATATCTTGGTTGTCCAATTATTAACGGCAAAGTCAATAACAAGGTTTCCGAGGATGTTATATACAAGTCGAAACAACAATTAACTAAGTGGAAGGCATCTTCTCTGTCCCAAGAAGGAAGAACGACACTCATCAAAGCTAATCTAAATGTCAAACCTAATTTTATTATGCAATGCTTTATGCTCCCCTGCAGTATTCATAAAGAGCTTGACCAAATTAATAGGAATTTCTTCTGGGGTAAAGGACCAGGATTTCACCCCTTATCAGTTGGGATAGGATCTGTCGACCGAGAAATATGGTGGAACCGGAATTAGGAAAGCTGAAGCTATGAATAAAGTTCTCCAAATGAAATTACGTTGGAAAATATTAAATGAACCCGATAATATTTGGTTTAAAATTATTAATGAAAAGTACCTGAAAGGTACTTCCCTGTGGAAGTATGAAACTAAACAAAATTCATCATGGCAATGGAAGAAACTTATGAAACTAAGAACCAAATTTGAGCTAGGGTTTAGCTGGAATATAGGGGATGGTAGCTCAGTTAGCTTCTGGAAAGATAGGTGGATCTTTAATGAACAATTGATCGATTACTGTACAAATCCTGATTCGGTCAATCAGGAAGTTGTGGTTAAACATTATATAAACGAGAATAAATGGGGATGTCGATAAAATCTATGAGGAAATAGGGAGTCTGCTACCTAAGGAGTGTCTTCATGCGATCACTTCTTACCAACTCCCAAAGACCTTCATCCATGACCAACTTTACTGGAACCAGCGGAAAATGGGAATTATTCTACAAAGTCAGCTTTAAATGCGACTTATGCAAGGACTGATCTATCAATTGGTGAGAATGAATGGATTTGGGGACTAAAGACAATTCCGAAAGTCAAAAAATTCCTATGGAAATTATCCATTAATGGACTACCAACCAAGGAGAATCTGAAAAACAAAAAGTTGCGGTTCCAATGGCATGTTGTCTTTGTGATCTTCAGTTCGAATCGACGGACCACTTGTTCTTCAAGTGTAACTTTTTTAAGAACTCAGTGGTGGATAATAACATTAGGAATGCAATCATTAAATGTAACGAATCGAGGGATTTAATCTCAGGTAAGTTGACTTGGTTGAGATCTAATCTCTCGGAGGTTGAACTCAATTTCCTCGTCCTAGCCTGGTGGAACATCTGGACCTCCAAAAATCAAAAAAATTTTAATAAAAAAGAACCTCGAGACATCAATCTTTTGGTTGATTATCAAATCAATAGCTGAAAGCCAACTTGTGGGGAAAATATGGTTATTAATGAGAAGAAAAAGAATAAGAACAAAAAAACAAAGAACATCAGATGGGAGAAACCATATAAAGAATTTGTGAAAATTAATTTCGATGGAGAAAAAGGCAAATGGAGAAGCAGCTTATGGATTTATCATTCGAGACCATAACGCTTCCAAACTATCTCTTGGTCTAGGGCGATGTGGTAACATATCGGCCCTACACGCCGAAGTGTGCGCACTAAGAGAAGGTATGGTTGCGGCTTATGATCTGGGGTTTAAGATTATTGTGGTTGAAGGCGACTGTCTTACTTTGTTTGATTAACTCTATCAATAAGATCTGGAAACCCCCGTGGGAGTTAGATCTCACCCTTTCCGATATCTCTTCTATTTTGCTTGGTTTCTGTCAAGTTAGGGTGAGGCATGTTTTCAGAGAAGTCAACGGTGTGGCGGATCTTCTGGCAGAATTAGGTTTTGACGGTAAAATGGTGTCTAGCTCATCGATGCCCCAGGTTGATGAGCTCATCCGAAAGGATGCCGTAGGATGGAGAGTCTCGAGAATATAATATGTCCTAGTCTCTTACCCTATAGTGTCACAAAAAAAAAAACAAGTTTGGATGCGTGTGTATGCTTAATGGATAGTGATGGACAACTTCACTTGATTGCAATGACTTATTTATTTTGTTACTTTTTCTTTTTTTTACGTTATAAGAAGGTTTAATGTTCCGTGCAATAATATTTCTAGACCGAACAAAACTTTATTATCCTCTATCATCACAATATATCATCATTTGACATGTCTATCAACATGTGTAATCTTCAAATTTCAATATTTTAATTATTTTAATTAAAGTGGGGCCATTATTTTAATCTTGAGTTGTTCTTGCAAAGGATGATAATTTGTTGGTCTTGCAAAAGTTTAATTTCTGTCTCTTTTTTTTTTAATGATGTGAAGCTAAGAACACTTGTACGCTCTTAGTCCCTACTCTAAATTATCTTCTCATATTATGATCCTATCTCTCTATATATAATTAAAAGTAATAATTATTATTTATAATTAAATAACTTACATTTATTTATAAATGATATAGATACTATATATATAATATATATAAAATTATGTATGCATTTATAAATTTAATAAACAAATATTAAAAAAATATTTTTAAAAAACGGGTTGTCCGTCCTGGTACCCGGTATGGACATGAGTCCGAGCCCGGTATTTGGACTCGGACAGGAAAAAACGAAAAAAATAAAATAAATCAGAAACCGGTCCGAACAAGCGGACAAAAAGATATCCGAAAGACCGGTCTAGATGAGACCCAGTTGTGGAAAGTATTACCTCTACCCCTATTGTCTAATACTCCGTATGTTATAATGCTATCATTGGTTCCATGATGAGGCACTATTTATAATTAACTTAATTAAGTAAACTATAGTAAAATGAAAGATAAAAATTAGTCTTAATATATTTATACACTAGTACCTTTTTCTCTTTGGGTCGTCTTCAACTAACCTGCGAGAGACGTATCCCTTGACTTGACCTTCTATCCTTACACGTGTGAGTTAAAGACGATGCTTACGAATTTCTCTTGTATATGAATATATGATGACATTGTCTTCGGTTGGAGTTTGGACTAGTATTTAACATTGCTTGTATAGTATTTGGACTTGAGTTTTAATAAATGGCCAAAACTATAATGTTTAGAGATTGTAGGAAGAAAAAAATGTGAAGGTGACGTTGAATTGATGTGAAGTATAAAAAGTTGAAAGAATTTCCATTGTTTTTTTTATCCTATTTTGGTACAATAATTGTCCTTTGGGTCCCATGGGATATTAACATTACATTGAAAAAGCAATAATGTTAGTGTCGCATCACATATGAACATTAAATTCAAAGCAAGAATGTAAAATTCGACTCTTCAAAATGTTTAACTCCAACAAAAGGCAATGGAAGAAAAAACAAAAAATTTGTAAACATTGTCTCTAACTCACTCGTATTGACGAAAGGAAAGGAGATTGAAGAATATTAAATGATGGCTACTCCTAGGAATTCACAATGAAATATCTTGTTACACGGAGTAGTAGCGATGAAGATTACACAAAGTCTAAATTCGTCAAGGAAAAAAAGAGATTAAAGCCAGCTTGAACTGAGGAGCGAGGTTAGCACACAAACTCTAGAGACCCATGTACTCGTGATGTCCGAGCTTGTGCGCCACATCAGCAATGCCTTGGACGGAAAAACACATCAATCGTGCAATATAAACACAGCCGAGCTGCTGTCAAGTTGGTGCTTCCCTTGGTACAACACCAGGACTTGGTAACCTGGCAGCCACGACAAGGACATGTTCCATCATCTAGTGACGGATTTAAGGGGTAACGGGATCGTGCCCTCCTTTCACTTGTGGAGCAGTGTAAATAAAAAATTTTAAAAAAAAATAATCCCATCAAAACGACGTCGTTTTGTTAGGAATGAAAAAATAAAAACCTAGGTTTTTCGGCTCTCCTCTCCCGCTCCAGGAACAAGCCGCTCCTCGTCTCCTCTCGTCCGAAGTCTCTCCTCCCTGCTGCTCGTTGCTGCTCGCCTCCCGCAGTCCCCCTCCTCTGCTCGCCCGTCTCGCCTCCGCAGTGCCGCTCACCTCCTCTCGTCGTCTGAGCTCCCGGCTTCATCCCGCCCGTCGCCTCCGCAGTTCCGCTCGGCCTGCTCCTTTGCTCGCCCGCCCGCCTCGCCTCGCCTCCGCAGACCGCAGTGCCGATCCCCTCCTCGCCTCCTCTCGTCATCCGAGCTCTCACCTTCATGCCGCTCGTCACTGCTCCCTTTATGGACTCTCAACCGGTTGCTGTAAATCAAGGTAAGGTTAGTTTTTGTTATAAATTTTACTTGTTATTGAATCAATTTGATTGAAAAATTAGTAGTTATTTAGTTGATTAGGTTTAATTGGTTTGTATTTGTTGATTAGGTTAAATTTGTTGGTATTTGTTGATTGAAATTAGGTTAAATTTGTTGGCATCCGCTCTTTGCTCCTTCAATAGTGGACATGACCTTTGGGTTGTGATGCCTTATATGGCTGCTGGATCTTGCCTTCACATTATGAAATATTCTTATCCATAAGGATTTGAAGAGCCTGTGATTATCATAATACTCCGTGAAACTCTTATTGCCCTTGCCCATCTCCATGTCCGCAATTACATCCACAGAGATGTGTAAAGCTAAGATGATAAACTGTTTTTTGTTTTCTTCTTAAATCAATTATTTGTTATTTTTAATTTTGTGTCCTTGTATGATCATTTTTTCTCTTTATTGCAGGCTGGGAATATTTTGCTTGACTCAGATGGTAGTGTCAAATTAGCAGATTGCGGTATATCAACATGTATGTTTGACAGGGGCGAAAAGCGAGCTAAAATTACCATTGTTGGAACTCCAGGCTGGTAATAATATCTCTTTGAGGGTCAATTATAGAATTTCTTGAAAATGTTTGTATTTTTTCAGTTGATTTTATGTTGTTTTTCCAGGATGGTTCCTAACGAGTGTGAGATGTTTTGGCATCACAACATTATGAAATATCTGCACCCCCAATTCGCCAACGCTCCCGAATGCAGCACCACTGAATGCCATCATGATCATGCTGCCCACTGTAAATTTCCATCCAAATTTCATATCCTGTCCATCCAAACACCAGAAACAAAAATATATTTTGGAGTTGGAGTTGGAGTTCGAGACGGAGACGGAGACTCGTTTTCAGCCATCATAATAAACAAAATCGAACATAGCATTACAGTCGTCAGGTATGAGTTAAGTTTCTTCATTTCAACAAATAGCCCTGCGTTTCAAGATTAAAATATATATGTTTCAATAAATAGGATTTTATTTATTGTAATAATATTAAACAAAGATTGTTTAAAATATTTATGATCATTACTTTAGACAACCATCTAATTTTAGATTTTTTAATGGTAATTTTTTAAAAGCTCTTTATCAATAAATATTAAAAGATTATCTTAACTATCATTATTTCAGCCAACCCATAATTAAAAAAATTTGAACGTTCATTTTATTTTGGGACGTTAAAAGAATTTTTGGGAAGTTATTTTTTTTCCCTTCACTTTTTAAGGACCATTAACTATCATTATTTCAGCCAACCCATAATTATTGTTTTTGACATAACTTTTTTAAAACGATAGTTCTTTGTTTATTCTTTTTTATGATATATTTTCGAAGGTTAATAATCTGAGAATCGTCATTTTTCTTAATGATCGTTATATTTATATTTTAACGCCTTGTAAATTATTTTTATTAGTCAATTATATATAAATTATATATATCAAGATCGAAAACCCCACCATTATTATTACCAAAGCTTGTTAAAAATGAAAATATAATTTTCTTATATAAAATTAATCAATATTTATAATATAGATAATGTAATCACGAACATTCATTTGTCTTAGATTTATGTGCCTGATATAAGTTTTTAGCCCCTGTTATAAATTATCTTTTCATATGATCCTATCTCTCTATTGATATAACTAAAAGTAATAATTATTATTTATAAGTCAATCCCTTATTCCCTAAGCTCTAACCTAGCATTTCAAATTCACAACCCTGCGAGAGATAAATTAACTTAATTAAGTAAATTATAGTAAAATGAAAGGTAAAAATAGTCTTATATACTCTTTGGGTCGTCTTCAACTAACCCTGCTAGAGACGTATCCTTGACCTTCTAATGATATCAATTAAGTAAATTAAATATAATGTCACCGAAGCGATTAACCATTGCAACGTAGAAGGCGGTAGCTTACGGAAAAAAAACATAGAAGGCAATGGGGCACTTAATTTACGTACTACACTCTAAGTGATGGCAATACCCCTAAGAATTTACATTGAAATATCTTGTTACACGAACGTAGTGCTTAAGATTACGCAAGTCCTAAATTCGCCAAGGAAAAAAAGAGATTAATTTGAAGCCTCCTTGAAATGAGGAGCGAGGTGAGCACAAAACTCTGGAGACCCATGTACTCGGGATGTCCGAGCTTGTGCGCCACATCAGCCATGTCTTGGACGACTACATACAAGGACATTGAAAATAAAACTACAGAGGTTGAAGAAGGTATTGAATGATTTATAAAAATATAAGTAATTGATTACCTATGAATATTCCGCCAAAGATGAATGTTACGGCAAAAATGAAAACCAAGATTGATGCTTGTTCAATCAACTTTAGAATCTTTGAGAAGGTATTAACCCACAAAGGCGCTACAGTGGTCAATCTGACGAAGTAAATAGCTGTGAAAATACAAGTCAAACAAAGTATAGTTAACTGTTGATGGACCGTTTGCATAGAGAGAATAGGGTTTAAGGCGATAAGACCAACTAACTCACTGTAAGGTATTGGAAAACGCTTGAGGAGATACTCAACCACAGAGGTTGAAGAAAGAGAGAGAACGGCGAACATGGAGGTGGCACTCGACACCTGTAACGACTACGTGTTGAATAAAACTTCAAATCAACAGGAACAAAAAAAAATGATTGAGGACTACCTCAGGAGGAACTCCCATCGTTAAGAAGACCGGGCCCAAGATGACGCCACCCCCAAGACCCACCATCCCTCCTATAGCATTGGCAAACACATAAATCGTGCAATATAAACGCAGGCGAGCTGCTGTAAGGTTGGTGCCGCTTGGGCCTTGGGAAGCAATCTGGTGCTTCCCTTGATACAACATCAGGGCTTGGTAACCTGACGTGGCAACCACGACAGGGACCTGTTCCATCATCCATGTATATATAATACGTATTACAATATGATCAAATATATATATATATATATATATATATATATATATATATATATATATATATATATATATATATATATATATATATATATATATATACACTAAAAACCGTACCGTACCTGAAGGAGGTCTAGTGCCCAATATAAATGGGAGCAAACTGTGATGTGACTCTATGGATACAACATCAAAAGAGATATCAAAGTCCGAAAATGTACCCTAAACCGTACTTGAAGGAGGTCTATTTTGTTGTTGTTACCTTGACAACTTGGATGATCACGATAGTTGTCCACACACCTACTATGCAACCAAGTTGTTTCCATAGAATATTGGAAATCAGGGATACCTGGGTAATTCAAATCAGGTTATATTTATTCAAATCATATTATACTTTCATATACTCTAACATACGGAAGTGGTAGTCTAGCAATTAGAGTATTAAGTCTCAAAATACTCATATATATATATATATATATATATATATATATATATATATATATATATATATATATATATATATATATATATATATATATATATATATATATATAATATATATATATATATATATACTTACCGCTGTACAACAGAGGATGCTACAGTCATATCAATACCTACATCCACTTCAAAAACCGTAGTCAGTGGGAGACACGTTTAATAGGGAAAAAAATATTTTTTTTAAAAAAATGACCCACCGGCTGACTGGCTTTGAATCCGAGCGTTTTCCTAGGATAGTGAAAAGCACACACAATATTAAATGTCACCTCACACACACAAAAAAAAAAAGTAGAAAGTAATTAGAGGGTATGAACATTGTTGATGTTCTCTTCGATCCATAGGTTGTAACTTGTAACTTGTAACTTGTAACTTGTAACCTTTCTTGAAAGCAATCCCTGAGGTGCCTTCATTAGCGAAAAAAACTATTTCAAGACAATCTGAATAGAGTGTCAATATGAAGAAATGTTTCAGTAAAAGTAAAAAAAGTACCCAAACAAACGACTATAAGCGTAGCCATTATGACCCACTCTGGGAAGACGGTGTTGCACATTACACCAATGCTAATGCTAGCACCAACCAAGGTTGAAACAGAAGCGCAAGATCGTAGCCGATTAATGGCCTCTCCAAGCTCGGGTGCCGCTTGGTTGGTGCTAGGCATTATCATTGTTGTAATGTGCAACACCGTCTTCCCAAAGTGGGTCATAATGGCTACGCATATAGTCGTTTGTTTGAGTATTTTTTTTACTTTTACTAAAACATTTCTTCGTATTGACACTCTATTCAAGTTGTCTTGAAATAGTTTTTTTCGCTAATGAAGACACCTCAGGGATTGCTTTCAGGAAAGGTTACAACCTATGGATCGAAGAGAACATCAACAAGGTTCATACCCTCTAATTACTTTCTACTTTTTTTTTTTTGTGTGTGTGAGGTGACATTTAATATTGTGTCTGCTTTACACCATCTTAGGAAAAACACTCGGATTCAAAGCAAGTCAGCCGATGAATCATTTTTAAAAAAAATCTTTTTTCCCTATTAAACGTGTCTCCACTGACTACGGTTTTTGAAGTGGAGGTAGGTATTGATATGACTGCAGCACTGTTGTACAGTCGGTAAGTAACAAAATATATGAGTATTTTGAGACTTAATACTCTAATTGCTAGACTACCACTTCCGTATGTTAGAGTATATGAAAAGTATAATATGATTTGAATAACTATATAACATGATTTGAATTACCCAGGTATCCCTGATTTCCAATATCCTATGGAAACAACTTGGTTGCATAGTAGGTGTGTGGACAACTATCGTGATCATCCAAGTTGTCAAGGTAACAACAACAAAATAGACCTCCTTCAAGTACGGTTTAGGGTAGATTTTCTGACTTTGATATCTCTTTTGTCGTTGTATCCATAGAGTCGCATCACAGTTTGCTCCCATTTATATTGGGCACTAGACCTCCTTCAGGTACGGTACGGACGTATTATATATACGTGGATGATGGAACAGGTTCCTGTCGTGGTTGCCACGTCAGGTTACCAAGCCCTGATGTTGTATCAAGGGAAGCACCAGATTGCTTCCCAAGGCCAAGCGGCACCAACCTGACAACAACTCGCCTGTGTTTATATTGCACGGTTTTTGTGTTTGCGGTGCTTATAGGAGGATGGTGGGTCTTGGGTGTGGCGCCATCTTGGGCCCGGTCTTCTTAATGATGGGAGTTCCTCCTGAGGTAGTCCTCGATCATTTTTTTGTTCCTGTTGATTTGAAGTTTTATTCAACATGTAGTCGTTGCAGGTGTCAAGTGCCACCTCCATGTTCGTCGTTCTCTTCTTTAACCTATGTGGTTGAGTACTATCTCCTCAATCGTTTCCCAATACCTTACAGTTAGTTAGTTGGTCTTATCGCCTTAAACCCTATTCTCTCTATACAAACGATCCATCAACAGTTAACTATACCTTTGTTTGACTTGTTTTTTCACAGCTATTTACTTCGTCGGATTGACCACCGTAGCCGCCTTTGTGGGACAATTACCTTCTCAAAGATTCTAAAGTTGATTGGGCGAGCATCAATCTGGGTTTTCATTTTTGCCGTAACATTCATCGTTGGCGGAATATTCATAGGTAATCAATTACCTTTATTTTAATAAATCATTCAATACCTTCTTCAACCTTTGTAGTTTTCTTTTCAATGTCCTTTTATGTAGTCGTCCAAGGCATTGCTGATGTGGCGCACAAGCTCGGGCATCCCGAGTACATGGGTCTCCAGAGTTTGTGCTCACCTCGCTCCTCATTTCAAGGAGGCTTTAATTAATCTCTTTTGATTTTTCGGTCACCATGAGTGAGTAGTCTTTCATTATGAATTGGGGTGAAAAGCTAAGTGGCAATGCGGCATGAAACGAATTATCTAATGCCACTGAGGAGCAAGAAAAGCGCCGCCGTAGACCTCTGTAAACCCTAGCCGCCGCCGTCGAACTTCTGGATCCGCTGCCGTCATTGACCCTTCTTCTCCGACACCAGGTTTCGTCGAGTTCTACAACCCGAAGCTTTGCCGAGTTACCACCCTCTCCCACTTCTCCTTGCTGTCACGAGTTGCTACCGTTCTTGCTGTCACGAGTTCCGCTGGAGAAGAACGGGAAGCCGCTGTTGAGGGAGAAATTGTAAACCCTAATCGGATCGGTTTCGAATTTCGCCGGTGGATTGCTCACCATTGAGATCGATGAGGAAGTTGTTCTCAATGAGGAAGGTGAGTCAACTCGCTGAGTTGGCTCAGCTGGTGAGTCAACTCGTGGGTTAGCTCAGCTGCTGAGTCAACTCGTGGGTTAACTCAGTTTAGGGGGGAAAAAAAAGTTTTGTGCTCTTCTGGAGAGGAACCTAATATCAAGAAGTGTCTTTCGTAAGGTTTCAGATGAACATTTTACGGCTGTTGTAAAAGTTTTTTGCTCTTCTGGAGTAGCTTCTTATAATGATGAGACTTTGAAGGTGTTGAAGGCAAAACATCCTTTAAACCTCCTCCTTCTAAGCCTTGTTCTACTTTTCTTGAACCACCTCTCGTTGTTGATGTTGATTTGGTTTTTACATGCATCAAGTCTTTTCCCAAAGGAACCTTGTGGTAGAGATGGTTTGAGAGCACAACACCTTTTAGATGCTTTGTATGGTGAGGGCTCTGCGGTTGCCACAAGTCTTTTGAGAGCGCTTTCATCAGTGATCAATTTGTGGTTGGGAGGTAAGTGCCGTTGAGTTTGGCTGAGTTTGTTGCTTCAACGTCTCTTACGCCGTTGTTGAAGCCTGACAATGGGGTTCGCCCCATTGCAGTAGGTACTATATGAAGACGGTTGGTGTCCAAAGTAGCCATGAAGGGAGTGAGTAAAGATATGAGAGCATATCTTGGAGATTTTCAGTTTGGAGTTGGTATTTCAGGTGGTGCAGAAGCTATTCTACATAGTGCTAACAGGGTTTTAAGTGAGTGTCACTCTGATGGTTCTCTAGCTATGTTGACAGTGGATTTTTCAAATGCCTTCAACTTGGTTGACAGAATTGTTTTGCTTAGGGAAGTAAGGGAAAGATGTTCCTCTATCTCTTTTTGGGTTGATTTCATGTATGGTCAAGTTGTCCGTCTGTATGTTGGTGATGATATTATTTTGGTCGCAACTGGTGTGCAACAAGGAGACCCTTTGGGGCCACTTCTTTTTTCCCTTGTCTTGCAACCACTTCTTCATCGGATCAGAGACAGTTGCAAGCCTCTTCTACATGCTTGGTACCTTGATGATACTATTATTGGTCGGACAGAGGAAGTGGCTAGAGCACTTGATATCATTAGAGAAGTTGACCCGAGTTTTGGTCTTGAGTCGAATGTTTGCAAGTCTGAGCTCTTTTGGCCTTCGTGTGATGGATCGAAGCTCAGAGAAGATTTATTCCCTGATGGCATTGCTAGGCCGGTTTTGGGTGTTAAGTTGTTGGGTGGGGCTGTGAGTAAAGATGAAGGGTTTATTAGTGAGTTAGTCATGAAAAGAGCTGTTAAGGCGGTTGAGTTGATGCACCTTCTTCCGCAGTTGAGGGACCCGCAGAGTGAACTTATTTTGCTTCGTTCTTGCATGGGTGTTGCTAAGATGTTGTTTAGCTTGAGGACTTGTCTACCGGAACATGGGGAGAGTGCATATATTGTTTTTGATTTGGGACTCCGTGAATCAGTTGAGGATATTGTGGTTTGTGAGGGTGCTTATTTTGTCGATCTTCAGTGGAGACTTGCTTCTTTACCGATTCGGTGTTGAGGCCTTGGGTTTTACTCAGCTATGGAGACTTCTTCTTTTGCTTTTGTGGCTTTTAGAGCTCAGTCTTGGACCCTTCAAGACCACAATTTGCGGGACAGTGGAGTTGTTGATATGGGCTCGAGTTTTTTAGCTTTGGGCAATCTTCAAGCTTTTATTCCTAATTTCGATCTTTCTGGTTTTACTGTAAAGAGCACCGTCCCCCCTAAAGGCCAACATGTTTTGGCGACTGCTTTTTATGGTAAGACAATACAAACGATGGAAGCAGCTTTTGGCTTGACCGTTAGACAAAAAACGGTTTTTCAGTGTTTACAGACAACGCATAGCCAAGATTTCCTTCTTGCCATACCTATTCATGGACTTGGACAATGTATGTCTCCGTTGAGTATCGCACGATCCTCAAGTATCGCCTTATGATTCCTTTGTTCTCGTCTGGTATGTTTGTCCTATGCCTAATTGTGGGAAGCCTTTGGATATTTTTGGGGAGTTTGCGGTTCATTGTAAAGAACTACCCGACTTCAAATATAGGCATGATCTGGTTCGTGATGTTTTATGTGATGTGTTTAAGAGAGCAGGGATTTCGGCCAAGAAAGAGGCGCCTGTATCCTTCTTGACCGATCCGCGTGAAGGAAGGTCTGCGTTGAGGCCTGCAGATGTGTTGGTTTTTGGATGGGCGGGTGGGAAGCATGCTTGTATTGATTTGACAAGAGTCTTTCCTTTGGTTGGTTTGGATAATGGGTCTTTTGTGGTTGGTAAGACGGCTCTCAATGCGGCCTCTTTGAAGGTGACTAAGCATGAAAGAGCTTGTCTTGAAAACCAACATGTGTTTCTTCCGTTCGCTTTTGATACGTTTGGTTTTCTTGCGCCTGATACTGTCGTGATTCTCAAGAGGGTGCAACGGGTCATGCATGGTAATTTTGTGTCACCTAGGTCTTCAAATGTAGTGTTTAGGAGGATTGGTTTTGCTATTCAGAAAGGGTTGGCGGCACAGCTTGTTGCCTGCCTAACTTCTAACTCGATGTAATAATAACTTTTGAAACCGTCAATTCCAATTCCAAGCTTTGTGATGTCCGGTTTTATTCTATTCCATGATATTTATGTGAGTGTCAAAGCATTTTGTAAGCATATAGGAGAGAAGAAACCGAGTGGAATACTAGATTCATGATTAAGCTAATTTGAATGTTGGATGTTAGACTTATGTTTAGATTGTTCCTCTCATGCACTTTGTTTAGTCTTATTTCATGGCTCTATGTATTGATAATTGGCTGGCTAGCATGGATGAGACTCATTAATAATTTCATTTTTAGTGATGATTGTTAGATGCCTATTTTTGCTAAATTTCGTATTTCAAGCATGCCAATAGCACACACCATGTGAGGTTTGTTTGATTACTTATTTTACACTTCACACTCAATAAGGGGGATATCACCTTAGACTAAAAAAAATAAGGGGGATATCACCTATCATGCTAGAGTATGTGTAGCTAGGTCCGAAAGGATGGCTTTCATGCTTGCTTTGTGTTCATCCATGCTAAACTAAGTTGGTTCATGCTTGCAAAATGCAAACACCATGTGATGCTTGTATGTCTTGATTTGGAGCATAGTTGTGACTTATAGTTGACTTACAACATTTGAATAACAAACATCATGTGACACTTGTTGTTTTGAAGACTCGTTCTTAAATATCGCATTCATTGCATGTTACATAAGTTTAGTAGCAATAACTTGTTTACTTGATCATATAAGTTCTCATATCCTTTATTGACATAACATTTATCTCAGTGTTGCTTAGCAAGGATTTGGAGGAACTAACCCAAACCCCTAATTGTTTTTCATAGTTAAATTTGAGTTTGTGATTTTAGTTGTTAGTTACCCGATCCACATTGATTTTCATGTTCACTCACTCGATCCATGTATACTGCTTCACTCAACTGATGAGTACTAGTCACTCTATCCATGTTGACTTTTTTCCCTGAATATTGTGTGATCACTTGATCTTATTTTCCTTTCTTTTATGCACTTGCACTTGTTTAGTTGGCATCTTAGAACATGGTGAAGATAATGTGGTCATTTGGGAGACGACCTTGACATGCTAGTCATATATTTACATTGACATGGCCATGCACTTGTGGTGTTATATGATATCGCTTTTGAGTATTTTGCATGTTGAGTGACACATTATTGCATCTTGCATATATGCATCACTCACTCGGGACACGTCAATTGCGTCATAAACGAGTGTTTCACACTCTTGTGGGATAAATACACCAAGACTAGAATGACAAGGGATGATGGTGTTTGTCGGGATAGTTATTGGAGGGAGGTTCATGGAGTGATGTGTTTGCATGAATTTATGTTAGCAATCCGGACTTGTAGACCTATCTCATGAAAGTAGATACACCCATTTTCGAAGCAAGTTCATTGCATTCCAACTCATTTTTCCGATGATAACATTGATGGTGATGATGATGATAATGATGATGATCGCATGAACCCGAGCCTAGTGTCAATGAATTGGTTCGGACAAAGAATGAACTCAAATACGCTCACCTTAAAACAGTTGAAGAAGATGGTCACTTGCTTCGAGGACATCAAGAACCCAAGGATTATGATGATGAAGGAGCCGGTATAAAAGTCATGGCGAAGGGAAGACTACCGACCCCGATATCAACAAGAAGAGAGTTCGGTTCGTTTGAGCATTCAACTAGACGTGTTTCTGGACATCCCCGAGGTTGAAAGGGGAAAAATCAATGGATAAAGAAGCTACACTTGAGGAGTTGACTTCAACTAGTAGGTTACGTCGTAAAGGGAAAGAACCCGTTAATGCGGATGCTACACTTGATGATAGAGAATTTCAGTGGAAAGAATGGGAATTCCGGAAGATCAAGGAGTCATATGTATTAGGGGCAAGGGAAGTACTTGAAGACGATCATTGTAGATATAGATCCATTTCCGTGGTTTTGGGTTTTCCAGATGAGGATTCCTTGAGAATATGAAAGTATATGGTGATGAAGTTAAACTCGAGGAGGTTAATATCATCAAAGGTAATTGTTTTTTTTCATTAGATTTTAAGATTTATTTATGATTTATATATAAAGTAATTTTACTTGTTAACTTATGTAGTGCACCCTACACATAGACTTTGACCAATTGGTCAAAAATGTTAATGTGACGAGAAGGTCTTCGTGTTGAGGTAGGTGGTGGATGGACTTACCTATTGTTGGATGTGTTATAGCCACATATTATCAGATTATCCTAGGATGTAGGAATGATCATGGGTGGTGTACCAGGGCATGTATGCATCATCGACAAGCCACGGAGAGGACGCTAGGATCAACCCAGCCAATGAAATTCTGGTCTCCTCTAAGTGACAAGCTGCCCAAAGATCGTATATGGGAGCATATGAAACTCTAGTACCACGTCTCTTTGATGGACGTATCTCTTGGTAGGGTGGGATCTGGGGTAGGGACATGGTCTGCACATACCCAAATTGTCACTGGAATCGATCCGGTATTTATCCCATCTTGATGTTGGTTATCCGTATAATACATCGATAACGAGATACAACAAACTCCCCTCCAAAGTTATTCACCCTATCATCATACGGGGTGAAACACACATCCTCCGCCCTCATCTGGTCTAACTAGGCATGTAATACTTAGAACCTCTCTATATTAATCGGCGGTGTCTTCGGGACAAAAAGTTTCGCAAACCAACGTGGATGCCCTTGAAACTCAGGATCTTTTACGGCTACATATCCCAATGACGGAAAATGTGCGTAAATCCAAAACTGAATGAAGAAAAATAAATTAAGCTCCACTCATAAAACTATGTTTTACTAAAACAATTTGATATGAAACCATACTTGTAAAAGTGTAGTTTTCACTTTTTTCCTAGTAACGTCCCCCAAAGATCTATATAAAAATGTGAGAATCCTGGTGCCTCATGCATATGCTTTTGTCCTCAAATGATCTCGTATATGGACGATAAGCCGTGGTCGCATCTTGTTGGTAGATTTTTCAACTACCGAGGCCGACGAGATGAATAATAAAAAATATGCAGCTGCCAGTGTTCAAGAATACGTAAGACGGAGACGGGACGCAGAGCTACTGTCTAGCGTCTAGACGGTTGGACGGCCGTCTAGACGGATTCAGGACGGACAAGACGTTTTTGATTATTTTTACATATATTACCCCTAAAGTTAATTTTATTTGGATGTTTGGTTATTAATTAGGGTAATTTTATAAAGTTAATTTTATTTGGATGTTATGGAAAATTTTAATAAGTTAGGAAACTATTTGGTAATTAATTAGGATAATTTATGTAAAGTTTATTTTATTTGGGATGTTATGTAAAATTTTAATAAAATAAGGTATCATTTGGTAATTAATCTAAAATGTTAAAACCCTACTATCCAGCTCTCCTCCTTCCTCCAGCCGCTGCTCTCCTATGTGAATGTCGACAAAAAAAAAACAGAGAAAGCCTCCAAGTTCCAACAACCGCCTCAATCCAGATAAAACATGGTTTCTCCCCCATTCCATGTCCCTAACCTCTCCTCTCTACTCCTATGTTTTCCCCTCTCTCGTTCTTCCTCTTCGTGTTCTTCCCTTCTAGCCCCGCTACGGCGCTACCTGCGATTTTTAGGGTTTTCTCTAGAACGTTTTAAGTGTTTCAACCGGTCCGTCCATCTCAAAACCGTATTGAACCCGTCCCGAACCGTTCTACTCCCAAACCCGTCCAGAAGGTTCCGTCCAGGGGAAATACGGGACGGTTGCCCACTGTCCAATGTCTGGACGCCGTCTAGACGGCCGTCCAAACCGTATTTTAGAACACTGGCAGCTGCAATATATAATGTCATGGGGAGGCTCTAGAAGGTCTAGCATGGTTGTGTCCCTAGTCCTAAAAGTCTCGGAAAATAGCTTTTTGCAGCTCGATGTGACAATCGTCGTAGATAATCCCAATGACTGAACAAGCAAGTCATGCCTAACAATATCATCAATGGAGTCAATAATGCATCTCCATCAACTACAAGACCTATAATAACTTGGACATTGTGCAACACTATACCAATCCCTCCACGGAATATGACATGTGATTGTCACGGGGTGTCACCTCTCGACAGACACCGTAATCAAACAGTGATCGAACCCACCAGACTGAAGGTCCTCCAACTCTATAAGTCAGTTGCGTCTGGCCCAACCAAACCAGGAATATAGGTCGTCAAATCCCGACACCGGTCATGTAATTTAACAATCGCATCTAGTCTCCTAACAACCTTGACCACCCCGGGATCCTCCTACGATAATTTAGAAATTTAGAAATAATATTAGATAAACAAACAATTTATTTTAATATTAAACATTCGAAGGAAAAAAAACCTCTAGTCCCATTTGACGTTAGCTCTATGGTTAGTGTAACATATCAATAACACGTCGTCAGCAACATTCTCCTATATTATAGAATATGTGTATGCTCCTACTCAACATGTGACTACTCCTACTCAACACGTGTTTGCTCCTACTCACCATCTATAATGTCATCTAGATGCGGATCACCATCCAAGGAGTCCTACGTATCTTAATCTGGAATAAGTAATGATGGTGTTGCATCCTCCTCGCCGATGATAGGATCATGTGCCTCAACGGTGCCTCAATAGATTATGTGACAAGTCTATCCCGTCGAACTTTGGCCTATCGACGGATGGATATTGTGACAAGTCTAGCTTCTCGCATCTTCGTCTCTCTAATTTTTAATCGCAATTTGAATTTTGTTTTCAAATAAAATTTTACATTAATATTTTGCTTGAAAAAAGGGCCATTTTCGTTGGAATCCACCATTAGAGCTAGCTTTCAAGCTAGGCTTTGACATCGACGATGTATGTGAAACGGTTGTTGTACAACTATGTTGTTCGTTTAGTCCATCAGAAGCTTCAAATCGTGGATCATCACTTTAAGGCATATTTTGCGGATTCGTGTTGTAGTTCCTTAGTCTTATAAAGTCTACTCTTCAGCTCGGACTCCAAGGATGATTTGTTAGAAAAAAAAGTAATGGAATTACTTTTTTCCACTCCAACGGTGGAATTGAGCAACTTTAATCCATCTTGATACCGACATCCATAACGGGTCCATGTACGGAAATAATCTAAAAAAACTTTCATTTCGGGTCCCAAATACGAAGTTGATAAAAAATCCGGTATGCAAGTAATGGAATTAGGGTTAAGGATTAAAAAAAATGAGTTCATTTAATATATGCAATGGTGAGGTTTTACTACAATTATAAATGTGCACTGAAATTTTTTTCAAAAACATAATATTTTTAAAAAAATGAGTTTATTTCATATCAGTAGGTCAACGACCTACACATACATTAGGTCAACGATCTACATACATTAGGTCAATGTCCCATATAACGGTAGATCAAAAAAAAAGAAAATTAACATAATCAACGACCCACAAAACTGTAGGTCAAGGACAATATGAATAAAAAGTAAACTTGAACTTAGTCAAAAGTCCAAATATTATAATCTAAAAAATACGTGTAAATCCTATTTTTTAACAACCGAGATTGGGTATTTATTTTAATCAAAATAAAATAAAATAAAATAAAAGTTGTTAACAATAAATAATTTAGGTAGAAATAATAAATATAATATCAAATTGAAACAACCGTAACAACCGTATTCATTGTTCATTTAACTTATTCAAAAATGAATACTAATTATATATAAATTTCAAAATATTTATAAAACTCTGGATTAGTTTCGTGATTTTAGGGCGCAAAATTTTAATTAATTATAGAATTGTAAATATAATAATTATTTTTTTAAATAAAAATCGTGTTAAATCTTTTTTACTACTTAAATTTGACAAAAAGGTAAGAAAATAATCGATAAGGTTTGTTGAAAATATAAATCCAACGTTAACTATATTTTTAAATCTCTAATTTACAATAAAGTTTGTTTTATTAACTTACATTTACGTGTGTTTGACTTTATTTTTTGAGAAAAATCTTTGATTTTTAAAAGTTGAAAATTCCGAATTTAAAATTTTGAAAAAAGGTTTGAGAAAAATCTTTACTAAAATCCATGTAAAATAACTCGATCGGTTAAGATTTATACGGATTTTATAATTCTCAACTAAAAAAAATGATTACAATTGGGTTTAAATTATGTGATATAAAATATTAATTTAAGTTATATGATTTAAAATTCTGAATAATATTGATTTAAGTTATATGATTTAAAATTCTGAATTTAAAATTTTTTTTGGCGGACGGAAAATCCTGGCGGCGACACGTGGTAAAAAGTGCGTCCGCTTTAATATATACTAGTTTTAGTACCCGTGCCCTGCACGGGTTAGACGATAATTGTGTGCCAAAAAATGTTTGATAATTCATTATCTTGAAAATTGCCTAAATTTTTTTGTGATACTTGTTGTAAGATTGTATTTTTCACATTATGAATGAAAATCAAGCAAGAATTCAAAACTTGCAATAACAATCGGGAAAGAGGATTTCGGGACAATATCCTTTGGGATACTCGAATGCCAAAATTAGTATCAATCCTAGAAAGAATTAGGATTTATTAAATTAAATGTTAGAATATGTGATTTGGGTTAACGAATAGACGACACCGGAAAATTGATGAGGTGACCGCACAAAATTACATCAAGTATTAGCTCAGGGGTTGTTTTATTATATAAGATAGATAAGAAGTCATGTGTTAAACATATACTAACCAAAAAAGAAGGGTAAAATAAATCATAAATTTTAAACTAACAATATTAAATAATAAAATATTAAAATATAAAAGAAAGAGATTTATTTAATATAAGTAGCATGTATAAGTAAAAAATTGCAATATCAAATAGTTAAATTTAAATAGTGAATTACCTAACAATTATTAAGACTTATAACATATGTCAAGTTATTAAAATAATAAATATTACTCAAAATACTTTTTAAAAAAAATTCAAAATAATAACAACCATCAACTAAACTCAAAATAATACGAACTTTAAAAATTATTGAAAATAATACATACTATCAACGTATTATAAAAAATAATATAACTATTTTTTCTGAAAAAAAAATTCTAACTCCGGTGAAGATTTGACAATTAATTTTTTACATGTCATTAAAAAAAAATAGGATTATGAGTGTAATGTGGATTTTTTTTAAAAAAATAAATTAATATGTTAAAAGTTAAATATTAAGTAAAATATTTTTAAATTTTATTATAAAAAAATTGAAACTTTCTTGATTTTTTTTCCGGAGTTTTTCCCCCTAGTTTTTTTACATACTTTTGTGTAAATGACAAACAATAATTATTAAAAGTATTTGATTTGTTTTTAAAAATTCAATATAATTTTTTTTTAAAAAAGCAAAAATATTTCTTTTGGGGAAAAATATTTCGATTTTTTCCATATATTTTTAATATGAAATTTATGAGTGTTTATCAAATTCATTTAAACATAACTGAATTATTTTCCAAAAATATTAAAATTGACTTTTTTTAAAATGTGAAAACAATTATTATAAAAAAATAACGAAAATTTTATTAATTCTTAAATTTACTTTATTCTATTAAAATGAAAAAATATTTTTTTTAATCATTTTATAAAAAAATTAGATTTTTTTTTATATGTTTAGTAAAAAAAAGTTCAACTGAAAATTAAAAATAAAAAAAAAAATTAAGATCTTTAAATTTTAAATAAATAATAAAGTTCATAAGTTGTAAAAAAAAGTAATGTCGAGTTAAAAACATATATTTAAACAAAATAAGATTATATTTAAAATAAAATTTATAAGTTTTAGAAAGGATAAGTTCAGTTAAAATTAAAAAAAATATATGTTGATAAAATATTAAGATTTTTATAATTAGATTGCAAATTTTAACTATTTTAATTTTTAATTATTAATAATTAAAGGTCAATTAATAATATGAGGGACTAATAAAAAATAGTTAGTAAAATATTAAAAATAAATTCGTAAATAAAATATTTAAAATAACTTGTGTTATACGTATATTAACAAAAATTTGAAGACTCAATATATAAAATAAATTAGTGAAAAATTCGTAAATCAAATGTTAAATAATTGTTTTAACCTGGTGGGACCTGAATTAACAACAAATTGACACGTGTAAATTTAATGACGTGGATTTACCAGACTGTGCCACGTGTAAATTTAATGACGTGGATTCACCAGACTGTGCCACGTGTAAGTTTACGGGCTGCTTTAGTATATAGATAGATAAGATAAGATAAGATATATTGATTGATATTGATATTTTGGTTTTATGGCGATTTAGTGAAATATATCAAAACTTAAGGACGGCCTATCTAATTTACTCCAATATTTACGGTGTGATTCTGAAATTCTATAGTCGACGATTTTGTAAGACCCCAAATCGGAAGTTGGAAACTTGGAGACGGGTGGGAATGACGAAAGAGAAAAAAGCTTATACGGACATCCCCACCCTCAACAGCAACACAACGAGGACAATGCAAGCCGATCCCAATCTTCCAAGATGGGTTTGCCAGAACTGTCGCCACCCTCTCTGCATAGTCGGCGCCGATTCCTACGCCGATAAATTCCTCAACGACTCCACCTCTCGCTCCGGTCAGCTATCCTTATCTCAAACCCTATTTGCGTCTATTTTCTGTAATATCTACTAATTTTCACTACGGAAATTGTCAATTCGGTTTTTGATCTATGACCGAATCGTTGCGGTCACTCCATCCAGTTAATTGCTTGTCAATCGGTTCAGCCTTTCTATTTTTTATACTCGATAATTCAATTATGGATTACCTGTTCTGAGGTACCCAATTTTTCAAAATTTTTAACTTGAAGCTACATATGGACTAAATCATTTGATCAAGTGGTTTCATGCTTTGTAAAGCGGTCATAATTTTCATCTTGAAGCTACATATGCATAATCTGTGTGGTGTGCTCTCAAAGATATGCACGTAAGACTGCTATAAATCGCTAAACACGGGCTTTCAGAGTTACTTTAGCATGTCAAAAGGGTATAAAGGGATCATAAACTTATCACTGACATAGAGACAAAAGTTCCCCTAAAAACCACAAGAATCTGATAGACAGGCTATGTTCGATGAATGTAAAATCTTTAACTACTCTAATCTTTAACTACTCTAATCATACCTATTAAGATGAAATGAAAAGAATATAGTGGGAAGTTAATTTTTGGGAAAGATTCAAACTGCACCCCAACCGTTGACCAATGTGAGTGACATGTAAGATACTTTAAGTTGTATGAAGTTTGTTTGATTTTTCGATCATAAGAATTGTATGTTTGATAGACATGAACAACCAGAAGACTACACAATGTTCTGCAGAGTCTTGAATGGAAATTTTTGGATTGACATTTGCATGTCTGAGTTCCTACAAATGACTTGATGCGTATCAGAAACAACTCCTTTAGCATATGGTTCATGTAGGTAATCCTGTTGAATTTTGGAAAGTAAGCTTTGATCTGCTAGGGTGTATTTGGTGAGATGGAGATGAAAAAAAAATTTCAACCCTTGATAATCACATAACCTTAGTGGAGACTGGAGAGGGTTAAAAAATGATAAATTTCATCTTCTGTTTCATCTTCACCCCCACAAAATTTCATCCCTTGAAGTGATTTTTTATTCAAGCTGATAGTCTATTGTCTTTGTGTGGTATGAATTTTATAACTGCTGATAATTGGGCAGACAAGTAAAAAATGCTGCCCATACATGCAATTTCAAAGATGGAGCGAAAAGTACCAGTAGGCAGTATATTGTGCGAACGAAAATTATCATGACATTTCATGTTGTTCATAGTACGTAGTTTAATTGAACTTGTGATTCTTCCAAGGAATTGAGTACAAATTGTACCGTTCTATACTTCTATGACAACAAGGAACATTCTCTAGAAGACAGTAGGTATATGTTCATCATCAAAGTTGTCCCTTTTGTATGGGCTATTTCTAATTCAGACTTTGGTACTTTTCTTTCTTGGTTTGCTTCATAGATGTTTGCAGGGATTTAATTTGCCGTGTATCTATTGTTAAATTTGAAGGTCAAAAATTGGGCCAGCTGACCATCTCTAACCAATATATATGTACTTGGAAGTTATCATTATGTTACCTTTGTGCTTATGTTCATCTTATGATTTACTCGATGCTCAATCTCCAGGATTGCAAGGCTCTTCAGTCCACGGTGCTGGAAGTGTATTAGCTTCAACACATATTGACCATTCGTTCATTGTTTTGCCAAAGCAAAAGTCTCAACCCCCTGGTCTCCCTCCTCGTCCACGTGGTGGAGCTATACAGCCTGAGATGAGTACATCTGGGAAATCAATGGAAGAATCATTTGTGGTGCTGCCTCCTGCCCCTGCTTCTGTATATAGAAGTGAATCAGCATCTGATGGGGATGGAATTCATGCATCATCGGACGAAGGAGTTGGTGCTCACGATCATCCAAATGGTTCTGGATTTCATGCAACTATCACTGTCCTGAAGCGAGCTTTTGAAATTGCCACCTCACATACTCAAGTAATATACAGTTTATGTTTATCGAAGCTGTCTTTTCTTTGGTCATTTTAGAAGTGTCTTCTGTTTATGGAATCAATATTTTCTTCATGATTTTTCAAATCAGTTAATGGCCTATATTTTGGTTTTGTGGGTTTGAAAAGGTGATGTAACCGTCTGAGTTTATTCAGACCTCTTACAGAATTATTTACTCGTTCTCTTCTTTTAAAAGGTTGAACAACCACTGTGCTTGGAGTGCATGAGGGTGCTGTCAGATAAGCTTGATAAAGAGGTGGAAGATGTCAACCAGGACATCAAAGCCTATGAAGCTTCTCTTCAGCGATTGGAAAGTGAAGCCCGCAATGACCTTAGTGAAGCAGATTTTCTTAAGGAGAAACAGAAGGTGATCATATCTAATGGATTATATTCAGCACATGATATTATTTTCTTAATAGCTTGCTTGAATCATACTTGAGAAGTCCTTATGTATTATGTATCAGATTGAAGAGGAAGAGCGAAAGCTTGAAGCTGCCATTGAAGAGACAGAGAAACAGTATGCCAAAGTTAATGCTGAACTAGAAGAATTGGAGCTGAAGTCTAATCGTTTTAAAGAATTAGAGGAGAGGTAAAGAAAAACCCCTGCCTGCATAAATATTGAGGACTTGGTGATACAGATTAGCCCCTGTGAAGCTGGCTAATTGTTTTGTTTGCAATTGAATTGTTTCAGGTATTGGCATGAGTTCAACAATTTCCAGTTTCAATTAATATCACATCAGGTAGTCAAGTATATTCTTAAACTGATATTATTTTTTGTACTTCTTTAATGCGGAATAACTTCTAGCTCAAGACATTTTCCATGTCTTGATCCTGGTTCGTGTTCGGACTACAGATGTTTATATATTGTATTTACATGAAAAGATTGCTATCTAGTGGTCCTTTGGTTGTGACTTGAATGGCTGTTTTAGTGCTTGTGGAACATTGACTTTATTCTTTTTGTCATTTTCTCCAAGAGGTGAAATAAAACCAAAAAAATTAACAGCAGTGACCAATTTGTTATGTCAAAGTGTATAAATGTCCAAGCCTGATCTTAACACTAAATTTTGAACATGAAATTTTTTGGAACATATCCATTTGCAGCTTCCCCCCTTTGTATATATGCTCTAGGGAAAACATTTAATTTTGTTGTTGGGCATCCTGTTTATGCAATTCTCATCCTAAGTATGAATTTTGTTCAACTAACAGGAAGAAAGAGATGCCGTACTTGCAAAAATTGAAGTTTCACTAGCACATTTGGAGTTGCTTAAGCGGACTAGTGTGCTGAATGACGCATTCCCCATATGGCATGACGGAGAGTTCGGAACTATAAACAATTTTCGTCTTGGACGCCTTCCTCAAATTCCGGTATAGAAATTTGGGGCTTTCTGGTGTATAAATGTCTCCTTTCTCATACCAAATGTTAACTTTTCTATTCTTCACGAGAAATCATGAAAGACGTGTCGGTTTTATTTGCAATATGTTCTCAATCTTCCATCTGTTTTGCAATTTTTCAAGAATAGCATCAGTAGCCAAACATAGAAGATGATATTTTCTCATCGGTTGCATTGTGCAATAATAACATGTCACGCTGTCCAAGTTTGCTGGACGTTGGAAAGCAGAGTTTGAAGAAATGATTGGGTTGTTGAACTTTAAGATGTGATGAGCTGCCATATTAGTGAACTTCATCCTATACTTACTAGGGAATTTGATTAGCTCACCCTAGTTATGCTTGTAACACCATTAATGTCCAATTTCAGGAGTTGTGGTTCTCAATTTATCGTTATAGTATTCATCCAACCTTTTAACATTATAATCCAGTTTGAGTCTCATAAGTCATTTACTTTTGAGCAGTATATTGTTCTTCTTTTGTTTGCATTGTCATATATGAGGATGATACAAGTAGCTCTAGAAAATGAGAACATTGAATTTGCAGGTTGAATGGGATGAGATAAATGCTGCATGGGGCCAAGCTTGTCTTCTCCTTCACACAATTTGTCAACATTTCGTTCCAAAGTTTCAGTATCCTTCCTTAATCAACTGTTTTACTCTTGTGCAATCGATATTTCATTTTCAATATCCAATGTTGGAACATCTTCTTTCAACATTTGGGTTTAGGTCTAGTGTTAAATAAAAATGAGCTATTAGTTAGAGTATGATCCTGCAGTAGTGCAGTGTGTAGACAAGTTGCTAAGAAACACCATATCTCGATAAGCTTTGCTATCTGGTCCATTATAAATTCATTCTTGTCCACCCATGTCATTCCATCTATTCTCATTGCATTCTAAAAATGGTCATTCAAACTCACTTATAGCAAGGTGGAACCTTTTTACTGGGGGGCAGTATATACATATTATGATAGCAACATCTTGCTTCAGTATTGGTGTACCAATCAATTGGTAGTATAGTTAATTGGACCTACGAAGGAAATTGTAAGAGGGTGATAGTGTTGTAGATTTTTCCCTGGATAATTAGTGATATGGGGGAAGAAAAGTAGTACTATTTCATAATTGGTTCTTAGTTTACGCCCCACATCGTTCAAGCATAATTCAAGATAATTGTTTGGTACCTGCCACTATTTTGCAGATGTAATGATGCCTTTTGTGAAAGTTATCCTTAATGTATTAATCTTTAGTTACAGAATCAAGATTCTGCCAATGGGAAGTTATCCTCGGATTATGGACACAAGCAATAACACGTATGACCTGTAAGCCACAAGCCGTTTCCTGTGTGCTGCATGCCTATATTATGCTAATCCTAAATTCGTGATGACTGTTGAAGCTTGACGTTCAAATTTGTATAAACATCATAATGAGCTGCTTTACTAGGAGTTTATTAATGTTTTGTAACAAAAATATAAGGCTTCAAGTTTTCTTGGTAATTGGTAAGAGGAAATTCAGAATAATAAAGACCTGAGATGTTACATGGGACTTGTTCCATGATGGATTCCTCTGTTGCCGTAGGTTTGGCCCTGTGAACTTGTTTTGGAGCACCCGCTATGACAAAGCAATGACACTGTACTTGACATGCTTGAAGGACTTTGCTGAGTTTGCAAGGATGAAGGATCTAGAGAATAACATACCCCTAGATAAATGTATAAAGTTGCCCTACAAGTAAGTCCCCTCATCCATTTGCAGCAATATACGGTTTACATAATATGCCTTTTAATCAGGCAAACCTTGGCTTTCTCAAATAAACTATCTATTTGAAAAGTACTTGTTTAGCAGCAACAGCTATATAGCAAGTTGATGCATTTCAGTGATAATTTTCATTTATGTGGTGATGACGACGATCTGTTGTGCTAATAATTGGGCCATAACATTTGCAGGATTGAGAATGACAAGGTTGAGACATATTCAATCACACAAAGCTTCAACAAGCCGGAGAATTGGACTAAAGCTTTAAAATATACTCTCTGCAATTTGAAGTGGGTTCTCTACTGGTTTGTGGGTAACACAAATTTTCAGCCTCTTTCAGCTGTAGCACCCTCCCAGGCTGAGTTTCCATCTTTAGCTGCATCACACGCAAGACGACCTTCTAGCTCAAGCTCTAGGTCTGATTCTCGGAAGCCAACTGGTTTGTGATTCCTTATATTTCAAAGACAAACGCAAATGTTTCTTACTCGGGTGTGACTAACTGGTTTTCAAGTAGATATTATCAATTTCCAATTTGGGACTTGTAATGTGCATGTAAATGAGGTAGAATAAATAAACTCGATCATATTCTTCTAGTTTCTCCTACTTTCGGTCTCCCAGGATTCCACTACAAGCTTTGGTCGATTACGTGACCGGATTCGGATTCTTACTAGATAGAGATGTTGCCTCAGAAAACACAAGTTCAAAACAGGGAAAACGCATGACTTTTTTTTTTTTTAATGTTTTACACGTAAAACTGACCTCTCTATCTGATCTATATAGTATACACTTAGAAACAAGAAAGCCATTATAAACAGCAATGACGAAATTAGGATGCTTAGTTGGTACTGTAATGCTGTTGGTATGGACCATATCTTTTGCCTCTAAGTGTACGGCAAGTAACAACAGCAGCAACACCATCACGTGTGCGCTTGTGACGCCGCAGCTGGTGCCTTGTTTGACTTTCATCACTGACAAGGTAAAAGCACCGTCGAGTATGTGCTGTACTGGGTCCAAGATGGTTGCAGACATGGCGAAAACTGTGACCGATAGGCGGGATGTGTGTAGTTGCATTAAGGTCGCGCTAAAAAACATCGTTGGCATTAATTACGATCACATTTCGGAGATTCCCAAGGACTGTAACCTCAGCGTCACCCTGCCTCCAATTCGAAACAACACTGACTGCAACAGGTAGATACTCTCGAAACCAAACTAAGGATATGTTTGGTATTTATATTCAGATATCAAGATATGGGTATGAGATTGATACCTGATACCTTTTTTCGTAGAGAAAATAGAAGATGGAGGATAATATTAGATATGTGATACCTATCTTTAGTTTTTTGAGTATATCAAAATGGTAGAAAATGTGTATTAGGAGTATATCAAGATATCAGTTTGATATCCATATATTTGTATACCGAACATAGGTATGAGTTTTTTTGTATGTTGATACCATATGGATACCAAACAGGCCTAAGCTTTGGCTTGCATATGCTTTGTTTTCTCAGTGTTGCTCTTGTTTATTTCGCAGCATTTCAACGGCCAGTCTGTTTGCTTAGTCAAGATTGAAGCACAAGTCTATGATGCCAATGTCAAATAACAACTGGTATGATATTCCTTCCAAAAAGTTGCCTCGGTTAAATGTTTGAATCTAACCTCATCTTGTATTTGGTGCAGGATTCTTCTGAAGCTGGTTTTAAGCAATGATGGATTGGATTAGAGACCATATGTGCAATTAAATAAAGGCTGAATGCTTAGTAACTTGTTTATAGGGTCAAATTGCAGTTTCATCTTAGTAGCAATAATTCTTACAATTAAAATTCAGAAAAATATTTGATTTGTCATTAAAACAAACGACCGGTACTTATAATTTGATCACCCAAAACTGGTCGAGAGAGATTTCGACGCTAATATGAAATGATTAAACTTGAGATGTGAAACATGAATTACGCCAAGAATATAACTAGTTTAATATCATTTTCAAAGAAATACAAAGCTCAAAATTGACATTTGTCTTCCAAAATGCCAATTTGGAAGGTAGATTCAGCTCTTAAGAGAACAATCTCCACACCGATGCAAATTTGAGTTGATTCAAAACAATTGTTAATCGACCGAGTGCTTTTGATTTTTGGGATATTCGAAATTGGGGTTTCGGATATTGTTGCCTCAAGATTGGGGCTTCGGATACTTACCGGTAGTTATACAGTTGAGGTAATTGTATGCTTCAAGATTGGGGCTTCGGATACTTACCGGTAGTTATACAGTTGAGGTAATTGTATGGAAGCATGTCCATACTTTTTGGCTACTTGCTATTTCCCCTTTCCTCTGCTGCCGAGTTCCACAAAGCAGTTTAACTTTGTTACTAAAATCCCGATCCGTGACGCCTAAAAGTGTGATGGTAAAACAATAGAGAAATCCTAAACTAACTATCAACAGCCAGCCGGTGACACAGAAATAATTGGAGAGTAGGACTACCAAGTGAGTTTAAAATCCTTGTTAACCCATCAATGATCGTACAGTGAATCAACAATTGTTTTGTAACAAGGTATATCAAGTACATTAGAATCATGCCAGTAAGTGGTTATTCACCTTATTTTCAAGGCTTCTCTTCATCCGACTGGGCAGGCGGACCTGGAACCGAGTCTACAAAGAAATCATCCACTGCAAGTATTCCCAAGATCACTTTAGAATATAAGAAAACAAAGCAAGTTTTATATGGAAAATAACAACCAAACTTGTTTCCAAGGAAGTACCTATATCGTCTTGATCTGGAGAATCCAGCAAGATATCGGAATCAGAAGGTAGAAAGGGTGATCCTGGATAGTTTCCCAGAGGTCCAAGATCTGTATATGCCATATTGTACAAAACAGGTCAAACATTCTCCAATCACATGCATATTGGATACGCTTGGTTGAGTATAAAATTAAGGAGATTAAGATCATACGAATTAAGAGGGAGAAATAATTCTCTTAATCTTGTTTGGTAAGGGAATGAAGAAGACAAGGGAATTAGATTATGGAGATTATGAGAATTAGATTATGGGAATTGTGTAATCCTATTGAGCTTCGATTATAAGGATTAATGAGACTAAAACCTCATTTTTACACCTCTTCCCTTTTTTTCATCTATAAAAAACTAACCCATATTTTTTTTCGTAATTTTACCCACAATTATATTCATTTTACCAAACACTTATTTCACTTATTTTCATACTCATCTCCTTAAACAATTTCACGTCCTTAATTCTTCATCTAAATAATTCTCTTCATATTCATCTACATAATCTTACATTACCAACCGGACCCATTATTCACTTCATCCCACCAAGAAAAATACTAGCATTGGATTCCACAAACTCACCAGCCAAATTTGCCAAATCAGCAGTAAGGTCCGACAGGCTGAAGTTCCATGGAATTTGAGCCAAAGATCTCAGAGAATCTCGAGAATTTCCAGCACCTACATCTGAAGGAAGTTGTAACCCTACTGAACTAGCCACGTCTGTCTGAAAAGCAGTATCCAGTGCTGAGGTATCCACTCCCATCCCAGGTATTTCGGATGGAGTGAATGGAAAATGACCGCTCGATGCAACTGAAGTAGGACTTATAGGCATGTCTGACATGGCTGTCATACCATTGCCAGGTGGAATTGCAGGTGCCACCTCTGCAGAACTTGTCTCCATCACCATACTGACATGAAAATACATTCCTTTAGTAAAATGAATTCAAAGGGGAGGAGCACCATACCCTCAGCTTAGTTAGGGTAGGGTAATTCATAAGATCATTAAAAAGACACAAATCTGAGCATCTATCCCTATTTCAAACTATGGAACTGTGATGCTTCAAAGTCAATATCCCCTTAACAAAAGTGAAGGTGGATTACGAAAGGTCCATTGCCGCAAGCATGTTAAACATGTAAACTCTATCATTGACAAGCTTCATAAGTAAATGTATGATTAACAAAAAGGATTACCCGACTTACTCGTTTCTTATAGGCTGAAAACTACCCGGTGCAGGGACTCCATTCACCACATGACAGCTGGAAATTCCATGCCCCATGGAATCTAGATGGGGTTGGCCTGCTGCTGGCATTGGAGGTGGTTGAAGGACAGGGTATCCCATTGGCATACTGTTTACTGCAATTTGGAATGAGCATTAAGAAATAAAAATGCAGTGGCAATTCTAACAGGGGTGTATGAACAAAAAGCTGACTACTTGAGATATATATTACAGGGCCAGACAAAATTGCAGGTATTTTCCAAAATAATGTTGTTTTTGAACAAAAAGCTGACTACTTGAGATATTAAGTTATATAACAATCAAAACAAAATTCATTTACTGACAAATCCAATATTCACAAGGGTGATCCATCACAATCCTACTCTTCAGAGTAATATGAAATCTAGCTAGGAGCAGTTTAGTTTGCAGTAATAAGATGATTAATTCCAATATATTTGATCGCGTATGAGGATTCACAAGAACTTACCAGGCATGGAATGTATTCCATTCTGAATAGGTGCCAACGGAACTTTAGGAGGGGCAGGATATTTCATCATATGGCATTGATACTCAAGCAAGTGGTTGAACAAAATTATCTGCTTCTTCAATTTCAGTCTTATGTAATATGCCCTGAAAAATTCAGCATTTTCTTCCTCCAACTTCTGCCATACTAATTATAGAATATTACCATTAATTAACAACATCAACTGGTGGTATTACTTATCTTCCTTTAAATGGAAGTGGGAGATCAAATAAATGCTTTAAGAGAAGAAACATGGCGTAAAACTGGAAAAATATGATGTTGTACTCCAACAATCTATTGTATAACCATCATAGTAGACACTAATGCATTATTTTTATTAAGATGAACGTCGTGTTATTAACAGAAGACCCTGAGTAATGATTACTCCATTATTCCTAACTGTGATAGATCTTGCTAATTAATTCAATTATACAGGTGAAATAACAGAAAATGAAATACCTACCCAGGGTTGTGAACCCAGGATCAATCCTTGCTCGATTCAGGAGGGTCTTAACCACCTCTTCTCGGTTCATATATAACTGCAAACATCGTTCTATGAGATTCTGAACCTGCAACAATAACATCGCAGTATGCTTACTGGGTTTGTTGGCAAGTCACCTAAAGAGACACCGAGCTAGAACAGGAAAAAATGATATTGCGTAGAAAGTTCAACATTTCACGAAAGGAAAAGGATATCTTACGAGTTCTATATCCTCCCTTGAAACCTTCCGTCCATCATTGCTGGAAACAGAAGCTGAGCCTGAGTCTGGATTAGGAGGAGCTTCGGTAGTGGTGTTATTCTGTTGCTCACTTTGAGAATCATGGGAAACTTGTGTGGATGACTGAAACTCAGGTGTCCTTTGGGACTCCTGCACAGCTTTTATACTTCAATAATAAAGCATAACTGAAAACTCTGTAAATTTGAAAGAAACTAATTCCATGGAGAAGTTGATATTGCCAGCATGTTGCCGCAAACATGAATGCAGAGAAAACACAAAGTATAGACATGACGATCTAAACACATAGTTCACAATGATAAGTATCCAAATATTATAATTAAGGTGATGGGATAAGCATATTTTTGTTCTCGAACTGTAGTGCATGTGTCTAATTGATACATAGTTGATCTAAAAACCAACGTATGTCTCTATAAAATGATATGCTTGGTAGACCACCTATCTAAAAACCACTAGCATACACGTCTAGTTGACACTTGGACAGATAGATCGAAAGTCAGACCTTAGGCTAAAGGCTCCGATACCATATTAAAGCTTCCATCCTAGGCCATATATATGTACCGGATTTGACCTCTTTGTAGGATCATTTGTTGATCAGCTCAGAGCACTACCTTACAAAATTTAACAAAGAGTAAGTTTAATTACAAGAACCTGCAGGGGCTTGGTTTCAGATGGCATAGTCAGACCACAGATTCCGTGATTTGAAGGCGGAAAAGCGTCTCGTGAAAGTTATGACACAAATCTCTAGTTCCAAAATGCAATGATGACACTATCTGATTGAGAAAAAAAGGCTGATAAGATTCATAATCACAATTATGTTACATACACTTCATAATTTCAAAATTTTAGCACGGTATACAAATTTGTCACATAAAAAGTCATATCAAGTCAAAGGAAAGGAAATAAAGGAGAGCAAACATTGAAATGCTTAAATTTTGTTTGTGTTTGCTAAACTGCCATTGTCATCCTACCCAAATCACTTGTTTCAACTTGATGCTATGAGCCAACCGGATGTTATGACCCTTATAGTAGGATCTAGTCACAGGTCTAGACAAATGAGAATCTTTCATGACATCTATAGTAAACGGTGAAGGGGGTTCGAATTGACAAAGCCTCCAAGGTTTACCGTGTAAACATTCTGCGTACTTTTGGTCGAAGAATAAAAGGCTTCTGATAATAAAAGGAAAGATAAATAAACCATATACTAATATATAGACAAGAATATGATATCCTAGATTAAATCAACCAAATCCCTGATGTCAAGGAAGGAATTAATTGATAATTTTTCCAGGTCTGGTGGCTTTATCTTTAAGATTTGTATCTCGTGCATCGAACCCATATCGTTACAATTTCTAACTTCACAACCAGTATTATGACTATTATCCTATATGTCATCCTGATGAATTTTATATAATATAAAATTGATACAAGAAAACTATGTGTTAAGAACAACTATGTGGAACCCAAAGGCTATATATCCTAATGTCTGAATGGCAAAGTAGCCCGAAATTCATATATAGGCAATAGGCCTAATGAAGCATCTTTTCTTACTCCTCAGCCAAACTCCCTCAATTTCTATGAGCATTATTCTAATAATTTCAACAACTTTAAGTGTGCATGTCAACTTAAAAGCAGTAATTCACTAGATGACATTATTTCAATACCCGTACATGAATGAATCTTAAGTCTATAGGATTATTAAAAGATTGTCATGAGCAACAGATAAGCACTCTGATCATTTTATCCAATTGTGAATGTTTCACAGTTCCACTTATCCAATTTCATAATAAACAAGAAAGACAGATGACCCATCATCCAACACCACTCCAGTTCATCTTATATTTTTAGTATAACATAGTCAGCAAACAAAGCAAGCAGTGTCATTCCTTACATAGTGCAAGTCAGCAGGCACCATTAACCTGAGTTTTACTAACTCATCAAGAACTACAAATGTAGCCCTAGAAGATGCTTTGATCAAGCTCACACAAAAATGTTACTATCGAAAAATCCATAAAACTCAAGTCGAAAGAAATCATTAAAAAAAAGACTCGGGCATTGTAATCAAGAGAGAAACCAACGAGGAACGGTAAACAAAAAAAGAAAGAAAAATCTGAAAGTGTTCAACGACAGTCCGTAAACAGCAACCGAGAAAGATGCAAAGTACCCCGATCTAGCAAGAAGATGATCAGGTGAGGAGTGTGAGAATGTACAGCCGGCAGTTCTGACAATTGTCCCTCCCTCTTTCAGATTGCCAAGAAAACCCTGTAGAAATTTGAAGGTAATTCAAACAAACAAGTGAAAATTATTTCCACACAAAAACTTCTTGCCTCTAAAACTACTTACCTCTGCAGCTATGGTGAATTGTGAATTTGAAGAAAAAGTACAAATGGCGGAGACGAAGAAGAGAGAGGGTGAGGTGTTTGGTGCGTGAGACTGGAATGTGGAAAAGGGGGAAACGGAGCGAGAGGAACGAAAATATCTATTCCATCCATAAAATTCGGACACGTTATCAATCGTTCTCCAAGATTTTACCCTTCTAGTTACTCTACGCCTACGGTAACTATGTTAGCTTTCAGACCGGTACAAAACCGGGCTCGGATCTGTTTCGGTCCTTTCGGATAACACCAAACTTAAAAATTGTCCGAAATGTTCGGACCAGATGACCCAATTCGTCATGTTTGGGACTCCAAGGCTGTCCATGTCCACCCATATATAATTTTGGGCGGGTTGTCGGATAAGCTTGTATATGTCGGATAAGCGTGTATATACTTAATTATGCGTTTTATGAATTTTCTTCCTAGATTTATCATACGAAAATTGAACAATATAACGTAATTTAGCATAAAATTACAATGAAACTATACTTACAAACAAAGTCAACCCTAAAAGAACTAAAAAAATTGCAATCCAAACACATGAAAAATAAGTAAAATTATAGACAAATTATGCTTGCATTTCAAACGAATATAATGGAGTTCGGAGAAGTTTTAAGGGTGACATTATTTTTAGGGTTTTATTATATATTTACACATAAATGTGCGTATATATATACACACAACCTGGGTTGGGTTGGGTTGTGCGGCGAGCCAAAACACTAATTTGTCCTATTAAAAAAAAGATCGTGTCGGGTCAACCAATTGGGCTAAAACATAAACCGATACCTTTAAATAAGGAAACTAAAGAAAATACACAAGGCACGGTAGCACGCGGCCATTTCAAAGCAACATGGTCTGAGGCAAAACATCACACGGCCGTGTGAAATTCAACCTTAGACCATGTAAATAAGTCACCTTAACCCGTATAAATACAACAATATGTATAACTTCTTCTTTGACGATTTTCTCTTTTCTTCTCCACCAAAGCTCCACTTCGGCTCTTCGATCCTCATTCGATATGAGCATCTTCTATGTTATACTCGACCTCTGGGAGGATTGAAGCTTCATACCTCGGCGTCCAATATGAATATGCACTGCAATGCACTATTATTTTTTCTTCCTCGAACGTCTAAAATACAAAATAAAACGAAGTAGATGCCAATATGAATGTTTTTTACACTAATGAGCAAAACTACATTATATGAGCATGAAAATGCATGAATAGATGACATCACGTCTTTTGGTTGTAAAATAATTGTGTCAACCCAATTCATTTTTTATTGTGTGATATCAATGCATGCATTTGTTTTGTTGCTCACTTTATTAGCTGAAATAAGTGAAAGTGCATTTGTTTTGGTATTGACTTAAGCAAGTCGGTAAACTATTACGTTTGTTTAATTTGAAAGATTTTGTCTATTTATAGAACTTATCTTTGTTTATTATGAAAGATTTTATCTATTTTAATGCAGATGTTTATGCATTTGAGTTTTTTAGTGGAAAAATTTTACATAGGTCTTGATTTGGAATTATGTTATAGAAAAGAAAAGTTCTAAGTTTGACACATACTTTGAAGGTTGTGCTAGAATATATGCTAAAAGAAGAACTTGGTTATTTAAATATTAAAGAAGTTTAATGCTCCCAAGCTGAAAAAATATCACATGTTGATTTAAGAATTGTGGAAGGAGATAATGATATTTTGCACATGGTTAGGTTTTGGATATGGTAGGCTTATACATGTGTATCTTGTTGAAAGTGATAAGATAAGTCCAAATGGTTTGTATGTCACAATTTCAACTCATCTCCAAATTCCTTCCTAAATCAATTTCACAAGAATCACGACCCATAATTGAATTTGTTCCAATAATAGTAAAACCCTAATCCTAGTAGAAAAAACCTCTACTCATAGGAAATGCACAAACGCTAACTCTCCATTTCTAAGGCAAAAGGTGTTCATTAAAAAAAGGTTAGAAAAAACCATAAAAATTGTGGAAATTTTTTGAAAAAGAAGTATGTTCAAAATGTCAAAATGACTTGTACTCAAATGTAGAAATTTTCTCTTGTCTCTCCTTAGTGGTTTGTATATGTGCAAAAATACAAAGTGAATGTAATCATGCCGTAAGAGTATTGTAATTTTATATTGCTAGGTCAACTATGAGTAGAAAACATTGTAAAAATCCAAAATCACATTGACCATTATAAACAGAATGAAAGGATCATAAAAACCTTTAAGTAGCAAGCTTTTAAGTTGTGTTAACCTAGAAGACTTAATCATAGGTTTCTTGTGCAAGCTTATAACTATCTTCTTCCATGTTTTCCTTCACTTGTTTTTAATTTTGAGAACTCCAATTTTGTCAAGGCATTATCATGATGAAAGTAATCATTCATTTGAAGCATGCAACCAAAAATATATTTATTTCCTTTATTTGTTCTTTCTTTATGCTTTTGTTTTGGCTCTTGCTTGGGGACAAGAAAGGACTAAGTGTGGGTACTTTGATAGCATGTTTTCATGCCAGTTTGTAGATGCATGCTTAGCTTAGTTTAGTGTATTTTTTGCATAAATTAGGCATTTATACATTTTATAATGAGCATGTCTTGTCAACCATGTAACTGATCCAGCAAATCATCAATGCGCGGCAACGGATACTTGTTCTTGATGGTCACCTTATTCAGCTCTCGGTAATCTATGCATGATCCGTCCTTCTTCCGTACGAAGAGGACCGGTGCCCCCCATGGGGATATGCTAGGGCGAATGAAGCCCTTCTCAGCCAACTCCTCGAGTTGCTTCTTCAGCTCTAACATCTCGACAGGCGCCATCCGGTATGGGGCCTTCGAGATCGGTCTCGTACCCGGCTCTAAATCAATCCCAAAGTCCACACTCCTCTAAGGTGGCAAACTGGACGGCTCAACAAACACATCCACAAACTCATCAACCACTGGGATATCCTCTAAGGCTGGACTCTCCCCCTCCTTCATGGCGTAACACCAGAAGGCCTCACAACCCTGGGCAATCAACCTAGTTGCCTGTATAGCACTGATAACCATGCCTAGGTTCCCGAGGTCCCAACCTCGGAAAACCGCTAACTGACCAGACTCGGTAGAGAGGGTGGCAGTCCTCCTACCCACATCTAAAACCGCAGAATGCCTATCCATCCAATCCATACCAAGGATGACTTCCTCATGCTCCAGCGGCATGACAAAGAAGTCAACTAAAAGCACACGGGTCCCTACAGAAATGGGACAGTCATGGATCTCACGGGTACCTCTGACCCTACCCCCATTGGGTAGCCCTATAATAAAGGGCATCCCCTCTACAGTGTCTAGACCCAGACGCTCAACACAAGCAACAGATATAAATGAGTGCGTAGCACCCGTGTCAAACAAAACACGAACAGGTAAGCCATAAATCAGAATGGTACCTGTAGCAGTAGGTGTAGCCGGCTCCTCTGCACTCCTCAGCTCAAAAACTCGGCCCTGAGGGCCACGGGTGTCAGTGGTGCTCCCACCACGACCTCTACCTCTGCTCGGTCCAAGAGCAGATCCTTGAGCCGTCTGACGATTTGGGACCTTTTGTTGTCCCTGTGTCTGCTGCTGCTGAGGTGGCCTTTGTCCACCCCCAGCTCCACCAGCAAGTGAAGAACCCTGCTGGGAAGAAGCTCCGCCCTGACGGCAGAACACTGCTTTGTGACCTCGCCCACCACACGTGAAGCAAGTCACCGGCTGTCTCGGGCACTCTGGCCTAATATGTCCCTACTCTCCACAGTTATAGCACTGTCGAGCTCTACCAGTAGCCGGTGTAGGCGAAGGCTGACTCTGGCGACTCTGACCTAGTCTTGACCCAGCAGCTCTAGCCGTACCGCTAGTCTGCCCGGTACGCTGCCTCTTCTCAGACCCCCGGTCTGAAAAGCTCTTCTTTGACTGACCCGCTCACGCTCATAGTCAGCGGCTCGATCCTGGTAGTCCATCAGGGACTCACAATGAAATCCCGCCATATAAGCCCGGGTGGCATCCCTCAGCCGTTGGGAAAACAGATACACATGCTGATCAGCAGGAGGTGCAGCTGGTCCTAACAGTGCCAACTCCTCCTGAAATCTCCGGATGGCCTCAAAAACTGGCACATCCTCAAACCCGGCCTCCACAAAATCCCTCAGTCTCTCCTTCCTCAGCGAGGCAGGGTAGAAACGCTCTTGGATCATAGACCTCATCTGCTCATAACTGGTGACCTGACCTCGTACGGATCTCCACCAGTGCTGCGCTAACTCCCTGAACAAGCTCTGCACTAACCCGACCTGTCTATCAGCTGGACACCTAATAGACTCCAGAGCCGAGTCTACGTGTCTTATCCACAGCTCTACCTCCAACCCCACCTTCCTAGAGAAAGGGGGTACTCCCATCTAATGGAAAGCCTTCAACCAACTATCTGGTCGAGGCCCTCTATACTCCTCCTGTACTCGAACGACCTCAGCAACAGGTGCCGGTGCAGCTGGCACCTGCGTAACGGTGTGGGACCTCTCAGATGGCCCCTCTTGCGCTGGCAGATCCGGGGCACGTCTACCTGCCCTGGCAGCCTCCTCAACCCGCCGGATGTAATCACGGAAGGTTGGTCCCTCCATGGAGACACGGTCCGAGTCTACTGACTGGACTCGCTTTGGACCCTGTCCCCCAACTGTGCCTTCCCCCATCTCAGGGGCGGCACTCTCAGCAACCTCTGCCTGAACGTCCTCTGCTACACGCAACTCAGCAGCAGGGATCCTACCCCGTCCTCTACCTAACGGAGGTCTGCCTCTACCCCATCCTGCTGCAGGTAAGGCTCTAGTCTGAACCATCTGCAGAGGACGTAAACCCAACTCAGATGGCAATATATATGCCGTATGTATAGGTATATAACACATCATCACAGCAGATAGTATCTATCTATACATATATATACCTATACTGTCGAGATCTTCAGAGGGGCGATGGCTCACGTACACGATATCCCAAAACGTTTTGTGCTCATTTCAAAACCAAACCTTTTGAAAAGTCAGACCCCTTTCAGGTTCTGTTTATTTATCTATCCAACCTTTATCGCAGATTACAAGTGCCATTGTTGTCAACCTGACCTCTGATACCACCTTTGTAACACCCCGAATCCGCGGGACTCGAGGTGCTACCGGGCTAGGATCTCACAATGGATCCTGACCCTAGCTTGACAAAAATTTCACCGATCTTACAACAAGGCACAACAGATTAAAACCAAAACATAAAATTGATATATAAACATGTCAAAAGGTTTATACAACTGCTGAGTATAACAAAACATATCATATATATATACATATCCAAAATACCCATCCACGAGTATAACCCCAGTGTACGGAGCCCTCAACAGATCGCCCCGTCTGGATCACTCTACAGTGTCCTAACCTGCAAAGTCTACAACACGGCATTACACCGTTAGCTAACCAAACACATACAAAGGAAGATGTTAGAGCACACGCACACGTCAGAACTTAAACATATAAACATGTTGTCACACATTTACCCATTTTATTATCTTATAATAATAGTCCGGCGCATACAGCGTATAAATAATAACTCAATATGAACGTATGTGACACGAGGAATATAACCCTTGCCTCTCGGGAATAGTGCCAGCTGGAGTGGGGATCCGGTACCACCTCCCGTGTACCCTATGGGAGTGGACAGGTGTCCGGCCCACTGAGCCATACTGGCCTGCCCGTAGAGAACCTCCAGACTCCCAGCGGGATGAATGGACAAGTTGTCACGGCTCTACAATGGGCAGTCAATAGACCATAGGTCGGTAATACAATATATCATACGGGCTATAAAGCATAACATCCACCATTCAGGCACACATCCAATATATGGAGGGCAGCTAAGTAAGTCCTATGGACTTACCTCAACCTCGGGAGTCACGGACTCAGAATACTCGGCTCCGCTCTGGAGATCAACTCAACCTAAACAAGGTATAACGCATACATCATATACATATCCATACAAGGGGTCACACCTATACCCAAGGGATCCATACGGATCATATTCCAACTCGTAATCCTCAAGGCCGTAACCGGCATAATAGTTCCGTACTCAACTCATTCTAACCTCAACTCGCACCTAGCAGGCTACTAACACTCATACTAGGAAGGAAAAGGATCTACCTAGCCTTAGGTAGATCCGGGACAAAACGCACCTGCGGGTCACAAGGGACGCAAGGGCGAAAGCAGGTGGCCGCGGGGGCGGTGACACGGAACGTGGGCGGCCGTTGGCACGCCGCTGGCGCAACGCAGGCGTTGTGGCACGGTAGCCACGGGGGCGGTGGCTCTTGGCCGCGGGGGCGGCGACAGTGCAGAAGGCAACTTCGCGGCTTCTCTTCGGTTCTACACGTGATCAAATCACGTCTATACTCTCATCCAAAGCCAAGACCATACACATGTATACACATACAACATCAGAACATGCCTAGGCAATCATCTAATCCTAAGCTATGAAGGAAAGCAAGAAAGAAAGAAGAGAGGAGAAGAACCCTTACCACACTTGTGGTCTAAGGCTGCAGGAGAGCTCAACATACACCAAGGCTGGCTTCCAAGCCCAGCATAACCTCAGTCAACACTCACAGAAGGTAACACACACACAAAACTCTCACAAAACTCTTCCACAACTCAAGAACAAGATCCAAGGAAGCAAGGGAAGCAAGGAACGTGGAGAGAAGCTGGAGAAGAAGATGAAGAAACCCTTGATCAGCCAAAGGTAAGAAGGAGCAAAGTAAAGGGTAAAGCACGGGTCAACAAGGTCAAAGAAGCCGGCTGCAGCCGCCAGAAACCGCAGGGGCGGTCCAAGCAACCGCAGGGGCGGCGCCACTCACCGCGGGGCGGCAAGACCAACCTCGGCCAAAGCTAATCTCGGCCAAGGTCCGGTCTCGGCCCGAAAGACTACGGCTCTTACACCACTGACTCACACCATTGTTTACAAGGAGAAACAAAGCCATCTCCATGGAGGCCTTAATGATTTTATAGAAAAAAGATGGTGGATTTACTAGAAAAGAGAAGAAATTTCATTGTTCATTAAAGAAAAACTATTTTTTTCCAACATATGTTGTACACCGCTACAAAATTTTGGATTAAAAAGATTTTGGTTGAAGTTTTTTTCTTTTCTTTTTCCCAACTAGTTCATGCAATTCTAAACAAAAGATTTGCCACTAAGAAGTTAAATGTAGCTCTCATAGAAACGGAGAGAACATCCCTTTTAATAGTGTTCCCAAGAGCATAAATCACTCGAGTTTATTCAAGGAAGAAGCTAAGCTCGTAAGATTGTTCAAAGAGTATACCTAATCACTCAATATTGTTTAGATAATATATACGACTTAAGAAAACCAAGACTTTCACTCTTATTCATGTTGTTCTTCCACTTATATTAAAGGTCGGGTGTTCATATATGGTTTTCGGTTACAAGTTGGTTTGGGATCAAATCAAAGATTTGGTCAAGATAATGGTTCAAGCATTCAATTGTTCACATAGGTTAGTTTTGAGAGAAGTTTTAAACAAGACCAAAGATTAGAGATACAAGAAGAAGAAAAAAAAGTAGAAAATGAGACAATTAGAAGTATGTAAAACTAAAAGATAAGTACATTGATTTTTTAAATACGATTTTCGAAAGCTTCTTAATAAAAAGATAAGGGACATTGGTTTAAGAAGATAATCTTACAAAAAAGAAGGTCAAAACCAAAGATCATTAATAACTTGACACATACGCACCACAAAAAACAGAAATATAACTCTAAAAATTTAAAGACCTCGTAATTTCCTTTTATAAATTTAGATTCAAAAAATACACATGTTTAAAGAAGAATATAACTATTAATCCAAGAATAAAATAAGAAAATAAAATAAAAAATAAAAAAAGAAATATAGAAAACACACACGGTAAGACGAAAGTGCAAAGAGATGTGTAAGGAAAACAAAAAACAAAAGAAGATGCCGAAGAAATTTAAAAATAAATCATGAAAGACAAAAACACAACATAGAAAAAGAGATATGATTAGGAAAAAAATTTATCCCTCTAGATTTTCTTCTAGCCTTAGAGATAAAAAGACGAACTTTTCCCAAAACATAGTTTTTCCCCGTTGATATGAGAAGGTTTTTCATTATTCACCTTACGTGGTTCTTAGTCCAAAATTGCTTTCATGTTAACGGGATGATTTGAAAGTGAAAATAAAACCACACCCGATTCTTTTTAAAGTTGATTATTCTTTATTTGGATTGAAATTTTTCCGAATCTTTTTAAAGTTGATTATTCATTACTTGGATTGAGATTTTTATGATTTTGATCGACAATACCAAGACGGTGATATTGTCTAAGGACTTTTTGTAAACCTTAGCATTTGAATTCAATTTGTTTAAAGGTTTTTTCTAGATAAAAATATATTTTCCGATTTAGCTTGTGAATTTTTTGATTTTTAATGGGGTTCAAATTAAAACAAAGTCTTATGAGTGAACCAAATCACGCTTTCGGTAGCAATTTCATAAGCATGAATTTGTCAAAAAGTTTCAAAGAAAACTCTTGCTTTTGGTAACAATTTCAGAAGCAAGATCCGAATTTGTTCAAAGAGTTTCAAAGGAAACTCATGTTTTTGGTAGCGATTTCAGATGCAAAGTCTTAACTTGTTCAAAGAGTTTTGTTTGAAACTCGTGTTTTGGTAACAATTTCAGAAACAAAGTCCGAGTTTGCTCTAAAGAGTTTCAAAGTAAACTCGTACTGTTGATAGCAATATTAGAAACAAAGTCTGAGATTTTTCAAAGAGTTGAACTCATAATATAAGTATTTTTTAGGCAGAGAAGAGTTTGTTCAATTTTCGATCTACTTCCATTTTGAGAGGGGAAACTAGGGTTTGAGAATCGAAAACTCCGGTGGTAGCCGTCGTGGTGGAAAAGAAGGTGGCCCCTGAGGATGGGCTTGGGAGGAGGGCCAGAGGCGAAACCAAGGAAAACGGAGGGAGGGAGCTCCGTGTGCTAGAGTGGAAACATATGGTTTAACCGACTACAACAAAGGGCAACCGACGGCAGGGGGCCGGTACAAATCCTCCATTTTCGAAACTTCTCGGTGAGTTCCCGATGGCGAGGGAGTCGGGCAGTAGGCGAGTGGTGGCCGGACGGTGGACTGTTGTGCCGAGATATGTTTTTAGGAAGTGACAACTTGTGGTGGAAGTATATAATCACTTAAAAAAATATATAATCACTTAAAAAAATATGATAACAAATGAATGTTATTATCAAATTCCGTGCAAGACACGGGTAATACACTAGTGTATATATATATAGAGAGAGAGAGAGTTAGGATCATGTAGGAACCTCTCTTAGAGTAGGGAATAGGGACTTATAATAGCCGTTGGATTAATATAGATGAACGTCCAAGATTTAACATTGTTTATGGTAATAATTAATGAGAATATTATATTGCCTCTAATAGAATTATGATAAAAATATTTTAACGGCCAAAATTTCTCTATAAAATATAATAACGACCAAATTATGGTAATATATTATTTTCATATTGGGTCGTTATTATATTTTATAGAGAAAATTTGGTCGTTAAAATGTTTTTTTATATCATTAATATAGTCATCGTTAAAATTTTGTGGGTCGTTAAAATTTTATAGGGAAAAATTGGTGGTTAAAATGTCTTTTTTCATATTTTAACTACCAAAACAAATTTTAACGACCAATCCTAACAAATTTAAAGATCAAATTTCTTATAAAATTTATTAACGATCAAATTTCTCTATAAAATATATTAACGACCAAATATATTAACGATCAAATTTCTTATAAAACACAAATTTGATCGTTATTTATTTTTTTAGTCGTTAATTTTATTTTATTTTTGTTTGATTTTGGTCGTTATTTTTTTTTTCAATTCTGGTCGTTAATTTATAGTATTATACATATTAACGACTAAAAAAAATAACGATCAAACTTATAATATAAAATTAATGAGCATCCTTCTATATAAAAATTTACTAGTCAATGGGAATCAATTCATTCAACGTTTATTTTTGGGATAGCCCAAAAATAGGATATTTGTTTTCCTAATATGTATAATATTTAATGATTTATTTGTGAAATTATGAATCTCACCTATGGAAGCTTATTATGTACCTTCCATCATGTCCGTTCAAATTTTAATTCAACGGATCTTAGAGGTTCCTATTCGACTATTCCCTACTCTAAGGGTGGTTCCTACCGGATCCTGACCCTATATATATATATATATGAATGACTCATTTGTATTTCGTTTCATTTTTACATAAGCGCAACTTAGCACATAGAGGTTCTTCTCTCCTTCCTACCAATATATATATATATATATATATATATATATATATATATATATATATATATATATATATATATATATATATATATATATATATATATATATAATCATATATTAAAACACACGAACAAATCGAATAAAAGGTAATCAATAAAAACAGGAAATTTAACAACATACAAATTCAAGCTAATGATTCATATAAAATAAATCAGAGAAAAAGATATTACATTAGATCGAATTTAATATCAAAACCTTATAATAAAAAGGTATTAAATCAATTAGAGGAATGTATTGATGCAAATTGGAGTAAATCTAGAAGAATAAGATATTACATTAGGAATTAAAAACTTTATATGGGATTTATTTTTAAAAAAACATGAAATGATGGCTAATTTTTCAATTTCATACTTTAATCGGTTATCCCATTATTTTTTTCTATTAGATAACTCTACGGTACATCTGCTTGTTGTCGATCATCTAACCTCTCTTTGCAGGTGGATGAGAGTTTGGGCAAAAAAAAAAGCCACGATTGGGCAATTTTTGCTTCCTGCACCATTCCTATTACTGACTAACCTTAAACGGGCACATATTTGAAGACAACACACGGACAACGAACCACATCTACATTCTATAATAAGGTACTTGCGGAGGAAACAATTGTTACAACCAAACCAAAAATCTATTTCGATCGTAAACCCGGGACATTCTTCAAACCCATCTTCCCAATCACAACCTTAGGGATTGCAGGGGGTTCATTCATCCCCATGCAACGACTAAACTCGTTACCCAGCTCCACAAGCCTCACCTTGTCCTTCCCCACAATCTTGTTCGAGTTGTAGTACCCAAGCCAGGCCTGGTATGCCGATTCTTTGCTCTTTATTTCCACATTAGATAATGCTCTCAAAACCTGTCGTCGAGATAGATACATTAGAATTTCAGCTCTTCATATTCATGTTTACCTAGATAAGCATTAGAAAAAAGTACATACTTTTCTCTTTGCATCTAGATCTACTGTCGGCGAGATAGCTTTGGTGATGGGCAAGTCTTTAATGGAGGACAAGAAGAACTCTTCCCATGGTGCCAATAGAAGGATGCCGTGTCCTTCTTTGCCTTTACGTCCAGTTCTCCCAAGTCGGTGTATGTATTGCTCTCTATCAGCCGGCACCCCCAACTATCACAATGCAAGATCAGGCTCAGGCTCAGGCTCATTAAAAGAGAAAACCATTTAAAAAATAAAAAAGAGTACCTGTATAACAAGGGAAACATCTGGATAATCAACCCCGCGTGCTGAAACATCAGATGTAACCAGAATGAGACCCTTTGACTTTCGGAATTCATCAGATACTCTGGTTCTATAGCTCTGCGTCTTTCGTGAGTGAATCTCGCGCACATTCAAGTTCAATTCTCCAAGAGTTTCAGCTACCAGTTTCGTGACCATGGCAGTTGTACAAAATACAATTACCTTTACAAACAAGGAACAAGAATCAAATTCTCTCTACACATGTTATTCCAGGTTAATTTTAACAAAGAAACCCAAGAAATAATGAGATACAAAAGAAGAGATTTACCTTATAGTTGGCATCATCAGAAATATGCTCCTTCAACATAATATAAAGCAATGGGAAATGATTTTCCATTGGAGCCACTAAATGCATCTGCTTGACCTGAAAATTTTACACACTCCCAAGAGTTACAAAATGTACACAACTGCAGCGAATTTTGGGACAAATCCTTCACACCAAAGGAACCCACCTGTGAGTGTGTATCTTCAGCACCCTCTTCAACTGTGTTTATAAATTCATGATCTCTCTTCAATGCAATATGGGAAATTTGTTGAACCTACAATTCAGGAAAGAAATTTTAAAAAAAGGGCTCTTTCAAGTAATATTTCCCCACAATAAGGCACAAGAATACACCTTATACACACCAAAGAAGGTACTGAAACTAACCTCCTCAGGTACTGTGGCAGAAAACAATAATGTTTGTCGCTGTTTTGGGACGGCAGAAATGATCTTTTCAATGTCTTTACGGAACCCCATATCTAAAAGATGATCAGCTTCATCTAGGACTAGAACTTTTAAACCCATGAGGCGTGTAGCAAACCCAGTAGTATTCTCAATATGATCTTTCAGCCTTCCAGGTGTAGCTACAAGAATCTGTGTTGTAATCCAAGTTTAACAATTAAGCTTTCAAGCTTATATACTTCTAAACTATGAAAGAATTTCAGTTAAGAAGCCCGTATCTTTATAAATGAATTTCAGCTCAAGTATAATTACTGCATGTTTAAAGCTTAAAGCTAAGTAGGTCTTCTTTCTCCAATTAGTGCAAGCTTTTGAGGTTGCCCTAACAATATTATTAGCTGTATTTTCTTTCTACATTCAGCAACATGTAAATGATGCTTGTCAGTCATCAGTGCCTGCTAACTCCAAACTAACAAATGTACCTGGCAAGGATTTGCTTTCATGTGTTTCTGCTCGGCAGAAAGATTTGTGCCTCCAATCACAACTTGAACCCCAATGGAGGAATGATATTTGAGAAGGGTCTTTGCCTCAGCAGCAGCTTGATTTGCAAGCTCCCTGGTTGGGCATATAACAAGCACAAGAATTGGCGGTCTTCTTGTGTTAGAATCAGAAGGCGATTTCACCACAACTTCAATTGATGGAAGCTGAAAAGAGAAGTGTGTAAGACTGACAGGAGGTGCTCAAATCGTTTGTTTTATTCATATTTGTTCCTTCTTTTTTTTTTTTATAGCAAACAGAAATGAAAACTGACCATAAATGCCACTGTTTTCCCGGTGCCTGTTTTAGCCTTAGCCAGTACATCTTTACCTGCAAATAAAAGAAAATTTTGGATTTTCAGTAAAACAAAGCACATCACAGAAAATACCAGCAGGCTCAAGAACTGAATATGAAGACAAACTTTAACGGATCTCTCTGAACTCCACATCAAAACACTTCCCTACACACCCCCGAACAAAGATTTAAACAAAAGATAAGAGAAAAATGTTGAGGTTCCAACTTCTCCCCCCCTTGCCAAGAAGTTTATACTGCACTGTTTCACATTGGAAATTAAAAGTACTAAGTCACCAAAGCATTTTTATCATAATGACCTTTAAGTATAAAAGGTAGAGTTGCTTCCTGCACCACAGTCATCTTCACATATCCAGCGTCTTTAATTGCTCTCAGTGATGAGGGTGAGACAGCAAATTGGTCAAAGCTACAAGCATATTTGGGTTATTATGTTCCAACAGGGCTATATACACGCAACATTTTCAAATTAACAAAAACATTTCAGTATCCTGCAACGAAACAAGAGTATAAATCCAAGAGTTATAACTTGTAACATATTCATGGTTCACATGATAGATGAATGTCCAGTCTCCACTAAACAAGTAGATAGATTTTGTAGAATCACATGAGTAAGATACCGTACCTGGTTTCAGTCAGATAAGAGTCAGTTCCCCCAGGTGAACTTATACTTTCTTCATTGTCCTCCCTGCGAAACAGAGAACTTCGGTTGGTGACCTCAATCTCTTGGGTTTCACCATCGACATCACTGGTTTGCTCCCCAATCAAATCCATAAAACCAGATACCGTCTTCTCTCTCCTGGAAGAATCAACACCTCGCTCCTGCTTATCGGTGTTCCCCATAACTCTTCCACCACCCCTTGATCCAAAATCCCTCCTTCCTCTCATCCCACCTCGAACAGCACCTCCTCTCGTATGCATACCTAACTTATCACCGTCTTGACCGAATTCACTCTGAAATCGCCTGCTACCTGATCCCCGTGTAAGATTATTCGTACCTCTTCCTCTTCCTCTCCCTCTGGAGCGGTGTTCGAAATTGCTCCCATTATTCCCAATTTTATTCATATTCCTATCCCTAAAACCATTGCTATTATTAGTCGTCAAACTCGCATCTCTACCCCTCTTCTTCGGCCTGCTTTCAGGTCTGTCTCTTCCATCCGTGAAAGCGGGAGTCATTCGGAGCTCACTAACCCAATCACTCAGCTCGGCATCATCCTCCATGAGGCTCTTTGACGACGCCCGGTTAGAAGCCGAATCAAATCGGGCCCGGATGGAGAGCGCAGGACGAGTGAGGTGTCTTGGGGGGTGCAAAGGGGAGAAACTGGGGCTCAGAAACTTGAGGTTATAGTTGTAGGGGAAGACTCTAGCGAGAATTCGAGTAGAAGCCGAAGGGTGGTGGTGGGTTGGGGTGAGAGACATGCGGGGGAAACGTGAGGTGGGTAGTGCGAGGGAAGAACGGGGCAGGGAGAGTGGTGAGGAACTCACCTGCATCACAATCTGAGTGGTACCCCCGTTAGTTTCGGGGAGTAGTGATGCTTTGGGGCTCCCAGTGGCCGGGAAACCTCTCAAAAATGGTGGCTTCAAACTCGGAAATGGGGATAGGGTTTTAGGAAGGGCTTAACTCTGATGGTGGGAAATGGGAGGCTATTTTGCTTACTTGCTTTTCGGTTCAGACTTCAATTCTAGTTATAACTAATAAAAAGAAGAAATATGCGGATGTCGATCACAACGACGTCGTTCTAATCCTTCTCCGACCCAAACAATCAAAACAAGGTGCTTATTGACGCCCTTCAAAATTAATATGGGCACCGTGAGTCCGTGACCGTCTTGTTAAAGACACCTTGTCCAACACTCGTAACAATGTCATGTGTTTGAGCGACGATGTTTAAAAACTTCAACTTTTAAGTTGAGTGATCAAAAATTTTAGCTTTAATGTCATTCCATGGAGTTCAAGTTCATAATATAGTTGTTGTATTTGAAGATTGTTCATCCTCCATAATTATACAGTTGACCTTCAAATTTTGATAATAAGCAATGCTATAAACATAATCTAAAACCCATAGATATCTGAAAACGCTTATGGACAGTGAACTTCTTATCTACAGTTAAATTCCCTTCTTTCCTTCTCTTTGAGCCCACCGCCTCCCTGATGAATATCTCTACACCTCCTCTTTCGTTTCAGCACTCGTGAATCACCATCCACACAACCTTCACCTTTCCCTCTTCAACTTTCTCCAAAACCCTAACCCCCAAATTCATCAGCACCAATCTACTCTCACAAATTCCCTCCACTCATGTCCTCTCTCCAATTTCACATCCTCCCCATCTGGTTCTGCTTCTTCCACCCTTCTTCCCCCGCGCACACTTAGAACATCCATTCCATATCTATTTTCATGCCCAGCGTTAAAAAACAGAGGGCTGATGGTTATTAGAGGACGAGGACATAAATACGATGGAAGGATATTTACAAGAGGGTTGCGTTGCTTGAGAATCCCGAAAATGGAATTTCTGTTGTATTGAATTAGTGTGAGATTGAAGGCAAGATCTTTGAGAAAGCCGAGCTTAATATGTTTGTCAAGAATCTCATATCTCAACCCCCCCCCCTTTCGCTAGGATTTTGTTACTTACAATCTCCTCATTTCTCCAAACACGAAATCTAGCAGAAACGACGGCCGTCTCAAAGTTGTCAAATTGGACGATGAAGGCTCTAGCAGTGCCAGAGACGATTCAGATAGCGAAGGACAAGGCAGAATACAACGGCAATGGCGAAGGAGGAAGTACCTTGCTTCGTTACCTTCTTGCCCTTGTCTTTTTTCTCATCGTCATCCTCAACTTTTGGCTGTTCGAAAATTAGGGTTTGTTCCTTCAGTTTCCTTCTCTTTAAAAGTTTCAATTCTCAAATTTGAGTCAATTTTTCGGATTTACATGTCCTTGAAATATATAATGCTAATCTTTTTATTTCATGTTTTGTTTGTGCAGGTTTGATCATCATCATATATATCTATTAAAGGAGGAGACTTTATTGCCACGTGTCGCGCCCACGTTTCTCGAAGCCAAAAAAAAAATTTAGAAAAAGTATATATCAAATTGGTATTTAAAAAACTAATTTCTTTTAAAAAAATTATAAAAATACCCAACAATATCTCTTCACCAAAATAATTAAAATTTTAAAAATCAAATATATTTCTCAGCACAATTTTTTATTCAATAATATCTTTTTAGCAATATAAATTTTTAAAAAATAAAAATCGAAATATTATTACAAAATTGTTCAAATTTTTTATTCAATAAAATCTTTTCAACAATCTAAAATTTAAAAAATCATCATCATATCATATATATATATATATATATATATATATATATATATATATATATATATATATATATATATATATATATATATATATATATATATATATATATATTAAAGGAGGAGCCTCTATTGCCACGTGTCGCGCCCACGTTTCTCGAAGCCAAAAAAAAAATAGAAAAAGTATATATCAAATTGGTATTTAAAAAACTAATTTCTTTAAAAAAGTTATTAAAATACCCAACAATATCTCTTCACCAAAATAATTAAAATTTTAAAAATAAAATATTTTTCTCAACACAATTTTTTTATTCAATAATATCTTTTTAGCAATATAAATTTTAAAAAATCATCATCATATATATATCATATCTTATATATATTAAAACAGAGGCCTCTATTGCCACGTGTCACCTCCAGGATTTTTCTCAGCCCAACGAAAATTTTACAAGCCTCTGTTGCCACGTGTCGCCTCCAGATTTAACGTCAGTCTAAACATTTTTTTTATATACATAATTTATAATAGGATTTGATTTTTAAACTAATTTTAATTCCAGCAAAATATCTCTTAATTAAACAAAATTTAAAAAATTTAAAAATTATTTCAAATCAGTTTCTAAAAAGAGGTACAAAAAAAATCTCCTCAACAAGTTAAAGTAAAGTTTTAAAATAAAAAAAGTTATAAAAAAATCAAATTTAAATAAGAAATACGTGAACTAACATCAAATTTCAACAAAAAAGTTTTTGAATACAAGGGTATATCATCATTATATCATCATTATTTTGTTGTAATTATTTCTAATTAAAATTTTGAATTCCAAATTATTTTGTAAAAAATGATAACTACAGTTCTTCTTGGAAAATTCTGAATTTATGAATAATAGGTAAAGGTCAAATTTTGAATCATAATATTGATATCTTTTTCATAAATAATTTGTTAAAATACGTGAACTAATTCCAAGTATTAAAAAAAACCTATAATTAACATTCATAACAAATCTATGAATTATAGATAACGTCGAATTTTTGTACAGAGGATATATATTTTCTTTTGGAATTTTTAGTTTTAACTTTGAATCAAAAATTTAAAAATAATAACAATACAATTTCAACCAAAAATAAAAATGGTTAAGAAAAATAATTTATTTTGTTTTTACGAAAGTGATTTTTAAATGACCCATTTTAATACCCGCACCTTAATATTAATATAAAATATTATTTTTTATAATATTCCGTATTTGTGTATGGATTTAAAATGTGTCAAACTAATGTTATGCATATTAAAAGAGGCATTTATTATCACATCTTTTAAAATTCAACCCGCACGAGGTGCGGGTAATACACTAGTATCTATTAAAGGAGGAGTCTCTATTGCCACTTGTCGCGCCCACGTTTCTCGAAGTCCAAAAAAAAATAGAAAAAGTATATATCAAATTGGTATTTAAAAAACTAATTTCTTTAAAAAAATTATTAAAATACCCAACAATATCTCTTCACCAAAATAATTAAAATTTTAAAAATCAAATATTTTTCTCAGCACAATTTTTTATTCAATAATATCTTTTTAGCAATATAAATTTTAAAAAAATAAAAACCGAAATATTATTACAAAATTGTTCAAATTTTTTATTCAATAAAATCTTTTCAACAATATAAATTTTAAAAAATCATCATATATATATATATATATATATATATATATATATATATATATATATATATATATATATATATATCTATTAATGGATGAGCCTCTATTGCCACATGTCGCGCCCACGTTTTCTCGAAGTCCAAAAAAAATAGAAAAAGTATATATCAAATTGGTATTTAAAAACTAATTTCTTTAAAAAAATTATTAAAATACCCAACAATATCTCTTCACCAAAATAATAAAATTTTAAAAATAAAATATTTTTCTCAGCACAATTTTTTTATTCAATAATATCTTTTTAGCAATATAAATTTTAAAAAATCATCATATATATATATATATCTATTAAAGGATGAGCCTCTATTGCCACGTGTCGCGCCCACGTTTCTCGAAGCCCAAAAAAAATAGAAAAAGTATATATGAAATTGGTTTTTAAAAACTAAAATTCAAGTATATTTTCAAATTGGTTTTTAAAACAAATTTAGCTGGCCATATCTCACATTTTTTATTTGATTACAGCTAAAAATTATTGGTTTTTAAAATAAATTTAGTTGGCCATATCTCACATTTTTTAAAATTAAGATTTTACAATTAAAAATAAAACCAAAAATCATATTATGTAACCGAATCCGAAATGTCATTTAAATATATAATTCAAAACCGGAAATTTTACAAGAATTTTGTATTTCGAGTTTAACGTGGTTAAGCATTTAAAATTAGGTAATTATTTTAGAATATTAAAAATAAATAAAAAATAAATATTTTTTTATGTATTTTTGTATATATAATTTATTTAAGAAGATAATCATGGATACAATCTTGAGATTGAACCCGACTTTGGTTTATTTGTATTCTAATTTATAACACAATTTACTGAACTATATTATCATGATTTTTTTATATTCAATTTAAATTATTGAATTATTAATCACCTGTAGTTACAATCAGATTTATCAACCAATCATGCATATAAATTATATAATGTTTTTAGAATTGAAAAAATATATCCAACATTTCATTTAATTAAACTACAAAATTGTACTTATATAGTGTTTGTTTTCTTAAACGATTATTTGAATTATAAATTTTCTAATATTTTATCAATTGACAAATTATTTTCTAATTGTAAAATTTTTTTACCGAACAAATGTATATTTTCACTTTTTCGATTTATAAATATTATCTAAAGTTTGTCCAATTTTTCATTGGAACTAATCAATAATTACTTAATAATTCATTTTTATATAAAAATATATATATGTAAATATAAAACAAAATAATGTCAATATATATAATATCACACTAATAGATCTAACCCATTGTTGTTATTCAAAACCCGCACAAAGTGCGGGTATTACACTAGTATATCTATTAAAGGAGGAGCCTCTACAACCACGTGTTGCACCCACGTTTCTCGAAGCCCAAAAAAATAGAAAAAGTATATATCAAATCGGTATTTAAAAAACTAATTTCTTTATAAAAAATATTAAAATACCCAACAATATCTCTTCACTAAAATAATTAAAATTTTAAAAATCAAATATTTTTCTCATCACAATTTTTTTATTCAATAATATATTTTTAGCAATATAATTTTTTTGTAAAAATAAAAATCAAAATATTATTACAAAATTGTTCAAATTTTTTATTCAATAAAATCTTTTCAATAATATAAATTATAAAAAATCATCATATCATTAATGGATCCTAATTCTAATTAAGGTTTTGTTTTTATAGTAATTATTTTAAAACTAGAATATTTTATTCTAAATTATTTTGTTAAAGGAATTAATTTGTTTTGATCATATCTCACCAGCTTAATACGCAAATCTTTCTAACAAACTTTTTCAAACAATTTTTTATATATTTTTTTTAACCCACTGCCTATATATATATCTTCATTCATTTCTTAAAACACGTACTTTTACTAATACTTAAAATATGATACTGATACTTTCTTCCCTATGCTAAGCAGCTAAGGTACTACTTTCTCTCAATTTTCATCCACATTCAGTTTTCATCCATAATCTCTCTTCTAATTAGCAATATTTTGTTGTTGTTATTGTTATAATATGTAAAATATATATATTTTGATTATTTTTTAGTTGAAGAAAGAGATAACAAGGACATAATGAATAATATCTAATTATAAATGTATCAAAAAGGTATAATGTTTTAAAAATAATATTTGTATAATGATTTATATGTGGATATGATACTATAATTTCCAGAAGTTTAAATTCTCAATTAACTGAATTGGATTATCGTCAATAAAAGTAATGTATATTAGCATCATCATGAAAAATCATGATAATATTATACTCTTTATAAATAATATTATACTTTTTTATATAATTTATAAAAACTTTATTAGAAAAAACCCGCACAAGGTGCGGGTAATACACTAGTATATATTATAGGAGTAGCACTCCTTGCCACGTGTCACGCAGAAAATTACTAACTGCCACGTGTCATTTTAGCATTTAACCTGCCTCCAAAAATTTTAATTAAGTTTTTTTTATCTTATATATTTTGTTGATATTAAAAAGAAATTAATGATAACTGACAATGAAGATTTTGAACAACTAGATTATCGGTATGCAGATCTTAAATTTTAGAATCTTATATATTTGATTTTGATAAAAAAAAAAATTTGAGTCAACCAATTGCATAAAATTATTTGCATTTGATTTCTTTTTTACTTCAAGAAAAGTATAACGACAATTTTGAATTTCTAATTTATAATTCCTTATCCATAAATCATACTTACCTAATTAATTTAAACAATATCGGAATGTTTAACAAATATTTTTTTATTTTATTTTCTACTCTTATACTCACACTATTTCATCAATAACTAATAAAGTTAATCACAATAAGAACTTAGTTGATTTCCAAATATTACTATATGTATATAGACCCGAAATATTACTTAGAAATTAATAAATCATATTGCAAAATAAATTTCCTATCTACACTATTTAATTTGGTTACAATATTATTTCATATATTTATATATATATATATATATATATATAATTATTATAAAATAATATCTAACTATTTTATGTTAAGACAATATAATATTTTATGCATAAAAACTCAATGATATATATAAAAAAGATAAATTTATTGAATCCCGTGCAAGGCACAGGTAATACACTAGTTTATTCTTACGGAGAAGACAGACCTAAACGAGCACTTGCCTTTCCTCTCTTCTATTTCTTGTACTTCGTATATTTGTTACAGGTTCTTTTACTAATCTTATTTTGCGTTTCTTCTTTAACTTTAGCAGTCAAGTACCAAAACTAACTCCAACCATTAAGTGAGACATCTTGTTATATTTCAATACTATTGTGTTCATTTTGATAGCTAAAAGGTGGATTTTGACTGTTTGTTAGTTGCGTTGTTGTAGGTTTAAATTGGCACAATTTCATTTATTTTATGGGAGTATGCATTAGGTTGATGATAGCTATAACTGTGACATTTAGATTTTATTGAAGAATTGCCGGATTAGAGCCGGATCAGAGGAGGAAAAAGCATCAGCGACAACGGTTTCCAATTAAAATTTATAACTTATTGCTGTTTAATAGGATCTTATACAGTGATCCTGGTCTAATTATACACAAGGGTTCCAATTCGGATGAACTTGCGGGTTCAAAATTTAAAGCTGCAACTCATGAGGAGGTTGAACCATTAGATGATTTATCTTTGTGGGAACCTGGCTTAGATGTGTTCACCTAATGATATTCATGTAAAAACTCGTACAAGAGTTCCAACTTTCAAGCAATAATCTGGGTTGTGAGAACTCATCCAAAGGGGTAATTATAACCCTTAATATTCGCTTTTTTTATATTATTGGATAAAATGGAAGGGGTTTTTTGTATGGCCGCCATCTCTCATGTTGTATATTTTATCATTTATGTTCTATTCGTTCACCAATCTTCTTCATGTTAGCCTTATGATCATTGCGGAGTGTGATAGTCTGAGTTAGTTAACCAGTCTTTACATTAACTACACATATGAATGTAAGTTCAGTTCGTCTTCTGTTAATATACATCATTACAACAATCTTACAACCTCGGCTTTATCTCAAGTATAGGAGAAAGATCTAGGATGGATACATATTTCCAATGGATATATTGGAAATATGTATCCATGTTATGCCAACCTTCACTTTTTCAATTTATTTTAGAATAATTTCAACTAACCCAATTGTGCATTAAGAGTTGTTTCTTTTTCTGATGTCTGATTAGTTTCATTGTTGCCTGGATTACAGTTAAGGAGGGGTATTATAAGACCTGTAGATGAAGTTGTAAGGGAAGAGAACAAGTGCGACTACACAGTAAGAGGAAATGACAAAGACGTAGAAGCTTAAGCCAAATAATGACCTCCAAGAATGTTACATGCAAAAAAGAAGGTCAGACACTTATCAGTTTCCTTTGACTGTTGGGAGTAATAAGATAGCATCTAAATCCAAAAGGCTCAAGATTGTTTAAGTTGTTTGGTGTCTTAGTTTTCGTTTTTAGATCAAATGACATACTTCACGGCAAATTAGGAAATTTGTAAGTTTCTGTATGGTTACTATGTCAAAGAATTATGTAGGTTGATCTATGTAATAGCACCCATAGCCCAGCTAGGGTATCAGCCCAATAGGAAAGCCCATCACACAGCTATGTCTATCTATAAATACATGTATATTGTAACGTGAAATGATTATCAATGAATGAGGACAAAATACCAGATTCAAATCACTGCTCCATTATGGTATTAGAGCAACATGGCCAACGCCATTGAGTGATCCAAAAAAAAAACCTAGCTGTCAAACAATGGTAGACAAGTCTCCTTCCTTCTCCCTTTCCTCCATTTCTAACTTTATCACTGCAAAACTATCTTCTGATAACTTTCCTTTATGGAAAGCACAAATCACTCCTATTTTGAGAGCTCAAAATCTGTATGAGTTTGTTGATGGCACTAGGTTGTGCCCAGAGAAGTCTCCTTCTCCACCTCATTCAAAAGAATACACAGACTGGCTCTCCAAAGACCAGTTTGTATTAGCTATTCTCACATGTTCCATCACTGAATCCGTTTTGGTTCAAGTTTTGGACTGTGAAACCTCTGCAGAACTATGGAAGCACTTGCATAACCTCTTTGCTGCCAGGTCGAGTGCTCAGATTGTTCATCACCGACTCCAGCTTGCTTCCCTGAGGAAATGTGCCTCCACTATTACTGAATACTTCAGTAAGGCAAGAAATCTGGTCTCCTCTCTTACCTCTGCTGGCCAAGCTGTTTCCGATTCTGATTTTATCAGTTTCATCCTTGCTGGTCTGGGTCCAGAGTATGACTCCATTGTCACAAGCTTGTCCACAAAAGTTACTCTTCCTACTTCTAATCATGTTCTATCTCACCTATTGGTTCATGAGTCCCGCCTTTCTCATCACACCAACTCCCTTCTTACTACACCACCCTCTGTTAATTCCACCACTACAAACTCCTCAACCAACCAAACTCCAGCTCAAGGGAGAGGTAACACTGGTTCGTCCTCTAACAGAGGGCGTGGTGGTCGAAACAGGGGCAGAGGCCGTTCTCAATATCCACCTTCTTCATCCCAAACACCACCTTCAATGGACAACTAGACCATCGTCCCCAGTGTCAGGTTTGTGGGAAGCCTGGACATACCGCATTAGCCTGCTGGCATCGCTTCGATCATGCTTATCAGGCTCCACCACCCTCAAACTTCCAGGCTAATGCTACCACCAACTGGTACCCTGATACTGCTGCTACAAATCACTACACGCCAGATTTGTCTAATCTGCGTTTTGACAACTCACCTTATAGGGGTATTGAACAGTCTCACTTGGAGATGGCTCAACCATTCCAATTCATCATCAGGGATCATCATCCATTCACTCGCCCAATCGTACTTTTCATCTCTCTCGTCTTCTTCATACACCCTCCCTGACAAAGAATCTTCTCTCAGTTAATCAATTTTGTATTGATAACCATGTTTATTTTGAATTTCATGATAATTGTTTCCTTGTGAAGGATTCCAAGAGCCATCTTACCCTCCTTTGGGGTCCCGTTGAAGGAGGTATCTATGTGCTGCCATCATCGATGAACTCCTCTATTTCGCCGCCAACACCAGTACCCCGTCTTCACCTAACTACCACTCAACAATCCAGTGTCTGGCATTTTCGTTTAGGGCATCCAACTCAGCCCATTACCCGCAAAGTGCTTTCCACGTTTTCAGGCCCACATATCAAGCTTCCTTCGGCTCTTGATCCGTGTCCAACATGCTCTTGGGCCAAGGCCCATCAGCTTCCACATCCACCAAGTCCTTCAAGAAGTACTCAGGTTTTAGAGCTCTTATTTATCGATGTATGGGGACCAGCACATTTATTGTCTTATAAAGGACAAAAGTATTTTATATCAGTTGTGGATGATTTCTCTAAATATATATGGCTCTTTACCATCCCCTCTAAATCATCGGTCACTGCCATAATCACTAACTTCATCAAATTGATCACCAATTTTCTATCCACAACTATCATTTCTATCCAAACGGACGGTGGAACCGAGTTTAAACCACTTATTCCGCTTTTTTAATTTTTGGGTATCACACATCGTCTCACTTGCCCCCATTCCCACCAACAAAATGGCTCGGTTGAAACCCGTCATCGCCGGATTGTCGATATGGGTCTTTCCCTCCTCAAGCATGCTTCCCTTCCATTACTTTTTTGGGATTTTGCCTTTGAAACTTCAGCATATCTCCTCAATAGACTACCTACCCAAATACTCCAATTTCAAACTCCTCATAATCTTCTCTTTCACAAATATCCCGATTATCATTTTCTCAAGGTTTTTGGATGTTTAGCCTTTCCAAATCTTAGACCCTACAATTCCCACAAACTTAATTTCCGCTCCACACCCACTATATTTCTTGGGTACTCTTCCAATCATCATGGTTATGTTTGCCTAGATTGGGTCCATAATAAATTTTATGTTTCGAGAGATGTCATATTTCATGAACATTCCTTTCCATACACCTCGTCATCCAGTCAACAATCAGTTACCACATTTTCTCACATCCCTTTCTTATATTCTTCCCAAGCTCAACCCAATGATTCCCCCTCTGTAGGTGAGGATCAGGCCCATTCACCTTCTACTACTCCCACAAATACAGACACATCTTCAGCAGCCCAACTCCCGTCCACTTCTTCTTCTGTTGGGCCTATTGATACGTCTCCCCCCTCACAAGCCCAACACTCACCCATTGCACAAAGAGTCTCCACCAGAATTCGTAAACCCCTCATACGTTCCGATGGTACAATTCCTTGGCCGTCTCTTTCCTCCACATCTACAATTCCAGATGAACCTTCCTCCTTCTCTCAGGCTTCTAAATTCTCTTAATGGCGAGACGGCATGGAGGCCGAGCTACAAGCTCTCCTTTCAACAAACACCTGGACTCTTGTGCCTCCCTCCTCTGCTCAAAACACACTTGGTGTCAAATGGGTCTTCAAGACCAAACGGCGATCTGATGGTTCTATTGAGCGCCGTAAGGCACGTCTTGTCGCTAAAGGGTTTCATCAATTACATGGGCTGGACTACTATGATACTTTCAGTCCTGTGGCTAAGCCCTCCACAATCCGACTCTTGCTTTCTCTTGCATCAATGAATCACTGGATAGTCAAGCAATTGGATATCCAGAATGCCTTCTTACATGGTGATTTGGAGGAAGATGTGTTTATTCAACGACCTCCTGGTTTTACCCATCCTTCCTTTCCTCACTTTGTTTGCAAACTAAAAAAATCCCTATATGGCTTAAAACAGGCCCCTCGTGCCTGGTTTTCGAAATTGAGTGATGCTCTAATCAAGATGGGTTTCAAATCCTCCTGTGCTGATACCTCGATGTTTCTTCATATCACTAAGACCACATTCACCTGTGTTCTTGTCTATGTCGATGACATTCTTGTCATTGCCTCCTCCAATGATTTGGCATCGAGTTTTACCACCTCTCTCTCGCGACAATTTCCTGTTAAGGACCTTGGGCCCCTAAGCTATTTTCTGGGCATTGAAGTGACACGGACCCCATTGGGTTTCTATCTGTGCCAACGCCAATATATTGCCAATCTTACTTGGCAGGCTAATATGGATGCTTCCAAACCAGTGTCAACGCCTTTGACTACAAACTTCCAAGAGAAGTTCACACAATCTGAAGCTTTTGATGATCCCTCTCTGTACCGAAGTGTAATTGGCAGCTTACAATACTTAGCCTTTACCAGGCCGGATGTCTCATTTGCTTTAAACAAATTGGCTCAATTCATGCACAAACCCTTACTTGTCCACTGGCAAGCAACTAAACGTGTTCTACGTTATCTGAATGCCACAGCTTCCCTGCAATTTCACATCTCTTCCTCTCCTGGTAAGACCCTCTCTGCCTTCTCTGATGCAGATTGGGGAAGTGATCTAATTGATCGACGATCAACAAGTGCTTATTGTGTGTTCTTGGGATCAACTCTCATATCTTGGAGTTCAAAAAAGCAAGATACAGTTGCTCGCTCTTCTTAAGAAGCGGAATATAGGGCCATCGCTCATGCAACTGCTGAAATCTTATGGATCCAATCCTTGTTTGTTGAATTACAAATTTCTCTCCCAGCTGCTCCAACGCTTTGGTGTGACAACATAGGAGCGACTTACCTGGTTGTTAACCCTGTTCTCCATCTCAAACACCTGTCTCTGGACTATCACTTTGTCCGCCAACGTGTGCAGTCCAAAACGCTATCTGTAGCGTTTATCTCTGCCAAGGATCAATTTGCTGACCTCCTTACCAAGGCTCTGTCTACCGCTCGATTCTTGGCATTACGCTCCCAACTCTGCCTCACATCATTGGGACCGAAGGGGGATAATAGCACCCATAGCCCAGCTAGGGTATCAGCCCAATAGGAAGGCCCATCACACAGCTATGTCTATCTATAAATACATGTATATTGTAACGTGAAATGATTATCAATGAATGAGGACAAAATACCAGATTCAAATCACTGCTCCATTACTATGTAGGAGGTTGAAGGCCTTGTTGTTAGACTTTATTGAAATTTTGGCATAATCATGAAACTAAGCATTGTACAGTTTGTCAGTAATGAAAGAAGTGTGATACTTATGAATGATCTTGTTCTCCTTTGCAGATAAAAAAAGTATATGAAGCAGTGGCTATACTCTCTTCAAACCCGTTGACTTGTGCAGGTACTATCCTTTTCCTTTCACTAACTGCATCCAGAAAGCTTCTCATTAATCTCAAATTTATGGGTGGACTTTTCTCCTTTTCTTAACCCGCAACGTGCTTTTGTGCCTGTAAGGTGCAGCAGGACTCAAGATCCATTGTGAACTACCTAAGTGGTGCTCATTTTCTTCCTTAACTTACCACGTTCATGCTTCATGCCCGTTTTCGACACTTAACAAATGACAACATCCATGGTATAATGTATGAACTAAGAAGGTTCATCCTCCCATTTTCTATTGATTTTTCAGCTGTATCTTTTTCAGTTTTTTTCACATAAGCCTTAAGAGTAACCTTTTATATATCAAGGGCTTAATTTCTAACTCTTCTGGTGGCGAATGAAGAATAGCAATTTTCATTAGAAAAATGTCAGTATGTTGCACAAGAGGTATATAATATTTTCATTCATGTCTATAGTTGGTGATGTTTCTTGATCTATAGCTGGAAACTGGTGTGGTGCTTCTTGATCTCAGCACAATTACTCATTTTGTGGTCCAATTTTTCTAATTGCGTGTGTTTGATCATTTTTTTTTTCTCTATAGATCTTGTGTGTGAGAGAGTTTTTGACACTTGTTTTTGTAAGTTTGGCTATTCATGTACAATTGCTTCTTGATATCAAACTACATAAAATAAAAATAAAAAATGATGTGGTGCTTCTTGATATCAAACTACATAAGCAATTGCTTCTTTTTCTGATAAACCACCAATCAAATTCCTTCAAATAACCAAATAAAATTCCTTCAATTAGTTATTGTTAGGATTCAAATATTTTGGAACTTGGAACTGTTTGTCAATACTTGGATTCATGATATTGAATTCTCTATACTATTGTTATTCTACTTTCTACAGGTTCCTACTTGTAGGTGTTTCAAACTCTTATCATTTGCAAATCCAAGAGCACCGTTTTATCCAGCCTTGCTTAGGAAAGTCTTTGAGCAAAGTATACTGATAGGCAAAAGTGAGTTTGCTCGTCTGGATTTATCAGTACTGGTATTGGCCGTATTGCTCATCAATTGTTTCTTGTGTGTTTAATCTGAAACAAAGAAGTTGTAAAAGGGGAAAAAATGGAATTGGGTGATAGGTGGACGTGTAGGGAACTGACTGTGCTCCCTGAATTTTAAATTGAGATTTAAGAAAAGCTCTAGATAATCTAGCTTGATACAAGGCTTAATTTCATGAGTAATTAGTGCTTTTATTAGGGGTTTAATTTTAGGTTATTATAGATCAAATTCCAACCTTCTTTTAAATACTTCTATATTTTTGTACTTGGCTAAAGATTTTTTTTCATGTTCATTTCTTCCGTTAAATATACTCCAAGTTTTGGTCAATATATGGTTCTACCTGCTTGCTTTTGTAGAAATCGTCTAATTATGCACATCTTAGCTTCATGCCATATCAACTTGTTACACCATTCATCATATCTACAATTCTCTGACAAATATTGCCTATGCTTCTATCAGGTGATTGGGGAAGCTGTTATACTAATGCGCATGCAAAGTGCTTACTACTTACTAATTAGTATTACGGAATGCTTACTTACAATTTTCATTTTTGTGTGGCCAATATGGTAGTGTTTTGTTCAAAACTTGTGCAGTCATGTAATTAGTACTCAGGGTCTTCTTTGTTAATAATTTGTTTCTTATCTACTTTCTTTTTGCAGACACCAATTGAATCGCAGATGCCGCTTTGCTTGTTTGTAACAATCCTTGTTGAGTATAAACGTATATTCTTTTCCAATGTGTTACTGATTTTCAATTTTTACAATAATTTGATGAATAATTTATTGTTTGGACTTTAAATTCATTTTGAAATATATGCTTTCAATTTTTTTCAAAATTTATTATTATTATTTTTACGAATCCGCGGCATGCACCTAGTAGTGTTCAAAAGTTTGTGAACATCCTATTATGTATCATATCTCAACAAAAAATATTTGAGTTTAGTGAAGATGTCAAAAGCAAGACGAAGTTTCATTTTACATTGGTGATTTAAGATATATTATTTCACATCAATTTGTTCTCATATCCAAGTAAGTTTGCAATATATTTGAACTATTTCATGAACGATTAGTTGTTATTATTAGATTGTTATTTTATGAACGATTATTTATGGACGACTAGAATTTTATCTAATCAACAATTACTTTTTAGCACTAGAAACGAACTATTATTTGCTAGTATTCCTTAAAATAAGGTCTTCCACGCTATCTGAATGATGCCCGTATACATTATCAAGTTATGTTCAGTTTGATGAGAAAGAGAATCTAGTGAGTTGGGCTCAATTTAAGACAAGGTCAAAGAATATAATATTAGTTATGAAATCATCATGACTAAATAGAAGCGGGTTGTGGACTAAAACATTCATTTTAGTGTATTTTTCCACAATCATTTGTATCCATTTTTAAGCATTTAGTGTAGATTTGAATGTATTATGGTAGATTTCATTCTCTTTTGTGCTTTGAGGTATGCTCATATGTTTATGATATTGAGGGCATTTTCGTCCTTCCAAGAAACAAAAAGAAGTTATTCTCTTTTGTGCTTTGGGATAGAAACATTTTCGTGCTTTGGGGAGGTACTAAGATAGTTAAAGCTAAAGTTGAATCACGCCCGGTACCACTTTCGCCGTTCACCATGGTACATTTCATTTATATTCATTGTTCTAATTAGGTAACTAACTATCAATGTTTCTATCCTAAATACTAAATTGATGCAATTAAGAGATCGTTTGTTTCCGTATTCGGATATGAGATATGAGTGTCGACAAAATGAAGATAACTCATATCTATTGTTCAGTATATAAGTATTTGAATATCGTATTTGATATCATGATATACTCCTAAATAGACCTGGACAAATGCAGGCAAGCACACCCGCGAAAACGGGCGGGATTTTTTTTAAAAAGGAAAATATGTAAAAAAAATTTAAAAATAGTACTAATCGAACACGAGACCTCAAGGTAAGGTTCAAACATCCACGATCATTTAACTACTTTGATTTATATGTTATAATTTTATTTAATTTACATTTAATATATATTTTCTTTTTTTTTTTAAAAAAAAAGGTACCTGTCCGTCCGGCCTGAAGCCCAGATCGGTCAGGTACAGACAAGACATCCTGAGAAAACGGGTAACTTTTTTCCAAAAGTCCAGCCCAAATACGGGATGTCCAGGTCTACTCCTAATACACTTTTTTTTCCTTTTTTTTAAAATATAGATAGATGATATACTAATATTCAAATATGAATACCAAACATACTCCAAGTATAACTTAAATTCTCTTTGTAATATCCGGATTTGAAGCCCCATCTTCTTCCCGGCCATCCTAGCCTTCTCCAAGTCCGACTCCTCTTGTTTAAAAATTGAAATCCATCACTGAGCTGCAGGTGACAAAGTAGTAAAGACCGCTACAGCTCTACAAACAAATTCAGTTATCCAAACTTAAGCTAAAACAGAATAACAATATGTGGTTAATAGACCGTGTTCACCATACCCCTTGGTAAAATTTTCTTCTTAATGCAATCAAACCTTAAGATATCACTCAAATGATATCTTAAACTCGTTGCAGAATCACAATGGTGATTGATATGCAACGTAAAGAATATGTTGCATTGTACCTAACAATTCTAGCTATTGAGTTAGAGTTGTTTTTTTTTTTTTTTTTTTTTTTTTGTAATGTTGACCCTTCTGGTAAGTTGAAATGATAAGTTGGCTTCTCAATAACAACACAATCTAAGTTGCCCCTTCAATATGTGGACATGATAATCCAAACAGATACTTATGTTAATAACATTGAATATGTATATTAATGTTTACGAATATCTACGAGGTAATGGTAAAATGAACAATGCCCAACACGACCCCCACTAGGATACATATTTTTTTAGGTGAAGACCCACTATAATATATGGTCTTGTTATAAACAAATATAATGTTGATACCATTGATTATTTACCATGTCATAAATGCATATCATCTCAGACATATCTTATCACCATTGAAATCTCATTTATGGACTTTTAAACCAACCTACCGTTGCAAAACGAAAAAGCTATATACAGAGTATAAATTTAATAAGAGACTATAAATTTTGTATTCCGACAATGTTTATTAAGTTCGGGCATCGGCACCCAAAATTTTGAACGCCAGCTTAAAAACTTTTTGGCGTCAATGCCATGTGAATTTCTTAGGTAATAAGTAAATTTAAATCGTGTGAATAACATGTCCTTTGTATGTTGTTTCATCAACATAGATATTATGTGTTCGAGCAAAGATGTTCGTTTGTAACGTGAACGTTCATGTTTTCGCCAAACTAAATTGATTAAGGTTAAGGTGTTTGATCCGGATTTTTTCCATTCATGTATCCAAGATCGACAGAAAGGTTTTTATTTCTTGTCGACCTTATGTCACTATATTCCATTTTTTTACATATTGAAGCAATCAAATTAGAAATAGAAAAGATATCTACGTAGAGTATATACATTAAGAATATATATATAAAGATAGAAAGAAGGATCTACCTCTTGCTTGATTTGTTATGGTCAGCGATGTTGGTAAGTTGGGCGAAGGTACGGAAAGAGAGGGATTCGAACCCTCGGTAAACAAAAGTCTACATAGCATTTCCAATGCTACGCCTTGAACCACTCGGCCACCTCCGCATGTCGTGCGTATTATCACCGTAATCGGACTATCATGATTTGCTGGAGATTTCACTAGAGACTTTATCCACAAATGATTATTTACCTTATGAGATAACATGTTTATTTTTCTTCCGAGATATGTCTATACATGATAAAAAAAAAGTTGAAGCTCCGTGTTTTGTGGCGTATTTTATTTCGAATAGATAAATAGCATGATGTTTTAAAAAAAATAAAAATAAATGTATACTAATTATACCAGGTATATAGATATTCTTCTTAAACAAATCTCTTATCAACAATTAATGACGAAGTACATTTATATTATTCAACCAATGGAACCACTCTAAAATTGATGATGACCAGTCAAATCCTTCTTAAGTAACCTAATTTGCAAAATTCATATCTATAATCTAGTTAAAAAAAGCAAAACTCAAGACATGTATATATTAGGCTTCTTGTGAGCAAGGGTGATTTTCCACGAAATCGGTAATTGAACTAATCCATAAAACGCATGGATTTATGATCTAAACATAGTGCTAAAAATTAAGAATTTTATAAAAAATTGATATTAAATGGATTACCAACAATAGAAAATTTTGAACAAAGTTATAATTTTAATACAATGTACTTTCTGCCAAGGGACAACAAAGTAAAAACTACAAAACAGTTTTTTTTTTTTCTTCTTTCAAATGTCTTCACTCCATGTAACATAAATAATGACAAAATCAATTTCAACCAAAATAATACCTAGATCATTGCAGGGATTCACAATCAATAGGATGCTAACTCATAAGACATTTAGCTTTTTTATGATAGAATAATTGGCTAATAAGAAATCAAATAATCTTTAATATAAAAGAAAAAAAAAAGTTCCAAAGGTCATATGACAAATCATAATAAAACAAATCTAAGATTGGGACGAGACTAACTCTATATCACAAAACCTAAAGAAAGAGGAAACAAAACAAGAAAAAAAGAAAGACTAAGAAATTTCGATGGCACATACTACCTTCGGATTTTACGAAAATAAACTTTGAGCCATCAAGATATAATACTGATAAATGTGCCTACAATCTCATCATTTGTGGCCACAATGCTAATGTAACGTAACAATGGAAAATGTAAAACTACATCTACATTCTATGAAGAAGCATGCGAGCTTAGAGACGATATCTCTATTATCAACTTCATTAACCGATGTTGGAAACCACTATTGCCGGGAAGTTGATCCAATTATGTCTATCATTTTCGCTAACTTTTTTCATATACATCCTTACCACATTTGTAGGAGAGTTAATGATGTTCGGTACAATTTAACTTGTATTCTCGAGGTATGATTATCCTTCTGTGGTTGGTATGGTTTTCATAAAGTCAATTTTTTTTCCCGAAAAGATGTTTTAAGACAGTGTATCTTATCTAGTCCTTTGCCCTTATTAATAGTATAAACAAAGAAAGTCATTATATCTCTGACATGTATTATAATTTCTTTTGACAATTATGAATAATAATGATTTGGACTTGTTCCGTGATAAAGCTGTAACCTTTTTATTTCCTTTACTAAACACATAGAGCAACTACCCCAATAAGAGAAGAAAGTTGGAAAAAGTAGTGAAAAGAGAGAGGGAGAGGTGTCGTTGTATACCGAACCATAAAATTAATCCACAGTTATGTCTAGCTTGCTGGCCATTATAAAAAAGCAAGCCATTCTTTGTAAGTAGCATAAACACATATACTCCGTACACACATTAGTTTTTCGGAACGCGGGTGGCCGGAGAAGATGAACGGCGGTGATGAGCTGAGAGTGGATTACGTGTTCAAGGTAGTGGTGGTTGGGGACTCGGCAGTTGGCAAAACTCAAGTCCTCTCAAGATTTGCAAAGAATGAGTTCACCCTTGATTCCAAATCAACCATCGGAGTTGAGTTCCAGACAAGAACCCTCACCGTCCGATCCAAAGTCATCAAGGCTCAGATCTGGGACACTGCCGGCCAAGAGAGGTATACCCTCTTTCTCATCTTTTTTTACCTCAAAATTTATACTTGAATATATATATATATATATGCATACTTGGTAGCCATTGCCGATGATGATAAAACAACAAGTGAGATTTCTTGGGTTGTCATCATTTAATAATTATGCCTAAGTGCACTTAATTGATTAATGATTAGGTAGCAAAGCAAGATTAGCGGATGTAATGAATAATTGATTAGAGAAGAATAAATGAATGTATAATAAATGAATGATGGGGGCAGGTACAGAGCAGTAACGAGTGCGTACTACAGAGGAGCACTGGGGGCGATGATGGTCTACGATATCACCAAACGACAATCGTTTGATCACGTGGCCAGGTGGGTGAGTGAGCTCCGGGCCCACGCTGATAAGTCCATCGTCATCATGCTCCTGGGAAACAAGGCGGATCTAACGGCCCAGAGACAAGTCCCCATTGAAGACGCTCTGCAGTTCGCACGCGATCAGGGCCTCTTCTTCTCCGAGACCTCTGCTCTCACCGGCGACAACGTCGAATCTGCCTTCCTTAAAGTCATTGAGGAGATCTACTCTACGCTTCTCTCCGCCAAGAATCCTCTGAATTCCCACCACACCGACGCAGCTGGAGCCCTCAGATTGAACGGTTCCGATTCACTTAAAGGGGCTAAGATTGATGTTACCTCTGAGATCAGTGAGATCAAACAATTGTCTTCCTGCTCCTGTTAAATACACTCCTTCTATCTATCTCCATTTCTTTATACAAACATTTTTCAACGTTGTATTCTCACTTTGCTTTTATAATCGATTAAGGTATATTTAAAACACGACAATGCGTCTTAATGTAATTTTCTGATTTATTTACAAGTATTACAAATTTGTCATTTTTTTTTTTCATTTATGAAATTTTTTGTTGGAAATTAATGTACAGTCGTTGTGATATGTTACGTAAATTTTAATCGAATACATGAACATGTCACTTCAGTGATTAGTAACTAGTTTATTAACGTTTAAGTAATTTCTAAGAACAGAGTCCAACACCGACAAAATAAACTGAACCGAATTAGAGTGATAATTTGTAAAAACATAGGAATCGGTCTTTTTTGGTGATAGCACCTTCACTTGGGCCTCGTTAGGCCCAAATCCACCGGGGTGCAAGGTCTGAAACGTCACCTCCAGTACTCTTGGCCCAGAGTACTCGGCCCACCGTCCTTGTAGTGCGCCTCAACCCATAATGTCCATCAACGGCTCCTTCGTCTACTCCTCGTCGTCCTCCTTCCGTAATTGGCCGGCGTCAACAAGAGTTATGACGGCATTGAAGACACCATCAACGGCTCCTTCATCTACTCCTAGGAAGACGCCGGCGTGGCGCCGCCCTAGGCGAGTCTCTGTCTCGGCAACTTTCAACCTTCACATATGTTGTGATCTTTCAACGATTTACTTCGGAAATAGAGAGAAGACAAAACGTTTTGTGGTTTTGCTGCACAAACCTTGCAGCTAGGGTTTTCAATATACTTTCGTGGATAAAAGAATACAACCCTAAACCTATCTATTTATAACGAAATAGATAGAATCCGTACCCATTGTGTTTTGTGATTTAGGTGATTTACGTCCAAAATAAAAATGAACAAATTTATGCCTATTCTAAAGAGTACTCATCATACCCTATCATCATCAAGGAGCTAAGGAAAGAAGGATGCAAGGAAGGATGGAGAAAAATCTAGCTAAAAGCAAAAGAAGAAGGAAACCCTAGCCAAGAATGATCCAAGTTCCAATGGTCAAACTTGGTCGAGTTCACTAAGAACTCGAGCAAAGAAGCATAGAAAGTTGACCAAGGAAGATGTATACTTTCCAACAAAGAAGCATTCCATTCGAGTCTAGGTCGAGTGGCCTCAAAAAATTGACCAAGGGATGCACAAACTCCAGTTAGAAATCGCACTTACCTCGAGTGGAGTTGGCAACTCGGGCAAGGAATGCACAAACTCAATCAAGGAAGAACTCAAGAAACTCGAGTGGAGGTTGCAACTATGCCAATTCGAGCGAGGTGTCTCTCGAGCTCGATCAAATGCTACGGATGCGCAGCTTCAACTTGGCCGGAGAGGACCACATGTAACTAACTCATGCATTTGCGGTCAGATTCTTAGACCATTCTAGAGTTGGGCACTATGATTTATCCCTATAAATTGAGGGCATGGTTGCTTGTAATTGATATGATCAAGGTTCAAAAAAATTCTCTCTAAATTAGGTTTATATTCTCTCTTGTAAGCAGCAAGATGATTTTGAAAGGAAAGGAAGTGAAGCGTTCTTGGTGTTCTTCGTCAAAAGTCTTCTCTAGATCCATTTGCAAACTTATTTTGGCCATAACTTTGGATTGGTAAGTCAAAATCGACCCTTTTTTCCCCATACATTCTTATTTTCTTCTCTAGTTTGCCACGATGGTATTCATTTCTACTGGTTGTTACTTTGAATTTTTGAATATTAATGAGTAGTCTCTTTACTAGGATTTGGGGTGAAAACTCCAAATTAAGCTAGCATCTATGTAGATCTATGTTAGTCCTATGAAAATATGGAGAAATCAATGCATGTTTAGTAGGATATAGGAGAGATCGATCTATTTGAAGTGTTCAATCATGTGTGATTCTATTTTGAATGTTGGATGTTAGGTTTCATGATCTAGATTTGTTCCTTTAGCACGTTGTATATTATCAAGTATGATTGAGGGTTTCTTATGGATTGATCATCTTAGATGAGACCGATAAGTAATTCTAGGATGATCATGCAAGATAATCAATTAGCATATTTATTCTTCTCATTAGTTACCAACCATCAGCATTATCATGTTTATCATGCAAGTTTTGAGGGATTTGCGCACTTCTAGAAAAAATCAGATGCAAGGCATTAAATATTCTCTTAGTAAGATCATTATTGTTCAAAGTGTCATCATTGTCAGATAGGATGTCTCGAGAGTCGAGGACTAGTTTAGCATCCAAACCTGCAGGATATAGTTTTTGAAGCACAAATTCAGTCATGGTAATAGGGAGTTCCATTGTGTTACACGCGGTGCCAGCATCGATGGATCCCTCTTCCTCCCTACCTTCTGCAAATTGGAGAAGTGCAGTATCATGATTGTAGCCTCCCGAGTAGCAATGGCCAATTTGGCCTCCATATCATCTTCTCCCAAGATACTCATAATGTATTTCTGAGTGTGTGATTTCATGTGGTTGATGTCTCCAATTGAACCATCATCCTCCAGCTTCAGTTTTGAACTAACTTCCTTAGTTATGGGTTGATTTTTTTGCCTTAGAATCCTTGGCTATTTTGGAAGCGATCTGACCGGTTAAGGAAAGTGATTCCTTTGATGGCGCTTTTTGATTTCTCGTGTGAGATTCGTCAACTCGCCGGCTAAGATCTTTGTCACCTTCTGTCGGAGGTTTTCCGACACCACTCTTCGGTCAATCATGACCAAATCACTTGGTAAGATCCTTGGCACAGTCTATCGATGAACGACACATGGACTATGATTTTATGTAGTCTTCTATGACAACAAGAGCTTGGAGTTAAGCTAGTGTTGTAGGTTCTATGATTTTATGTAGGCTTTGGTTTACAACTTTCGAGCTTGGAATTGAGACATTGTTGCAGCGATGTAGCGGTCTAAGGATCCAAGGAGGCACACAGTAGTTGCTCAACACCACCCTAACACCATCCTTGTCGACATGAACCGCCAACTAACAAGGACTTGCTTCTACACTCATCTCCTACTAGAATCACAATCTCTTTAGAAATTTTGTGTTTGATGTTTGATCATGAAAATGGTAAAAGATATATCAATACTTGTGTGGATTTGTACGTGCACAAAAGATTCTCGAGTGCCCTCCAAATCTCTCCCCAAACAACTCGGATATAAATATTTTGATATAAGTTTTTACGAGATGTAGAGGAGGATGGGTTAGCAAGGTATCAAGTCTAGCATACAGACGAAGAGAATGTGAGAGTTGCAACGAGGCTCAATTGAGACTAACACAGATAACCGCCGAACATGGTCTGAGGGGTCAATGGAAATCGCCCAAAAGAGAGCGTTTTTTTTAATTTTTATCTGAACACTACGAGTATTATCTTTGCATTAGTATAGCGTATATATAGACTATTTAGAGTATATGTATAGATGTAAAATATGTTATAAATATATATTTATCTAAAATTAATCTAATAACAGTGAACGCATTTTTAAAGAATATTTCTATCTACTGGCTACTGCCTGCAAATTGCCACCAATGTATCTTATAAACAAAAAGAAAATATATTTTTAAAAAAAACAGAGGCCGTGGATTTGGCTATGTGCCAAGATCAAACGACTGAGATCTCTTGCTGCTCTTCCTCATCAGCAGGCCGTACAACTTGCGAAACTCGTTAACCCCGTCCTTACATCCAACCATAGAAGAGTCGTCGGAGTCAACGGATTCCCCGGCGGGGTCCACCGTCCTTGTGCCGTTGATCTTGGGCGGTGTCCTGGAGTCACTTGTGCTCTGCAACGCGGTGATGACAGACCTGAGTGCTCGGCTAGTGGAGTTGCGGTTAACAACCATCAGCTCTCCGATCTCCGCCGGACTGAGCTTTCCCCCGCTCTGAAACATCTCCTCCACCATCGGAAAGAGCTTGTGTTCGGTTATTCCGAGGTAATTGCTGGCCAGGGTCTTGAAATTGTTGAAGTCGGACATCGGAAAATGGATGTGGACATCGACGCGGCCGGGGCGGAGTAGGGCCTGATCGATGCCGTCTTTGTTGGTCATGGTGAACACCATCACCCTCTCATCGCAGCAACACGAGCTCACCACTCCGTCCATGAAATTCAACACCGCCGACGGAGTGGTGGACTTTGCTGCGATGTAGCGGTCCAAGTCCTCGATGAGGATGATGGACCGGCTGGTGGTTCGGAGTAGGAGAACCTTCAAGTCGGATTCGGAGGTGATGTCGGAGAGATGTAGGTCGTAGATGTCGTATCCTAGAACTTTAGCCATGGCCGCAACGAAGCTAGACTTCCCGGTGCCGGACGGACCGTACAGGAGATAGCTGCGCCGCCAAGCGCGGCCCAGCTTGTGGTAGTATTGTTTCGATTTTAAGAAAGTCTCCAGATCGGACTTCACCTTGCTCTTAACATCGGCGTCCATGGCGATGGTATCCATGGTGGCCGGGTGAGTAAAAGGCACCGACTTCCATCCCTGGTCAGCGCCACCGGGGTTGGAAAACACCCGGCGGACCTTCGATTGGTGGATCTCAGCGGAAACGGTGTGGATATGCTGGAGGTAAGGGCGGAGAACACGGCGCTTGTCGCGTTTCCGAATTCGAAGAACAAAGGCTGTCCTGTTTCCTTCTTGTTGGTAAGTCCATCGGAGGCGAGCGCCGAGAAAGTCATCGTCGACGGACTGATTTTGTTCGAGGGAGAGAGAGACATCGGTAGCGGCAGTACCGGAGGCGATAAGATTGGTGAGGTGGGAATCTTGGAGATTCTGTAGGGAATTAAGGTAGAAGGAAAGACGGCGATAGAGAGGATTCTCTAGGTATTTCGAATCGTCGAATTGGGGAACCTTGAGGAGCTGGTGTTCGTGGAAGCGGTCGGAGACGAGACGCCACCAGCGCTTGATCTTGGTGGTGCGGAGTGTACGGCGGAGGAAGAGTCGGATGAGCAGCGCTAGTGCTGCAATGAAGAAGAGGGTTGTCGAGTAGTTGGCACCCATCATGATTGAATTGCTCAGCTTTGATTGAAAAGTTAATTTGATTAAATTGGTTGCAGTTGCAGGTCTGTTTGGTTTTGAAGATTGAATTAATGGGAAGAATATTGGACATGGTTGTTGAATTGATAGAATTGTCTCAATTTAATTGCTATCTTCTCTGATACGAATTCAAGTCAAACAAAGTAGGGGGTTCGTCCTTTGATTTTTTCAATATCATTACACACGTCAAAGATTTTACTATTATCTTCGATGAACTTGAATATCATTGGGGATTATTTTCTTTTGATTCACACCTAATCTTCATAAGCTTCATTATTGAATAATTTTAGTTATTTGGAACGATATCTTATCTCAGCTCACATAATAGATGTTTTTTCATACAAAGATAAAGTTGGAAAAAGAGTGTAAACCTCTAAATGTAATTATTTAGGACGAGGTTTTTATTATCTCTAGAAATATTTTAGGTATTTGGAACCGAAACATAGGTAATAGATGTGAGCCAATCTATTTTTTTTTTTATGAACCTCAAAATATATATATATTAGAAGCAAACACACTCGCTAACCCTAGCAGAAAGTTTGAGTAATGAGTATAAATAAACACATGAGAATAGCGGCATAAACTAAGGCAATTTGCAGCCAGGTTACAATGACGATTTACCTAGCTCCATGAATGCATATGAACCCTAACACTGACGGCAACAATCTGGTCCAAAATCAAACCCAAGAGGCTTCATTCCTTAACCTCTTCTTGAACTTGGTGATAAGTGTTTGCGAGTCATATGACATAATGACACGATCAAACTCATGATGAATTGCAAGATTGATCCCCCAACGCACTACTTCAGCTTCAACAACCAAGACACTAGACCCGAGTAGTATCATCTTCGTGCCCAGAAGAACAATATTTGCTTCTTCATCACAACCGATGACGCCAATCCTACAACCCGAAGTTAAAACCGAAGCATCGCAATTAATCTTCAAACAACCTACCGGTGATAAGCACCAAGTTCTCCACCATTGATCACCATTAACAACGGCACCGGAAGAAGATTGCTTAATCTTCTTACAATCTTTTGTTGTCATTGCAAATAATCCTCCACAAGGACTTGAGGATCAAAGACTTTATTTTCAAAGAGCAACAAATTACGTGCTCTCCAAACCTCCATAAGAACCCCATTCACTCAGTAACCTCATCAATCGTACACTCTTGCAATCGCACCTCAAGCTCCTCAATAAACAAACGACAAGAAGCATTAAAAGAAGCCAAGTGAGGCACCACATATCAAACTCGACGAGCAGCAGAACAACCATATAAACAATGATATTCATCCTCATATTCACTACACAAGAAGCATTCAGGATCATCCACAATCCGCCGGTTGAATAAGTTAGCTTTGCAAGGAAGAATACCTTGACAAAGCCGCCACAAGAATTCCTTTACCCGGGGGATTGCACTGACACGCCATACAAGAGACCAAAGTCGTTGCATCTTCTAGGAGTCCACAACTTATCCTGACACTAGCTGTCAAGCATGTCACAAAAGGCCAAATCATATCCCGAAGACACAATATATACTTGCCACTAGTCTCATAAAACCAAATCAAACAATCTAGAAGAGCTTGTGATACCAAATGGGTTTGTAGAATAACATTGACATCATAGTCGTGAAAAACATTGCACACTAACTCCTCCCGCCAAGCCAGATTATCCCAATCTATAAAAGTGGATACCTTAGTATGCCAAGGAATATCACCTAGGGGCATCACAGGTTGAAACGGTGAAGGACATAAAATTCACTTTTTTGTAACGGCATTAATGGACTCTCCATTATCAACCTGCCAAACTAGCCCCTTAAAAAGGATAAATTTCCTTCAACAATACTCCTCCAAGTGTAGCTTGGAGCATGACCATCCTCAGCATCCAAGAATGTACTAGTGGGAAGTAACGAATTTTATAAACCTGAGCCAAATCGGAATTGGCATCTATAAGTAACCTCCAAGCCTATTTAGCCAACAGAGCTAGGTTAAATAACTGCATATTACGAAAGCCAAGACCTCCAGCATTGGTTGGACATAACTTATTCCAACTAATCCATTGAATACTCCGTTTGTCCACATCACCCCACAAAAAACGGGCCATCGTTTTTTGTATATCTTGACAAAGAGCAACAGGTAAATCAAAACAGCCCTTCGTATACACCGGTATAGATTGAACAACAACCTTAAGTAACACAATTTTTTCAGCTCTCAATAAATGCCTAGCCTTCCAATCCGTAAGTTTCTTCCCAACACGTTCCTTCAAATTGCTGAAAATGACTTGTTTAGACCGACCAACCATAGTAGACAAACCCAAACATTTTTCACGCTTCTGCACTTCAAAAATGGATAGAAAAGATTTCACATCTTAATTCATCTCAGTAAATACATTACGACTGAAAGATAATTCATACTTACCAAGGTTAACTTGTTGTCCCGAAGCCACACCATAGACATGGAGAGTATTAGCAATTTCCACACTCTATTGACAATAAGCCTTGGCAAATAAAATGTTATCATCAGCAAAGAACAAATGAGAAATAGAAGGAGCCCTCCTCCCCAGGCAACCAGAATACCGTGCCATCTACCCTCATCCACACTCAAGCGAATGATCCCTGAAAAAGCTTCAGTGCACAAGAGAAAGAGAAATGGAGATAACGGATCACCTTGACACAACCTTCTTTTGGGGTAGAAAGTGGGTGTAGGAACCCCATCCATAAGAACCGAAAAAGACACCTAGTCATACCTTTCATGATGAGAACAACCCAAGTCCTAGAAAATCCCATGCGCAACATACATGCCTCAAAAAAACCCCAATCAACCCTGTCATACGCCTTGGCCATATCCAACTTCAAAGCAAGATATCCCTGCTTGCCCACACAACGCATCGACATATAATGAAAGATCTCGTTGTAAGGACATTATTAGTTTTCAAGCGCCCGAGAACAAACGCACTTTGAGTTTTAGATATTACCTTTGACATATATACAAACCTTAACATGTTGGCAAGTACTTTGGAGATGATTTTATACAACACATTACATAGGTTGATAGGTTTGAGATCTCTCATCTTCGATGGGTTAGTCACCTTCAGAATAAGAGAGATGAATGTGTGATTCAACCCATCAGGAATAACATGACCCCGCAAAATATCTTGAACCAAAGTAGTAACCTATTTGCCAACTATAGACCAATGTCTCTCAAAGAAGAGCGCCGACATACCATCCGGACCAGGGGCCTTAGTAGGATGCATAAAAAACAAGGCCTCTTGAATTTCCTCCTCGGTGAAAGAACTCATCAATGTTGCATTATCCTCAGTTGATACCGATAAGAGAATACCTTGTAAAGTCGAGGCATGATCAACCTCACCGCCGGACATAAACAAGGTGCTAAAGTAATCTTGCGCCACCCAAGGTCGACCGTCCCCACTCCTCCACTCCATTTTATCATCGTCGAGAAACCGAGTTAATTAATGTCGTCTAATACGACCATTGGCCTTTGAGTGAATAAATCTCGAATTGGAATCACCCCACCAAAGTCTGTTGCATTTAGCTTGTTGGTACCTGATAGACGATAGAATAACTATAAAAAAAAGATAAGTCTAAGCATGTTTTTCAAGTCAAATTACTGTATACTGGTGTTATTTGTATAATCCAGCCGAAGGAGCAAACATTGAAGAAATCAAGGGATTTAGCAGAGATCAAGGAAGAACACTCCCGGAAGCACCATTGCACCCGCGTCATTTACCCATCGCACTTGCGGCGGTACCACCTCTTATCACCACAGTCGCACCTGCGGCTCACCACATCTGCACCCGTGGCCTCAACCTAGCCTGTCACGACGCTTCACCTTCACGCACCTACGGAACATCCAAGCCGCACCCGCGTCTTTCCTCGTCTGAAGACGAAGAGCCTTGGCCGTTTCAAGTCGGTTCACCTATCTCGCACCCGCGACGGCCAGCGAAGTTGAAACGTCCGTCACTCATTACCAAGTTCCCGCACCTACGGCTCCTTGAGGCCCCACCCGCGGCCAACTATCTTGAATAAAGACGACGGTTTCAAACGTGGGTTTCAGGGCTCATTATGGGGTTGTTTTGTCTCTTTGTTTTTTCTAGTTTTAATGCATTTTCTAGTAAAAATAGATGTGTTAGGTTGTGTTAGAAATCACCTCATAATCATCTCTCAACATCCCTCAATACCTCTCATCACATCATCTCATTCTCTCATTCCATATCTATCACTCACACCATGAACACCTCTTCTTGTTTTATTTTGTTCTCCATGGAGGGTTAAGCACTTTAGTTGTTCTTGACAGTTGAATCTCTCAACACGGTTTGGTTGTAAGTTTTCCTATAATGAAGTTTTGATATTTCATATAAAGTTTGTGTTAATTTCTTGTGCTTAACTTCTCAATTATGTTTCACCCTTTTATTTAGTTTGGACAAGTAGGTTCTAGGGTCTTACACAAATCGCTAGGAATTGTCGGTTCCGGGTTCGGGTCGCTCTTCTAGTGGAAAACACGTTTTACATGAATGGGTTGCGAGTGTTCTTCGTGAGTGGGATTTAGCCATATGTATTTAGTAACGAGTTGTTTCTAATGCACGTGTCTCGCTAATCTTTGTTTCAATGCTATTATTTTATCTGATTTTGTAGGTTTACAAATTGGATTTAGTAATAAGTAATATCGGGGCTGGTTGAACTGATATTAACATATGATTGAGATGAGAACAAACTATGTAATAAACTTCATGAAAACAATGATCAACATTTACCTTTGTTAAAGTTGATAGTTGTCAAGTGCAACACTTTCTACCTTTGATAAATTCCTTTTTATTGCTTTGTTTTATTGTTACTTTCAACATCAACCCTCCCCTAGTTACTTAAGAAGTTGCTAGCTAGCTTGGAATTGCACAATAATCACATATCTCTCTTGGATTTTACCCTTATTTGTCAACTATACTCATTTTAGTGAATTGGTAGGATAATTACTTTGATTGACATAAACACACAACATTTAGGTAACGTTAAATTTGGCGCCATTTCCGGGAAGAGTTTTTGTATTATTTATTATTGTGTTCTTTTTAAGTTTTCAATTTTAGTGTGAACCATTGCATGGTTCAAACTCGTGCTACTAATAGTCCCCAAGTTTTTTTTTAATCTAAAGATCAAGAGAGCATTCAACCGACAACGAAAAGAACACTTACCGTAGAGAAGACAAGTATCAAGGATCGAGCTAGTGTCCACTCGATGGAAGAGCACCTCCCACTCGATAGAGGAAGACTAGTGCCACTCGGTTGACAACACTAAAAATGCTCCAAGAAGGAATCTACTCAAATTGTTGTTAAAACCTATGTCACTCGATGGAAGAAGGTTCCACTCGAACGAACTAATAATGTCACTCGATTGACCACTCGAAAGACGTTGAAAGCTCACTTACCGACTTAAGCTTCAACTTGGATCGAGTAAACCACAACTCGGAAGAAGAAGCTTAGCGGGACACTCGATCGAGTAAGTCAACAACGTCGATCGAGGGGGCCGAAAAAGTCGAACGAAGTTGACCGGCGTTGTAACGGCCTCCAAGTGAGGTTGTTAGAAGAAGATTCTTTTTTTAATGAGTTGGCAATTTGTTAGCCTATATATTGTTGGGATGTTAGACAATTTAATATCCATCATTTTACACACTAGATTACAATAAACTTATCTCTCTTTTTATTGGTCTAATTTATTGAAAAATATTTGGAGCTCTTGAAGTTCTTGAAGATTTTGATTAGGGTTGAGCATCGGTTCAAAATCAAACCGAACCAACCAAAACCGAACCGAATCGAAAACCAAAAACCTATAAAACCTGAACCGAAAACCTAAACTGAAATTCTCGGTTCGGTTGTGGTTTAATCCGAAAATATTCGGTTTCGGTTTCGGTTAAATCGAAATTGAAGGAATAGAAAATACAATGCTGAAGATAGATCTAGTTCTAGACTTCCAAATTCAAAAATGTCGGACAAAAATTCACAACAAAGATAGATTCAATAAAAAATCGAGAATCAATGACAGATTTAATTACAAATCCATATTTTAACAAATCACACACAAACGACAATGAGAACGAAAAGAGAAGAAGAGTCAAATCAACCAAGAAGCGAAGAGCAACCCAGAACGGAGATCCAGATCCCGTCGTCTTGTCGCAAACCTGGGATATCTAGACCTCGACCCCTTGTAGCCTTGCCACGCAGCCTCGCTTATCGCCAATATCCTTCAATTTTACCCGTTTGAGCATCTGAGGAAGAAGCAAAGAACAGTCGGTAGTCGCCACCTCTAGTCGCACTAATCGACGCCTCTAGCCACCATCAATCAGTGTCATCTCCCTCGTCAATCGCTTCTTAGTCGTTAGCCTCCCACTCCTAGTCCTAGTCGTCATCGATTGCCCTCGCAGTCTCAAGAAGATGATGAAAGCAGGAAACCTATCTCTCAAAACCTATATCCCAGACTCCTAGTCTCTATAAACATGTACCACCGAAAAAAAGAAAGAAGCAGTGTAGCGGCTTGTGACTTGTTGCCTTATAAACTCTAACCCTAATATTGGTTCTGTTTATATTTTTTATTATCGTTTTAAACAGAAAACCGAAAACCGAACCGCCAACCGAACCGAAAAGTGTAAATACTAACCAACCGAACCGTAGGTTGCGGTTTTCGGTACGGTTTAAACCGAAACCTATCGGTTTGGTTCGGTTCAGCTGAACCGACCGACTTATGCTCAAACATTGATCCATTTGGTACCTATTTATACTCATAACTTTTGTTTGGTAACTCCGTTGGACTCGATTTTTTCGCCATTGTTACTCATTTTTCATCTAGTTTCATATTATGTCTTCAATTTCAAGATTCATTACATTTGATATTTCGGCTATGTGTGAGTAGTCCCTTATTAGGGATATGGGGTGAAAACTCCAAATCCAAGCTATATCCACTTGAATTGATTTTATGCCTTATAGAATAAATGAGAATTGTGAGCATATAAGATTAATCTATCCGTTTTTGAATGTCTAAGTCATGCTCTAATTTGAATGTCGGATGCTAGATTTGATGTCTAGATTGTTCCTTTGTAGGCGCATTGTTTAGTTTCAAACATTTTTATATGTTTATTTGATGGCCGGATATCATGGATGAGACCGATAAGTAATTTCATTGATATTGATGCTTGTTTAGATGTTTATATGGCTAGAGGATGTAATTCATGCTTGCAATTAGCAAAATCCATGTGATGCTTGTATGATTTACTACTTGCTTTGTGTTAATCCATGTTGAACTAGGTTGACTCATGCTTGCAAATAGAAAACACCATGTGATGCTTGTATGGCTTAATTTATCTTTGGTTGTGTTCATTGAGTTGTCTTACAATACTTGTGAATAGCAAATACCATGTGACACTTGTTTGTTTGGACAATTTATGCTTAGATTAATCACATGCCTAGTTATGTTATTTTTGTTTAGTATGTATTGATTTGTTTACTTGTTCTTTATAATTCTCATAATCCTACAAGGGCATAACATCTACTTCTATGTGGGTTAGTGAGGTTTTGGAAGAACTAACCCCAATCTCTAATCGCTTCCCTTATTGAATTTTAATCCTAGGCAATACCTGCTTGTTACTCGATTAAAGTTGTTTTCTCTATTTTGTCACTCGGTCGACGTTGCCTTGAAAATTGATCGAAGTTGTCCTGAAAGTCGACTGAAGTTGACATTTCTCCAATTTTCAACATGATCACTTGATCCATTTTTTATTTCTTGTACACACTTGCATTTGTCTAGATGATTTCTTAGAGTAAGATTGAGATAACATTGTTCTTTGGAAGATGAACTTGACAAGCTAAATCATATACTTACTTCGACATGGACGTTCGCTTGCGGTTTAATGTGATATCCTTGAGTCTATGCATGCTTTTGTGACATTTTATTGCATATATTTGCATCATTTACATGCTATACTTGGGGAACATCATTGTGCGTGAGTATGAAGCCATCTAACGTCACAAAAGAACAAATCAAGATGAGGGTGTTCGGGTTCACTCTTAAAGACGGAGCCGATGATATGTATTACCATTTACCCACCGGAAGTATCAACAACTGGAAAAACTTGCATAAAGCTTTCCTCAAAAAATACTTCCCGGAGAAGAAGACAAACCGCTTGAAGAAAGCCATAAGCAACATCGATCAAGGAACATACGATACTCTATACGAGTATTATGAGCGCTTTGCAAGGCTCCGTTCAAGTTGTCCATTCCATGACTACTCAAACCAGGACCTAGTGTTATACTTATCCAACACTTTGCTCGACAATTAAAGGAGGATCGTCGACCCCGTATGCGGAGGTAACATTCTGAACATTACTCTTGAGAATGCCATGGACAAGATAAAAGAAATGACGGAAAGCATCATAAGCTTTGGAAGAACCCCCGCCAAAAGAGGAGTTCATGCACTGACCTCGACACCATCAGAAGTCTCAAACAACATTGTATATTTGAAAGAAATGGTAAAAAAAAAAAAAAACTAACCCTATTGAGAGCACCTCAACAACTGAAGGCTTGTGGAGTTTGCACCGACATTCCACCCGACCGACACATACCCCAAGTGCAAGAACAACCCGTCGTCGAGGTCAATGTCTTATGAGGATTTGGGCAGCAGAGGTTCCAAAATGATCCCTACTCCAACAACTACAATCCAAGATGGCGAGACCACCCGAATTTTCGATGGAGGGATCAACCGAACCAACAACAACAGAGGTTAGGTAGACCCGAAAAAACTAAGGATATGCTTCAGGTTTTGGCTAAACAGTTTGCTACCCATGTCTAAAGTATTGAATCTAGCATCAAGAACTTAGAAAAGAAAATGGGACATATGACGGAAGCAATCACTCGAATTGAAGCTTGTACCTCAGGAAACCTATCATCCCAAACGGTAGTCAACCCGAGGGAGAACGTCGGTGTCTTGACGCTCCGAAGCGGGAAGCATGTGAAGATTTCTCCGGAGATCCAACAATACGAAGCGGAGAAAAAAAAAGGAGTAAGCCACCAAACCGAAGGAACCAAAGCCCTATGTGGACACCAATGCCTGACCGTACTTCCCTTCTCTTACTCCGAGAAGCCACCGGCCCCTTTTCCAGAAGCTCTGAAGGACATGAGGGTTATGGAAGATAAGGAACTCCTTGAGACGTTTTTCAAGTGCGAGGTGAACATCCTCAACTCAAATTAGTGAATAATATTTCTAAGTATGCTCGTTTCTTGAAGGAAATGTGCATACTTAAGAGAAAAGTTAAGTTGAAGGGAAAACAGAAAGTGAAAGTGAGTGAACATGTCTTCGTGGTCCTACAAAAAAGGATGTCAAAGAAGTGCAGGGATCCAGGTATGGTAAACACTCCTTGTGTGATAGGTGAAACCCAATTCGATAAGGTCGTGCTTGACTTAGGAGCATCAATTAATGTTTTACCTTACTCTTTGTGTGAATCACTTGGCGTCAGACCTTTGCATGAAACCAGAATAAGTGAATCAACAAAGATTTAGCCTGTAGCACCAACAAAAGATGATGGTCTTGCGTTTATCCGCTCCTCCCAAGCAAGATTATAGCCTGACTTCACTGAGTAAGCATGGTTCTTCTCATAAAACCAAACTAATCTATTATCATCCTCTAGGACCTTAAGTGAATCTGAAGAACAATTTCTGCATCCTCTGCATAAAAAGTCTCCCTCACCAAACCCTCCTTCCAAGCTCGAAGAGGTTAGTTAATAAGGTCAGACATTCTAGATTGTGTCAAGGCCCCGATAGGCTTTGTGAGTTATTGTAGTATTTTATACTTTTAAATATACATTCCGATCCCCTGCGGACTGACACTAGTTCCAACTACTAACGATTTACGATCCAACAATAACAAATTTATATTTTCTATAAAAGCGGAAGACTTTAAAACCACGTGTCATTCTTTTATATATTATAAAGGCTTTGTGAGTTATTGTAGTATTTTATACTTTTAAATATACATTCCGATCCCCTGCGAAACTGACGCTAGTTCCAAATACTAACCATTTACGATCCAACAATAACAAATTTATATTTTTTATAAAATCAAAAGACTTTAAAATCCCGTGTCATTCTTTTATATATCGGATGACACGTATCAATTTCTCAAATGTTTACATTTTACTAAGAAAAATCTACTTATTAATTATAATAGTTAAAAACTTATATTTATAATAATATATATTATTATTATAATTATAAGTTTGGAAGGATACAATGCTGAGTAGGGCGGGTAAGGAGGTGGTGTTGAAAGCGGTGGTCCAGGCAATTCCTTCGTACACAATGTCATGCTTTGAAATGCCCGAAGGTGTTTGTGTGGATATTGAGAGTATGATTAGTCAGTTTTGGTGGAGATCGACGAGTGAAAGTAGGAAGATCCATTGGATAGGTTGGAATTGCTTATGTCAATCCAAAGACAATGGGGGCCTTGGTTTTTGAAATATGCATGCTTTTAATCTCGCAATGTTGGCTAAACAAGGGTGGCGTTTGCTAGTGGTGCCGGAATCTTTAATTGCAAGACTTCTTAGGTCAAAGTATTACCCTAACGGGACTTTCCTGAGCGCTTCGTTGGAATATAGACCGAGTTTCACTTGGAGAAGCACTTTGAAAGGTAGGGATATACTGAGTAAAGGTATTTGTTGGAGTGTCGGTAATGGATCATCTATTTCGGTTTGGTATGACCCATGGATTCCACGACCGTTGACCTTTAAACCTATATGTTGTCCTTGTCAGTTTGATGTTAATCTTAGGGTTGTTGACTTGATTGATTGGAGCACTGGAATATGGAATGAAACAGAGGTTCGAAACCATTTGGAGGAGATTGATAGTGATGTTGTTCTTAAAATGCCTCTGATTAGTCCGGAGGTTCGGGATGAGATCTTTTGGTTCTACACTCCCGGAGGTTGTTTTACGGTTAAATCTGCTTACCAGATTGCGGTTTCATCATCCTTGGAGACCTCGAGTGGAGAGGGTATGTCGTTGACTGGAGGACAGGATAATATTTGGAAAGCTTTCTGGAGAGTTAAGATGTCTCCGGCTATTCGTAATTTTGCATGGAGGGCTTGTAAAAATGTTGTTCCGTGTAAAGATAAGTTGTGCTCAAAGCGGGTGAACATTGATCCTTGGTGTTTGTTTTATGGATGTTCAGAAACTATTATGCATGTCCTCCGTGATTGTGTGATGGTCAACAAACTGTGGATGCGGTTTCCAACCATTCGACGGAGTGGTAAGTATGCTCTTTCTATCCTTGATTGGTTTGTTGCGATCAACAGTAGGGGTACCAATAAGGACTGTCAGATTTAGATGGCTATGATTTGGCTTATATGGAGAAATCGTAATCGATGTGTCTTTCAAGGCGAGACAAGTGATCTTCTTTATGCTGCTAATGAAGTGATCAATATAGTTGAGGAGGTGATACGCTCAGAGGGACATGAGGGAGCTAGTTCGGAAGTCAGTTTGGTTGGTCCGGAAATGTGGACTCGACCGGACACTGGATATATAAAGATCAATATTGATGCATCGGTTTCGACCATACATGGATGTGGTATTGGGGTGGTCGCTAGGAATTCGGAGGGTAGGGTGTTGCTTACTTCTGCTAGGAGATTAAATGGTATCTTTGTGCCTGAAGTTGCGGAAGGGGAAGTAATGAGATGGGCGTTGGTGTTGGCAAAGGAGAATGGTTGGAGTGATATTGTGTGTGAAACAAATTGTTTACAGTTGTACTCAAAGATCCGAAGTGGTGAGAGAGGTAGAGGTATGATGGGGCATGTTTTAGACATGATTCGAAGGCGTGCTGTGGAGTTCAAGACTTGTCGATGGTCCCACGTGAGACGTAAAGCCAATAGGCCGGCTCACTGGTTGGCTTCTTTCACACCGTCTGTTATCATGCACTTTTCTTTGTGTAATTCTCTTCCTATTGATTTCTGTAATTTGTTGGATGATGTTCATTAAAGTAATTGATTTCATGTTTTATATATATATATATATATTACGTTAATTTTTTTTTAAAAAAATATTGGAGCAAATCACGTGAATTAGACTAGTAGTTGTTTGATTAAGAGTTGATTTTGTAAAATAACAAATTCTACTCAAGGTTGTAAAGTGTATGAATAGTAACCCATTTTGAAATACATAAAGATGTAATGTAAGATGAGATGGAAACACGTTAACTCTAATTTAGAATGATAGACCAATTTCAACCTCCGCCTATATATGTGGACTTGGATTCCTTCTAACTTGTCAGCAAGAGAGTCATGACATGTGTGCTTTTACTCATTAGGGTTTTTCCATTCATACGGATTCAACCAATTTATTTAATTTATAACGTTATATATTCTAATACGGTTGTGTATTGTATTGAACATGATCATATAATTTATTAAACTACATGTATGTTTTATGTACTTAGTTCACGTATTATTTGTCAATTTAGTAGTTATATTTTTTATGCACTTTGTAACTTGTATATATTGAACTAATAAAATACAGTTTTAACTAAGATTACACAATATTTAAATAAATAATACATAAATTTTGAACTAATATTATAAAAGTTTATAATTTTAGTTCAATTCGTTCAAAAGTATACACTACCACGTCTGATATTTTCTATAACTAGTTCACGTATTATTTGTTAATTTTGTAGTTATGTTTTTATGCACTTTGTTATTTTTACATATTTGAACTTATAAAACACAATATTTAAAGTAACAATACACAATATTCAAAATAATGATACCCAAATTTTAAAATAATATTATAAAGTTCATAATTTATATATAAGGTTAATAAAATCGAGTATTCCATTAGTTCAAAATTTTTATATTATAAACTCATACATTATTTTGAAGTTATGTACAAATTAAAAAAAAAAAAAAGAACTATTGGTACAATATTATATAAACTAACTAAACAAATAATTGAAGGAAGGTTATAATATATGAATGATTAGGAAAAAAAAACAATTTGAATTAAGAGAAGAAAGGAAAACAAACTGGAATAAAAAAATTGACAGTTTTATACTATTAATTCGAAAATGTTTGAACAAACATGTATATAAGTTTTGAACGAAAAAAGGGTTATAAAAATAAGAACTCCTATAACAAACAATTTGATCTAATTGAACAAATATATAAACTATTATAACAAACAATTTGAATTAACAAAAGAAATGGAGGATTGGAATAAAAAAAAAATCAAAATATTTGTACTATTAATTCAAAAATGTTTAAATGAAAATGTATAAAAATTTTGGAAAAAATGTAAAAAAAGTAAGAACTATTAAAACAAACAATTTGAACTAATTGAATAAAAATATGAACAATTTAAACATTTAAACTAATAAGGATCAAGTGTATCAATGGCGGAAAATGCTTTGTAGCTCCATACTGATAGTTTTACTTCGTATATGAACCAATTCGTCAACATCAAATGGTGTTTAAGTAAAACCTTAGAAAAATAAAATGTAATTAATGTTAGAGTATAGAATATGTGTATGTTTACCAATATAATTTGTATTATATATTACTTCATCGTATAATTTCATGTAATGAATCCTCTCAAGTTGGTAATAATATTCAAAAAAATATTTCACAATCTGTGTTTTCTGTTTGTTGAGTTCATTCGGTTACCGTGTCTTGCATTGAAGAAACGCCTTAGGCTTTTCCAACAACGTCCAACTCTTCCTCCTTTCAAAAAAAAAAAAACATCCAGCTCTTCCTTGACACCACCGCCATCACTGACAAACAAAGGGACAACAAAAAAACGAGGACATTCTATGTGTTATCAGGGCACTCCAAGGTTTGCGAAGTTGTTTGTGGTATGTCGAGATGATTATTTCCGACTCCAGACTGGATCTTTGTTTTTTTGACGAAATCCAGATCAAACATGTGTTCAAAAAAATCAACTGTATTGCTGACCGATTGACCCACCTGAGAATCTCGACCGCCAACACCAATTTTTCTGATGATCCTGAACTTCGTGTTCTCGTCCGTAAGGATGCTTTAAGTTGAACGACCTCTAGAAGGTAGCTTAACCTAACCACTTTCCGTTATTAAAAATAAAAAAAAAAAAGACATTCTAGCTATGTATCATATCAGATAGTATAAAGTCATGGTCGAACCTATTTGAGTCAATCAAAGGGACAACAAAAAAACGAGGACATTCTAGCTCAAAGGAACCATCCCACAGGACTTCCCAAGGAGATTACTATTTTAGGTATGTAGATGTCCGTAACTGGTCTTGATCCCTGCAAAAGTCCACTTAAACAAGACATTTCTACAACATTACACATACGATTGAATCATATAATTACAACCTGTAATTCTCTATTCACAAGAAGTATTCATTGAGGGAATCATCTTCTTTGTGTTTGATGGACATTTCCTCCTATTTAAGTTCTAACATCCTTTCCATTAACATCTTAATTGTTACATCCTTTGAAATGTTCTTTCATCTTGAAACTTAAACTCAATCACGCATTATTAAAACAATCATACGGAGTTTGTCAATCATCAAAACCAATACTCGACTCGTTTCATTTGAAAGCTCGTGAGTCGTGCCTCAAAGCTTTCATTTATTGCACCAAGGCTCCTCTAAGCTTGCTCTATGTGTATGACCGGGATCACCATGATCTCTAGCTCACTCATCGTATACCATAACCCGTAAATGCTCTAAACTCACAAACAACCCAATACCAAAGACAAACCGGCATGGAATGTGACCGTTATTACAAGCTACTAAAATAGTACTACATCCAACAGTTACTGATCCCTATTACGCTACAAGTCATAAGTAGGAGAACTCCAAGAGAGATCTTTGGAGTTTCAGCACAGACATACCACAAATGAAGCTGTACTTACCCCTTAAGCAAATCCAACTGTACTCGCAGCTCATCATCTACACAAATCTAAATTAACCAGACACATTTCAAGTATTTACAACACCAAGGTCTCCACTCTTCTTTGCAGGCTTACTCAACTGAAAAACCGGGTGACTACACAACTTCTTCACTCCTTTTCTGAAACTTAACCTCTCCAATAAGCCCTCCCCTTCACACCCATCATCCACGCCACTCGCTTGAACAGCTTCTTTCCTGCTTCGATTTTGACCAAAGCTTGAACCAGAATGCCTTGACTTGGACCTCAACTCCATTCTGTCTAACATAACTGCTCTAACAAGGCTGTTCCCTTTCCTCTCTTCAAATTGACAATCACCTGTTGCCATCTCATGGATAGTCTCATCACCGCCATCAGTTTTGTGGTGTTCATAGCTCGAGGACAGGCCAGCTTCTTCTCTTTCTCGGATAGTCTTTTCAATTAGTGTCTTCAGCAAGTTCATGACTTGCACAGCATGGATCAACGCAGTAAAAGCATCCGCCATCTGCATTTTTTAAGCAAGACTCTTATTCAGACCCCTTTAAAATTGATATTGGCACCCCAAACAAAAAGCCACAACGAAATTAAAAAAACAATTTTCCAGACCAACAAAAAATAAACTAGATTTTTAAAAAAATTCAAATTATTTTGGTCAAATTTCTCGGGAACAAGCAAATTTATTGGGCAAATTTTGTTTTTTTAAAGTCAACAAATTCATAGTTATAGTTGTACAAAAGTCTAATCAATATGATACTCATCATCACATCTTCATGGACATGATTATTTCGGATATCTCAAACTCGATCTCCTCGGTTACGCACTTCAGTATTCAACACATCTTCAGGGAAGTCGACACCGTTGCTGATAGAATCGCGAAGGTCGGTTTTAATCCAAATATAGACAATGATGATATCCTAGTTCATGTTGACGACCTCATCCATATGGATGCTTTAGGCCGATTGGTTTCTAGAAACTAACCCGCTTAATTCTCTAACCTTGTATAAGAAAAAATATGATACTCATCATGTAAGAGTATGGGTTTACCTGTGTCATGTTGGGAGCAAATATCATGGCAATGTTACGAGCATTCATCTTATTGTAACACTCATTGTGGACAACATCTGCCAACAGATTGATGACCCAGTCGAGCAGCGCAGCTTCAGTAGGAGGAAGTAGTTTCACCAGTTCAGCACACTCAGCTTCAGTGTTGCAGTGCATCACCTGTTCTGGAGCCAGAGAATCGAGCACTCCTGTTGGTAGCTCTCTAAACCAAGCCTACAAATACAATACTAGATCAAAACATGTGATTTCTCCTCGTTTTCTTTGAAAGAACCTGAATTTTATGTGGATACCTTTATGAGCCCTGCTAAGCAATGAACTTCGATCCCACATGGAATGAGACCGTTATTCAACTGGCTTCTTACATACTCTTCTTGACTATTCTCAGCTGTGATTCGAAATATTCCTTCCACCTTGTAACATCACAAGCAAAGGACAACTCTAAAGCATTGCATCATATGTCTGTCTAATAGCAGTTTATCTGAAATTGTCTAGAAATCAGCAAACCTTAAGCCCGCCATCTGCATACAGCCGTTTTTGCATCATCAGGAGTATAGTTGGAACGCTGTTCCCTCTCTCGTCGATGGAGCATTGCATCGACTGAGGAGAAATCCCAAAGACTCTTACACTACAAAGGAACCAACAAGGAGGATTTATATGCAGCCAGACAGAATTCCATAAGAAAACAAAGTGATGTAGAGGAATTTGGTGAGAGTTAATAAAACACAAGCAGATTTGTAATCAGCACAGCTTCAGTGTAAACCATGTGTTGAAGATTTACGATACGAGATTCAGATGGATAGAATAGATGAAACCCCTAAAAATGTGGCACTGAAAATATGCAATTAGGAGAATCCAAAATCCAGATCTAATGGAATAACAGCGAGTGACGAAGAATCGAAACCTGGCACTAGGGATCCTCCTAGGGAGCTCAGGCTGGAGCTCAACCGGAAGACCAAGAAAGCCATTGAACCGGTCGAAGGTGACGTGAGACACATGTCTAACATCCGTAGGAGACCCAATCTCGATGGAAGTAGCGACGTCATCTCTATCAACAGTACAAGTGACAAGCGACTTCCTTAAAGCGGCGAGTAGTACTTCCACAACCGGAAACTGCGTTTGTTCAGGCGGCCGACGACATCGTGCACCTTGAAAAGCGATCTCTTCATCATCGTCGTCTTCATGTTCAGATGGGCAATATGATTTAGATCCGAAGAGAGGAGTCATATCATAGCTTCCCTAGTGGAACAAACAACAGGAATCAACAATGAAAGGATCGGATCTAGATTGATAATTAGGGAGTTTGTCTGTATTGGGATAGCGACACCTGTCCTTCAGCTAATCAATCTCAATATCTTTACAAAGATTAGAAGAATCCCAGGTTTGATCTTACAATAGACAGGTAAGAATGAAACGATGCTAACAAAAAGCAGCAATTCATGGCATTACCAATCCTAGCTGTACCTCATTACATCAGGGTTAATGGGGATTGCACATGTCTTGCTTAACGCATACACATGGGTGGTGCTCATTCATTATAATCAAATTGAGTGGGGAAGAGATTGAGACATGGACAAGGAAGGCACATCTCATTCCGGCTGGCAGTGTCATATTGCCATGCTCCACACCTTTTTATAGTAATAATACTTAATCAACTAAAAACAACATATAAATATTAATCCTACCAATCTACATAAGCTAAATTTCAATCTTACCGGCTACAAACAAAAATTAACTAATTTTTTAAATATTATTCATTGTTGTTTATACCTTATTTGGGTTTTCTCTACGTACAATCTATTTAGATACCTAACTTTTCTTTCGGTTTACAAATATTTAATAGGATTAGAATGCAATCAAAAGATAAATAAGACATAAAAATTGGTTATCTAGTTCACCACCAATATGTAATTGTCTAGAATACTATCAAGTTAAGTTTTGCACTATATTTTGTGATACTGATTATAATAATTAATGTGGGTTTAAATAGGTCAATAATATCTAAAAGATAGAAACCCCTGATAAAATATACTAGGTTGAAAACTTTAATTTATATAAGGTCACCACCTTAGTCAACATATTTGTAGGATTTTCACTTCTTGAAATCTTATTTAGGTGCAAATCTTTTCTTGGAGAAAAGGAGACTCCCTAGTGACATAAACGATACCTGATAGTTTTTCTTACCAATATAGGGAAGCCAAAACATATATGAAAATTTTGACCAATATCATTGTTATGTCATGTATAAGATCATTTCTGCGACATTGTTGTTGAGATTACATTCTTTATTGTGAGATTTGGTGGGACCGACATAGGGAAGTTTCATTCTAAAACGTGTAATTGAAGATAACATTATTTTGGTTTAAGAAGTTGTCTAAACTGTGAAGAAACATAGACGGTGCATGGGTTGGATGATCTTGAAGTTAGATTATGAAAAATCATATGATGAACTCGGATGGAATTTCGTAGAGGAGACGTTGAGGGGGTCGGTTTCCCTTCCAACTAGGTTGATTACATAGAAGAATGTATCTCTTCTACCTCATATGCAACTCATATGGAATGGGGAAGTGTCTTTGGTATTGACCCCTGAGAGAGATTAGGCAAGGGAATCCTGTATCAATATACATATTTGTATGTGCATTTAGAAGCTTAGTCATATCTTATTAGAGTGGTTGAGAAAAGGGAGTATAAACCGATCAGATTGACAGGGAATGGTCCACCCATTTCACATGTGTTCTTCGTTGATGATGCCATTTGCATGGAAGAATCGTCACTGGCCCAGATGAAAGTGATTATGGGGTGTTTTGATTGTTTTTCAAGGTGTCGGGACAGAAGATCAACACCGCCAAGTCCAAGTTTTTTTATGTTGAAAAATGTTTCGAAGAGGGTAATGATGAGACTCAAAGAGGTTATTGGCTTCGAGATCATGGAGTAGAGATGTGGGTATGCATGTTCTACAGAAGAGAGTCTCGAAGGAGTTTGTTGCCCTTCTCTTGAAGAGGATCGAAAAGAAGTTGTCAAGGTGGAAAGGAAGACTCTTGAGTTTCCAAGTCATGTTACCCTAACAAAATATTTTTTTACTCCCATCCTTATTCACTCGATGTCTACTATCATACTACCTAAGGATAAGTGTGATAAGATAGATCATATGTGCAGGTCGTTCGTATGGGGTAGTGACGAACACAAGAGGAATAATGGCATATGCATATGGTGGTGTGGCCAACTATGTGTTGATTGAAGGAGGCAAGAGGTCTTGGTATATTGTCTACTCAAGAGACCAACCTTGTTCTAGTAGGGAAATTGGCTTGGCGGTTTGTGAATGAGGACGACACTTTATGGGTCTCGATTTTGAAGGCAAAATATGTAAGACCCTCGTACCGATCATACCATAGCCCGTCGGTGGTTTGGAAGAGTATAGACAAAGGGATCCGTGAGGCCTTGCTAGGAGGAACCGATGGGTAGTAGGAGATGATTAAACGATTAAATCACGGATAGATAATTGGATCCCTCTTATAGAGGTAGTAGTCGAGGAGGTACTAGAGGGAGAGAGAGTGTGTGAACAGTTAGTGCATACTGGGAGGGTGAACTCAGGTGGAGATGGAGAGTTTTGCTAGGTCTCTTCCAGTGGCTTTGCCTATGCAATTGATTGCCGTGACAATGCCTAATGAGTCAGCTATTGTGGATGGGTTATGTTGGGTAGGATCGAGGAATGAAGAGTGCACAATTAACTCAGCTTATTCTAGGATTAAAGGCATGGACGATGGGTCTCCGGTTATTAGACAACTATACAAGAGAGTCTTGGAACTCGAAGGACAATAGATAATCACAGACTTCATTTCAATCATTTGGAGGATCTGGAAGGTGGTGTAATGACGAATGTGGAGAGGATCAGGAGATACCTAACAAGCTCCCCATTGTGTATAGTATGTGGAACAAGTGAGAAGTTTTTTAGTCACATCTTTAGGGATGTAGGGACATGGCATGACTTTGGAAGGAACTGGGAGCTCATATATTGTGGAACGATGTATTTGCACGTGCCTTATGGTGAATCTCAAAGTGGCAGAATGACCGGTCTTTGGCGAGGAGAAATGGAGAGGGAATAAGACAAATTTTATTGTGGAAATGAAGATGGGATACAAGAGAGTGTGGGAAGGATGGACCAAAAGGAGGAAAGAACGGGTAAGATAGAGCCGATTCATTGGAATGCCCCGAATCCGGAATGGATGAAAATCAACACAGATGGTGTTATGCACAAAGAGGGACACATTGCAACTGGAATTACTAGGAACAATATGGTGGATGAGAAGCAATGTGGCTTTGTTACCAATTTTGGTTTATGCACGGTCCTTAAGGGGAGCGCTGCATGACCAATAGTTGGCTTGGAAGTGTGGTTGTTGAGGCAAGACGATAAGGATGTAAAGGCAAATATTGGAACAAATCTCCCCCAACAGTCTCACATAAAAACACTGTCAAATGTAAGAAATGGTATTGCGACTATTGTCAAAAGATCCATAAGTAGCATTTACAATCATACACCTTCTGATTCATTGAACAATGAGAACCTATCATGTGGGCAATATCATTCTTCCACGGCTAAAGGAGTAAAGGGTAAAAATGGTTTCCCATTTCAAAAGCCAGGTGATAAAGAAAACAAATGAATAGGGTAAGTTTGGGACTACCAAGCAGATGAACACTGCATCCACCACCACCAACAACGTCTCAATCAACTCCCTTGTTTATGCGCACATCACATAAAAAAGCTATTAACCTTTTTCCTCCCTCTTCATCTTCTACTTTCGATGCAATCCTCTCACAACTGAACAACCAATCTATCGATGTCTTGTATTTGCACTTCTGATTGTAACACCATGCAAAAATTTTGTGTAGCCAAGTAAACTCAATTTCCCATCAGAGTTTCTGATCCAGTCCTTGAGAATTACATAAGCACTTGGGCCAAGATTCAACTCCTGCATTCATCAGTAACCCATTTTAATTAGATCAGAATGGAACACTAATACTATTATTCAGGAAATGCGTGTAGGATAGGGATATACTCTTGCAATTTCCTCCACGCTAATCACTCGATTCCCTTCTTGTTCGAAATGCTCAAAAGCAATAGAGGCAATCTGCTCCCAGCATCCCAGAGCCTCCAGTTGATGAGTGCTGATTGCTGCTGCACAAAACTCTTCAAAGTCCATTTTGCGGTAGGAGAGTGGTGTCATCTGGCAAGACATCATTTTAACCATTACACGGCAATACGAAAATCAGTAAGTAAATTAGGTGTTCCACTTGAAAGTAGTTCCATTAGCAAGGGCAAGCTATCCTTTCAAAAGAACATGTTTAACTAAACTGCCACAAATATTGTTCATTTCTATGAGGTCCTTACTGCATTCAAAATCTCAGGAACTCTTGATTCCTTCATAGCCTCGGTAGCATTCCGCATGAGAGCCTGCACAAGTGTCATTTAGAAATGGTTTTAATTGTCATGTCCAAGAACTGTGAAGACTTTTAATCATGAAATGGAAACTAGAAGGACAAAGAAATGACCACTCGGAAGTTCTCAAGGGTAATATAGCCATCTCTAGGTTCCAATAGCAAAAATTGTTGTCTAAGGTAGACCAGCTCATCCTCTGTTAAAGCTTTAGAGAGGGCCTATTGCATCAAAAAAATATGATTAGTCAAAAATAGGGCCATAAGTTATCCAAATTGAAATTGGAATTTATTTTGAACAAAACACAATTCACGGTGATTGAAATTCACCTTCCAATATTTAGATATAAAGCATTGAAACAACAGCGTTTGACACTATAGGGGGAAATAAGGGAGGTCTAGAAGGCAACCAAAAAAGGGAGGTTCTAGAGATGAAATTAAATTGAATCGAAAAATATTCCAAAAATAAGTGAAGTCTTACCTTCAAGGCAGCACGCTTAAATGGAGTTGCATGAAGATAGGACTTGACTAATTTAAAGATCAATATATCTAAAGGAATAGAATTATTTGCATCCCGCAACCATGGATGAGCTGTAACAGAAATCAAATGTATCAGCTCACTAGCATAATTACTGATTTATTGAAAATAACAAACTTAGCTGTTCAGAAGCCACAGGACAGACATTAATAAGGCAGCTCAAATTGTTTGGTGAAATTATGCAGATACAAATTCAGAGTAGAAACCCGTTTATAGTAAAGGACAGGGAAATTTCTGGGAAAACAGGAAAACACAATAACCCAATAGGCAACAGTAGCAGTTTCTGACCACTTTCGTAAGTAAAGAATGTATAGCTTAATCAGGTTATCTAGTATATTAATCTGCATATTGACATATCAGGAAACAACAAACATTAGTGCATAAGAAGAATTAATAAGTTAGTGATATATGCCAGAGCAAGTTCTAGAAGAAACCAGGGGCCATGACATGAACAACTTAACCAGTATCTCAAGATCAAACCGTGACAAAAGACATAAAGGTGAGACAAGGAATGCAAAGAACTTACTCAGAGCTTGAGCAGCTGTCATCCTTTTCCTATAATCCTTATTCAATAGTCTTTTTACAAAATCCTTCGCTTCTGAAGATGCTGAAGGCCATGGCAAATCATCAAAGTTGGGATCAGCTCTTAGTACTGCCCGGAATATCCCTGACTCTGTACGTGCCCAAAATGGACGACTTCCACACAACAAGATATATGTTATAACTCCGATGCTCCATATATCTGCTTCCAGACTATATGATCTATGAAGGACTTCAGGTGCCACGTAGTAAGCACTTCCAACAATATCATTGAGTCTGTCCTCTGCAAAAAGGCATGTTATTGTAAAGGTGTAAGTGGACAAGAAGAGGGACAGGGTACAGAGCATAAACAAACAAAAATGCAAGCACAAGGTCAAGCTCAACAGGAAGAATCCCCATGGTCATGAATGATGATAAATCCAACACAAATAAAGCCGTTAAGACTGCTTTAAGAACAAAAGAGAAGAGTACGTAAGAATTATTGCTAAACACAGAATCATAACTCCTCAAGAAGGAAATAGGAATCCATAAAGTCATAGAATGATAAAGTTATGTTCAAAAAACAGCTAGGCAAGTGAATGCTTTCATTAATGACATATTTGTATGGTGATGAAACTACAGAAAGATCATATATGTACCTGAAAAAAATCAAAATAGACCGTTCAACCATCAGGGAGTTTGGAATCTAGAAGTCATATACGCAGAATGAAATGATAGAATGAGTCACATTAACAACCTATTCTTTTGACTTATCACAGTCACAATCCAACATAGGCAACCTTCCACGGTCTAGCATCTCATACTAAGCAACATAAGTTGCTTATATATTATTCATTTTCCACTGATGGTATATATGCAGATTAGATGAGTTGGGCAAAATACCTATGTCCAATTAATAAATTCTGGGCCCTTAGGCAATAACCGGACAATCTGGACATATGTAATCTTAATTTTACATGAGCTGTTTTCTAGGACAGTAGGACTTATCTAGGACCCCAGTACCCCACAACTTGGTTTCATTAGTGGTAAAATGCAAAAGAGTAGAAGAAAGCATATAGTCTACATCACATAATGATTCCATATATGTTACCTGGCCTGATGAAGTCGGAGAGACCAAAATCAATAAGTTTCATGTCAGCATTTTCATCTCTAGAGATAAAAAGAAAATTCTGTCACGAGGAAAGAGTGAAATATAAGGTTTCGTGATAAGAATCAATGCATAAAATAAAGTCCTTGAGCAATGGCAAGAAGAAAAATGCTAAGTATCCAGATATGAAAGTTCAGACAGCAACCTCAGGCTTCAAGTCCCGATGCACAACGCCTTGTAGATGACAAAATGATACAACACTTAAAATTTGCACAATAATAGCCTTTGCATCACTCTCTGGGTATTTTCCACCTCTGCAATAAAAGAACACTAATCACATGAACACAAGTCATCTCAAGGGAAAGAGCATTATTTATACTAATTTGGAAAATATAATACTACCTAGATAAGATTCTGTCCAGTAACTCTCCGCCTTCACACAATCTGGAAAAAAAAATTTGCACTTTAATTTCAAAGGAAGTAGTGAAGTCTTGAAACAAATGCAGAAATGTCTCAAATTATGCAGCAGTTTTAAGCATCCGCGAGAAAAAACTCTCGAGAGAGATTTACCATTAGATACAAATTTATAACAAGTATAAGAAACAACATACTCCATGACAATGTAAACATTGTTTGTATCTTCACAAGCATCATGAAATTTGACCAAATGTTTATGGCCTGATAATGCTTTCAGTATTTTCACCTCCCTGCGAACATCTTCAATTGAAATGGCTGTTGTCATCTGACCATATAACAAACATAAAAAAAAGTCAGCCTAATTAATACGACCATAATATTGAATCTCCCTATATATAAAGGATTTATAGAGGGAACGTAAAGTTAAAATAACAACATTTGTCTTCAAATTCATGGAGCATTTGCACAAAATTATAGCATAAATAGTCCCCAGCTGCTAAAAATACCTATTATCATAAATCGAATATATAAATATATTTATATATATACACACATATATATTACGGACACCTCTAGGCAGTGTCCTTTCACGTGTCAGAAACATGGAAACCCCCGGAAGCGTCCGGAAACTTCTCGCAAACGGTCAAACTAGAAGCATGCGGTCAAGACACTTCTCCAACATCGGAAACGGGCTGGACCCGGGCAAACCATGGTCACGGCAGGTGGTGGCTCAACGTGGACTCGGGAGTCGGGAAGGATACGAAAGAGAGGAATTAGACATTCATGGTACTACGTTTTCTTTTTTCGGGGGAGATTCAAAATTGCAGCGGCTGGGGAAATGGAAGGAGGAGAGAATATAAGATAGGGCTTTTGAATTTTACTTTAATTACCAAACAATCCCATACTAGTGAAATTTTTCCATAACGTCCCAAATGAAACTAATTTCACGTGAATTCTTCCGAAAAAGCTCATCCTAATTTAATTCCATCAAAACATTATTTTCTCAATTTAATGCTTCTCGTATTTTCATTCCCAGAATAGAATCTAAATTCCCAAATGACCTCGATATCACTTAATGCAACCAAGTTGCTTATTTCTCTAAGACTTCTACAACTAATGGAACATCTATACGTCATTGGTTGTATCATATGTGCCTCTTCTTATTACATATGAATTCCTCTTTGCATGAGCATTAAAATGATATATTATTTGTATATCCTCGTTGTGTCCCGTTTCCAATGATTTTTAGGATTTCCGCTTCCCCATTTCCATGTTACATAGTATATAAATGTAAAGTGAGTTATTTACCATTACCATAGAGCAAAGATTTTAGTAGAAGTAGAATTTCTACTTTCATGGCATCGATTCATGCATCAAGTTTCCAGTTCACTTAAAGACACTTTCATACAAGTAAAAAGATATTAAATGCGAGGGAGTCAGCTATAACTATAAACATAATAATGTAACTTTATAGACATGACAAGATATATGGCATACGAACATGCAGTCAAAGTGTCAGACTTTTTATTAAGCAGAGGCATCGCTGTAAAGGATCTCATACAAGATTCGTTCGATGTTGGATGCACATGCGCCTCATACCAATGTATTCTCAATCATTAGAAAAGAGAAAAGTTGAAGATTTTTCTCGTCCCTAGTAGTCTATGGTTCCAGAATGCCACATAGTCACTGAACCGAAAATATAAACAAGCCCTAATTCCTGTAGCAAAAATAGGTTCATCTTTCTACTGTGGAAAGGTCAACAGCATTAATTGGACTAGTCAGCTGATTATAAATTTAAAAGAATATTTTAGAGGTCAATTAGTAGTGATACCTAGCATCGATTTCAGTGTCAAAATATGCTAACAGATAAATATATACCTGTTATCTTTGTTTTGGTATGCAGATATCAATGCATGGGCATGTGATATCAGCCATAACCTTCGTAAATTGGTTCAGAGGATCATGGGAAAAGTGGGTTATTAAATATACCAATTTGATACCGATATCAAGATATCCCAAACGCAAGATACCAAACAACCTCCACAGTAGTAATATATGTAAGATATCCCATGGTTTAAATGCCACGTACAAGAAAACCTGCTTCGATTATTTTGTTCCTATTATGCCCCAACAACTCTATCCATAGAATGGTGTTCTTCCACCACACACTACATCAGTTTTTAAATGAGGAACTGTTCAACAGCATAAGATCTGTTGACTTTGTTTCTTGGGCAGCCAAGAGTAGTCAACTTTTATATATGCTGCAAACCTGCAACTCATTAGCCAACGCAATGCCTTTCATTTCCTCTTCATTTAGATGGTAACATGGAGAAGACAACTTCAACTATGCTACCGAGTCTCAACTGGTTACCAGCAGAGATTATAATGCCTCAAACATCCCAAGGATCCTAGAAGCAACATGAATATATATTGGAAGATACTGTAAAATCAAATAATCTTATTGATCTCGTTGTTCATCAATCACCTAACGATCAACTAATATCTTCAAAAGATGTCCTACCTTTCCCAACGGCTTTTCAAATATGGAATACTTTTGCTTTAATGAAGCAGTCTAGATTCTAGGGTTCACCCGAAAACTTTCTACTTCCGGATGCACTCGCATTTCACCCTTCCTTACCAACCGGGCTCAGTAACCACTGATCACCCAACTCATAGAACATCAAATTTTTCTTGACTATTTCCAACAAAACAAGGACTTATCCCTATTCCCAGGAAAGTATGAGAAATCTGGATAGCCATTACCGCCATTTATCATAGCTTCATATGCACAATCACTGCGTTTTGTGAATTTCACTTAAAAAACAATAGTTAAAATCAAAAACAATAATGTTCCATATTGATCTCCTAGACTGTCATGATCAATTGCATTCCATCACAAAACAAAGGGCTCAATTAAGCAAAATATTGTAAGAAATAAATGAAAATAGGTACCTTTGATTTGGAAATGATTTTCACAGCAACTAATTGATCCTTGAGCTCCCCCTTCTTAACCCTGGCGGAGCAGGTATGCCCAAAATGCCCCTTCCCAACCTCCTTCTCGAGCTCGTACTTGGCCCCGAAATTCTTCCCATAGCCAAAGCTCTTGTCCAATTGCTGACCAAGCTCCGCCCCATCCTCCGGAATGGGGCCTTCTTTGGGCTTGGCCGTTCCAAAGCGTTTAGCAAGGGAAGCCTTAATGTGCTTAGCCGGCGATGGCGGTGGGAACGGCTTCCGGAAGAACCTCCTCGGAGTTGACCTCCCAGGAGAGGGTGATACTCCGGCAGGAAGCGGGCTGGCCCCTCCCTGAGGGTAGGGACTTGGGGCGCCGTGAGGGTACGGGCTAGGGCTAGGGCTAGGCCACATACTCGGTGCTGACGACCTCCCAGGGGTGTTTTTCCTCGACGGGGTTTGAGCCCCGCCGACACCGGAGGCCGGAAGTGGTGACTGTGGATAAACTCCACCGGCGCGTCCGTCGGCGGCGATGACTGTGGCCATACCATCAGCGTCGCCGGAGCCAGCGGGCTTACCATAGCACTGCCCCATAGTAGAAGCAGCTACGGCTCCCCCACCGTCCTCCCCACAGACACTCTTCCGTTCCTCCTAATCGAAGTCTGTGAGAAAAGAAGTAGAGTAGATCGAGGATGACTTAGTCAAAGTCCCCAGAGCTGAAGCATCTGAGAACAACGCATAGGGCTTGATGCAGCACGAATGTTAGGATTTGCCAATTTAAAAAATGAAGCCAAGAGAAGGAAGAGACGAAAGAGAGATCGAGAAATGAAGAGATCTGAGAGAAGCAATTAGGGTTTAAGGAGTACGGATCTTGAGAATTGGGAAATAGAAAAGGGGGAGGAAGGAGAAGAGAGGATACAGAGATCAAAGGGATTGAGAGATCTGCGAAAACGTTAAAATCTTCGAATGGAATGTGAAATTCAACTGTCAGAGAGAAAGCGAGAAGGAGAGAGAGCACGCTCCCTGTCAAGAAACGAAAGCGAGTGTGACAAAAAGGATGGAGCAGAAGTGGGAGTTTATCAGGCGCGGTGAGGGTCTACACTACGAAATTGCCCAGGGAGTATTTGGAGGCAATTAATGCAATCGCCTGATTCTCTTGAACAAGGGGCGGTTGGAATACGAATACCTCTCAAAAATGCATTTTATTGCATTTTTAAAGGTTAAATGCATTATGTAAATAACACATGTTTGTCTGCAATCTACATCCATTTATAACTTAATAAATGCATGATTAAACAAAAGGCATTCCGTATCGATGGCATATTTGTGTATTCTCAGAACCAGAATGAGCATGTCCGTCACTTGAGAACAATGATGAGAGTACTTCAACACAAGTAATTGTATTTGAATTGTCCATATTTGAGTTTTGGACGTCAAAAGTCACCTTATTGGATCATGTGATTACAATTGAAGGGGTCAAAGTAGACCCGACAAAGATTGAGTTGCTAGTTTCATAAAGGTCACTTGAATAATGTAAAGGGAATATGTAGCTTTCTTCCACCGTCATTGGTTCGTGAAAGGGTTTCTCTAGATAGTCTGGCCGCTTACCAGTTTATTGAAGAATAGTAGAAGATCCCTTGTTTTATTTGGTTGAAGACGGCTAGAAGAGTTTCGAGGAGGTGAAGAAGATATTGACTTCAACTCATATATTATCTTAGCTAGATATTACGGAGGATCTGTATGTGGTGTACATTGACGCATGAAAACTACCCAAATCACGAACTATAGTTGAATGCAGTGATCAATACTCTTAAAAGTTTTTTTTTTCCATTACCTCGATAGAGTCGACTTGTCACGTCTTTACGGACCGCAACAACCTGAAGTATATTTTCACTTGGTAAGAGTTAAACGACCACATAGAATCGAGATGGTTTGAGTTGATTTAGGATTTCAACCTTGAGATTTTGTATCACCTAATTATCTCATAAAAGGTTGATTTGTATCGGATTTTGGAGTATCCAAATATCTAAAACTTCTAACCATAATGAATCGGATATATGTGCCAGATTTTTTAGACATATAGTTTATTTTTACCGGATATGTTGGATATCAATTCGGATAATTTACTAATTTGAGTAATTGTTACCCGAATCAAACAAATATATCCATTCCAAATGCTTGAATACTTGGTTTGACTAAGTTACGAAAAGCATTAGATTTTTCCCATAACACGAAGATCCAGACCGGTAGACATCCTCCCCATATCCTGCTTGGGGAGCTCCAAAACCTCACTCTCAACCGTCAATAAGTGGAGGTGGTTTCATGCCACGTGTAGGTCATCCTTTGTTGGCAACGAAACACTTTACTATGGGAGAAAGTTGAAAAGCGTCATACTCAAAAAACTCTAGTAGAGTGGCTAGACAAACAAACAAAGTATTTTCTTTTGAGTAGTAAATTATATTTTAGTTCCACGGTAATTACAAATTCTACTTTATATTAGACTTTACTTACAGTGTGATTACAAGATTAATTAGAATATTATAAAATAACTTCTAATTTAAATTAGATTTTACCTCCATTTGATTACATCTTCTATAATTATTATTTTGAAACGAACTTATTTTGTTCCTCGCTATATATTATATATTGCATCAATTGTGATTACAAATCTTTTTTAAAAAAAATAAGTTGTTTGTATTAGATCACTCTCTATGAAAAGTACAAGAATAAAATTATTTTAAAAAAAACTAAAGAATAAATAATAAGTCATATAAAAATAAAGCTAAAATAGATGCATTGAAAATAAATATAAACTTTGTAAATAGGTAATGAATTCATCATAAATCTAAATATTATATTATTGAAAATGAATTAGTGTAATGACAAACCAAGTCATATAATCATTGTCTTAATTTATACACCTATAATTAGCTTGACTACTTAGCCTATATCCAATTCCATTTGTGTTTCTCCCTCTATGAAAAATTTTGTAGCTTTTTACCTTTTTTTGAAATTGTTAAAGACACGGACAATAAATTACCATTTTACACAACACAGTGTAGATCGAGTGTGTTCATGTAAAAAAAAATCAAGTTGGAGCTCAATGATTTTTTTTTCTTTATTCCATCTAAGTTTGATCCGAGCTTCACTGTAGATTTTCGACGAAATCACAAGGCACACACTATCTACATAGTAAATTGGTATCCATGTATGTAACCATAATTTTTTTGGATTTTGCACCCTTAAAACGTCTCTTATTACCAATGATTGGTCTTTTTCCAAATTTTAATTTTATCCTTTTTTTGCCAAATTACAATTATAAGCCACGACTTTATATAATGCATAATTTTATCCAAACCGACCCACTTAATTTACTTCATAGACTTTAGGTAATACTCACTACCATAATCTACAAACTACATTATGAATAATAACGTTTGTCTATTTACAAGACCATCATGCTCCGTAGTTAAAAAAATTAATTATAGAGATTTGATCAGTACTTGAATGTAGTACTCATTGGACCCAAAGACGCAACTAGGGGAGAGGGGACAATGGTCCCATGCCATTGAGTTCTCATAATGAGAGAGTTTTGTTTACTTGAACATAGTATAAGCATGCTCACGAGTTAGCTTTGATGTATACTCCCTATGTATGTTATTATTTGACGTTTTAAGAGCATGACTTTGTATCCAATTAATTGACGTTCTAGGTATTTGAAAAACAACTTTCCTATTTTACCCATATTAATTGCTTTTTTTAAACAGACGCTTAATTGATTTGATAGGTTACAAAATCAAGGCCAATAAACAACCCGCCTTTTACCCATCTCCTCATATTAATGATGGCCTATTAGGGGTATTTTAGTCCGGATAAAATTTTCTTAAAAAGTGTGTTGGGGCATAAAACGTCAATTAATATTAAACAGAGGGAGTATTAGTTTGTGTAGATGAAAGAATAATAAATAAGGTCATAGGTTCAAATCTTTATAGACTCATATCGTTTTTTTTTTAAAAAAAAGTGAATAAACATACCTACATGTGAGCTTTTTTATCAATTTAAATTAACCGTCAAGAAAATTTTACCAAATCTTTATTATTCAAATGAGGTTTTGTATTTACTAATTTTTAGTTTAAGATAAATGAGATTCGTATCGTAAATTAAAAATATTATACACTAGGGTAGATTGTATTTCCTTGAGAATCAATGTTAGTTGAAATATAGATTGTATTTCCTTAAAAAATAGGGCTAGTAGGATTAACATCATTGATATTCATAAGGTCATTCCGACAACTTTTTTTTTTATCTAGTTTTTATTCCAATTCAAATTCGACAAACTTCATAGGATTTAAACTGCCACACTCGGTTGACTTGATCATCTTCACCGAACGACTCGACTTGTGCTTGTTTTTCATGATTAATATAGAAGTTTCGTAAGTATATGACTTCCTAATTTCTCAATATTTTAGTGTTTGGAGAGTCCGACTTTGCATGATGACTATATGATGTTTATGGTTGTTTATATCATTTGATTATATGTCTTAATTCATATGTTATGGTAGTCCAAAAATCATTCAATGTAAGATGCGAGAGTTATGTGTACATGATTCTTAGGTCTATTGTGCTTCAAGGTCCCTTGATGTAAGATTTGTGTGAATATATGCCTTAATTTCTTGCAAGATGCGAGAGTTGTGTATGAACGTTTTCTTCATAGTATAACTATACAACTTTGGATGTTTTTAATCATAACTTGAGTTTTTATAATGCATTTGAACTAACGTTATTGATCATTGATAGCATCCATTTTAGAGTGTATTTCCACTCTCATTCTTATCCATCTTTTGCGGATATAAGTTAGATTTGTAGTGCCTGACTTTGTGGAAGTTATGCCTTGCTAAGTTCTTATATTCTAGTGTTTGGAGAGCCTTACTTTGCATGATTTATATATGATGTTGATAATTGTTCTTAATAGCCTTACTTTTGCTAAGATCTTCTATTTGTGTGTGTGCGTGCGTGCGTGCGTGTGTTTTTGTGTGTGTGTGTCTGTGTGTGTGTCTATATGTGTGTGTATGTGTGTGTGTGTGTGTCTGTGTGTGTGTGTGTTTGTGTGTGTGTGTCTTTGTGTGTCTGTGTCTGTGCTCTGTGTGTATGTGTCTGTGTGTGTGTCTGTGTGTGTGTGGTTACATGTTTCCTTAGATCGCTTGCTTTTATATATTGTCCATCATCATTGTTTGCTTTTCTACTTTAGTATTTTGTCCTTTGATAATAGAACCAATTTTCAAAACATGGTATATATCTTCATTTACTCTTTATCTTCTCTATTTGCTTAACATAATTGCCTATCTTTACATCAGATTCAGACGCAGTCCCGTGAGTTCAACACTCGATACTATAGTTGATCTCGTTATACTTGCGAGTAGGGTTTTAGTCCATCAAATTTCTTGCATAAATTCAAAGGAATTAGACTCACACTTGCACCTCAATACACATTTACAATTATGCACTTTACCACTAATATAAAGAGGGATACAAAAACTCCCTGGATCATCGCGTTTGACAAGCATGTCATTCATTAATAAAAGCACTACACTTTTTAGTCATAGGGATTTCTCCTTGGCAATTCAAGAGTCTTTTGTTGGACAAGATATCCTTCAAAAACTTAGCATAGATCGACATCTGCTTCGAAGCATAGATGAATGAAATATTCACATAAATATTATTCATCATCTCAAGAAATTTACCAAACTATTAATCCAATAATGTCTTATAACCATATGGGGAACATAAGGTACCTCATTTTCAACTAGTTCCGCCTTGTCTACCATTTCCTTACCTTTCTTCTCTTCCACCGCTATCTTCTTAGGTGGAACATCAACAGCTACGCCGGATCCTTTACTAACTCTTCAACAATCTTGGATAACTCTTTACCGTTCCTCAATGTAACAACACTAACTCCTTCTCTTGGAATTTTTTGTGTAGTACCAAGAAGTGTTCCTTGGGTCATTTTATTTGTTGAGCTTGTTGAGCAACTTGATTCTCAAGCAATTTATGGATTTGGAAAAGTATCAATAGCAGTTGTTAAACCGTCAATTGTAGCTTGTAGAGCTTGATGACGCAATACCAATTGCTCCATCATTAATTCTATGGGAGTCTTCTTGGGAGCTAGAGGTTGTGTTGCAGGAAATTTGCTTTAGGTTGCTAGTTGTGAGATGGGTTAACTTCTTGACTGTTAGAATCTTGATTGTGAAAAGTTTGTCCGGGAACGTTGTTGGCATAGGAGAAAGTAGGGCGATTTCTCCATTCAAGATTCTATGACTGAGAATATGGATAATTTTCAAGCTTATTTTTGTATTGGTTGTGATTCCCAACATAATTGACTTGCTTCATAGGTTCATAATGAGCCATATGAGCATCATAGGCAATGTAATCCTTAATCTCATTTCCTAGACCCTTGCAAAATTGACATTGAATATCAATATCGATATTTGCATCTATAATAATCGAGTTACTCTAGTTGCTCTCAACTTATCATCATGAGGGAATTGAGATGTTCAACAAGAGTATCAATTCTATCATCATCCCTGATGTTATAAATGCCCTTCTTAGTCCTTCTCTTGGAATATTTCCTTGTATGTTCAACAATAGTAACAACGTAATCCCAAGCATCATCCTCGTTCATTCTAGTTAATTCATGAGAATTAGCAGTATCAACTATATTCCTAGTAGTATCAACTCGAGGAGGAGGATCTTCATTTGGCAAGCTGCCATCTTGACTGCCTTCTCCACGGTTTCCTAGCATTCGGTTTTTATTCATCTTTTGTCTTCAATAGCTCTTTAGTTAGCTCATTCCATGTGAAGTGTACGTTTACTCTCGTTGTCTAAATGGACAAGTTTTATTGAATCATGCACTCTTCTTCTTCACATTAAATGATTAAACCTAAAGACAAAGGCAAAAAGGAAACCAAATCAGTAATAGAGAGAATACTTAGAGAAATCGGCTATCAAAAACAACCAACGCTATCCATAGTCTTCGGCAACGACGCCACAAACTTGATAGACTAAAGCCTACTCCAAAAGTATAACAAAATCGACCGTAGTATCGAGTGTCGAATCACGGGGACTACGTATGAATTGGATGAAACAATAGACAATCACGATAAACCGAAGACAAAACGAGAAATAATAAGAGAAGAAATATCGGTTTGTAATTTTGGGTTTTGATTGTCAAAAGACAAAGTAACAAGTGGACAAAGATCAAGAAAACAATAAGAGACAAATGATCTAAGGAATAAGTATCACCACTATAATAAATCAATATATAACCAAATATATGAACGTAATGAACATCAATAAATGAATATGTAGGTAACTATCAAATGTAGCATTTACCACATTACTATGTATAAAAACCGTGCTCAAGACAACTCAAAGACGCTCTCGTAGTTGCAAAGGGTAAAAGTCAAACCCATTAAAAGTATAGATAACAAATAGAAAATTGAAATAAGCCACACTCTCACAAAACAACTAGAAAAGGTTTAAAACTAGTAAAACTATGACAATCAGGGATCCTCAAGGTAAAAGCAAACGTCTTTCTTCAAACGAGGTTCAATTTTATAAGGTTAAATAGAATCAACATGCTATCGCAGAAAACTGATATATTTCTATTCCTAAGGTAAATATTATTTTTCAACATATGCCAACAAAGAGATATGAATAAGGTCACTAGGATAAAAACACAACTAGCTGATTTCCGTTCAACAATTCATTACATAATTATATATAAATTCATTATAGGGTTGAACCAACCCTTATATCTTAAGAAACTAGCCAAGAATGGAGAAAATAACACAACAATACGGACAAAAGCAAATAAAAGACATAAATTCCAAAACGAATAAAATTATCCAATGAATCTAGCAAGACAAAAGAATAAAAAATGGAAAGCAAAGCTCAAGGAAAAACACCACGAAAGAGTTTTTGATGAATCTGAGCGGGAAAGGAAAAACTAGCAACGACAATTAGGTTTAGAATCTCAAGAATGCAAACCCTTATAACATTTGAAAACTAACAATATATACTCTCTAAAATCAGGCAAAAAAAGATTAGGGAAAAGCCTAACAATTAATGAAATTATCAAACTATTTCCGGACAAATAATGCGTAGGTTGAACGGTCATGAGACGGACATGGCACCAGCAATTTGCCCGTGGCAAGACCGTCTCATGCCGTCTCAAGTATGCTCTCTGAAGATCTTTGAGAAAAACGGGTTCACACGGGCAACTTGGCCGTTTCACCTCGTGTCACTCCCCGTTTCATGTGCATATTTATTTTAAGTTCTTTATCTTCAAGGGAAACGGGTTCATACGGGCACCCCACATGCAACTTCGAAGCGAGACATCACCCTCCTTGAAGATCTTCTCTGTTTAAGTTCTTTACCTTCCGTACATATTTATTTTATTTTCTTAATTAATTTGTCAAAGCGAGACATCACCTTCCTTGTGTTCGATCTTGACTCCCTATACTATATCGAGTCGTGTAAGTAATTGTGATATACGAGGCTCACGCTTCAACCCTTGTCAAATTGACGGCATTGTCGGTGAAGGTTTTGAATTGTTTTAACCTATTAATTTTGAAACATTTGTTTATTTAAAATTTTTTTATCCTTGTTTCTATACAAAAGAGGACAATGACATGGATATTTGAAAATTTTCGGATATTCATTTGGAAGCCTGAAACCCCAATTCGTATTTGGTAATTTGAGAATTTGAAAAATCTCCCGGTTTGGAGGATGATCGGATTTTCCGATTCGGGTCATGCTATCGGATTAATTTTGCCCTCACGACGGTATATATTACTTTGATTAGGGGTGGACACAAATCCCGCCAATCCTGGTCCCGTCCCGGCCCATCCCGATCCCGGCGGGATTTTAATCAAAATGATAAATCCCGTCCCGAACCCGTCCCGTAAAAAACAATCCGGGACGGGATATGGGCCTTAACTTCTCCATCCCGCTAGGCCCGTCCCGTCCCGTATATAATAAAGTTTTTAATTTTAAACGATAAATATTAAATATAAGTAGAATCCCTAAGCATTAGTGAAATACTTATATAGTTATTATATAATTACGTTTATATATTTTAAAAAATAAACAATGTTGGTTAAACCGTTAAAATTGACAATGTAATAAATTAATTTAGATGTGTTTTATTATATATATTTGGAAACTTTAATTTAACTATAATATGTTATTATGAATATTTAGAACCTTTAATATTTTTGAGTTCTAAGTACGATATATACGCATATTTTGTGGATAAAAGATAATATTCAAAAACATTAAATAAATTAATGTAGAAACGGGATTGAGCTCATCCCGTTCTGTCTCGATCCCAGCCGAGATAGGACCCGATGAAATTTAATCTAAAATAACAAGACCCGTTCCATTTAAAATAGCCAAAACAGGACTAAGATGAACTCAATCCCATCTCATGTCCAACTCTAACTCCAACTCTGGTTCCCTTGGATGCAGTATTGCCCATTGGGGTAGTTACCTCCCGTCGTGGTAACTTTTCTAATTTTTGTTATGAATTAAAATTTTTCTATCACTTCTATGTTTTTTTCACGTCATCCTTTCTTCGGTCCCTCGCACACCGAATGGTCCTTGACTTGGTTGGAGCTCCATCACGAACCATGGACAGATGACAAGAAATCGTACCCTGTCATCCGGCGGTCCTTCAATGGAGCTTGATCTCGATTCCATCCTCCACCGCCACTCCACGGCCGGCGGCACAACTACCTCCGACTCCGACGATGATCTTGACCCTTCTGCTCGCCGAACTGTCGACGACATCCTCAACGAATCCGACACATCTTCCTCCTCTCCAACACCGTCCTTCCAAGCCGGCGCTCGCTCCTCTCTCTCTCCTCACAAATCAGTCCATCATAGCTGCAAATCGGATTCCGGTGCAGACGAGGATGATATCGGTTCGGTGTATAGCAGCGTTACTACCGGCACTAGTAGAATCAAAACTCTAGGGGTTGGATGGGAAACTGGTACTAGAACTTTGAATTCGAGGGCTGAATCGTCGCAATTGGAGGATAATAATTACAACTCTGACCGATCGAGGCACAATATGCTTCAGAGATACAAGTCCGATGAGTTATCGGCTTTCTCTACTCGGAGGCCACGAGTTCCATCTCTTTTCGGAGGCGGCGTGAGGTCGACTGCTAAGCCTGGAGCCGCGTTGGCGGCAGCTGCGGCAGCGTCGAGGTCAGTTCCCACGCCTCACGCTGCCGCGATTAAGTCTAGGAGGGCGATGAGTGTGCGCTTGGAGAGCAAGGTATCGGATGCTGACGAACTGTTGGGATTTGATGGGGCTAGTGTGTGTAGTGTTCAGGAAGAGGTGAGATTGGATGTGGTGGATGACCAAATGGGTGAATTTCAATCTGCTTTACTTGGTCAGAAGGCAAGTTTGGATATGAATACCTCATTATCTGTCAAGGATGTCACAGAACCGTTCGAAGGCAGTGTTACTGAATCATCTGAAGAGTTTGGTAGGACGGAAGTTGATCAGTTAGGAACAGATGAATCTGAGAAGATTATTTTGAGGCATGAAGTTTCATTGTCAACTTCAATCACACAAGAGGAAACATCAACTGCTCACGAGCATCAGGTTGATCAAAATGGGGAGGGACGCATAGCAATACCAGGTTCTCATAATTTACCCCATGAACAAAATGGATCCGCCAGTTATGCAGATTGGGATGTGGTGGATTATGAGGAATCTAAAGCTTCAAATTCTGCACATTCTGTTGAAGATGGAAAAGGTCTTCTCCTAGAATCAGCGAAAACAAGTACAGTAGAGCAAGACTTGGAGCTTGACGCATCAGAGTTTCAGGATGTGGGGAGGGACATGCCTGAATTTGAAACGAAGGAAGTGGATTCCATAAGCGATGATATTACCAGGCTTGTTGAAGATAGACTTGCACAGCTTGAGAGTGAGAGAACTATTAAGGGGACTGATGAAAAAGCTCGGTCTTCAAAAAAGCCATTTGAACTGGCGGAAGAGCTAGAAAAGAAACAGGCATCTACGGGTCTCCATATGGAGGAAGGTGCAGCTGCTCAACCAATGAGACTTGAAGGTGTTAGGAGGGGTTCAACTGTTTTGGGTTACTTTGATGTCAATGCTGACAATGCTGTCACGAGAACCGTCTCTTCTATGGATTTTAGGCGAGATCATGGTTCTCCAGAGGTTCTGGCTGTGCAGCACAATTATATTGCGGTGGGAACATCAAAAGGTTTTGTACTTGTTGTGCCCAGCAAATACTCTGTTTATCATCCAGACAACATGGACACAAAGGTTGCTTCATCTTCTTCCAAACAATTACATTTTCTATTTACATGCCTTATTTGTTCGAACTGAAATTTACATGTCTTGCTTCACTTGCTGCTACAGCAATTAACAGTTTTGTATGCAATAGATGAAATGCTGTGTTATAAGTTATACCAAAAAACAAAGATGAAATGCTATGCTTGTGGCACGGCAATCTAAAATATGCTTTCTTATATGTATTCAGATTTTAATCCTAGGTCTCGATGGAGATAAGTCCCAAGCCTCAGTAACTTCTCTATGCTTCAATCTGCAAGGTGACATGCTTTTAGCTGGATACGGAGATGGTCACTTCACATTCTGGGATTTGCAGAGGGCAGCTGCAGCGAGAGTAATTACCGGAGAGCACAAAGCAGCTGTAGTTCATACCTTCTTTCTCGGACAGAAGGCTGTTACTGGTGACTGCAAAGGCTTAGTTTTGCTGCATTCAGTTTCAGTAATGCCTTTGCTTGGGAGGCTCAAGGTTGAATCAAAGGTGAGGTTTATCACTGTCAATGGTGTAGCAACTTTCTAAAGAACATCACATTTCTCTTAGCTGATTTTTGAGAATGAGGACAAGCTTATAATTAATAATTGCTTTAAGTGTTTGATCTTCTATCTAAATGATGTACTTAATGCGACAGTGCCTTCTTGATGGACAAAACACGGGCACAGTTCTATGTGCTTCTCCCCTTGTTCCTGATGTATTTGGTGGAGCTGCTTCATTAAATTATCAGGGCAGTTCTTCAACTTCTGCCAGTAGCTTTGGGGGATATTCTGCATGGAAGCTCTTTAGTGAGGGAACCTCATTGTCTGAAGAAGGTGTTGTGGTCTTCGTTACTTACCAAACTGCACTTGTGGTATGAAGCCCTCAAATAACTGAATTAGAAAAAGATCTTTCTGAAGCCGTATTGAAGCCATGTATGTTTGTTTAGGTGAGGCTCACTCCTTCTGTGGAGGTGTATTCCCAACTTTCCAAACCTGAAGGAGTGAGGGAAGGTTCCATACCCTATGCTGCGTGGAAATGTACAACACAATTACAGGGCTCTCCCGTAGGTTAGTATCATACATATATCATTGTACTCTTCATTGAGCAAGCGGCATGCTAATATACCTCCTATCACAGAGACTGCACCCGCCGAAGAAAAAATTTCATGGCTTGCAATTGCATGGGATAGGAAGGTGCAAATTGCAAAATTAGTCAAATCTGACTTGAAGGTCTGTAGCAAGTGGACACTTGACAGTCCATCTATAGGCTTGACATGGCTGGATGACCAGGTATGCACATTAGACTGGTTTAATTTGATCCTTTCCTGTAGTTCCTTGGTTCATTAACTTTTCACTTAGAGAACTGTATATGTGGGCTTTTATACAATCGTATTATGTGGAAGTAGAGGTAATTGGAATTTCTGCATTTTCTCTGGCAGATGCTGGTGATTCTGACCGTGACAGGACAACTTTGCTTGTTCACAAGAGATGGTAAATTAATCCACCAAACCAGTTTTGCTATTGACAGATTCTGTGGAGAAGATCTCATTGCTTATCATACACACTTTAGTAATGTCTTTGGGAACCCTGAGAAATCTTATCACAACTGTGTGGCACTAAGAGGGGCTTCCATTTATATACTTGGGCCTGCACAGCTTGTTGTCTCTCGACTTCTTCCCTGGAAGGAACGAATTCAGGTTTTGCGCAAAGCTGGTGACTGGATGGGTGCCTTGAACATGGCAATGACACTATATGATGGTGACGCACATGGTGTGATTGATCTTCCCAGAAGCTTGGATTCTGTTCAGGATGCTATAATGCCTTATCTTGTGGAATTGCTCTTTGCATATGTGGATGAAGTGTTCTCTTATATATCCGTGGCATGTAATAATCAAATTGGAAAGATCATAGATTTAGATGCCACGATCAGTACGAACAGTTCTATGCTACCTGAGATAAAAGAGCAATTTACACGTGTTGGCGGTGTTGCTGTTGAATTTTGTGTACACATCAAGAGGACTGATATTCTTTTTGAAGACATCTTCTCCAAATTTATCACTGTTCAACATAGAGGTGTATTTGAAATCTATAAACACTACAGTATTATATCTCTGTTGATCATAATACAAAGGCCATATTCTGACGGACAATTTATTGACAATTTTGTTTGCATTATTATTTTTCTTCTTAAAGATACATTTCTGGAGCTTCTGGAGCCATACATATTAAAAGACATGCTTGGATCATTACCACCTGAGGTACACGGGAACATAAATATATTTATTAGAAGATAATTAATAAGCATATCCTGATTCTGTGTTTGCTCTTTCAAGATCATGCAAGCACTTGTGGAACATTATAATTGCAAAGGATGGTTGCAAAGAGTTGAGCAATGTGTTCTTCACATGGATATTTCTTCCCTGGACTTCAATCAGGTCATTCCACACTTGCTATTTTGAGGTCCTGTAGTGACTTTGTTATGGACTAGTTTCCATTTTGAATAATATTTTCCATATAGTTTAATTTTTGTATTGATGATGTTAAAATGCCTTTGTAGGTTGTGAGGCTTTGCAGGGAGCATGGCTTGTATGGTGCCCTTATATATCTTTTTAACAAAGGATTAGATGATTTTAGGACACCATTAGAAGAACTGGTGACAGTTCTGCAGGATAGTGAAAAAGAGGTTGCCACTGCACTTGGGTATGTAATCTTGTGAACATTCCTCAACTGATAAAATTCTGTATGACTTGCTGAAGGGATTCCTAAATGTGAAAATTGTTGGATACAGATACCGAATGCTTGTTTACTTGAAGTATTGCTTCATGGGTCTTGCGTTCCCACCAGGTATTATAATTATTTGGTGACAACACCTAAGCTTCTCCTCACATGACCAAATTTTTTACTAGCCTGCATGTACTACCCTATGCAGTTTTTTCATACTCATTCTGCATACAACCATGCCATTTATTGCTCTTATTTCCTTCCAATTAAGTGGATTGTCATTATTCTAGTAATTGTACAAAGTATATTGAACAAAACAGTATACCATCTAGGCAAAGGTCGATGGGTGAAGTTTTATCGATGAACCTTGCATTTTGAAACTTAATCATCTTATCGTGTGCATCTAGATTCTAATAGTGGCATATGATTATGGGCTAATAAGAATTCGGGATGGTCAAATGTTTACAGCCATTTCATTGTAGCCATTGAACCCCCTTTTTAAAAAAGTATTGCTGTCTACTGCTGCCTGCATGGCAATGAGGTGGATTACAGACTATTATCGTTTTGGTATAATCCGCTGGTCAGTCCTGCGGTTACAGTACTAGTAGACTATTAGTAATAGGCTGTCATAGTAACAGCTATTGTAGGAGTAAGCTGTAATATTAGAACCTTTATTTTTATTTTTCTTCACTGCTTAAAAACTTGACGCTGAGCTGTGGCTGTTCTCTTCAGTGGGGAGATTCGTTACTCTATAGCTCTGACTTCAAAGTTGTAAACCTATTTGTTATATTTAAATTTCAGTTATATTTATTTTTTAAAATTTTTTCTGTCTACTTGAGTTTTAAGATCTAACTATCATTGTTCCTACAGGGCATGGAACTCTGCCTTCTGCACGTATTCCTTCTCTGAGGATAGAACTTATTCGGTTTCTGTTGCAGGATTCTGTTGCTCCTGAAAGTAGGCCAATCACGAGCTCAGTTTCAACTGGGTCATACATAAACTTGTATTACTTGTTAGAATTAGATACAGAAGCTACAATGGAGGTTCTGAAGCATGCCTTTGTGGAGTGTGAAAATCTGGAAGGTTCTATGGATGGTTCTTCTGATGCAGTTATTATGCCTGCCAACGTGAGTGAATCAACAGATGATTTCCAATTCCTCCTTCAGAAAACAGTTGATTCTCTTGTCCATATTCTACATATTGATATATCCCGGCCTGTCAGAGCTGCTGGAAATGATGAATCTGGCTCTGGATTATGGCCTTCAAGAACAGACATAGGTCATGTAGTGGAGTTCATTGCAAGCTTCATTGCCTGCAAAAGGGCTACAGTGTCAAAGATTGTCTTGAGTCAAATATTGGAGTATTTGATTTCAGAAAACAATTTAATAGAAGGTAACAATGTATCTGCAAAGAAGAGGGAAAGACAGGTGCTTGCTTTGTTGTATGCAGTTCCTGAGACGGATTGGAATGATTCTTATGTCCTGCACTTGTGTGAAAAAGCAGAATTTTACCAGGTATTGTCTTATTACTTCCATATATTTGTTGCTTTGTGGCTTTGTGGATGGGATTTAGTAAAGTATGTAAGGTACTTGGCCAAATAAGCCAGCAAAAAGAATGAACATTAAAATGAATAACAAAGATGGATACCAAAGTATGTGTTTTACAATTCCTAGTTCCATATCTGACTGCTTAGTCATTCTCTTGTTTGTCTTTTCCCATTGAAAGGTTTGTGGCCTAATCCATAGTATAAGACAAAGGCATGTCGCTGCTTTGGACAGCTATTTAAAAGATGTGGATGGACCTATTCATGCCTTCACCTTTATCAACAAAACATTGTTGCATTTGAGAGAGATGGATTTTTCTACTTTCCGTTCAGAAGTCATTTCCCGCATCCCCGAGCTTATCAATTTGAGCAGGTGATGATCATCTTGTAGTAATTTGCTAGCTCTTTTTGCATTCTGTATTACATACACAATTTATATCTTTCAAAAGCTTTTTTTCCCTCTTCTCTTGTCATTGTCATTGCATGTTTCAAATTTATAGTTTGTTACATATTTTCCTGTTTACTATGTTTCAGTATATGTTATAAGGACTGAGATATTTATAGCGTTACTTACAAATCATTTTTTTTGTTTTATTTTTAGAGAATGCACATTGCTTTTGATCATTGATCATTTGAATGAAGAGAGAGGGAATATTCTGTTAAAGCTTCGCCCACATCCTAGAAGTCTCTTCCTTTACCTCAAGACTGTTATGGAGGTTTATGTATCTGGAACTCTAAATTTCTCTTGGTTAAGAAAAGATAATACCATTGATAATGGTGATAATGAGATAAGGCATCAGCAAAATGGACTGACAACATATTTGGAAAGGGTTTCTGATTTGCCAAAGTTATTGCGTGACAATCCCATTGAAGTTTCTGAAGAGATGGTTGAACTTTATTTTGAGGTAAGACTACAGTATTTGTAACTCTGAAGTTCAGGTTCATAGCGGTCTCTAATTGGATTCCATTTTATTTGAGAAATTAGTCCGGAGACTGGGTATTTTTATTTTTTGTTGTTGTTGAGAATATCACTAGCTTATCCCTATTATGCTCCCTGTCTGAAGTTTGAACTTTATATATGTAGCTATTGTGCCAGTTCGAACCTGATTCAGTTCTTAAGTTCCTTGAGACCTTTGAAAGTTACAGAGTAGAACACTGTTTACGCTTGTGTCAACACTATGGTGTTGTTGACGGTGCTGTATTCTTGCTGGAAAGGGTGGGCGATGTTGGAACTGCACTTCAGCTTACTCTTTCTGGCATCAATACCAAGTTCATGATGCTTCATGCAGCTGTGGAAAGTATAATTTCAGATGTGGCAGTGACAAACAGCTCTAATATAGAATATGTGAAGGAACCATTAGGGTTGAGGGAGGTAGGTCTCAGCTTTTCGTCATTTGCTGTATCATGTTTATTGTTGTTATACTTATTTGAGTTATTTCTGTTTGATTACTTATCTTGCAGGCACAAGACATAAGCAAAATATTGCATGCATGTATCGGACTCTGTCAGCGGAATACTCCTCGTTTGGATCCTGAGGAGTCGGAAACCCTCTGGTTTGAGCTCCTTGACACGTAAGTTAAACAACGCCTTTGATGTTGATACTTGAGACATATTCTAGTTGCTGACGCAGTACACTCTGCATTCTAGTAAACTAGTGGACCTGGGCAGCCCGTCTGCCCGGCCTGGGTAAACGGATTGGGTATAGATACCAATTTTTGCCTGAATAGGCCGCCGAGCCCAGCCTGAAGGGCCTGGATTCTAAAAATTAATTTTATGCATTGAAAATATAAATTCAGTATGTAGGAAGGTTATAAAATTTTAACTTAAGACCAAATATTTCAAAAAACATATTGATCCTTACTAATCACTATTTTTATTGTTGTTTTATCAGAAAAACTACAACTTATAACGACGGTTAGGCTACTTTTATTTTGTGAATTTTTTAAAAATATTTTATTACATTTTTATAGAAAAGAAATGAAAAGGTCCGATGGGCCGCCCGATTCCGTATAACAAATGGGCTTGGGACAGACCTTATGACCCGTGACCCTGGCTTGGCCCGAGTCCAGCCTAAAAAAATGGGGGAACTTTTGGCTAACTCCTTGAGTCCGAAGATGCCTAGGTCTATAAACTAATCAGTTTAGAAAATGCAGTTGCATGACAGTTTGAAATATGATTATCTTGACGTTTTATCGTCTTCCAGAGATGTTAATTTAATGCAATTTTGGCACATCAAGCACATTCATTCAGTGGTATTGATGTAAGCAAGGTGGACACATTTATATGCAGATTTTGTAAACCGTTAATTCTTGTTGAAGAACCAAGTAAGGTTGAAACAACCAGTACAGATAACTTAGAGATAGAAGCTATCACCTGGAAGATCCCTAAATCCCGGAAGAGCACTCCAACTCTGAAGCGGTTATTTGCACAATTCATCAAAGGAATAGTTGAAGGGATGATACGATATGTCCGTCTTCCATCCATTATGGCAAAACTTCTTGCTGATAATGGTAGCCAGGAATTTGGTGATTTTAAGCTTACAATACTGGGAATGCTTGGAACTTACGGGTTTGAAAGACGGATTCTGGTAAGCAGTGAAGTCTTGTTATTCCTCCTAGCTCATTCACTCCTTCCTTGCATATATAAACTATTACGGTTCCCAATATTCTTATGTGAACATTGGGATATTGTTTCAGGATCCTTGTTTCACATTTCTCTAGTTCAAACACTTAGGGCCTGTTTGGTTTTAACTCCGGATGGAAACAAATCTAGTCCATACGTATACCCTTGTTCATTAATTTTTTTTTGGAATCATTCCTTGTGGTTTGTAGTAATTGGAGTAGAATTTGATAACTTTTGATAGCCTATAGGGAAACAAGATGTGGGGGTGGGGGGGGAGAGGACAAATGCATTTAACATGAAACCACAAGGTCCAAAAATATTCATGAACAAGGTATATGGACTAGATTCATATCCATTTCAGAGTTACAACCAAACGGGGGCTTAAGTTCTACGTGAAATGCCAATGTTCTTGAATAAATTTAACATGTTGGCATGAGATGAATCCAAGTGATCATTCTCTAGTTATCGTTATGCTAGTGTACTGAACTCTATTTATTTTCTTATTGTAGGACACAGCGAAATCATTAATAGAGGACGATACCTTTTACACTCTGAGTGTGCTCAAGAAAGGGGCCTCTCATGGGTATGCTCCAAGAAGCTCACTTTGCTGCGTGTGCAATTGCCCTTTAAACAAGTTTTCTGCTGTTAGGGTTTTCAACTGTGGTCATGTGACACATATGCAATGTGATCACCAAGAAGAGGGAACTTCTAGTAGAAGCTTTTCTTCCGGGTGTCCCATCTGTGCACCCAAGAAGAAAATCCACAACTCCAGAAGTAAAATGGTAGAACTCGGTCAAGCAAACAGAACCCCGTCAAGGACACAACAAGGACAAGGAAACTCTATACAACATACATATGAAAATGATGGCTTGGATAGCACCCATGGAATGCATCAAATTTCACGGGTATGTTACATAATTTCCCGGTCTATGCTATTGTAATTATTGTTGATAACTACACGGTTTATACAAGACGGGTTCCCTTTTGCAGTTTGATATCTTAAATAATCTTCAGAAGAACCAGAGACTAATTCAGCTGGAAAGCCTTCCTCAGCTAAGGCTTGCACCACCAGCTGTTTATCACGATAAAGTCGCCAAAGGTGTCCACCTAACAGCAAGGTCAAGTAGTAGTAATGCCACTAACAACTTCAAATCAAGCAAAAACAAGCAGCTAAGCGATACAAAAGGAAAAACATCCTCTATTCGGTTTCCTTTGAAATCAAAAATTTTTGGTACACTCTACAGCATAAGTCTCTCTCATAAAGATACCTATAATCAGGAAACTTGGGATGTTTACTCTTTTGACTATTGTCTTTCTTGTAGGCAAGGAGAAGTCCGTTGTGGTATGACAGGATCATGTAAATGAACAGAAGCTGAAAATCAGGTGCGCTATCATTCTACCATGACCGAGCCTCTTATGAGAGATCTGTGAGTTGCTGGTATCCTTTTTTTGTTGTTGACGTAGCCGTAGCCGATGTAGCTTTCTTTGTACATACTGTAGAGTGTGATCAATTATAATCCAGGGAATGCTAATGTCATAGAGAACTGCATTGATAATATCCTGTGATTCAACTAACTGTGATCAATCATAATCAAGGATAATGATTGGGAGTGGGAGATCGTCCAGTTGTCCCACACCCCGTCGCAGTTTTTAACAAATAATGATATGCGATCATGAGAGCACATGTACTCTCTATTTCCCACGTCACTATTTTAGTCAACTGCAGGTGCCGCTGTATGGGTCACACTCGGGTGTGGGCACTTAAAAATCTTAATCAACAGTCCGTAAGCCACAAACTTGAAATATTCAAATTTAGTTGGAGATAAGTTTCTACGTTGAAAGTTGTTCGGGAATATGGGTTGAGCTTGGGCCTAGCGCATATGTGCGCTTGTATGCACTTGACCTTGTTCTACCAGTCCGTTTATATCGGACTCTGACAATATATAAATTCAGATAAAACTTACAAAACACCCCCAAATGGTCTATGCTCTATGCTCTAAAATACCCCAAAAAATCAATAAGTCAATAGTTTGAGCAATGTAGGTCGTAGAGCCGGTGGTGGAGAGGAGTTGTGAAGCGGGAATGTGAACTGCACCCACCATGGCAGAACGCCCAACAGGCGTAGGTGCAGTGAGAACGTGAACTGCACCCACCATGGGAGAACGCCCAACAGGCGTAGGTGCAGTGAGAACGTGAGTCCTAGGTGGATTGTTGCACGCCACCCATATACGCTTCAAAACCCTCGCTCTGAACTCGCAAGCCCCATTCTTCCTTTGCAGCCGAGAGAGAACTATGTAATACCCCCTAAAAACGGCATGAGAAACGTCAAATTTGTGCTAAAAAATCGATTACGATAATGGACCAGATCAATATCTTTCTCCTTTCTAGGTGATCCGTATCTTTTACATGTCAAATGAAAGATACAAAATCCCGTCTATCCAACCATGATTTATTTACGACCAACATCGTATTCATTGAGTATGCCACAAACCGAGCCCAACACAATAAGTTATCGCTATAGGAATAATATCTGTGGAGCTCAAACTTGCACGAAAATTGGCAGTGATATCACGGGAATATTCAATAAGATCCTAATTGAAAATGAAATAAAGTATCAATTTTACAATTTCGGTTATCTATTCTAAAATGTCTAAAACAATTTATAATGAAATACATTAGCTATACAATTTCGGTTCTCTATTCTATCATGTCTATATATATATATAATCCTTCAACGGCTATAAAGACTAACGTTCGTATGAAACGACTAGTTTTATGACCGTTGGAGCAACGTTCGACAAATGGAGACATGAGGCGCACCCTCGGTGGGCATGTGGGCCACACTCCTAGTGGGAATGAGAGTCGCACTCATAGTGCGTCCGGAACCCCTCGGTTCCACTACGAGTCAATTACCTCAATTTGTTTGACCGAACAGTAATCTTGACAAAATATGTGATTTATATTCGTTCTCTTGGTTCAAAAAATCTCTTAGATTGTTAGATTCCGATCAGATAACATTATTTATGGGTTATTTTGATCAAATTATGACACTTTCCTCCATGGACCCACTTGAGTAAGAGGAAACATAGGTTTTTCAACGATGGATGTTGGCGGAGCTTGGTGGGAGATCGAGGATGTTGGTGCATACATGAGGAAGGCATGAACTCGACGGTTGTGGCTTAACTGCTTAAGGCTCCAACATTGACCAATCAAATTTTATAAAGTTTACCCCTTATTTAGCAAAGAATGTTATTATATATTAACCAATCTTCTCTCTCCCATTTTTTAGCAATTACTTAGCAAGCAACCAAACAACCTTCTCTCTCCCATTTCTTAACTCTATGATTACTTTTATCTAACAAGTAATATATGAACTTTGTAACTAAATCATCTCATATTATTACACTAGTTTTAAAGTAAGGGTGTCACATTAACAGACGATAGAAATAACAAGGTACAACCATGTGTTTCTATATATAGATATATAGTAGTGCATCTATTGGCAACTCTTTTATTTGACGTAAATACCCCCCAAATCGATCACAAGGAGGAGCAGAGGACACTCAGATTTATTCCTGCAAAGAAAAATCAACATCTTAGTCGCCAAGAATCTAACAAGAAGATTAACTACTTGAGAGTTAAATTACCAGTAAGAACATCCAAACAAATCCATCATTATACTCATCCCCAGAAATCATGGAATTTCATCAGAATCAGCTTCCCTGAGATATTCATACCCACATAATAATAAATACACAACCTTTCGACAAAAAAAACAAAACATGAATAAACACTCAAATCTAGAATGAAACAACTAATGGCAGTGAATACCTCTTCAGGGTGTGTGTAATGTATTCCGAGTAGAGATCCCTGAATCAAAGAAACACACAAACCGTCAAAGTCTGATTCAGACGGACCGTAGAGTAGATGTCGTGTGCATACGAGCGCACATGCGCGTTAGACCAAGTCCAACACATAAGAACAACTGGTTCCATCCTAAAAGCAATTGACAAAACAATTTTGTAAACTTTACGCTTTCACTTACAAGGAATGTTGGATAGCTTCGTGTGCATTCTTTGCGGGTAGAAAGTCGTTCACAGCCACTTCTTTGTTTTCATTCTTCTTGTCTATTAAAGCAGTTAAGGTTTTCAAACAATGTCAACTTTATAGGCAAAGGTAAAATGTGTATACACAAATTAAAGGATACAGTCTTCAAAGAAACGACGAATCTCAGCCAACCGATGAGGGGGAAGCTCCTTGATATCATTATAGAACTTGTACTCGGGATCATCCGCACACACTGCTATGATCTTATCATCTGTCTCTCCCTATTTTTAGAGCTCGTCATTAGAATTAACAATGTGGTGAAAAGAGATTTCACTTAAAGCCCATGATTCTAAGATTGGATGATTACCTGATCAATCATAGGCATTAGGCCGATGGGCTTCGCCCTCAGAAAGCACCCGGGAACGACAGGCTCCTGTTCATAAGCTGATCTAGTGAGATTTGATGGAACTTCACTTTACAATTATAAACAATTAGACTTGATTACCAAAAATTACCTGCATTAGGACTAAGACATCCATGGGATCATTATCATCACACAGAGAACGAGGGATGAATCCATAGTTATGAGGGTAAACCACAGACGAATACAAGACACGGTCCACCTACAAGAGCATCCAACCAGATTAGGTGCAACTTGCAACGAACAAATAGCGTAAATAGAAGAGTTTGCAAAATTATGACTGATTTAGTACCACTATGAGCCCTGTTTTCTTGTCAAGCTCGTATTTCACCTTACTCCCCTTTGTGATCTCAATAACCTGTGATGCAGAAAACGAACATGAACACACATGTCTATAACAAACACTTGAAACCCCATAGCACAAACTTACGCAGTTGCAAATCTTGGGTGCTTCTGGGCCTGCCAAATAACATCAAAACACAATTACTCTATGTCTCTATGCTTATAACCAAAATTCGGCTTCTTGTTTCCTAAAATGTCAGTTTTTTTATACTGACCACAATCAAGATCATGCCATGGATGGGCAGCGACTGATCTTCTGGATAAGGATGATAGGATCCTTTCGTTCAGCTTGACAGGGCGTTTGGGTGAAGATGTAGAATCACTTTTCTTACTCATATCTGGAAGGTCGAAAAACTATTTCAATACTACCATAGGATCACTCTCAATCTTAATTCTTAAGCAGAGAAACCTCTTGCATGGTAAATTACAAAAATGAAAAGAGCAATGATCATGCAATGAAAAAGTCTTATGACAAAACATCCGCATCAAAAACCATAACCCAAACACCTTAAAGTTGGCGCTTGGCAAGAATCTTATAATATATCACAGAAGCAGAATAAAATTTAGGTTTGGCAAAAACACAAACACCTGATATGCAACCAAAAATTCCATGGTTGAGAGCAATTACCTGGAAGCGGAGTGCAAAAATTGAAAGAGTTTGGAGGAGGGTGATGGGTTTGAATGTGTATGAGTGATATGAAGGAGAAGAGAGAAGAAGAAAGGAAGATATATAGGACTTTTTGGAGAGGTCAAACCTCCTTATTGATCGGAATATGTCGTGGCAATGAATGAAATAAATTAGCCGACGATAAACAAGCTGACACTTTCGTTCCCATACTTCATTGTCCCAAGAATGTTTCTCCTAATTCCCAACTAAGATACTTTCTTGGATCATCGTAATTAGAGGCCTCGAACAGGGCCGATGGGTTAAAATAAGTTTGGGTTGGGTTACTTCAGATCATTTTGTCTTCGACTCGTTATTGACTTATTGGGTTACTCTATTAAGTTATAATTTGGTTCGGATCATTTCTGATTAATTATAGTTTCAGGTTAAATCGGTTTTAAACAAGTTGGTTTCGGATATACCTTTTTCAAATATTTTGGGTTTAGAATAGCGTAGGATTCATTGGATCGATATCATAAGTAGATTTAGGTTTTTCCATATCTATATTATATCATGTATGCATTTCCATGCATTTCCACCTACATATGTCATTATTAGACGTGGCAAAGGATCCGAAAAAACCAACTCGTATTTGTCGAAAATTTTAGGGGCAAAACCCAAAAACAAACCCGGGACCTGTTTTTAACTAAATCAGTTGACCCATTCTTATTCCGGGTAGGATCCGGTTCGAATTGTTGGTGGTGAATAATAAAAAAGTGGAAGTAAAATTTTGGGGAAAAGAAACTGCTCAAACGTGCAATCTAAAATTATGGCTTTCTTAATCTATGTCATTCTATGTCTCTTTAGCTTCATCTCTCGTCAGTGAGAATCGTCTTTTTTCAATCAACCTTGAGTCTAACCTCTACCACTCTTGGCCCCGTAGTCAAGTTCCGCTCTCAAGGCTTCATCTCTCGCTCTTGTCACCTCTCATATTTAACGCTCGCCTCTTCCGCTCAAACTCTTAGTCATCTATTTGCATCTCAACTTTGACAACTCTTGCATTTTTATTTGTTTACCACCCGGCAACGACAATCGATTTCGGGTTATATCGGTAAAAATGGACCGTTCCGAATATGCCCCGCTGAATCTCACCTGCGAAAAATGTAGCAAGTTCAAAAGTTGAATGCGCAAACAAAATATAGCAAAATCGGACCGGTTTAATAGTTCAGGTCAAGTTTCACCGGCTCTAATCGTACTCCAAAGCTTGAATGTGCAAACAAACAAATTAATACCCTGTTGAATTGTACCGTGAAAAATATAGAAGATTCAAAAGTTGAATCACTAGATATACCAAAATGATGTTTGTACTTTTAAAATATGTATTAAATTAAGAAACAAAAGGGGATAAACGTCTAAGATACCAAAATCTTTTTACTTGTTTACCAAGCGATCATCAAAACTCCATAATGGGTTGTCTCATTTTGAAAAGAGAATGTCCTCGGCTTTTATTAATAGCCATAACAAAATACACCATAATGGGTTGTACCTCATTTTGAACTTGAATACGAAGGTGAAAGTATAGTTTGCGGAATAGAAACGTGATGTCCTATAATGTTCCAACTTCCAAGTTATGATAGGTGTCTCGATAATATGTTTTAAAAGTTTCATTACTATCAATCTAGTATCATTGAATAACATGAACATGTTGATAATTCAATGTTTCTCATCAATATAATAGGAATGCCTACTTTTAATTTCAACACATATGAAAAACATGAACACTTGATACTATTCAAGAACTCACTTGAAAAAAATCACATCATCGGTTATACCTTCTGTTGGGCATATACTATCAAAAATCAAATAAATTGTCTCATCCCCAAGTATCAATTATAAAATATGGTCATGAACCTTTTCGATAATTTCATTGGTACATGCAAGGATAACCCTATCTTGAAAAACACTATCTGGTAATTCAATATCGAATTTTTGAAATATATTGAATCAACTATAGTAAGATATTATCGAGAATTTTAATGAAGGCTTCGACAGCGACAATCTCACCTTCTTTACCATCTCCAATTATTAATGTCCAATCTGAAAATTCTTTAGCGTTATATGCATGTAGTCCATTAGTTCGACGCAAAATCCTCATATTTTGTGTCAATTTGAGAACCTTACAATCACCTCACATATACTAAGAATTAATTGTAGCAAAGACAATATCTTCACTATTCCCTCTTGCAATAACGAGTAATATTTGTCTAAAATCATCCCAAAAGACGATCACTTTACTACCAAAAGTCAAATCGAATTGCATGAATTATAACGTTAATCTAATTAGTTCATTCATAAACCGTAAATCAGGAAAATAAAGGTTTATTAATCGATTAAAACCAACTAGAAGATTTGGATAATTTATATATACAAATTAATAATTTTGAAAAATGGTAGTTTTGTAGTATCTTATATTTTGGCATTAATACCCACATTACATATTGTCTGTCATCTACTTTAGTATGTATATAAGAAAGAATACTTTAGTCTTTTACAAAATTTGGGTGATAGTTTGAATGATAATTTGTCAACTTCGAAAAATGAGTATTTTTGAATAGTTTTGATTTTGTTTTTTTCTTAAATTGCACGCAACCGCTCTTGTTTAGGTAATTGGCACAAACTTTAATTTAGTGGAAGAACTTTATTTAAATCCCCTTTTAACTACGTTTTATGAATTAAAACTTAAATAATTTAGATTTTAGAAAATCATAATCTTACGTGATATTTTGTAATAAATTCGATCAGTAATATAAGGATTTAGGTTATATTTTTTGGAATCTGATATGATTTGTTAAAATTATATGTGTAAGGTTAGCATTTATTTTGCAAAAGATATAAAACAAATGTTTCTTGCATTTCAACTTTTTTTCCCAATCACACCACTCGAAGACGCGCATTTTTTTTTTGTTCTTGTTTTATATTAAGACTTACACACACAACCCACAGTATTTATGGAACCACGTTTAGAAATTATAACCTAAAATTCTACGAATTTTGAATAAAATTCCACCGAGATCGGAGGACTGGAACTACGTTTAGATGCGCCATAAATCACATAATATCCTCAAAAAATAAATAAAAAGGTAATATTATTTCCAATGTTTTATCATTTAAATAAACAAGTAAACCGAGGGTGCCAACCACACTGCTGCCGCTGCCCTTGTGCATCACTTATAAGACTCTAATTATGTCAATAGTACAAATATTGAATCACTGCCTCCTATTGCATCCGTCCCAAACTGGACAAAGCCACTCGCTTCAGTTTTGAGGGATGCTACTGGTGAGGGATCGTATCTCTAACACTCTCAAGTCTGTTTATTTTTTGCTCTTTTACAAATATTATCCGTAGCTGCAACATGGTGGCTCACAGGATATTATGGGTGTAGCTGCTTCTCATCTTATATAATACATGCTTCTTTTGAGGTCAAAAAAATAAAGACTAATTAGAGTCTATGCGAAGGCGGAGGGTACCATTTGTTTATAAGCTCAAGGAGAAGCGATGCAGCCGAGTCCTTGGCCCTCTTAACACTAGGCATTGGCTCCCCCACACACTCGTCTGTCCACCCTTTATCGTTCGTTTTCACTCTCACTGCAAATATAAACCTCTTTGCATGCGCCGGTCCGCCTTCATCCACACACCTGTATAAATAATAAGACATTTCAATACCATAATAAATCTCATTCATGAATACAAATCTCTCTCTATTTAGGGCCCGTTTGGTTTTAACTCCGAAAATGGAGGGTGCAAGTGTATTTTGCATGAAACCCCAAGAAATGATTCCATGAACAAGGTACGCATATGGACAAGATTCATTTCAAATCCGTATCTGGAGTTACAACCAAACAGGGGCTTAGTTTTTACCTGTAAAGCGGCATTGGCCAGTTCCTACGCAAACAAATGTCATTCAGAGTCTGTCTCGTGAACGTCTGGCTCTCGCTCTTCTTCTTCTTCTTCCTCCCGCTCTCATCCCCCTTATCCTTGGCTGCTGCTTCTTCCGCCTCTTCCTTCTCTTTCAGAGCCATAAGGGCATTCCGGGCAGCCAATTTCTGTGCCATCTTCTTCTGAGCATTCTGAGCAACACCAATCTGCACACCATCAATGTATACCTCAACCGTCGCTACATTTCCATCTCGACTAGCCCTGTATTCCAGACCTTCAGCCTGTTGTTGGCATCTTTCCTGCAGCTCTCTCACAGGGTGCATCGGAAGCGTCTCTGGTGTCACTATAGGTTGCAATAATGGCTCAAATACCTGTACCCAAAATATACATTGTCTTTAACTATTTATGGCCCAAGATGACTTTTTATATTATCAAAAAAGTTTATTACCTTCCACACCACAGAACTATCACGCCCACTGTCAAGGAAAATCGCTCCTGCGATTGATTCGAATATGTCACCCAGAACTTTAGGAGCCTTGCAATCCCCTAAGCCGAACGAATTAGCACTACATTTCGGCTGCTCATTCTCTATTTCCTTGACAAAATCTCGGATCTACATCACAACACCACATGATTAACATATAATAGCTTCTACAAGTTACATATGGTAGCTATCGAATATCAGTTTGGCAAATTAATTTTAAGGAAATACCATATGGTACCCTGTGATTTGAGGTTTCCAGGATTTGCCCAGAGGTGTTTTTAGTTCAGATGGTGCCTTGTGTTTTTATATTTTCCGGAAAATATAAAAACACAAGGGCACTATCCGAACTAAAAAAAATCTCTGGGTAAAATCTGGCAACATACGCAATTTCCCTTAATTTTACTTTCTAGCTAACTACTGATCCCGTGATTATTACTCAGGAGGGCAAAACAATACAAGAATCACCAATGTCAAACCTGCTTCTCAAGTGCAGAGGATCCATGGCGTAGATGCAAGTGAAAGTTATGCTTCACTGCAACACGGGCAAAATTTTCATTGTTAACAGCAGCAGCACGTAGATCAGTCAATCTACCAGGGGGTAAATCAGTGTAAGTGAAAAACAGGTGTTTCGTGATTAGATGATCCAATACTGCATCGCCCACAAACTCCAGCCGTTGATAACAGGAAACTCCAGAAGCTGGGCGAGAAGCGTGTGTTATTGCTTCCACCAAAAGGCTTTTCTCTTTAAACTCATAGTTTAAGGAACCTTCTAATCCATTGAAGTCCACACTTCTAAGAACAGTCTCAAGGGCATTGCTTGATGTGTTTACCCATTCAAGCTCTGAAGGATCAACATCTATCTCAATTCCTATCCATTTCATGAAGTGGTTGGCTGCAAATCGCTTACCTTCCACATAATAAACTCCAATTAATGCTTCCACGACATCAGCCAAAGTTTTGCTAGATAGAACTCTGTATGAACTTGAATCCCCTTCAAGTTCGCCATCTTCCATCTCATCATCTTCATAACCAGCCCAACGGTCTGCTTCTTGCTTTATAACAGCAGTTGGCTTCTCCTCATCAAACAAAGATGAACTTTCCTCCTTGCTATCCTCGTCATATACAGGCAAAACCCCAGGAGCAGCCCATCTTGATGGTGCAAAGCGATCTGCTTGTATGTATGATTGAATTCCTTTGGATAACGCATGATGATAGAGAACCATGTTGCTCACCATCTGCTGCCTCATCCTTGTAAGCTGACCCTCGTGTTTCTGGGGATGTTTAAGAAAAAGAAATCGACTAACCACCCATTTGAGATAAGCATCTCCAAGAAGTTCTGCTCTTTCATAGCAGAAGGTCTCCTGACATGATGCAGAGGTCAATGCTTCCAGTATCTAAAAGTTGGACAAGGTAACAAACAGCTATCAGATTCATCAAATCAGAGAGTCAAAATTAAAAAAAAATTGACAAACAAGATTAACAAACCTTTGAGGCAGGAACATCATAGCTAATCATATCTCTCAGCTCAATAGCAAGCAGCATGCTTTCAACCCTTCTCATTACTGATGGCATTCTCTGTGCGCCTCGTATGAGTCCCCCAGGAAATGGATGCACAAAACATAGTTCGGCCGGAAGAAATACATAATAGGTTCTGTCAAGGGTCTCTTCAGACTCGCCTTCTGGAACTACACAAGCAAAATTTTCACAATAAGTTACTTTCCATAACTATCTTGCTATGAAGAAAGAAGGAAACATTCCTTGAGAAAAGCATACCTTCTGAATGTTCAAATCTTGGGGAAAGAAGATTCTTGCAATATGAAACACCTCGTCCTCTGATTAGAGGTTGCTGCTTATACATTAATTTTACTCCATACCTGCAATCATCATACACACCCAACAGTTAAATTTGCCGCTCCCGTTACACAGAAAAAGACTTCATTTTTTTTAGTTAGAACACAAAGAAGAAGACTGGTATGATTGTAGAAACAGTACTAGGCATCAAAGTGAGATCATACTTTAGCCTGTAGTAATCAGCATAAGAACTGTACTCCAAAGGACCAAGATATCCTTCCTTCCTAGGAAAAGAGTCTTCAGCATTCATATCATAACGCACAGAATCTACATAGAACCTCTTTCCAGAGTGAGCAGCAGTTACAACTTTACCAACCAAGTCCTCCACAGTTATACATGAATCAGCCATTATTAGTTTTCCTTTAGGCAATTCGACATTGCTTTGGGTTCCAGAACCAATCCGGTTGGGAACCAATCCAGAAGCTTTCACAACATCATACTCAGCAACAGCTCCTCTGATCCCATAGGTAGGATGAGACTTCTTTCCAAATGTCATACTATGGCGGAGTTTCCCAAACCCATACTCTCTTCTATCCCCACCAAGGGTCCGTTCACTCGTTCCCAAATAAACATCTGGTCGAGCTCTCTGAATAGGATTCTTCCATGCATCTGTCTCTGTTATAGTTTGAATAAGATCCCAATCAATTTCGTTTAACGGATCTACTGATTTATCGCTAACCATAGGTACAAATAAATATGCCTTTGCAGGATCCCATGGAGTAGTTGAAGGTTCAACATCAACGTCCAGCACAATGCTCATAAGTCTAACATGAAAATTCTTTAGGGATGCTAGCTGTGGAAAAGAAAATATGAGAGTCGTTCAATCAACACCAGAAATTGCAATGATCCTTCTCTCGTCACAAAATTATAACAGAAATGCAGAAAGATGTACCTGGCTTTCTGTGATATCTATTGAGCCTCGGAAGACAAGAGATGCCCTAGTCTTCATGGTTCGAGCGATAAAAAGATCCATCGACATCGATAACACCTAATTTGCATATCTGATATCAGTGACTCGTCCTAAACACTACAAGTATCAAAATAGCTGTACATGTCTTATTAATGTACCTCTGCATCCAGCTCATTGCTAAAGACTACTGCAAAATCTGAAACTTCGGTCAGGAATGGATCTGTACAGGATCCAATATTTTCACATTTTACAGCATACATATTGAGATGAAACAACTTTGAACTATTGCAAACATCTCCTCCAGACAAGATCCAGTCTCCCTGTAAATCCAAAACCATGTTACCATAATAAAACTTCAGTAATAGAGGAATGTCTCCTTAATTATATATTGGGGATATGCAAGAAGCTCTTGTGCTTTATCAATGGCTGAAATGCAATAGAAAAATCAATGGCATACCATATCACTGCTGCAAAAAAGTAATAAATTCTTCTAGCAATGATAATAAAAAATCTCCAGCAAAATAGGAAAAACTTGCCTTTAGTATAGTGGCTACCCCTTCGGGGTAGAACTCCCGATGTCTGGCAGTTCCAGGGAGTAGATCACCTTCGTCGCTCTTCTCTACCTTGTCACCTTCTTCACTTCCTTTGTCTGGCAAGAGCATATCCGTAAATGCCCCCATCTCATGGAGCTTCTTGCAAGCAGCCAAACAAACGGCCTAAGCAATAAAGAACATATCCAGTGAGCCAAAAGAAATTGGGTCAAGGCAGTACAAAATAATCAAGAGGTAAGGCATTGTCACAGGCCTGTTGTGCAAAACGCATAGAGCCACAAACTGGACCCTCAAGGTTCTCGAAAGGTGCATTGCAGGGTAGGTGGAGCCTACAAGAGTATTCTGTAGGACCACCAGGCTTCTCATGCCGTTCCATGATAAATTCAGGGCGAAGTATTGAATACCTGGATAAGGAAAAAAACAAGAATATTAAAAAGTTTGTATCCAATAGCATTATAAACTACATAAGATTATCGTTCCAGAACTGCACCTGTCACTTGGCAGCTGTGAGCAATAAAAGTGTACAAGGCCAACTGCAGAGTTCAAGCTCACAACAGCACCGGTTGATTCTACTTGGTAAACTGAGCCTGGGCTTATATCCGCGGATATCAATCTTGAAACATCTTTAATATGGCTCACATCTGTTCTCTCAACTGCTTCTCTTCTCAATGTTTCCTCACTATTCCTTGCATTCCTCAAGAATGCTTCATGGGACAGATTCCCCCTAATGCACACAAAACAAAGTAATAATGATTCCCTTCTTACAAAAAGGTGGAAAAAAATGTTGGTTAATGATGTTTAATTTGAAAACTCAGGACCAGTAACAGCTGAATACCTCTCAACCATCAGGATGTAATCAGACCCGGGCTTTCTAGCACGACCTCTTGATTGAATATAAGCCAAAACAGTTTTAGCGAGATCAAAGCGTATGACAACATTACATTGCCGAATATCAAGTCCTTCCTCAGCAACACTAGTGGCAACTAGCACAGTAACCTGTAAGCAAATATAGCCTTACTGCAACTAATATTTCCTTGTTACATGTGAAATACAAATGAATGCTTCCAAGGAACTTACACGACCATCCCGAAATTTGGCAATTGTGTCCTGCATTTGTGATGTCCGCATTTCCTGACTGTTATTGTGCCCAATCAAAGTAGCAGACTTGATGAAACTTACAGATGGAAGTTCAGCAAACAACTGACCACATGGCAACACATTACATGAAGTTACTTAGAACTACACAGCAAAAGGATGGTAAGAGATTTACTTGAACAACATTTCATGAAGTAATACTGAACCTTAGGAAGAACCAACGCAGATACAACTCTCTCAACAAAGACAATGGCACGGAAATCCTCTGTATTCTGGTACTTGAGAAGCACTTTTATTAATGACTGCACCTTTGGAGTAACCTTACCCTCTGCTACTGCAGCTCCGATCACCTCATCAACATGCTCTCCACCAGAAGCAACTAGCAGACCATAGAGATTCAATGAGCCATAACTACTTAGCTTCGCCACTATGGTGAGTGCAAAAAAATATAAATACAAATAAAGGACAAGGTTCAAAATTTTTGATCATTTTAACAATGGTACAAGGAAGCTTCTATAGATATTAAGCAAAGATAAGGCTATACCAAACCCAACAGGGCTTTGGGATAAAAATGTTGAAACTAAACACGTTCCACCTCTACCAGGAAGTGCGTGAGATGATGATCAAGTTTCATAACCTCTGAGTAGGTTTATGTCTATCCAGAAACCAATTGAGTTAAGTGACATATATACATTTGGAAATTAGATGCTTTCATCTCGACCAAACCACTTTACATGATAGTTAAGGATTAAATCATACCCTTCTACCCCTGGATTTGTAAATATCATACTGCAGTTTGATGGATATAAGTATGTTAGAATTGGGGAAGTCCCGCACAAACACAAAAGGCAACCACACCTAATCATATAACTTTACCAGAAGAGAGGAAGTCTCTCTCTGGCCAAAATTGGCTGATGCAAAGTACAAGCAAATATTCTGGATAACTAGCAACATTCTCTACGTGTTATAAATACCATAGGCTAACGCTGACCTCCTCAAAGCTGGAATAGGGGAATTGAAGCTTGAATTCGTCACAAGGCATCCACCTAGCCTCCTCGAAGGCCTTCCCCTTACACAAAACCATAACTCTATGACAGTAAGGATATTGACCCCCTGCTAGTTGCACTTCAAGTATGTCCTGTGGCACGAACTCCTCTTCTTGGACTTGCAAAATCGTAGACAAATCCGTTACTACTGGATGTTTGCCCCTTCAACTTCTTATGAAGAGAGACATGGTACAATGGATGTGACTTGGAATTAGGAAGAAGCTCCAGCTTGAAGGTGACTTTCCCAATTCTTTGCAGGATCTTCAAAGGTCCATAATATCCTGCAGCTAGCTTTTGATTGATTCTTCTAACCAAGGTTGTCTGCCTGTAGGGTTTGAGCTTTAGTAACACCAAGTCACTCACTGCATACTCCACATCCCTCCTGTTGCAATTAGCCACAAACACCATCCACTTCTGAGAACTTTCTAAGTTGTACAGGAATTAAGTATTCATCGGGTAGAATTGTAGAAATTGTTGTAAGATGGGTGGTTGTCTACCGTATAAGCTCTCAAAAGGAGTCCTCTCAGTTGCTCTGTGATAAGTAGTATACTAGTATTGTACCAGAATCCTGCCTATAGCAACTACCTACCGCACTGCTTGGACTGATCTGATACAAAGCATCTCAAATAGGTCTCGAGGCACCTGTTCAAAACCTCAGTTTGCATGTCTGTCACTGGATGATAGGTACTACTCATCCTCAATTTTGTACCATGCCTTAAGAAAAACTCTCCAAAAACAACTTAGAATCATGGGATCCCTATCACTCACAATTGACCTAGGAATTCCACATAATCTGAAATTTTCCTTCACAAAACACTCGGCTACTGTCTTGGCTGTAAACGGATGCTTTAGCCCAATATAATGATCATATTTGGTCAATCTATCCACAAAAAACATGCATCCATCCCCCGCTGACTTAGGCAATTCGTTAATAAAATCAAGGAAGAAATCTTCCCATACCATGTTGAGAAGTTGGAAAAGGTTGAAGCAATCCGGTTGTTTCTTATGTATCATACTTATGCTTCTGAGTCGAGCATTTTTCTACCATTTGTTGTATCCTCTTAAACAAATGTGACAGGTAACAACTTGCAAAAAAAATTCTTGAAGGTTTTAAGTGATCCTGAATGGCCCCCAATTGGAGAGGAACGGAATTCTTCGAAAAGTTTGGGAATCCAGGGAGAGGATTATGGGATCATGATCCAGCCTCTATTATATAATATATTGATTAGAAGTTGATATTGTTCAAACCTACCGCCTTTGTCCCTAGCCTTTTATACAATACTCTTGAGCTTTGGATCTTCCTTTACTTCTATTTGAGGTCATTCCAATGCACCTAGTAAGGTATGGGAATTGCACTCAACTATGCTGTTTTTTCCTTCCTAGAGAGAGCATTTCCACTCTCTTGGTGTTACCCGGCTTGTACACTATCACAATGTCTAGTGTTGGATGGCCATCTCATAAGCTGACTTGGAGAGGGTTTCAGATGTCAATCCCTTGCAAAAATAAGCAATAGGCCTCTTACCTTGCATTAGGATATGCCTAATCTCGAAGCATTAAATTCTACAATAAGACATTTGCGCATCATGTCCCTTCCTTAGCAACTCAGTGAAGTGTTTAGCAATATTTCCATAGTGTTTGATGAACCTTCTACTAAGTAACTCGTAAACCCAAAAAGCACCATGGTCCTTTGTTGGTACATGCGGTGGTAATATAATAGCCATCTTTCCAAGATCCATAGTGCTCAAGTACACTCCACTTAAGCCTTGCCAAAAGAACATTTCTTGTCATTTGCAAAGAACCTTTGTGTCCTCATTCCTCAATATTCTCAATACCAAAAAGAAGTGCTTCATAGGCTCTTTCCAACTCTTGTTGTAGATGAGGATGTTTTCAAAGAACACTACTGCATATTTCCTCAAGTATGGCTGAGAATATTTATAAGGCTAAAAGGCATCACAAAAGACTCGAATTCCCTAATTGTATTATGAATGTAGTTGTTGGTACATCTTCCCAGGCCAATCTGATTTAGTTGTATCCGGATATCAAAAATAGGTTAGTAAATATTCTTAGCCCCTCTAATACAACAAACATTCTCTCTTTCACTGGTATCGGATATTTATTGGGGACAATGGTTGCATTCAGTGCTTTATAATCTACACAAAGCCTCGAGCTACCATATTTCTTCTTCACTAACAACTTGAGTTAGAGAAGAGATCATGGCTAAGCCGGATGACCTGTTTTCAGCATGTCTCCCACCGGTTTTTCAATCTCATCTTTGTGGTAATGACCATATCTATATGGTTATTGACTCCATTTCCTCAAGCTTCTTACCATATCTAATGGTTATGACTCCCTTTCCTTAAGCTCCTTCTCTTAGCTTATTCCTCTAGTAAAATTCGCTGGTTCCCTTTCTCCTAAATCGTGACTCCACACTCCACCCTTATTAACTATTTAATGGCTTGCATTGAGGTTGGAATGAAACCCAATGATTGGCCTCCAATTAATTTGATCTCCCTACCATCACTTAGGAATTCCATAGTGAGATTAGCACAATCGAACTTGATCACTCATTCACCCCTCCTAGGATAGACATCCATGCCATGCCAAGAATTAGGTTATTCCTTTTAGCAAGAACAGATAATAGTGTATGCTTTCAATGGTACTTCCAAAGGACACTTGATCACCGTTACCTGATTTCACTCCAAACACAGAGGTGAAATCAATTAGGATCAATTGTTATGTAGACATGATGTTGTCCAGCTATAAAATAATATCTAGCCCGATTGTCCACAAAGATTGTATGTATCTTTTCCCTAGCTTACCCCTTAAATTCAATGTTTCCAATCAGCTTATGCCACACATAGCAAAGAGGGGAAGCTCCGGCCATTGTAACTACGCTTCTCCTTTTTCATATACCCCTTGGCACGTAACTCTTGCAAGAAAGCCTCGACTTCACCTCCAATACCTTTGTGGGTCCTCGGCATTGTGTTCCAAAGATCAAATGGTGTGTTCCTAACAAGAGTCAAAAGGATGATAAGGTTGTTTACTCCTTTAGCATAATTGTATTACCCTCACTTCAGCGACTTCTTACAGTGGAAGTCTACTCCCACGAAGTGAAAACCTGTGACAAGGAGGTTCAACTTCAGTAATATTCTTCTGTATCTCTTGAGACTTCGACAACAAATCTCTCTCTCAAGTCTCAACGGAAACACCAATGTGGTGGAGATAAGAATATTATAATGTCCCGTACAAAAACAAAAGGCAACCACACCTAAATGGCACTGTAGACAGAGGGTTTGAACGGGACTTTCACAATTCTTGACATTTTATGTCTTCCCTGACGCCTAGTAAAAAGAACCCTCTCCACTCACTTTGCAGCGGCAACAACATTATTGAAATTTTTTCATGTGTTCTCTCGAGTTGTATTTTTAATTCCTTCCTTTAAAATGAAAGGAAGCATCTGGTAACTGAGATCTTTGCAAATCCACCACATGAAAAGAGCAAGCAATTAGTTCAGCAACAAGTTATGATGAGCGTTGGAGGAAAGAGATCCCCCAAAGTGCTCCATTAGTCCCTCCAATTCTCATGAGCGTTGAAGGAAAGAGATCGCCAAAGTGCTCCATTAGTCCGTCCTTCAGGACTTCCTAGGATAGGTCGTCCTTATCATGACTGTGCCATCTTATCCAGTGAAGGGTTGTCCCTTGTGACAGGATTGAGCCATCGTAATTCGATCCTCTTTCATCTTCACACATAAAGTATTGTTCAACACGGGAGGTCCAAGCCTAGGGATCTTCACTGTCGAAGTCGGAGAGTTGCACCTTATTGGCCACCATGTAGATGTCGAGTGTAAGTCAATGGAACTCGGTCCAGCAGATGCAATAGCGGCAGCAGTTCTTGAGGTTATTGATCCTTAGTGATGTCTAAGAGTCTAGTGGTTCCTACTCCATGGATAGCTTGTCCAGTTTCGGGTTGGTCTCGTCACCATGAGGGCTGAGGCTTAAATCCTCTTTAAGGCCATTCAAGTAAGCTCTCATCCCGAAAATGTAGCATATCTTTATACTAGATGTGTGTGTATATATATATATAGATCGCATAAGGTGCCTTTACTTTCTCATCTTTACTTTATAATAGAATAGAACCGAATGCACTTCTTTCTCAAAGTCAAGTTTCTTGCTTTAGAAAGATTACATGAGATCGTGGATCTATTCGTTCAGTAATTTACTTTTCATCTCTTAAGACTTCGTCATAGCAACAAATCTCTAACCAAGTATATCAGGATTGCGGAAGTCCCACACAAACACAAAACTGGTGGATGCCAAGTACAAGCAAGTATCATAGATAACTCCAACAACATTCTCTTTGTCATATTTATTGCTTGAGGCCTCACACTAACCTCCTCAAGGGTCTCTCTAGAAAATTAAAGCCCATTCCTCTATTCTATTTTTCGTAACAGCATTACCAAAAGAGTTCCCCTATTTACCCTTTATGAAAATAGCTAACAAGGATAACTCTATACTTCTTACGTATAAAAACAATTAGTAACTCTCTCATCAATCCATGGTATAAAATGATAAATGACCATTTAAAATTCACAAATAGCGCTATGGAATCACAGGCTCATATAGACAAAAATGGAAAAATAAAAACACATAAGTGAAGAAAATAAGTGGACGGGGAAGAAATCAAGCACCAAAAACATACACATTAGAGGCTCTCCTCGAAAAATTGAAGTACGAATGGATCAACAGTACTCACCGTGAGAATCAGGAAGCTCTCCCTCCTCAATTTCATCCATGTTGATAGCCATAGAATCACCATTTTGATTGTCAGAATTTGTTCCATTACTGGATGCAGCACCCTCAGACAGCTGACACTGTAACAGAGAAACAACCTTCTGCAAGTAGGACTCTTGAAATCTAACATCAAGCTGGTAACGTACGCGTTCATCATTTTGCAAAGCAGTGAGAAAGGAGTGAGCAACCTGCCAAAGGAAATCGACAAAGATATTGGTTAACACTTGGAAGTAACAGCCAAAAAACAAAAGGAAACCGTGACATTACGGCAATATGAGAACCTTATATGCACACCACTGTCCGAGTTCACTGAGTGCATAGTTGATGGCCCTCAATTTCTGAATTAAATTAGCAGCACCATCACTCTCAGTTCTTTCTGAAACACCATATACTTGGCGCAGCTCTTCCTTGGCTCCAGCATCTCTAGCTCCCATAAATTGCCATTTACTTTTTCTAGAACTTGACCTTGCAGCTTCTTCAACAGCCTCTTCCATCTGTTTAATCTGCTCATGAAGAGACCATAATGTGGTTGCCTTGTCATACTCCACAACAATTTCTGATGGCATGGGGACATGTTTCTCCAACTCCTTTCGATCTTTTATTGTACAAACAACAGAATCTAGCTTGGTTTCTAAATTGCGTATCTTGATTGCACAATCCACTTGGTTAGAAACACCTAGTATAAGATACAACATCATTATTGGCACGTGATTACTGAATCTAAGTATTCAGGCAGAATAAACACAGAGAATGCATTCAAACCCTTTAAATTGACAGGAGAAGCAGTCATTCCAAACACAGCAGGCCTTTTCTCTTTAGGAGTTGTATGATAGAATTCAGACATAACCAGTGAATATGGATGTTTCTTCACGGCATGATGACACTCATCCAGAATAAGGAGATGTATTGAATCCATTTTTATTATGCTGTGTCTAAGAATGTTCAACAGTATTTGGGCAGTCATCACAAGAACCTGCAGAGGGAAGAATATATCCGTATAATTACAAGTTCCATGATGCAGATAGTATGAATCGGGGCTTAGTGTAGCAATCAAGTTCACCATCTCTTGATGCTGCAGCTTTTAACATACTTGAGAAGCAGGTAAAAGCTCAAAGAGCAATATAGGAAGAGGAAGAAAAATATATAACCCCCAGGATGCACCGCTTACAGCTCTGGCTACAATGCTTCCCATTGCAAGATCTCAGATTATACTAACTGACTAGCATATATATATATATATATATATATATATATATATATATATATATATATATATACATTTAAATAGAATAGAAGCTAATGGTCAAGTCTAGTTATATATTTTGGCTAGAACAAAATGTTTAGTTTCAAGAAAAACAAATGCTGTACCTGTTTATTTTCGAACTCACGATGCCACCTTCTGGCATCCCAGAAATCTTGACCCATTTCACCACAATAATGGCCCACACTGTAACCGGTTTGTTCGCGGATGACCTCTGCTTGCTATGACAAGGAAGAAATTTATCAAGCTCAATAAGTATTCAGAGATCAAGAGTATAAGCAACTCAAAAAGACTCTAGCATACTTACCTGATACACTAGTGGAACTTTAGGCACCAAAAACACAGAAAGCAACTTCTTGTTCTGCTGTTGCAATTTGGAGCATATACTCTTTATTAGAAGAACAGCAATTAGTGTTTTCCCTGCTCCAGTTTCAAGGAAAGCAATTGTATTGTTTTTCTTAGCTTGCTCAAGTACATCCAACTGATACTTGCGAGCTTGTTCCTCTGGAACCCTTCCCTTTCTATGCATAACCCCATTGTTGTCTTTCTCCACGACTACATTGTTGTTATCCTGAACCTTCTCCAGTTCACCTTTCTTAACATCCATTATACGATCAGGTTCATATGAGCCCACACGGAAAACAATCTCTTTCAGCCCCGACCTGTCCCTTTCCCAATAACCTTTCTGCTCTCTCTCCCTCCCTTCTCTGTTACAGTAAGCATATTCTCTTCTCTTAGGTGGTTCCCTATCCTTCCTCCCAGTTTCTTCCCAATCTCGAAACCTTTTCCTACCATTATCACCGTCCCTCTCGCTATTGTAACCACAACCTCTGCTAGAAACAAACATATTATCTTCATAACTATCTCGAAGTCGTGCCCTTTTGCCATACCTATCTACATTTGCAGCATTCCCATCTCTTGGAAACCCAGAATTCCCATTTTCAATCTTAGTTTGTGTAGCAACCGGGTCCAGCTTCCTTTTCTGGTCATTTATATCCGATTTCCCGTTACTCTGCTTGAAATGCCCATCACTCACAATGTTACCATTACCTTGTTGGCAATTTTCTTTTGACCCATCACTCTTGAGGGTGTCCGAAGCAGAAATTACAGCTAATTTTTCATCTCTAATCTCACAAGCCCTAGTTACCCCGAGTTGAGCATCTTCAAGGGCATCTCCGCGAATGATAGGTCGGGGAGGAGAAGGCAAGCCATTACCGTTCTTGATGCAGTCCAGAATATGATCAATCCCTCCGAAGAAAGTGTGATCATCACCGAGACAGTCTTGGGTGATTGAATCCCCAAAACCGCCAATGATGTCGCAAGGGATGATGTCGTCCTCCTCGCAAGCATCGAGCCAGTAAGTCGGTCTAGTTTCATCGGCGATCTTACCTCCGTTGTCCATTACCATATCTCCAGCATCCAAGAGACCCGTTCCGTTCTAATGAAGACAAGAAAAGGGAAAAAAAAGAGAGGGTAGAATCAATATCTAGTCTAGTAGTAAAAATCTTCCCAAAGAAGAGAAGAAAGAGAAAACGCAAGGTAGCTGATGATATCAATGGAGAAAGGGAGAAAACCCGAAAGATGAGGAAGGCGTTTATTGGTGATGCAGGATCCAGATAAATTTTGTAGATGCAGAGAAGCGTAGATAGACCGTACGAAGCACGCAATTACTAGTGCTATGGAAGAGAAGAGAGAGTGTGCAAATTGCGTGATTCAAAGATTCCACGGTCTATCAACGCGTTTCTGCTTGCGATTGAGAGTTGAAAAAGGTTCCTTCTTTATGCTCACCCTGCTTCTCCTGGGTTTCTCTCTCCCTCTTCCGAGAGTCTGCGAGAGTGAGAGAGCAGGAGGGACAGAGGCAATGCGGTCGGTGACACAAATAGAGAAGACTCAATTAATGCCATGTCAAAATTTCACCCCATTTATTTTAATCTTTATATAACGAATTGGTACATTTATGGAGAGTTATTTTCACTTTTTTAATTCATCGTTCAATAGCAACGAACCCACGTTGTATGGATCGTACGAAATTGGACAAATAGTCAAGGTCGAACACGAAGACTGGGTGATTTAACATGTAATAGAATATATTTAGACTAGAAAGAGGTTGGAAAAGATAAGGGAGAGAAATCAAATGTTTTTAAAGTTTTGTTTTGTTCTCAACAGCAACGAACCTACATTGTATGGATCGTACGAAACAGAACAAATAGTTCAGGGTCGAACACGAAGGTTGGGTAATTTAATATGCAACAGAATAGATTTAGACTAGAAAGAGGTTGGAAAAGATAAGGGAGAGAAATTAAATGTTTTTGGAGTTTTGTTTTGTTCTCAACAGTTTTATAAAATAAGGCAAAATAAAAAAATAATTAAATTAAAGGAAATAAAATGAATATCAAGGGTTCAAAATCATTGTTTATGACACATGGACTCAGGGTAACTCACAAGGCATCTATGGTTGAAAAGCCACAAGATGAACGTTTCTAAGCTGATGGTCTATTACCGGGTAAGTCTCAAGATCATCTAGTCTCAATCCTAACTACCTATTATCGGGTAAGTCTCAAGGTAAAAATGATGGAAATTAACTAACAGACCAGATTATCTAACTAAGGATCAAGTAAACCTTCACCGAGTAAGTCTCAGGAATTACCTAACTCGGAAAGGAATCATAGCACATTTTATCCAATAAAGGTTTCACGAACTGTATCTGAACAAATGTCTGTCAACCTTGGAATCACAAAGTTCTAGCCAATAACAATCATATCAAAATCTACAACTAAGAAAGACAAACAAAACATGAAAGGGAAAGAAAGAACTCAACTTTATTATCACGAACTGTATCTGAACAAATCTGAATGTAAAAATCTCGAACCTTAATCTAAACTAATCTAAACTATGGAGAACAAAGATGAAGAAGAAGAACGGCAAGGTAGGAGATGGGTCCTCCCTTCTAGGGTAAACTCTGGGCAAATCCCAACACACCTTGGAATAAATCCAAGACTTTCTTTTATACACAAAACCTAGCTAAAAGACGTTGGTCCAAAAAAGAAAAAAGCCCAAAAACAAAATATGACGCTCATGGAAGAATCCCGGTCGGAAGTGCACAAATCTCGGTCTTGATCTCGGTCCAATACAAATTGATCTCGGCCAAGATTGGATGTGGTCAAGCTTGAGATTTTGGATCTGACTTCAATTTCTTCAGCGTATGGAAAAATCTCGGTCAGTACTATGTGGATCTCGTCCGAGATGCCGACCGAGATTGCACAGCAATAGCCTGGATCACGGGCCGAGATGCTTCTATCTCACCCGAGATGTTTCCTTAGTCGTTCTTTCATGCCTTTATCTTGATTCCTAGCCCTTTTCCGTGCACGTATGCTCGCTCCAATTCATCCACTTCGAGGCTTGATCCTCAAATACGTCGGTTTAGCTCCATAAGCGTCAAATCACCTACAAAGCCACAAATAATGTGTAGACATCTATTCTTGCAAAGTAAAACTAAACAAGCATAAATGTCACAAACTAAGGCTAAAACATGAATGCGGAAAGGGAAAATCTACCTAAATGCATGACTAAACTAGGTCGATAAATCATGTTATCACACACACACATATAAAGAAAGCGATAAACACATTAGGATGCACAATCAATGTCCTGGTTATTATCTTTTCATTTGGTGATTATCATACTAGTTTGTTCAACTTTTAGAGTGGCATGAGGATCCTCCAACCCTCTCCCCCGTTCTCGTAAACCAACAGGATTGGTTTCAATGCATTTCCCCCGTATACATTGTTGCACTGATTGTAGGGAGCCTTGTAGTCGCCATCTGTGTTGGACAGTGATGTCACAACCCATTATAATACACTTGGGCGCCTCTCATATTAAAAGTACAGGTCGTCTAGTTTGGTTCAATTATTTAACATGCGATACACACACCACCCTAGCACACACTTAATATTATTACTGAAGTTAAGTGAGTCCAATGAACTCGCCTTATCTGTACTAGTCTCAATAACTATTCTTGATCCGCCAGTTGATGATCTTGAATTCCTGATTAAGATGTAGCGATATCTTAGTAATCTCGTTTCACTATCTCGTTACTTCTAGAGTAAGATATCTAGCATCGTTACTCTTCACAATCGTTAAATCCTAGGTTTCATAGACCTAGACATCAATTCATAATCCCGTATTATCTCAACATTTTGTACGTATTCCAACTTGATTCTCATTATTTCCTGCAATCCACAATTCCGTGTGATCTACTCATTCTACTTAATGTTCAATTCTCGCAAGGTCTCATCATTTCATCCATCACTAAAACTTCATTCTAATTTCCATAAATTCCAATTCGATTCCATTCTCTAAAAAAAGTTCACTATTTTATTCCACATCTAATATCCAAAAATAATTATAATTAAACTCCAGAAATTAATCAATACGGAAACTAGATCGGAAGTTCTAACCTTCCGAGCGGTAATTAAGTTGGCTAAAGGTCTCGAAGGATGTTAGGCTTGCTCCACTGGTGGCACCGGCTGGTACTTCGCGGCGTTAGATGGCAAGGCAGGTTAAGGTCGATGTCAGTAACAAGGGTTGGCACCAGGTGGCGAGGGAGGTATAGGTGTGGCAAGAAGGAAGGTTGGTCAAGGGTTCGAAACTCCTTGTCAACGCCTGATACACTACAAGGTGAGGCGAGGTAAGTGACTCGAGGTTGGGGGTTCGAGTGTGCCTTGAAGCAGAACAATACTTAAGGCGTCATTTAGAGGAAGCAATAGGCCACGAGTTCAACTTTGCCCAGTTACGTAAAAATCATAAGGCATTAATTTAGATGGAGCAAGAGGTCGGGATTTCGAAACTCACTGACACACAAAAGGACGGAATTAATCTATGCAACAAGCGGCCCCGGTTGGCACCAAGCGACAACACGAGAGGGTTGGGCGATCCTTAGTTCGAGTCTTGTCGGCAACACACTTTAAAATTCTAGTATAACTATGCATGTGTAGAAGGATGTGAGGGAGGAAGGGGATGATCACTTACTCCGACGCCGGTGCAGTGACGACAAGGCTCCGATGGTTTCGTCAGCATTTTGGCGACTCGCTATTTCAGAGCAGGGGATGCGGGACTTCACACCAGGAGCGGGGAGGAGAAGAGGGAGGCAAGAGATGAGAGGGGAGCTATGAGGAGTGTATCGTCGGTCTCGATGGTCCGTCGACGGTTGTGATCGAGAGAGAAGAATAAGGGAACAAAGAGAGTTGTGTGTCGAGGATGTGTGAGTAGTCGGCTTGCATCCTTCCCCCATCAAGGCATTCAAGCCGATCATCAATGGCTCATGTAATCGCTGTCTTCAAAGCCAACCATTAATGGTTACTTAACCGCCGTTGACGAGGAGGTCGATGAAGAGGGAGGAGAGGGAGTCGGCGTTTGGTTTGCGAGGCCGTAGTGGTTGGGTTCAGATGTAGAGAATCAACCGGCCCAAGGAAGAGGAAAGGCTGGTCCAACGGTTTAATAATCCTTTGGGCCGGAAATGGAAAAATAAGGAGTTTGGTCTAGTTTTGGTTGCGTTAAACCGACGCGGACTAATTCGGTTCGTTTTCTTTGATGATCCAATTCGGTTTTCTGAAATAAATTAACTAACAAGTTTTTCGGTTATTACAACACATAAAAGTATTTTTTTCCTTCTAATAATAAAAAATTCAAAGTGCATACTTAGTGCCAGCTAGATATTAAAAACAAGGACAAACTTTGTATCCAATTAAAATAAAGTGCATTAGTACCTCAATTATTTCAATAGATATTTTGTTTTTAGATTTAAAAATATTAATAAAAATTAACTATATTTTCGAAAAAAAAGAAGAAGTAAGATCTGAATCGAAATTGAAAGAAAATACATATAAAAAGTGTCTAATCGATCACGTTTTTAATGGAACAAGTATGATGAAACAATAAATTTGGAATTCAAAAGGTATCTTCAAACCGTAAGTTTGGAATCAAAACCAAAATACTGAAAAAGACGACTAAAAAAAATCATATACAATAGAATTTGGAATTAGAAGATATAAAAATACACGTAAAGTTACCTGAAAAAATAAGAAAATGGTGTTTGGCTTATGAAAGTGTGCGAGACTAATAAATATTAGGCTTTATATATATATGTATATATATAACCTTCCTCTTCGGAGCGGAAACGGACGTGGCCAAAACATATAAAGATCTAATCATGGCATTTTCTCCTAGAGCTGCAAAACTAACAGCTCGGCCGCCCTCTTTTCCGCACCAATTTACTACTACATCGGGTGTATAGCTCAGTTGGTATATATATTATTTATTTATTTATTATGGACATTATCTAAGAAGTGTGTGTGAGAAGTCTAGCATAATCGTATAGATGAGAAGTTTAACTATTGCTTTTATATTTAAAAAAAAATTGTTTTGCGTAAATTTACTAAACTCGGTTTAAGATATTATTTTGCTGAACGAATTCATGATTTAAAAAAATAATTATATATAGATATTATTTTACCAAACTCGGTTAAAGATATTGTTTTGCGGAAATTTAGTAAACTCGGTTGAAGTGTACATGAGAAGTCTAGCAAAACCGTATCGTATATAAGAAATTTAATAATCGGTTGAAAATCTTTGACGTAAAGTAATTAAAAAAAAAGAAAAAGCAAATAAAAGTTTTGATAAATTGAAATTCAATAAAAATCGATAAACTGATTTGATTCTTTAGCCGGGATTTAATTTTTTTAACATTTGTATTTTAGATATTGCTTTATTAAAAAATATCTTTTGACTTAATTTGTAATTTAGTATCTGGCATGATAATAATCGGTTGAAAATATTAAAACTTTATTAAAAAATTTTTGATAAATTGTTTGAAAATATTATGGCATATCATTTCTAGCACGTCAGAAATGACAAAACAATTAATTTTTGGCATGATTATTGATAGTGATGTCACCACATGTAAAAATGGCCCAAAATGTAAATCAAATAACACCAACATCAAAGTAAATCATTATATAAATAATTCTAAGGAATGAGATTTTACCAAAATTAACAACGAGTTTCAAAATATTATTAGCCCGGATATCTTGGAGAAATACAAGCAAACAATCACCCCAAAAAATGAAATACAAGATAAATTATATTAGCTATGCAACTAAAATGGACGGTTTTCAACCAAGTTTGCTTTCGAGTTGCTAATGGAGAATATGTATGTCACTCCTGGTAATACATGCGACTTGATTTAAAAACTTAACACACAACCTAAAATAAAGAACTTCTTATGATTTTTTTTAAAAAATGGATTGCCAACAAAAGTAAAATTTGACGAAAGAAAAATTGTAGTTACTAAAAAGTGTGATTTGTGTAACCACGAATTTGAGGACTTGCGTCATTTACTATTGGACTTCCTTTTACCAAACAAATCATTAATAAAATAGATAAAACATTCTTAGACAAAAATAATAACATCAAAAATGAGAATAAAATAATAAATAAAACTCTTCGTGAAATTAAAGATAAAATTGGACAAAAAAGATCACATGTCTTGCTACTATTTGGTGGGGTATTTGGTTCTCCGGAGATAAATTATTTCAAGGATGAGTCTAATTTAATAACACGGTTTTTATATTAAGAATCAAATTCACAAATGACAAAAAATGTCAATGAGAAGGATGATTATGACATCATGCCCCGTCAACAAATTTTAACAATACCAAATGGGAAAAATAACATCAAATGGGAAAAACCGAAGCTTGGTTTCCACGAACTTAATTTCGAAGGCTTGAAACTTGATTATGCGCTACCTCCACTAATTTTGTTATCCGGAACCACAATACAGAGGTTATTAGTCTTGATGCAAAAAAATCATTTTAATTCGGTACTAAAAGCATAAGCTTTTGCTAAAAAAACCCGGCTTGCAATAAACTATCAGATTGTAAATAAAAAAGATCAAAATCGAGGGTGACAACTTGTGTATCATCAAGGCACTCCAAGGTTTGTGGATTTACGCGTGAGAGGTCGATATGATTTTATCAGACTCCAGACTTGATTTTTGTTTCTTTGACGATGTCCAAATCATACATGTTTTCAGAGATATTAACGGTGTTACTGACCGATTAACCCATTTGAAAATCGCGACACCCAACATTAGTTTTTCCGGTGATCTCGAACTTCGTGTTTTCATCCGTAAGAATAATTTTGGTTGGACTACCTCTAGGAGGTTGACAAACATAAACTTTTTCTGTTATAAAAAAAACTCTTGATCCTTTTAAATGTCATTTAAGTAAATAATAACTTATAAGATGGAGACGGTAAATTTATTTCTTATAGTTAATTGAGAGTTCCCATTCGCTTTTATATAATCTAAAAATTTTAAACTCACGTTGATTTTTTTATTAAAGAGGATGAAGTTGACAAATTTGAAATAAAAGGAAAAAAGTCCAACGGTCATTGTTTTTTTTTTTTTATTGAACTAAATGTATTGTTTGACCCTTATAAGGATGTAGTTGATATTTTGCATTATGATGTAAGGAGTCGGCCTATCTCGTGTAAATACTACTAAACCTTTTTTTTATGAATAAAAGCATATCTAAATGTGTTGGAGATCACCCACCCTCCTTGCCACCTAAAAAAAAATCTAGCGATTTTAAAAAGTAGAAAAGCTGGGCTTAACTTTAATTATTAGCAATTACGACGAATCTCCATTTATTTTACTGATCTAAGTGGCGGTTTATCATGTTACAACCACAATAATGACATTGCTAAAACATTGAGGTTGTTATAAAAAAATATTCATACATTTAGATGCACTTTTAGGCATTCTAATAACTAAACATGATTGCTATCTCCATCAAAACCAGAATTTGGCCTATTGGAAGAGCAATTTATCCCATTGTTATGTGCAGTCTCCAATGGCTTTACTTCAACAACTTGTTTTGTTGTTTCCTTGCTTTTTCCCCATAGGAGAATATACAAACCAACAACAACTGTAATGGAACCCAGAACACTGAAAATATTGCAAACCAAACTACGTTGAAGATGCAAGAAATAATCGAGGAATATAGAAGCTCAAAGGATTGATGTTACCTTCCAAAAAAGATTTGTTCATGTAGTAGAGTAAGGTCGAAAATTGATACAAATATCTGCATAAACGGACTGAATGCTGCCGTGAAGACCGGACCCTTCTGTTCCACACACCATGCCATCCCCACATAGCACAATCCCGATAGCACAATCCCCTGTTCTTGAAGAATTAGTCTATACACATATATTGGTTCCGGTGAGGAGTTTCCTTTAGAGAGGAGCGAGGAGAAATTTTGTTCCTTTTATTTATACTATGTGTTTATTTTTATATTTACTTGCTCATTTTATTTTGGTTTTTTTAGATGATGAATAAAAATATGCGTTCATTTTTTTAGGATAAACGTTTATGTTTGAAAAATTAAGACAAATGAACAATTAGTGATTATAAACTGAATGTAGTACAAAAAAGCAAAAAATTTTTTATCCCACTTCTTCTCCACAAGGAGCCTCCTCATTCGAACTAGTGACACGCTACAATTATTGTTCAATGGAAAATTATTGTTGTTCATTTTTTGTGGACATGAAGTTCAATTTTCTTCAATTTGTGCTTCATTTTTATAAATATGTAGTTTATTTATTAATGTGCAGTACCAAAACGTAAAAATATAAAACTCGGTGTTGAATATCTAGCACCTAACGTGACCGGATTTGTAGAGTAATTTATAAAGTTAGCTATAATTTGTGTTTAGAGTAGTTCATTTTTATAGCTAAGTTGACTAGTTTATTTTTTTAGTTGTATCGAGTTCGTTTTTCAATATTATCGAGTTTATTTTTTATATGTATTATGTTCCATTCTCATTTTATACGATATGGTATTTCGAACTCACAATTTCATTGGGCCAATTTATCGAACGTCATTAATGCATCTCTTTTTACCAATTATGAAGGACACAAATGTAGTATGAAACTGTCATTTTGAAATTTCTTGCAAAGAACCAACCACAAAAGTTAGATTTCAGTTATAGATCGTGACAATAAAATTAGAAATAAATTTAATCAATGTTAAGAATAATTTTGTTATCTTTGTTCTAGATCACAATTTGAATGGATGGATGAAAAATTAGGAAAATAGAGTTTATTCTTAGAGTATTGAATGAAATTTGGGGAATGAAGAGGTGGACGAAAACAGCGTTGGGGAATGAGGAAAAGAGCACCACGGAAGAAGAAGATTTTTGTAAGAAAAAGAAGAGATGAAATGTCAAGTCGTCAACTAAGTATGCATTTTTATTTTTATTTTTTTTTAAAATAAACAATCCTTCTATCTAATATAATCCTACTATTCACATGTCTCCTCACTCCTCGACAACAGTCTTTCTCACCCCGAACCAACTATATATATATATAGGATTAAATTCAAAAGAGAATGAGTCGTAAACTAAAAATTTTAATTTTGGTAGAAAGTATCAATTGTTTAACTATAATATGTATTTGTTTAATTAAATATTATTTAATTATATTTAAAATTGAATAAATATGTCAACTATTCAATTATATTCGAAATTATTTAACTATATTTAAAATTGTTTATAATTAAATATTTTCAACAATTAAATATTTAAATGAACATAACAATTTTAGAATAGTTGAAAAATAGTTATTTTTCACCTTGAGACCTTTTTCATATATATAATATTGTTAAGATAATACTTACAGAGAAGAGGACGGCGCTGATCTGGAGCTTCCCGTGAAGAACCCAGACGGTGATATCATCTCTATTAAGAGCTAAGCAAAGAACAGCAGACTGGAGGGCACTAAAGGAAGATAGTAGGGCAGTGGTGGAATACTTATACGGGTACAGTTTGCAAACCCATCCTTGAATGAGGAACCATGAAGACCAGGCGATAATGCTGCTAGTGTAAAGGATGGAACCTACAATACAGCTTCTAACACTCTTTGTTGCACCATTGCTGTTATGGTTTAAGATTGATCCCTCGGATTTCGACAGCGGAAAGCCTTTGTAAAGTGCTAGTAGTAAAACTCCTCCAAAACAAACCACTGATCCTAAAGCCTTTGCTTTCCCACTTTTCATCTTCATCTTCAACTTCTCTTGCCTGAAAAGCAACGCCAGGAGAAAAGTACACACTGGAACCATGTTAACAAATGCAGTAGAGAATGCTACAGATGTGAACTGGAGACCCATAAGGAACAAATACTGAGTGAGAGTTGCCCTGCATGAGAGTAAAAACACAACCGTTACTATGAATGCATGTTGGTTTAACCTAGACAGTAGACATGCAACAAGTTAAGTGATCCTCACCCAAGTAGAGCACTCATGAAAAGATAACACAAGACAGTATACGTCAGTTTCGCTTCTCTTTTCCTGCAACACAATTCACATTCCAAACTATATATCAACTTAGCCATCATATATATATATATCCTGTCAGTGCATGAGTATGGAATTGATATCCAATATTTTCGTTTGGTAGATTTTAGTATATAAAAGAGGTAAAATAAATATGAGATATATGATACTTCTAGTTTGTTTTAATATATTTACTCATATCTCATATTCATATATGGATGTCAAACAAGTCGATAGTGTTAGTGTACATGGTATTACGTGCACGTAAAAAAGATTTTACCGTTCTAGAATGCAGGCAAGAGGAACGAGAAACATCGCGGCCGACGTTTGCCTATAGGTGACAATGACCAAATGGTTGACCCCTTCAGATAGGGCTGCCTTCAAAAGTATGTTAGCCACAGCAAATATGAAGTTGATGATCAAAATCACAACAACAGGCTTCCATTTTTGGTATGCCATATCTTCTTTGTTACAAACCATGTGTAGATTGTTTTGCATGGTGTGTAGATATAGACAAGTGTCGAATATCACATCGACAGCTTTTTCAGTGTTCATAACTATTCTTTTACCGTTTATTTTGATTCTAGAATTAAAAAAATAGTTTGCTCAGCTCATTTGCGTCGGTCACCTTCCTGATGTTAGCTCAATTCAAGGGATTCTTTGCATACGAATTCTTTCTTTAAAGCAAGGCATAGAGCATTTTTATTAGAACCCAATTCTTCTTCTTCTAAAGCAATATTATCCAGGATAATACGTCATTTCATAGCAGACAAAACCGATTTATACCAAGAAAAGTGGTCATGAAATTCATTATTATAATGAAAATAGTATAAGAAGCATTCTTCTCCAAAAAAATGCAGTAAATCACCTCTAGAAAAGAGGATGCTATGTCCGAAAAGAATCACATATGTCAAAAATTAATACACTTACTTGCCCACTAGTAGCCACAAGATAGCTCCCACTAACGCAACCCATAAGACAAAAGTCCTATCTCAATGTTCCGTCAAGTTTAAGTGCTCGTTTGAGTTGTGTGCTTCATAAATTCTATTGCAGTGTTTACGACTACGTTCACTTTTAGGGCTCGTTTGGTATCGCTAGGAATTATTTCCGATAATAAAATAATTTCGAATCAATCAAAAACTATATTTGTTTAGAAGTCTTTTTACATGCGAAAGTAATCTAACCAATTTCATTTTCATTCCTTCCCCTTAACCGATTCCATTCCGTTTCCATTCCACTACTCCAACCAAAAGGGCACTTAGTGAAATGCATTATAGATTGTGTCATAAAAATAGTTGTTTAAAAAAAGAAATCGTTTGTACACACTATAGGCATGAATTAATGCATGATGTACAAGCCACATGCATGAAACGATGACATTACATGTAATAATATGGATGATGGATGGGGATAAAACAAGATTGCATACATGGTACAAAGTTACAGGATGATTATAGCTACTCGGTTCAGCTCGTCAAAAGCTCGTACAAAATTTAAACTCTGTTTGGACTTGACTCGTTTATAAACAAGCCGAGCTTAAGCATGTTAATGTTCGGCTCGTTCGGGTAAAGCTCGGTTCGTTCGGTTAAAATAAAACTATAGGAGTATTATTTTAGCCGAACTACTCGGGCTCGGACTCAGCTCGTTAAAAATTCGGCTCGAACTCGTTCACTTTCTAAATGTACCGAATATACACATTTTAAAGCTCGTATAAACTTTAAGCACGGCCTGTTTATAAACAAGCCGAGCTTGAGCATGTCAATATCCGTTCGTTCGGCTCGTATTACACCCTAGAGGCGGATGAATAGAAAAAAGCTTCCAACTTTTTTTTACCTAGCTAGCTTGTTGTACAATAATGATTCATCAACCCCCACGCGACAAAAGGCAAGATTACCTTTTATATAAATGGTAACATACTCGTGCATGTGACTCATCTAATTGTTCTTCAACAGTTGCTTTGAAATTTTGCCTTTGACATGAAAAGCTACGTACCCATGTTGGTGAATTAGACAAGCTAGCTAGGTGCAACAAAATCCTTCACGTACAAGAAGGCTAGGGGATAAAACAAGATTACATACATACATGATCAAATTAAGAAGTGAACAACCCAACACACATATAAATACACCAATAGTAAACGGGAGTGACAAGTGAAATTAGGTGGTCTTTTCTTTTGTAGATTCAGACGAAGACTTGAACCAAGGTATCCAAACGGACGTTGTTTTCTGGTAAAGCCTGTATGCCTCGGCTCTATAAGGCTGACTGAGCATTCGCTCTTCAACAAGAAGAGTCACATAAGACAAACACATGGAATTTAGAATGGCGCCTAAGAAGGCCCATCGATAACCTAGACCCCAAGGGAAAATAGCAAGTCCCCACCACCAGAGTTGCTCCCCAAAGTAATTGGGATGACGGGAGTAACGCCACAAGCCAGTCTCGAGAGTCGGCACCACGGGCTTCTCTTGCTGCTTCAGCTCCTTGTTCATGCTCACATATTCATGCAATTGTGTGTCTGCTTTGTAAGCTATTGATATACCAGTGAGGCACACTAGGATGGCTACCAGATCCCATATGCACCATGGCTTCTCCACACTGTGGATCAAATATAGTGGCATTGTCACACCTATCAGAAATATCTGCAACCACATCAAAACACCAATCAGATCCATGATGAAGCTAGTTAGCATGTCAATGTTGTAAAAGTACACTAACACAATTCTTAAGTTTCTATACAAATTTTATTTACATTACTGTTGGAAGTTTTTGAAGTTTTTTAAGTCTCTAATACTTTTGGCTGAAATCTTTTTTTCTCGAGACTTATATTGAAGTCCTCAAGGAAAAAAAAATATGAGAAACATCTCGGACATTTTTTAAAAAGATCCCTAGATATATTTATCGGAACTTTCGTCCTAGAGATATTTATCAGAGCCAAGATGAAACTAGTTAGCATGTGTAAGTGTCAAAGTGTGAATGGAAAAGTTTTACTTAAGTTTAAAATCATTAAAAGGTTTATTTTCAATACTTTATTTAAATAGAAGGATTAGTACACCGAATTTATGTATTAGATTCGAATGTCCTAACTTTTAAACGTGAAAAATTATTATTTCCAACACTACATAATTAAAAAAAAAAGTGGCATGCGATTATGAAGGAACCTGTTGGGCGGCGTAAACGGCAAAGAAGGAAACCCACCACCAGCGGTTTCCGTATTGGCGGCGCATATCGGAGAAGCGCCAATCCTCGCGGGAGCCCCACTGCCAGGCCTCTCTCCGGAAGTAGTTGTGTAACAGCCTAATAGCCCAGAGCCACGTCAGCAGCATGACAACTCTTGACCTCCAGACGTAGTAGGACGACGATAGAGGGTGCGTTGCATAATAGTGCACGAGCATCACTGGGATCACCGTCCAGTACGGATCAATCATCTACACACAAAAGAATTACGTAGAGTGAAATAAATTTATTAGATAATTTTAAAAAAAATCGAATGCGAGTGAAATTAGTTTGTTACCCAGTGGGTAGAGTGGAAGTTGGCGATGACCCAGAAGAGGATATTGACGTTGAAGAAGAAGAGAGCATTGGCGAGGAGAATTGGATGATGGTAGCACCATGACCAGAGGATTGAAGAATTAGGTTGTTGTTGTTGGTGGTGTTGGGCCAGGAATGAGAGGTAGAAGAAGATGGAAGGAAGTGGTGCGAGCAATGCAACCGTTGCATTCTTCAAGTTGCTATGTCCTCTTTCTACCATTTTCAGATATGCAATGCAATGCAGCTATGGTTATGGTAGCTTCTACTAAAACCTCCTTTCTTTATCTTTTTTTATAGCCTCTTTACAGCTTCTACCAACGCTATCATTTGCTGACTGTAATCTCCATTTCCTTCCAACATAATCATTCATTTTTACAGCTTCATTTTTTTATGTTAGCGTCAATCACGCTTTCACACCCTACCGGGGGGACTTTTTTCACCTTTAAACTGCCCTTATCCCTATTACAATTATCGTTGATTACTATTTCCTTCTTCATTTCTTCATTTCTTCATTTCTACAATTTCAGTTTCGTCGGACCTGGACACAACAGTCATCCAGTGAAATCCGATCCGACCGAAATCTTAAGAAGATGAATTTCTAAGATTCGATAAATATTTTTGTTTTATAAGGATTAGAATGAAATTACGCAAGAAAAAAAAACGAAAACCAATTATAGCTTCACAAATTTGTAACTATGTTCGAGGGGACTATGCAATGTCAACCTAGGGTTTTAAACTATTTTGTGATGACAATCATCCAATTATCCCGTACACAAATTTAAAGCTATACAAAATATCAAAATTTCTAAGTCCACCACTGTTACGTTAATAATCAATAGGTAATACATATAGTTACTACAACTTCAACTTCTTGTACCATTTATCCCTATACACATATACTTGAATGCCTATACATTAGTTGGTGGCTTAGGACTTGTTTGATAGTGTACAAGGGCACTTAAAATGTTAAGTGATTCCTGACATGATTCAAACATAACCTAAGATGCAACAAATATGTATGGTGATCTTGTATATTGTGTCATTATGGGAAACTTAATAAGTTTCGGGTGTTATATGTATATATGTGTAATCTTGGGGTTAGCCGTTGTAATTTCATGTTAGCTGGGCCTTTTGTGTTGCTGGGCTTGTTTGATCCGTCTCCTTGCTGGATTCATGAAATCACGTGATGTCTTCACGTGATGTTGCCGTCTCCTCTTAACCCTAGGTATAAAAGCTTCGCTGTGAAGTTTTGGAGCAACTGTACAAACCCTCGGCCGATTCTGAGTTCCTCTTCTCCAAGAAGCGAAAGAGAGAAAGAGAGAAGAAAAGAGAGAAAAGTGAGAGGCGATCTTGTGTGTTTCGTGGGAAGATCAGATTTGGATCACAAGCTTCACTTGAAGCTTGTATCTAGTTGCGTTGGCGTCATCTGGCTTCTGTTATCTTACTGTTCTTGTTGAGTTTTTCTCTTGGTTAGGGTTTTATTGGTCTTGATTTGAAGTTGTTGTTACTTGTAATCGTACGTTCTATCTACCTAGTGGATTGAGACGGATTTCCCCTCCTGAAATCCCGCAGATTAGGGTTTAACCCGAACTGCGTCACCAAATTTCTGTTTGTTGGTTTGAATCGTTGGTTTTTTGAGCAAGATCACTCTAGATCTGTTGTTTTTGTCGAAACATGTTCATATCTAGTTTATCAATTTGGTATCAGAGCTATTATAGTCTTTTGAAGAACTTCGAAACCCTAGTTTGTGTTCTGTGAGTCTGAAAAACTTTGATCCTGTCTTTGCTTCCGCTGATGATCTTACTCTTCGAGTCAAAAGTGTTTTACTAGTCTTTTGTGTCTTTTAAAACCTTTTTTCACCAAACAAACACTCTGAGATTGAGAAACTTAAGTGTTCTCAATCTTGTTTTTTGGTTTTCTGCTTTGAAAAAAAAAATTCAAAGAAAAATAGTATTTGACATCTGGGATCTTGTTCTTGTGAACAAGGGACTATGTCAGAGAACACAGTCCGGATAAATCCCTATGGTGGCACTTTAGATTTTGCCATATGGCAGCTGAAGTTGAGGGCTATTCTCATTAGAGAAAAGTGTTGGAACACTGTCCAGGGAAAATTCCCAGTTGACACTTCACCCGACAAAAAGGTGGAGTTGGAGGAGCAAGCACACTCTGAAATATTCATAAGGCTATCTGATGATGTAGCCCGACAGGTTGTAAGTATTACTGATCCCTCTCTGTTATGGAAAAAATTAGAGGATTTGTACCTTAGAAAATCATTGCCTAGTAGAATATCTTTGCTATGTAAACTATTTAATTTTAAAATGGATGTTCACATGTCTCTGCAAGATAACTTGGATATATTTCTGAAATTAACTCAGGATTTAGAAAGATGCAATGATAAAATTTCTGATGATCATGTTGCTATTCTTTTATTAAATTATTTGCTTGCTCAGTTCGATAACTTTAAAGATGTTATACAATATAGTCAAGATGAAATATCTAAGGATAAGATTCTTGAGTCAATTGTCCAGAAAAATGAAAGCATGAAAGTGTTTAAGATTAAATCTGGAAACAAAAATGAAAATTAGACTGAAGCTCTTGTGTTTAAAGGTAAAAAGAATTTTAAAAGAGAAAATGATAGAAAGAAAATTTTCTCTAAGGACAAATCTGAAAATAAAGATCATAAAGATAAATCTAATAAGAAATGTTTTTATTGTAGTAAACTAGGACATTTCATAGATGAATGTAGAAAGAAAAAGAAAGATGAGTTAGAAAACAAAGATAAAAATGCTCACTCTGCTTCTGTTTTTGAGTATGACTATCCATGTGAACTCTTAATTTGAGTTTATATGTTGATAATAATAAAAGCATGTGTCCTGATTTATCTTGTGATATGTATTGCTCTAATAACTTGCTTATGTGTGACTTTATAAACCATGCTCATAATAATAACTCCTGGATTTTAGATTCAGGGTGTACTATCCATGCTACATCTAATAAGCATTTGTTTAAAAATCTGCATTTGTATGATGGTGGGGATGTAATGCTAGGAGATAATTCCTCTTTAGCAGTTAAAGGCATAAGAAATATTCCTATGATTATGCATGATGATAAAGTTAGAATCTTACAAAATGTAAGATAGGTGCCTAAGCTTAGAAGAAACTTGTTATCAGAATCTATTTTTGATGATCTAGGTTGCACTATACACACTAAAAATGGGGTTAGACAAGTCAGTAGGCATGGAGTTGTCTTAGTTAAGAGTGTTAAAAAGGGTGGACTGTATCATGTTGTTACCTCATATGAAATCAACCTAACTAAAGATAAAAATCCTATGACTTTAGAGCAAACTGTCCTATTACATAATAGACTAGGACATATAGGAAACAGGGGTTTACAAAGCCTTTATAAACAAGGCTTGCTAGACCAACAACCTACTACCATAACCTTCTGTGAGAGTTGTATAATGGGTAAAAAATTCAAACATAGTTTCACTACCTCTAGTTACAAAGCTGATCACCCTTTAGAGTATGTTCACTCTGACCTATGGGGGTCTGCACAGGTTGATACTGTAGGAGGAAAGAGATATTTTATCTCTTTCTTAGATCACTTTTCCAAAAAAAGTCTGGATATATCTTTTAAAAACTAAAGATGAGTCCTTTGAAACTTTTAAAAATTGGAAAGCCCTAGTTGAAAATCAAACAACACATAAACTCAAATGTCTTAGAACAGACAATGGTCTTGAGTTTTGTAATAATGAGTTTAACTCATTCTGTAAAGTGGCTGGCATCAGGAGACACTTAACTGTCCCAGGTACCCCACAACAGAATGGTAATGCTGAAAGAATGAATAGAACCTTGCTTGAAAAGGCCAGATGTATGTTAGTCAGTTCTGGCTTCAAGTCAACCCTATGAGGTGAAGCTGTCACAACAGCAGCTTACCTCATTAATAGATCTCCCTCCTCTGTAATTGACTTTAAAACTCCTCATGAAATGTGGACTTCCAGGAAACCCAACTTATCATACCTTAGACCTTTTGGATGCACTGCCTATGCACACATAGTGCAAGGTAAGCTGCAACCAAGGGCTATAAAGGGAGTTATGATTGGTTATCCTGAGAATATTAAAGGGTATAAAATTCTTTTAATTCAACCTGGAGGTTACAAAGTGATCACTTCCAGGAATGTCACTTTCAATGAAAATGAGTTTTATTTTAAGGAAAACTAACTACAAATACTGAGCCTACAGGTGATAAAGGTGAAGTGCCTATACACTTCTACACTGCCAGTGAAGCTCCACATAATACTGAGGTGGAGTTTGACATAGGAGACTACTCTATTGAGGGTTCTGAGGAACCTAATGAAAGCTTGGAGCACAATACCAATACCAGCTCACAAGCAAACAATGGAGATTCTCATTCTGCAATGAATGATCACACAGCTACTGAGCACATACAACCATTAAGGGAGGGTAATTCTGATCCCTTCTTGTCTAATAATAGTTCTCTTGATAATATAGTGTCTAATGATCATGCTTCTGATGTGAATGATATAAATGATATGTCTGATATGCATGTTTCATCTTCATCTATTTCTGATGCTTCTGAAAACACTAAACATTATCAACTGACTAGGGACAGATTGCCTAGAACTATTATACCTAATAGAAAGTATCATGCTGCTAATGTTGTTGAATATGTTCTGTTGACTGCTAATGTTGTGTCACATCCTTACACTCCTGAAACTTATAAACAAGCTATTAGTTGTCCTGATGCTAAGAAATGGGTGATTGCTATGAATGATGAAATTGCCTCTATGCATGCTAATAGTACTTGGATTTTGTCTGATAAGCCCGAAAAATCTAAACTCATACAGTGTAGATGGATTTATAAAATAAAAGAAGGGACAAATATAGATGAGCCAACCAGATTTAAAGCTAGATTAGTTGCTAAGGGTTTTACACAGAAAGAAGGTCTTGATTATAATGATATATTTGCTCCTGTGGTTAAGTACAAAAACTCTAAGACTTTTACTTGCTATGGTTGTTGTCTATGATTGAGAACTAGAACAGATGGATGTTAAAACTGCTTTCTTGCATGGTGATTTAGTTGAAACTATATATATGTTTCAACCAAAAGGTTTTGTTGATATAGATAGACCCGATGTTGCATGCTTGCTTAAAAAATCTATCTATGGACTAAAATAGTCTCCACGGCAGTGGAACTTGAAATTTGATGCTTGTATGATCAAACTGAGATTTATTAGAAGTGAATATGATACTTGTCTGTATTTCAAGAACATTAAAAATCATGCTCCTTTGTATGTTTTACTATATGTTGATGATATATTGATTATTTCTTCTAATAAAGCTCTCATCACTAGTGTCAAGCATGATCTTAAAAATAATTTTGATATGAAAGACCTTGGAAATGCTAAGAAAATTTTAGGCATCAATATTATAAGAGATAGGCCTAATAAGACCATGCTGTTATCCCAAACTGATTATGTTCAAAAGGTGTTAGTTAAATTTCACATGGAAAATTCTAAACCTGCACCTGTTCCCTTAGGAGGGCACTTAGAGTTGTCTAAAAGGGATTGTCCTACTTCTCCTGAAAGTAAAGCAAAAATATTGAATGTACCTTATGATATTGCTGTTGGTTCTTTGATGTATGTTATGCTTTGTACTAGACCTGACCTAGCTTTTGGTATTAGTGTTCTAAGTAGGTTCATGTCTAATCCTGGTTTGTTACATTGGGATGCTATGAAGTATATGCTGAGATACTTGAATGGAACTAAAAATAAGTGCTTAGTTTATAAAAAACACAGTTCTGTTGATGAGGTGTGTGGCTATGTTGACTCTGACTATGCTAGTAATAAAGATAATTGGAAATCTACTACTGCTCTATTTTTTACTTGGGCTGGTAATTGTATTTCATGGAAATCTCAACAACAATCTGTGGTTGCCTTATCTTCAACTGAAGCTGAATATATGGCTGCCACTGAGGCTGCCAAAGAAGCTACTTGGCTTAAAGGTTTACTTGAGGAAATTGATAATAAATCCTATATACCTGTTATTAATATTGATAGTCAAAGTGCTCTTTATCTCTGTAAGGATCCTATGTATCATGAAAGAACTAAGCATATTGATGTTAGGTTTCATTATATTAGAAAGAAAGTGAAACACAAACACATAATTGTACAAAAGATTAAAGGTGATCTAAATCCTTCTGATTTTGGTACTAAGATTGTCACTGATGATAAATTTGCTTACTGTAGGAAATTTCTACATATCTATGATGTACACTGAGATATGTGGAGCTATGGATTGATGAAGGACAAGAGAGCCACCAGTCCACTACTAGAAGATAGAACTGTGATACCTGTTGATTAGGAGGGCATATTGTGATGTTAATAATCAATAGGCTATACATATAGTTACTACAACTTCAACTTCTTGTACCATTTATCCCTATACACATATACTTGAATGCCTATACATTAGTTGGTGGCTTAGGACTTGTTTGATAGTGTACAAGGGCACTTAAAATGTTAAGTGATTCCTGACATGATTCAAACATAACCTAAGATGCAACAAATGTGTATGGCGATCTTGTATATTGTGTCATTATGGGAAACTTAATAAGTTTCGGGTGTTATATGTATATATGTGTAATCTTGGGGTTAGCCGTTGTAATTTCATGTTAGTTGGGCCTTTTGTGTTGCTGGGCTTGTTTGATCCGTCTCCTTGCTGGATTCATGAAATCACGTGATGTCTTCACGTGATGTTGCCGTCTCCTCTTAACCCTAGGTATAAAAGCTTCGCTGTGAAGTTTTGGAGCTACTGTACAAACCCTTGGCCGATTCTGAGTTCCTCTTCTCCAAGAAGCGAAAGAGAGAAAGAGAGAAGAAAAGAGAGAAAAGTGAGAGGCGATCTTGTGTGTTTCGTGGGAAGATCAGATTTGGATCACAAACTTCACTGGAAGCTTGTATCTAGTTGCATTGGTGTCATCTGGCTTCTGTTATCTTACTGTTCTTGTTGAGTTTTTCTCTTGGTTAGGGTTTTATTGGTCTTGATTTGAAGTTGTTGTTACTTGTAATCGTACGTTCTATCTACCTAGTGGATTGAGACGGATTTCCCCTCCTGAAATCCCGCAGATTAGGGTTTAACCTGAACTGCGTCACCAAATTTTTGTTTGTTGGTTTGAATCGTTGGTTTTTTGAGCAAGATCACTCTAGATCTGTTGTTTTTGTCGAAACATGTTCATATCTAGTTTATCAACCACCTTATTTAACATATGTGAAACTATTGAACTCTTTCACTACAAAATATTTTAGTAAAAGTGAACGCTAATACTATTCGAAAGTAAAATGAACGAATACCGTAAAAATAAACTAATAGTATAAAAAAGTGAACCCAATATCTTATCGTATCCTCTCTACAAGGAGCCTCCTCAACGAAACCAAAATTTATCTATAATACGGATTCAAATTGTTTTATAACTTGTGACCGCCAATATGGTCATGTGCTAATGATGTTTGACGTAAAAATGATGTCCCCGTGCAACGAGATTCCTTTTCATATGCTTAGCAATGGTGGGAGGCCTTGTCATAACCACTAATATGCCTGAGGGATGCATGTTAATTCAGGACTATACTACATTGTAAATGCTTGAGAGAGGAGAGTTTATACATTTATCTTATTGCATGACTAGTATATCAACGTCATCATTCATACAAGCAAGAGCATACTCATCTTTCATCATGCATCCTCGATCATTACACTCTTTGTGTTATTACCACCTTGATTTTAAACTTGTGAGTGCCTTAGGACACAAGTCACCACATATTGCTAGACTTGTTTCGTTTCGTTTTATGACTTATTAGTATTTTGCCGTTTGCCCCTTTGGGGGTGGTTCAATCATCCTTGCCATCATAATTCATAATCACTTAGATAAAGTACTAATCTCTTTGTGGCCGTTTGGGGGTAGTGCAAGCTAGCATCCTTTTGTCAAATTATAAAATTATTGAATTAATGAGGATTTTGTGGTGCCGTAGCAGCGATGATGATGATGATCCCCAACAGTAAGATGGTAGATAGATAGTGGTGCGGCTAATGATATAGGTACACCCTGGCTTCAGTGCGCCCGCAGTTGTACATTTTTAAAGCCCTAAAGCAAAGCACTTCACCTCCATCGCCCTTTTCCACCTTTCACGCTTCTAACTTTTATATCAAATTTCATTCTTTAAGATCATATTCCTTCATCGTTTCATCATAAATCTACTTTTACTTTCTTTTAAAATAACAAATTCCTCCATTAGGTGTACGTATTAACGCATTTTACTTTCTAGAATTTTGATTTAAAAATATACGTATTATTTTTAAACTTATAAGATGTTTATAAGCGTTGAATTTCCATTAATTTTCTTTTTTTAATAGTAAGAACAGTTTTATAATTTTAGTTTTGTTAGTTTTGTTAGTTTTGTTTGTGAGAATTTTATTCTATCAAGCATGTTAATTACATTTTAATCTATAAAATTTATTAAAAATAAATAAAATTTTCAACTAATCTATTTAAGTCTTAAAGTTGGAAATTTATTCCAACCATTCATCTTTTGTCGTAAGAATTTCAATTTTCAATTTACTAGTACCGCTATTAACAAATATTGTCATTAACTATATTGTTATATATTAACGATGTTATTATTAACTGTGTTGTCATCTATCATTAACGTGATTGTTATAAACTACATTGTCACAAACTACGTTATCACAAAAATACCATCATCAATCCATTGTCGTCAACTGTGTAGCAAATTATATCTACAACAACCTATATATTGTGTTCAACTCAGTGCACCAAAGTTTATCAAACACCGTTACAAATCCATAAATTTTATAACTCCAAATTAGATTAACAACAATGTCATGTACATCAACATGAAACATTAACATGAAACAATCAATTACATAAGATAAAGTTATATATGATCGACATGAAACATCAAATACAAAAGTTGATCAGTACACTAAAAAAATTCGGGTGTTGGGTTGGTAGGTGAGGGTATTTCACCCATCACCTAACCCGATACACTCAAAGTATCTAAATTTTAAATATTATATCATAAATCACAAAGTTACGAAAGTTTTATTATTATTTACGTTATAATAACATATTATATGTAATTTTTATATATTACTTATTAATAATTTGTGTTTTTAAAATATGATTTTGTTTAATATATGATAAAATAATATAAAAAAATACAATATAAGCTAACTGTTTAAGTTAAATCCGATCCACCCGACATGCATGTCATGCATACGTGGATACACCCGATAAGATTAACGGTGATAAAAGTAGTACATCCCATCGTCATTCCTAGATTAAACTAGACAACATATATTACGTTGACATCGATCATCATCTTAATCGGAAGCAAAATCTGGAGAGCCTCGTTCTTCTTCACTAAGATCGCGCTAAAGCAAATGCGCTCTCCTCTCCGACACGCCGCTTCCTCCTTCGTTATGTTCAAGATTACTTCTGCATAAGCTTTCTTCAAAGCCTAAAACATGCTCATCGCCCTAGCTTGTTGGCAATGCCTCCTTAGCTTCAAACAAAATGGTCCGTTTGGAATGGGAGTTCAAGTTTATAGAGGGATAAAGTAGTCGAATTTGAGGAGGAAAATTGTACATCTTGGTCCGGATTATCTTGATTTCGATTTGGATTCGTATACGGTAATGGGATTTGAATTAATTATTTAGAAAATATTATTTTAATAAAACTTTGAGATGAAAAATAAAATTTTTTTAACTTTGACTAGTTGTATTGGATTATTTATTCATCACACTTGATTCCTTATGCCATACTCGAAGGGAATCAAATCACAAAAGAGGATAAAGTTGGTGGATCACTTGTAATCATTACAACAAGTCATCATGTGCATGCTTTCGTTTTCTTAATCCTCTCCCAATCATTTTCATTTGAAAATTTAGCTATAGATTACGTGGAAACTGAACAACACGTTCTGAAGATAATGGTAAGAACATGCAGTTACAATAATCTGACCATATTTGGTATTACTCTTCGATTTATTCATTTAGCTATGTAGGTTTAAAGCTCTAAATACGAAAACAATGGTAGAACGTGCAGTTACAATGATCTCTTGGAGATACAGACTTGGCATCGGAATGAGCTCAGATATAGGATTATGATACTATGGATCATCTTTTTGACGATAGATTGTTATTGCAATGATCTCTGGGAGACATGTCCAGAGATATAGAGGATCATCTTTGACGATTGTTATTGTATGTCTATAGGGATCGGGTCGTTCTCGGCCTTTTGGATCGATTATTCTTTGTTCGATTCACATCACGAAGAAATTCATCCTTATAATTTTTTGGATATGTTTTATTGAACTACTTTTATTATATGCTTATTATATTAGAAATTTTTTGTAGGGTGACCTAATTAATTTTTCTTATTGTAAAATTAGCCCTCAACTTTTCAAGTTTTGCAAATTATTTTTAGCCTTATCATAAATAATAAAAAATGGTAGCATGACCGAATTAAGTTATTCTACTTAAAAAAATTTGGTAGGTTATTTCCACCTTTTTTCCAAATTTCTCTTCTTTTTCCCCCTCCCTTTCTCTATTTTTCTCTCTTTCGCCGCTGTAAAAAATTTGGGCGATCTACTGGATTTGCTTCAAATTCAATCATCAAACTTATTGAATAGCTCAAATTAAGGTATGTTTCGAGAATTCGATCTAGTTTATATATTTTTTGTTTTGTTTTGTTTTTGTTTTTTAATAAATTCAATTCAGTTTTTCAGCTTTGCTTGCTTTGTTTTGTGTTTTCACTATGTTGTATTCATTGAATCTATATCATATTGAACTGTTCTTCCTATATTTTGATTAATTTTGTATCGATATTTGTTGTTTGTGGTTTTTAATTTAATGAATTACTCTATTTTATTTTACATTGTTGACAGTGTATTGTATTGTCAACTTTATTATTTAAAGTATCAAACGATTGTGTTTTTTATGTTGTCAGCCACATTTTAAATTCGAAAGCTTATGTGATACGGGGATTAGCCGTGTGGTTGCGTCCCGATCTTTCGACATCAAAGACTCTGAGGGTTTGATCGGATGAAGGGATGGAAGGCTCAGAAATGTACGAAGAGGGTGGTGGCTAATTGATCCAATGAAGGTGAAGGATTGTTAGCTAGATAGATATGGTCGAACTCTGGAAGCAACCTGGAGCATTATTCGCTAAATTATGACCCTACATATCCGTGTCAACAATGACAAAGACTTGTATGCTCACAAGACACGATATGCTTAGTTTTAAAATTTATAACTTGTAATAATCACCTAACTAGTAACGAACCCACAATGTATGAATCAATACGTAGTACGGTAAGTACTCCAAGGTCGAACACAAGGACGTTGACGGTTCAATTTGCAAGAATTGATCAAAAATAGTATAAGTCTAAACTAAGAAATAGAAAGAAGAAGTGAGGGTTAGAAGAATCATGTTTTTGGTTGGGTTTTTTTTTTGTTCTTGATTAAATATATATATCGATTTCAATCAAAAACAAATAATAAACTAAACAAACAAATGATATCAAATTATACGGAAGATGGATTCCAAGGTTTCAAGATCATTATCTATGACAACAGGACTCACGACAACTCGTAAAGCCTTGGTAAGAGATGTTAAAGGGATGGATGTTTCTTCGGTGATAATCTATTATTGGGTAAGTCTCAAGATCATCTAATTCCGATCCTAACTACTTATTACCGGGTAGGTCTCAAGGTATCTAGGAGGGAAATTCGGTACAAACCGGATTCTCTATCTAAGGACTAAGTAACCTCTTACCGGGTAAGTCTCGGAAATTACCTAACTTAATTAATTAGGGAGTAAGCCGGCACATCTTAATCCAGTAGGGTTTTTTCACCTCTATTACCTATGTTTAATCTACTTCTATATCCAAGGAGGAACATCACCGGGTAAGTCTCTATTCCAACTTAGTTTGCTAGCTTAGAAGGTTCTAACCTAGATTCATTCCAAATCAACCATAGTGTTTCAAGCAATTTGAATTCCCACCAAAACTAACATACAATCTAATCCATCATAGTCCAATCAATAAACAAAGACCTATCCACCCTAGGGGCAATAAATTTTTCATGATCAACATGCTCCCTAAAAGGTTCTTAAAATCAACATTAGCTACTACATGATCACAAGATGCTTTATCAATTAAATCATCATGCAACATATGTTGCACATTAAACTCAACCTTAAGCTCACAAGTATTTTGACCATATCTCATTATCAACATGATCATGCTCATCTAAACTAGAGGTAGAAGGTGTAGAATGACTCCCTTTTGGGGTTGTTGTTACCCCAATCACAATATCCGTTGAGGATGGTAAACGTGGACTACAAGTAGACGTTGTAGGAGGCGAAAAGGGGATTGCGGTGCTTGACCGGTTTGCTCATTTTTCCTTCTCGTTGCTTCCTCTTCCTCGGCTTTAAGTTGTTTTTCACCTTTCTCATTCTCGATCAAGACCACCGGATTCCATTGTCTCCGGTTGTGGGTGCTCGGCTGCAGACCCTTGATGTGGTTCATTCACTACGGTGGCTATCTCTTATGAGTCACATATCTATCATATTGTCACGGTCAACCTAATAACAAATGACAAGCATTCATAGAAGCAACATCACTTAAGATAGTGTCTACATATCTCCCTAGACTAAAGGTCACTTATACTTGCTTTTCTACTCTCATTTCTTCACTTTCATTTAACCTAGAGAGTTTGTAAGGTTTTGGGTGGTCAAGTAAGGGAAGTTGTAATTTGTTCACCATTTTAAGACTAGCAATATTAAAACAACTTCCTCCATCAATGATCATATTACACACCATATCCTTAATCGTACACCTACTGCGAAAATATATTATCTTATTTGCTCTAAATTCAAGATTCTCATATCAACCAAAGAAAAAGATGGGTTAGGGATACTCCCTGTTGATTTTGACTCGTTTGATTGATTCATCATGCTCCTGCTATCCTGGACTACATGTGCAGGGGCGACGTTCCTAGGTGGCGTCGAAGTAGTTATCCTGGCTTTCAAGGAAGCCATCATATCCATGACATGCCTTATTAGGTCGCAGATGTCCTCAACATTATTGGGCTCGGAACCCCTGTTATCAATCTCCTTCCATAAAGCAAACATCACTAAAAACAAGCTTACACGTCAAGTTAGTGAAAATAAGAAAGTACCTCTCACAAGTGTATCTCTCGTATCCCCTCACTATCTCGTCGCTTTTAAGCTTATCTTAGCCAGTTTGAGAAGGTCATTGTGAATATGCAAGTAATGTATCAAGACAAAGACAAGTCTATGCGTTTAGGAACTACAATCAAATATGGTGATCGACCTCAGATCTCAAAAGGGAAACGGCTTTTTAAAGTGGTGCTAACAAGGTGAAATTAAAACACAACTAGACTTGTCTGTCAATCTCAACCAAAAACAAAATCTTATAAAAGACAAATGTAGCCTGAAAATAAGATAGGGAATAATAGATGTCAGAAAATGGTGAGAGGAATATACCAGCCAGGGAACTATAAACAATATGAACAAACAACTATAAATGAAAAACTAGAAACTTCTTTTTTTTTTTGGTACCGGCTGATTTTTTTTTTCAATTTTCTTTTCTTTATTTTTTGAATTAAAACTAACAAACAGTTATCAACAAAAGAAGATCAAACCCCACTTAGGGTTCTTGAACAAGGAACGGCGGCACAAGGTTCTAACCGATTGATTAGTATCTCGATGTGGTCCGACTAGGAGTGGACCAAGATGGCTCGAGTCTAAGAGGGGGTAGATTGGCTCATGTGCATGGTTCTTGGCTGGTTTCGAGTTCAACAACCGAGAACAAGACTCGGTCAAGAACCGGGTTTTAGACGTGGATTGGGCTCGAGTCTGGGGTCCTCCAATGGGGGTCGAACGTGGGTTCTGGGGTGAGTCCAACTAGGTGATTCAGGGGGGTTTGGTTCAGTTTAGGGGTTTAGAGGGTTAGGGTTTAGCGTAGGGGGGAGGGTTAGCGGTTAAGGGGTTTAGCGATTTAGGGTTTAGGTTAGGGTTTTTGTCGGCTGAAGGTTTTCGAGTGGTTTTCTATTAGGGTGGCGACACCAAGGAGTGGGTGATGATGGCTTCCGGCGATGGGGGAAAGGATCACGCAGTTCTTGATCAGATTGTGCGAAAGTCGGACTCTGATGTAACCGATTTGTTGACAATTCGATCTTGAATCTTGTGATATGGTTTTTCGATCAAGAACGAGAAAAGAATTGATATTGGCTGAAGGTGATGACGGTAAAGAACATGCTGAAATTTAATTTTTACAAGAAATTAAATTTAGAATCGAAAAACAGTAAAGAACGAGAATAGTAGGACTAACCGAAACGGTGAATGCTCCGACGACTCTTTTTTGTGAACTTCTTGATAGATCTTGAAGTTCTTGATTTTCTTGAAGTTTCTTGATGGATTTTGATGTCGATTAACGCAACTTTGATACCACTTTTGATACAGGATTAGCCGTGTGGTTTTGTCCCAATCTTTTGACACCGAAGACTCTGAGGGTTTGATCGGATGAAGAGATGAAAGGCTTAGAAATGGACGAAGAGGATGATGGACGATTGATCCAATGGAGGTGAAGTATCGGTAGCTGGATAGATCTGGTCGAACTCTAGAAGCAACCTGGAGCACACTAGGGAAGCTACGACCCTAACACACAACCAGGAAAGACTATAGAACCCTTCCGCTATAATCTCACACAAAGGGAAAAGCGATTGTTCCTAAAGCACGAAAAGTCGTCTGAAGTTGATTGAGAACACCAACTTGCCAATCCAAGTGACACAACTCAAAACAATCCAAGTTATTAGGCGAGCGAGATTCCACGTGCTCAAGAATAAGATTCCACCTATTCACCCTTCCTTTCTCAGGAAGGCACTCGATTTCACGAGCCACTCAATTCCACGAGCAAAGAAATACTAAAAAGTATTGTGTTTATAAATTTCAAAGGTGAGAAAGACGTTAAGCCTTCTATGACTTGTATAGGCATCCGGACGTCATCGAATCTAACTAGGGTTTTAATGAAAAACACGGGCTGAACGATCTAATCTAAAAAGGCCTAAAACAAAGCAATTAAAAGATAAGCCCAAAACTTAAAAGATGATCATTTTTATGCTGAAATAAAAGATCTAATTAAGGTCAAGTCTAACCAATAAAGTAGGCTCAACTAGATTAAAAACCAACGTCCAATTCCTCTCATAATCACGCAGTTCTATGCAATCTTGATTCGATCTTTCCTTCTCTTCCATGCATACGTAACCATGCGTGATCGACCATGGTCGCGTTTCCTTTCATACGTGCATATGCATGGCAATGCATGGCTTCTCCTTCGTGCTTCACACGTGATCTTGACTTCATTTTCTTCCTCCGTGCATATGTTCTCCATGACATCTCCCATCTCCAATAAATGGTCTTCAATGTATTTCCAGAAATGGTCTTCACATTACTTCTAGGAATGATCTTATATCTTCTAGAAATAGACTTCATTTCAATTCTAGACTTGGCTTTCATTTCTCTCCTAGAAATGTCTTTGATCCTTCCTATTCACCTCCTTAGAGTGATCTTCACTCCATGCCTCTTAACTTCCATGATCATGATATCCAATCTGGCTAGGTCCAGAGATGCTCCTGCATCACTATGTTTCCTGTCAACTAAAACAATTATTTTTTTGATGTTGTCATCACTAGTTCTATGTGTTTGATTTTGTTTTTCATGTCAACAACACCAACTTATGTTTTACTATCACAAAAAACCAAGTATCAACATGGTATTTATCAACTCAAATACTGACATACCACATTAAAATTACTGGAAAATTTGTTTATGTGTATTGTCAATAATAACTCATGGTAGATGTTATTTTACACTATCAACAATACTTTAAACAATAAATGGTTTATTTTTGTTGTCAACAATATATTAAACAAAAAAAAAAGTCTTGTCATCCGCCAATAACACATTTTAAACTCTGTCACCACTTCATTAAATCAAACATATTTGTCTATTTGTGTCGTCATCATCCTATTACCCTACCAATATTACTTTTTATTATTTCAATATCACATTAAATAACTCAAATTGATTATCTATTTGCTTTAAAATTTATATTTGTTATGAATAACGTTCATTTTAGTGTTGTCAACAACATATTATCATTGAGTTAGATGTTATCAATAAGAATAAGAGTTAAAAATATATTAAAAAATCAGTAATTTTAGTGTTGTCAACAATAGTGCAAATATGAAAACAATGTTGTTTTTATAATCAATAATACTAAATTTCTAATTATTGTGTATTTGTGTTTTCAACAAAACTCAACCATCTATATATTATTTTTTGCGTTTTCAACACTATAATACAGTTCTTTTGTTACTGTCAACATACATAAATTTTCTTTTGTTTACTTGTTTTTTTTTTTGTTATTGTATCATTTAAAAATTTCCAATGTTATTTTTATTTTGTAGATTAGATTAATTGATTATCTTATTATATCAACAACTTTAAGTAGATTTTTTGTCTTTGGAGGTTCCAAGGAGGAGGAGCTAACGATTGATGAATGAAAGACACTACAAGATGACTTTGCTCCTATCTAATAGCTTCCTACATAGTTTATAGTTTTTATTTACTTGTAATATTTAATATTATGTATAATTTTGTTCTTGTGTAATGTAAATATTTATAAAATATAACTATTTATGTTGTCAATAATATGTTGTTTTACTATAACCAAATTCCAAACATTTCATTAGTGTATTTTGTAGGGTGGGCATGGGACAAGATTGAAATCATCTCAGTTTGGTTCTGACTATTTTACATGGGACAGATCTTGTGTTTTTTTAAAAAATTGAATACCACTGAGCGTTATCCCATTTGGTATCAGGACGGGAATGGTTCAATCTTGCTTGTCAATTAATTTGTTTACTGTGAATAAATTTAACGCTTTATCTGCAAAAACATCAGTATATATCAAGCAAAGTCCTAACCACATAACTACTAGAAATGCCCGGTCATAAGCCGGTGCAACTGTTTTGCGAAACAAGGCCCCAAAATTTGATGGGCCTCAATTGCTTTCTTACAACCCATATGAACATACACTTATTTGTATTGATTCTTATATGGGCTTCCATTTACTACAACCCCTTAGCCCAACTACTAGTACTACGTAGTAGTTGGGTAGTACGTGTACCCCTCTCCCCTATTCTTTGATAAGTTTCATCATTCTAAAAATTTTTTTGTCATGTAAAATACATTTCTCTTCTACAAAAATATCCACTGCCATTTAATCTATTTTATTTATGGTTTAAATTTATTTTTATTCCTTTAGTCTTTTTAGACTCCTATAACACTTAAATTTTTGTTATTGAATACATTATTTTATTCAATATTACCCTTCCTATGTTCAATTTTATAATTTTATTTTTATAGGTAGTTTATTGCGGTTCTAATTATTGTTTTCAATGTTTGAACTTACCAGTTCCTCACTATTAATAAGGTTTTGGTCTTGAACTAGCCTACTTAGTGGTAGTTCTGTAAGTCAATTATCTTTTCAAATTTTGATGGTCTTGTCATCTCCTATATTTAAAAATCCGTTTAAAATATGTCCTTATCCATAAGTCTTTTCTACTATCATGAGGTGTTCTTTCCCGCTTTATACTCCTAAAGAAGAGGGGGGGGTTTTTTTAGTATTTTTTGTTTATTACTTTAACTTATATATTGTCATTGTACCATTATTTTTCAAAATAGTATTATTTGTAGAACCTTATTCGTATATTCTACTTTTCTAATACCCACTCCTCCTGTTCGTTTTGATCTATATATTTTTTTTCAACTAATTAATGGTGATAACTAGTGACGGATCTACCGTCTCAAATTTAGGTGAGTGGAAAAATATCATGTATAAACTCAAGATAAGGTTCTTATACAACAAAATAGTACATTATGTAAAATTTAAACATTAAAAAGAATTAAAAATCTAGTCCTAAATTCTCAATTTATAATTTTATATAGAATAAAACACATACCATGTAACAAACAATATTATTATAATCTTATATTATATAGAACGTACATCTTTAAACATAAAAGTAAGATAAGCAAATCTCAAGGTCTAACTCCTATAAATTATTAAGTAATTAAAAACCTTAGTTTTAAAAGTTTTATAAACTCATAAAATTCAATAAACTAATTTAAAATTTTAAGAATGTATTAAGTCAATAAAGATTAAAAAATTAAAATAAAAAGAGACAATAAACCCTAAAAATAGGGTTAAAACTTGAAATTAAAATATTTTTCAATTAAATAATAAAGGATCTAAGGTAATATAGACGTCACAATTGATGAGTTGTTTATTTATGATTTGCAAAACCCATTTTGTACTCCCTTATGCGCACCCTGGGTAGCTAGTTTGTACCCTTATTTTAGAAGAAAGTATAGTTAATTTGGTCTAATTCCTTGCAAATGATTGCAGGTAGATTGAAACTATGCATTATGAAGTCAGTTTAGCATTTAAACTAGCTTAGTTCCCGTGCCAAGCATGGATTTGGTTTAAACTATATATTATATTTATAATCCAAGCTATTGTGATAATAAGGAAAAACTTAATTATAAATATATAAAAAATATTAAGTTAGTAGAGTGAAATATCTTCATCTTTATATATAACAACATTAAATTTTTATAAACAAAATTATGATAAAAATAGTTTTTTTTTATAAATATTGTATAGTTATGACATCAATATATATGATTTTCCGTAATTTCCATCTTACACAAAACTTTTTTGTCTAATATTCTTTATAATATAGTCTTTCTAAATATATAATATTTTAAATCTTAAATTAGGATATAGTACATATTAATATCTTCATTAATATGCATAATATTTTTTGAGAAATTAAATAATGAGATGGCATAACCTCAAGACGACATGTGAAAAAAAGTGAGGTGGCTTAATGTAAAAATGACATATGGCGAATTTAATGTGGCGATGACATGTGGCGATATTCACTTATGTTTTAGTATTATATAGTAGATTGCCTTTATTAGATTGAGAGAGTGTAGAAGATTTCCATTTAGAAAGGTGTTGACGAGATTTTGTAATAATGTCTTCGATGATAGTCTTATGATAGTCTTGTTAACCCAACATTAATGATTTAACAACCAATGTATCTGTCTAAACTATTTGTCATTGTTATCCCAAAATTAAGGTGGATAGCTTGATCTCTCTACATCAATATCGATATTCATTGTTGTTTGGAAGGATTATATTTGGAATTTAACCTTTTAACATGAAATACTACAATATCCGTTAGAATACACGACTAGATGCAAATGAATCAATACCTTTTTTCATTGTAGTTCTGACGACGAAACAACAAGGCGGCTAGAAGATGACGATAATGTAAATCCATGTAGTTATTTTGGTAATGAATAAATTTCTCTTTAATAAGGTAACCATTTTATTATTTTTTATATATAAAACGTATTTAATTATTATCCAAACATAATAATGAACGCTAAACGTTTTAAACTTGTGGTCAACATTCTTTTCTCATTTTTTTTACCATTTTTTTTTCCGATACAACACAGATAAGCATTTAGGAAGAAACTATCCTCTAGAGATACTCCATCCTATAGCATCCTTCCGGATGAGATCATCAACTGAAGCACAAGATGATCTAACATTCAGCTGGTCTTCCTGTCCCATCGCCGCCAGTCGATCCGCTACCCGATTGATCTCTCTAAACACATGCCTGATCTTGACCTGACAGAAACCAGCTAGAATAGCCGAAATATCAGTTAGCAAAAGATCTAGTTCCCAAGGCGGCTTCTAGATCCTTTTAACTGAATTGATCAGTGTAAGGCAGTCACCTTCCACTTCAATATTTCGAATTCCGAGATCATAAGCTGTAACAAGTCCCTCTCTTAGCGCACATGCTTCAGCATGTAGGGCCGATGTGTTACCACATCGCCCATAGCCAGAGGAGACCAAGACAGCGTTATGATCGCGAAGAATAAAACCATATGCTTCTTCTCCAGAAACTATTCTCGATCCATCAAAATTGAGTTTAACAAAATTTTCTTCCGGTCTATCCCACTTGATTCTTTTAGTTTTCCTGTTCTTATGCTTATTCCTTTGATTTTCCTTACTAGTCTTGTTATAGACCAAGTTTCACTCCAAAATAAGAGATTTAACTTTATTCTCAATATTTTCTGGTTTTTTATTGTTAAAGATTTTTTGGTTCCTAGTCATCCAAACATTCCACCATGTCAACTTATCCGTGATATTATTATTGAGTTCATTTTTTTTTACCATAAAACATATATAAAACACATTTTTTTTAATTATTATTATTATTATTATTATTATTATTATTATTATTATTATTATTATTCAAGTTTAAAATATTCAATCTAATGGCGTTAAATTTAATAGTATACAAATTAGAAAACCCATTAAATTTTCATGACCAGTGTCCCGCTCCCTCAAATTTGTCATCTCCTTGACAAGTGAGAAACCAGAACCTCCTGGAGAAGTCCCCGTAAATCCAACGGGCCTAGACCCCTCTGGAACCATCCCTCCAATTTCACCACCTTTAAAACACTCGCTACGCTCAATCATCACACATTCACACCGGAATACACCACAACGATCATGGCGACATGCGTATCTCAAGCTTACTTCCTCAACGCTCCTTTTCCTTCCAACTCCCGTCTCAAATTCCCGCCTAAAACCCTCTTCCTTCACCCGAGACTCGGCGATCGCAACCTCTCGTTGACCTCCCAGAGAATCGGAGGCGGCTTCCGGCGCCGGGGAGGTCCCGTTAGGGTTGTTTGTGAGAAGGTAGTCGGGATTGACCTCGGTACCACTAACTCAGCCGTGGCTGCCATGGAGGGAGGAAAGCCGACGATCATCACCAACGCTGAAGGCCAGAGGACCACTCCTTCCGTGGTGGCCTATACCAAAACCGGCGACCGCCTCGTCGGCCAGATCGCCAAGAGGCAGGCCGTTGTCAACCCCGAAAACACCTTCTTCTCTGTAAAGAGGTTCATTGGTAGAAAGATGTCCGAGGTCGACGAGGAGTCCAAGCAAGTCTCTTACAATGTTACCAAGGATGAAAACGGCAATGTTAAGCTCGATTGCCCCGCCCTTGGGAAGCAATTTGCCGCCGAGGAGATCTCTTCGCAGGTACTTCCCATTTCCCAATCCCACTCATTTAAAAACCATCATCAATTTAGGTTTTGTTATGCTACTTAAATTACTACAACTAGAAATTCAGAGTTATGACAGTTATTTAGCATGGTTTTCTGAATTGCATCATGACTAAATTCTGCTGATCAGTCACTCTCACTAACAAGCTCTGCCTTTCCAGGTTCTGAGAAAGCTTGTTGACGATGCATCGAGATTTTTGAATGATACTGTAAACAAAGCAGTGATTACTGTGCCCGCTTACTTTAATGATTCTCAAAGGACAGCTACCAAAGACGCCGGTCGAATTGCCGGTCTAGACGTTCTCAGGATCATCAATGAACCCACTGCTGCTTCTCTAGCCTATGGATTTGAGAAGAAAAAAAACGAGACCATTCTTGTGTTTGACCTCGGGGGTGGTACCTTTGATGTTTCTGGTAGGATCCTCGCTCCACATCTATTATGTTCTCACTAGGGCTTCGGATTTCTTGCAATCAATCTTACTTAGCTTGCTGTTTGGTTCTTTCTACGCAGTTCTGGAAGTCGGCGATGGAGTTTTTGAGGTGCTTTCCACCTCAGGTGACACTCATCTTGGCGGTGATGACTTTGATAAGGTATGAGTTTAATTTTTCAATAACTATAAAAACCGTCTTCGCTGTTCTACTGAACATCCTCATAATGTTGCAGAGAATTGTTGATTGGCTCGCGGAGAGTTTCAAGCGAGATGAAGGCATAGATCTTTTGAAAGACAGACAGGCTCTTCAGCGTCTTACTGAAACTGCAGAAAAAGCAAAAATTGAGCTCTCTACTCTAACTCAAACTAGTATCAGGTTAGCTCTGTCAACATTTTCAGTTTAGTGACTACATTAGTTTCTTTTATATTGTTTACTAACAAGATCCCGAAAATTCTAGTCTGCCTTTCATCACAGCAACGTCGGATGGCCCCAAGCACATTGACACTACCCTAACAAGGGCGAAATTTGAAGAGTTATGTTCAGACTTGCTTGACAGGTGTAAGACACCAGTTGAAACCGCATTGAGGGACGCAAAGCTATCATTCAAGGATATAGATGAAGTGATTCTCGTGGGAGGCTCGACAAGAATTCCTGCAGTGCAGGAGCTTGTGAAGAAGATGACAGGAAAAGAGCCTAATTGCACTGTGAATCCTGATGAAGTGGTTGCTCTTGGGGCAGCTGTTCAGGCGGGTGTTTTGTCGGGAGATGTGAGTAACATAGTCCTACTGGATGTGACACCATTGTCTCTTGGTTTGGAGACGCTGGGCGGTGTTATGACGAAGATAATCCCGCGAAACACAACCTTGCCGACATCCAAGTCGGAGGTGTTCTCTACTGCAGCAGATGGACAGACGAGTGTTGAGATCAATGTCCTTCAGGGTGAACGGGAATTCGTGAGGGACAATAAATCAATAGGAAGTTTCCGTCTTGACGGGATTCCACCTGCCCCAAGAGGAGTGCCACAGATTGAAGTGAAATTCGACATTGATGCGAACGGGATCCTTTCGGTTACTGCTATTGACAAAGGTACTGGTAAGAAGCAGGACATTACCATCACAGGTGCTAGCACTTTGCCCCAAGATGAGGTACGTGTTTAGATCTTTAGAATTGTCCCACATCGACGATCTTTAGAATTGTCCCACATCGACAATATGATAGGGAAGCTAGTGTGTCTTTGTAAGAAGTTGATGAGAATGGAATTGAATGTTGCAGGTTGATAAGATGGTGAAAGAAGCTGAGAAGTTTGCAAAGGAAGACAAGGAGAAGAGGGAGGCAATCGACACAAAGAACCAGGCGGAATCGGTGGTGTATCAGACAGAGAAGCAGCTGAAGGAGCTTGGGGAGAAAGCCTCTGTTGAAGTGAAGGAGAAGGTTGAGAGCAAGCTGAAGGAGCTCAAGGATGCCATTTCAGGGGGTGTCACACAGACCATCAAGGATGCAATGGCTGCTCTTAACCAAGAAGTGATGCAGCTGGGGCAGTCGATATATGCCCAGCCTAGGCCTACATCCGAGTCGTCTTCTACAGACGGTGACGCCGATGTCATTGATGCCGATTTCAGTGAGACTGATTCATAAGGTGTTGCAGACAATTGCTGTATATTTTGTTGTAGCTCTCTATACATCCTCTATTATATGTCACAAACTATAAATACATCGTTCGGGTAACTACTCTCATTCAATTGAAGATACAAATAGTTTAATCAATGGAATAGAAGTTTATGAAAAAAATGCCATACTTGCTGACAAATTATGGTTTTAGGCCAATAAATGCTATAAGATAAAAAAATAGTTTAATTAAATAAATAAAAATACCATACTTGTTGAATTATTGTACAGCTATTTCTTGATAGGCCCTTGCTATTGTAATTTGTAAAGCTATTCACATAATAGTTGACATGTCCTTTTCAAATAATTTGTAGATATCATCGTACTGCGTACTAGTGATGCCCATATACGATTGCGGTTTTGTAAGAAATTCAATCTGAAATGGTCTAGTCAAAATGCTACAACCAACAGGATAATGAAGTTGATTAATAGGTAAAAAGGATATCAGTTAGACATTTGAAAAAAATTTGGGTGATTAGTAAGGAAGATAAACAAAAATTAGAGAATTCAAACAAGGCCATTAATAACTAAGTCTAAGCCAACATAATTAGGCATAATAAAACTTACAACTATAACATGCCACTTGAGTATAAAAGGCCAACTTCCAAAAAAAAAATCCATAATTATGATAATTCTAGCACAAGTATCGATAAAATTTTCAATTACACCATCTCATCTAAAAATTATTGTCCTTTCAAGTTCATATAGCCTTCTTACTTCCTAGCGGAACTTGGCTTACTTACCGAACCTCAAACAGTCTCTTGAACTCATGCACCTTTATCTGAGGAGCGTGAAGACAGAACTAAACAAAACAAAGAAAAGAGAGTACTCGACCGAGGCCAACAAAGACCTTAATTACATAGATAATTGCTCTTTTCCTTTATTTCAAAGTTTCAAATTATCGTTATATTCAACAAGACATTAATTGATTACACTCTTATAAATCATATAGTTAGGGTATGCTTATGACGTAATGGATCCAATTTATGTTTCAATATTTTGCTAATCGGCAATACATTCAAGTCCAGTGCTTCACACCAATTTTTAGCGGGCCAGAACGATGGTCAACCAACAACACAAGGGAAGCAACAAAGGTCGCCTAGAAACTTGGCTTTACCAAAAACATAATCTATAGGATCATTTTTCAATTTGTTCACTAGAACAATGGCACGGTTTTTCAATAAACAAGGAGTTAGTTCAAAATCGGGTCAGTGCTTCACACATTGTTGGAAGAAGTACGAATCTAGAACCATAAGTTGTAGTAATAAACCCAAAATAACAAAATCTCAATCAAAGTACAAATGAAGACATGAAATTATTAATATATCACATGTTCATAGTATAGTCGTGTTAATTATGATTTTTGAGTTTTCTCTCAGACGAGAGTGTATTCGATAAACCTAAAATATAAAAAAATTAACTTTAAATTGTAATTTATTACAGAAATTATTTGAAGGACCGTAGAGTGGTGGGCTTGGCCTCAACATTCTTCTGCACGCTTACAGCCACTTCTCCCTTCTCTCTCTCCTCTACTTTCATTTGTTGTCCCCTCCCAGAAGGAGAAAGAGAGCGGATTGAAGTAGAGACGCATAGAGATGGCAACAATGGCTGCTTCTTGGGCTCTCAATCTCCCAGCCTTTGGAAATCCATCCTCCGACGATTCCTTCTTTGTCTCGCCTCATCCTAATTTTGTTCCTCCTCCCCATATATCTTCTTCTGCTGCACTCAATTCTTCTTCCCATCTGCCTCTCCGTTCCGATCAATCTGTTTTCCGGCGCCTGCATCGCAAATCATTTCGCCGCAATTCCTCCTCTTTATCGGTATCGCTTCTATTTTTCATCTTTCCGTTTTACTGTTTATGCTCTCTTCACATTTTGCTGCTAATTTGAAAGGTTAGAAGCTCGAGGTACTGAAGATCCATTGAATTTGATTTACATTTTGAATTGGGCTTAGGTCACTTTATCATCCTATCTTTATGATGTCCGATTTTGGGAATGCTTAACTGTGGAGTTGCTCTTGTTTTGAATTGAACCTAATTATCATTGTGATGAGAACAAATGAGAGACTTCGTAATTTAGGGATAGGTTTTACGTTAATTTTTGGTAATTCAATTGCCAAAGTCTAATTCAATGGAAGTTGTCGGGTGATCTTTGTAGTTAGGATAACAGAAGAATTTTTTTTGAAGCGTCTTGTTTCCTAAAATATGATCTTTGATTTGGACTGAGAATCCTACCACCAATTTTTATTTTATTTTCCGCGAATGTGCTTGAACTGTATCACAACTTAGGACATGCTGACGGATTATATTTTTGCTGCCAATATCTTGAGGGTCATACAGAAAGATGATTGTGTTCTGTAATGTTTGTTTGTTGAGTCTAATTTATGCTTGTTTGCAGCACAAATGAAAGTGTACACTGATTTTGTTGTACTAAAAAAAACTTGTTTTTAACCATTGTTTTGATCAATGAGCAGGTAATCGTATCTGTAGAAAAGCATGCTCCATTGAAGGTTATGATTTCAGGTGCTCCTGCTTCCGGTAAAGGAACACAGTGTGAGCTCATAACTAAGAAAGTATGTGATTTCTTCTAGCTAGGCTCGGAATTTTCATCAAGTGGCATGATCTTTTTTAATTTCCTCCTTCTTTGATTAGTCTTGTATTATTCAGGTTTTTCAGGAGTAGGAGCAAGTATGCTTAATTGTTAACAATTAAAAATTGGAACTTGTGGATGCTCAACCTTGATTTACTATTTTCTGGTTGCGTTTAAATTGATGCATTAACTCCATGAACCCAAACAGACAGTTTAACTTCTTGTTTTTCTTGATTAACAAAATATATATAACCCATGGATTTGCTATCTGCAGTAAATTTCCCATTAATCAACTTTTGTATGTAGTATGTACTATGATCTGCCAAAATATTTTGCTCATGACAGCCCCAAACTTGGACGTTATCATTTTTTTCTTCTTGAAAATCAGTGTTCCTTCATAAACATTATGGTTGCCTCTTTGTGGAAAATAGATTGAATAGTGTCACTGATATATGCAGTATGGTTTGGTGCATATTGCTGCTGGAGATCTTCTAAGGGCAGAAATTGCTTCTGGGAGTGAAAATGGAAAGCTGGCAAAAGAATACATGGAGAAGGGGCAGCTAGTTCCTGATGAAATTGTTGTCATGGTACATTCTAAGCTTCACTTATGATGCCTGATGTTTCGTCTAGTTAATGTTTAATGACTTTCCAGTGAATATAATTTAGATGGTAAAAGAGAGACTCTCGCAACCAGATTCAGTGGAAAACGGTTGGCTTTTGGATGGATATCCACGGAGTTCATCTCAAGCAAATGCTTTGAAGGAGTTTGGCTTCCAGCCTGACCTCTTTATTCTCTTAGAAGTAAGCCTTTAAATGAATTTAGTCAGCTAATGGGCCTTTTGAAACATTCTCAAGCAAACATTTTTCTTCAGGTTTCAGAAAGTATTCTTGTTGAGAGGGTTGTTGGACGAAGGCTAGATCCTGTTACTGGAAAGATATATCATCTGAAGTACTCTCCACCAGAAAACGAAGAAATCGCTGCAAGATTGACCCAACGCTTTGACGATACTGAGGAGAAGGCACATAACTAAAATTCTTGTTATTTGTAATATACCTTTTGAGCTATCTCAAGAGCATGACATCAGTGATTGGCTTTTTTGTAGGTGAAGCTGCGGTTGACTACTCATCATCAAAATGTTGAGGCAGTAGTGTCTATGTATGAGGACATAACAGTGAAGGTATGTTTCTCTTCCCTTGTTATTCAGGTGCAAGAGTGTAAGTGTGAATTTAAAAGGACCTGGTTTCCCATTTGCAGGTTGATGGAAATGCTTCGAAAGATGACGTATTTGTTGAGATTGATGCAGCACTCAGCAAGCTTCTGAAAGGGCATCAAAAGGAAAATAGAGAGTGACTTGGTTTTGGTATTTTTTCCACATTTATCCTACAGTTATGGTTTCTCACCTCTATTTGTATATACACCAGCAATATAGCTCTCATGGTTTATTGTCAATGGAAACAATTCATTTATCATTCAACCAATCTGATGCTTTGGAGTTTTACAAGTCCGAGCTCTGCGATACACGTGGCTGTTTTAGTTTAAAAAAACAAAGCTTTAATTGTTGGATTGGTTCGAATATTAAAAATAGGGTTTATTGGTTCAGAGATTTTTAAAACTAAACAGAAACCATCCAATAATGAATTCCAGTTTGTTAGTTTATGAGCTCTAATCTACGGTAGGGCTGCACACATTTGGACCTGACCGGGCCGGAAATTACGTTCCAGTCCGGTCCTGCCCGGTACATGATATTACAGTCCGGTTCGGTCCTGGACCATAATTTACGCTTTTTAAATATTTTTGAACAGAAATTGCATACGGTCTAAATCCGGACTGGACCGGATTTATTCCATACAAAAAAAAATATTTTTTCTAAAAAAAATAAATACGGTCTGGTCCATGGACCGTTTCATACAAAAATGAAACGGTCCGGTCCGGACTGTTTGAACAACCTAATCTACGGTTATTGATTTGTAAGCAGCTTTGGGGTAATGGCTACTGTAAATCGAATTTTTGTAAATCAATGGTCAGTTTTGAAGTTATATCTGAATTGCTGAATTGTTCAATTTATGTAAACTACGCCTCAGTTTATCAACACAACAACACAAAAACAAGAGTAATGCAAATGCTATATTTCCAGGAACAGACAATGAGCTCCCATCCCAATAAACTGCTTCATACTTACATGTTAACGAACACCTCACTCGCATATCACAACTCACAAAGTATCATTAGAAGAGTATCCATCCTCTGGGACCCATGAGGGTGAATGGAAGGGAAAGGATAGATAGAAAAAAAAAAGTCAAATACAAACCAATTGAATGGATTCTGTACAAAATCATGTTGTTTGACACTCAAGTTTCTTATTTGACAGAATTCATGATTTGAAATTCTATTTCATGAATTTTATTTTTAAATCAACATCCTTGTACATATTTACTAAAATGAGAGTTAGTGTATATCTCACATTTATAATTTAATTGGTAAATAACATCATAAAATATTATAAAACCTGATTTGCCCTTAGCAATACAATTAATTTTATTATAATATGAACCGGACAAGATGGATCTCTCGATTTAGTCTTTTTTTTAAAATAAATTATAAATATCTTGTATACTAATTTTTTTGTACAAGAATTATTGTGAAATAACTCAAAAATATTAAAAATAGTATTAGATTATTTTTCTTGTATAACTGTAACAGGCCTGAACTTGTAAGCGTAAAATCTGCCTGGAAGAAAAAGGCCTCCTTTACCAGCTTGTCCACTGTTTCCATGTCAAATTCGGGACTTGTTGCAATGTTCATAGCATCCAACATGCGAGGTGTGGAAACGCCATTGCCTTTTCTTGCAACCGATTCAACACATCGGTATGACTTTTCAGGGCTACACAAAATATTTACTGTAAAGCGAAGTATATACTACTTGTCCATTTCATCAAAGTATTTTTTTTGTTGCATCTTGTAATGGTTGAACTTCTTCATCCATTAAGAGGGTACGCTTACATAAACTTGCCCATTCCATGGACATTTTCAACTTCCGCACTTCATCTCTACAGTATACCACACATGCTACGACTTGGAATTATCATCCGTAACCAAAAGATCGACCAATTTAGCTACTGTGTTTGCTTTTGGTGAACCGGTGTGCATATAAAGCACAAAATCGTGAAAAACACTTTTTTTTGCTTAACATATGAGTTACAATTTAAGACTAATATTAACCAAAATGACAATATAACATATTAATAAGACATGTTATAATAAATGTAGATATTGAATAACTGTAAATATCCCTACCCGATGGACTTCCATTGTTCCAAAATAAGAATATTTACCTCTTCAAAGAAGGGACCTTGATTGCGTAAGATAGGATAGGACATACGCAAACGATAAACTTCCATTGTTCCAAAATACATGACACAAGATTATAGTTAGGCTGTATATTCAACATGTATAAGTACATACACAGAACCAAGTTCTAGAACAAAAATAATCTTATCAATACGTACGTGTACCAAGAAGGCTACACAAATAATCTTATCAATACATGTATCAAGAAGGCAACACAACTAAGTTCCAGAACAAACTATGAAACTACGCTACTCAAATGGGTTGATTAGGAATTAGGAAAACAAACCATTCTCTTCCTGCTCATCATCAGTCTTAGACGACTATGGATCTTGTATGATCTCAAGCCGAACGATGTTCCTTGTAGACGTGTTGATTGTTGTTGATAAACCATTCTCTTCTCTGTGTGCAACTACAAGCTCTGATTTGGTGGACGTGTTGATTGTTGCTGATAAATTTGAAGTTGCTGCTTGTATGAGATACTGTATTCAGTTGTTAAAGAGGATGACAATGTCAGTAGAATCCGCACTTTCATATCTCGGGCTTCCTTCAACTGTTTTAGTGTCTAAAATTGTTCAACTACTAATCGATGCATCAAAGCATTATCTTTTTCTCCTTTAATTACAAGAATTTCGGCAAGTAAGAACTCTGCCTTTTTGCAATTTTTAGTGTCTTCTTTGTTAAATGGAGATTTTTGCTAACTAATACTTAATGATGATCTTGAAGCTCCTAGAAGAGGCAATGGAATTGTCCCTTGGCGAATTAGAGTCTATTCTTGCAAGTGAGGGTTTCCAAGTGGATTCAGAAGATGACGTTTTCGAGTTTATGTTGATGTGGGTTCGTGCACACTATCCCAAACTGAAAGAGTGTTGAGAAGTGTTCACCAAGCGTTTGGCACAATTCATATGTTTCCCATACATGAGTAGCTCGAAGTTGAAGGAAATCCTAACTTGCCCCGACTTTGACTTGGAAGCCCTCTTTTACAAGGTTGACGTACTATCTGAGTTACACATGAATATCACAAAAGAGGTAGCCGAAACCAAAAACAGTTTGGTGGGACACCTCTATCATGATCGACTTGTCAAGGTGGTGCCACTCGATTTTCCTCGCCGTGTCATCTACTATAACCTTACAAAAGAAGAGTGCAGGAATTTGTCGTTAGGGAAAAGAGTATACTCTCAATCATTCCATCTAGGTGGACGATGGTTTTTTCTAGGTGTTGAACGTTACGCAATAATAAAGAAAACAGTTTGTTCCAACATTTGGATGTATATGTAGGAATAAGAAAAGGCTCACAGAAAGTTGCACGACAGAATTTGAATGTGCAGTAATGAAGAAGTCATCGAAGAAGTTCGAACGCCAGGATAACAAGATAAACAATTGTGTTTTAGATGGCGAGATCGCCAGGGGATGGCACAGCCTGTTAGGAGTCCCGTGGACCGCCTTCATGAGTGACGACAACGAGTATTTCATAGACGGAATCTTCCATCTTCGATTTGATCTTAGCATCCAAATGTTGGAACAATACTACAGTTACAATGTAATTTGCTTTTAACAATACGCCATTGTCTTCACAGATGTTCTTCAACAGCATAGCTTGGTCTGTATTGGTAAGTCCTCTGCTGTATTTCTCCTTTCAACTTCTTATGACAGTATTCATCATCCTTATACAGTTGCCGGATTTTGTCTTTTCCATTTTCGTGGCCCATTGTGTGACCTTACTGCACCAAACATTCACACTCTAAAATTCACAAGTGAATAATGTGAGCTTACTGGTAAATCATTATAAGAACTCAACATCTTTCACTCTATCAAGTGTAATACTACAGTTGCTCATCTATGCACCAAAAGCAAGAAAAGAAAATTGGAACAAGACGGTGAAAACTTCAATGGCAACACTCCCTGCAAGACTCCTGCAGTAATTGCTTTTATTTTTCAAGACAAACATCTATCCTTTGATTGTTATCGAAAAAGTTCTATTATAACTGAAAAATAACACTCACTCATTTGTGTTGTATGTCGTGTCAATGACACGGGAAAATAAATTTACAAGTACATTGCTATTATACTTTGAGGTTGTCTAGACACATTTATATACACTACAAGGTTGCATACTTTGGAAACTCATGAACGGTTTTCCGTTATAAAGGTTCGATGTTTCATCTAGATTAATGGTGTCCTTTTTGAAAGGCCCAATCATTGCGAATGTTGTCCGGCTATCCTTGGTGGTCTTATTGTGTCGACAACATTCTCGTGACGTGTCAATTTTCTAAGATATGGGATGTTATAACATGGTATCAAATTAAAACATATATTGGCAACATGAACACTTTTAATCTAAATTTTTTTGATGTGATAAGCCAACTTTAACAAAACTCATTTCAACTTGTAATATTTTAATTAAAAAAATATTTAAAAGATTGTATAATCAAGCTCAAGCTGAGGTCGTGGCAAAAGACGAGAGATAAGTATAGGTGGAGACATACCGATTGCTAAGCCCTATATGGAGGTGCATCCTAACGAGTTCAATGAAAGTAGTGTATAATCAAGCTCAAGCTGATCCGATCACTCTTGGGAAAAGCTGTGATATTTTATTGCACAAATCCATAACCTGATAATCGGGTCAACACAACAACACAAAACAAGAGTAATGCAAACGCTATATTTTCTGGAAGACAAAACATGAGTAAGTGTAAGATTGAAATTCAAGTGTATTACCTCCTTGTCATTCTGATACCTAGTAATGTTAAAAGGGTTCTGTGAACACTGCAACACGAAAAATGCATTAGACAGAAGCCTGCATTAGGATTTGTAGTACGTAACACAAAAAGAACATACATCCCTGATTGCAGCCTGCACTCTAGGGTTCTGGAATGCCATGGTGACGTCAGGATTCACCATAGTTTTTGAAATAACTTCTTCAGGGGTAAGACCAATTTGATCTGTAAAATAGAATAGAAGATCCTACAACTGAACTTCTTAAAATCAAAGAAAAGCATACCAAGCATAAGATCTTAATATTTTACAAGTCATCAGAATGAGAACAATAGATTTAAACTGTTAAGATCAAGGTTTTTCAAGTTACCCATCATTTGCTTGTTCCATCCAGCACTTCCTCCCATGTTATTTCTGCGAATAAGGTTTACATTACATTTATCCGCACAAAACATATGAAATTTTTTTCAAGCACATATTGAAGAAATGATTCAAGCTGCAAGATCCAAGACACTAAAGGAGGTACACTAATTGACCAAGGCAAATACAAACAAAGACATGGAAAATATGAGAGTTGTCCATAATAGCTACGGATGATGCCAGTATTGCAAATGCTATATTTCCTGGAACAGACAATGAAACTTCAAGTTATCCATCCTTTGTGACCCATGAAGGGTGAAGGGAGGGGAAAGGATAGATAAATTACGTCAAATACAAACCAATTGAATGGATTGTGTACAAAATCATGTTGTTTGACACACAAGTTTCTTATTTGAAAGAATTCATGATTTGAAATTCCAACTTTCATGAAAATATTTCAAAATCAACATCCTTGTACATATTTGTAAATGTCATCCAAAAGTGATTTGCTGCATTTATAAGAATGAAGAAGGATGCTTTCTAGACAAAGCAACAATGAGAACTCACAGCATATCCTGCAGCCGCTTCCGATATCTTGGATTTTGTAGCATCCCTGAGAAAATGTAAGAACCATAGAATTTGTATGTTAATTCTGGCTTCAATTACTAAATTGGTCAAAGTTCTCCATAGAATTTGTATGTTAATTTTTGTTAGAAGCAAGCTATAACAAAAATTTCATGCATAAGTAGAATATAGTATGAAACAAGACAAGGTAGAAATTTTAGCTAATAATATTGTAAGCCAAATTCTAGCCCTCATATAGTTAGAAATATCTTTTATCAACAATAAATGCATTATCAAGTTTGTTTTTTTGTGTAGGAAAACAAGTTTATGGATAATAGACTCACTTTTAAAAGTTGATGGATTTCTCATCTCCTCTGGAAGATATCTGCATGAAAGATGAGAAATTAGAATGTTCGCCTCAAGAAATGGACCAATAACGCATCGACAAAGAAGGGAGGAAATTGCACAACGCAAAATTACTGGTAAATCATTTGTTGCACAGTTGGATCTTCCATCATTTTTTCTAAAGCCTCCATAGACATTAAAGGACCAGGATTTCCTGTCATTAAAAGAAGGCACTGCTCATTTTAGAGGAAAAATTAAAATAGAAGGCATTTTATACCCAAAGGCTGATAACATTGTCTATTGTAGCCATGAAACCAATGCCCAAAAGGTGCCTCACATAGCAATACTACGATCATACTAGACACCTGTAGATTGAGACCCATTTGAAGCACTTGCAGTAGCTGCTCCATTTCTTGTTACCTGCACAAGAAAAAACATATGAAGTACAATTACATACAACCACATGAAATCTAGCTAGCGATCCTTTCGTCTTACCATCTCAGCAAATTTAACATCCTTGGATGTATCCTCAAAAGGTCTGGTCCGTCTGGATGCTGTTGAAGGACAAGAGTCTTCATATTTTTTAAATGGAGTCTTTGGCAGGTCATTGTCAGAAGAAACATCCTCAATATCTGTAACAAGGAAACTACTGTTAAAACCAAGCTTCCAAATTCAAGATTTTACAGCAACTAACTCTAGAATATTATCCCAGAACAACATCAAATTATCAGACCGACTTTTAAACATCATTCACAATATAGATTTTTACAAATTATAGAATTACATAAGTCAAAAGCATCGAGTGATTAGGAAAACTGATAAGCTGCATGCACGCCTACAATGAGCAATCTATATCTATAATTATATACTATATAATAATCCATATACTAAATCAGAAGCCAAAGACCCCACATGTTGCAAGTTTAACATGCTTGGTTGTATCCTCAAAAGGTCTGGATGCTGTTGAAGCACAAGAGTCTTCGTATTTTTCAAATGGATTCTTTGGCTTTGGCAGGCCATTGTCAAGGGAAACATCTTCAATATCTGTAACAAGGAAATCACAGTTAAAATCAAGCTTGCAACTTCAAGATTTTACAGCAACTCACTCTGGAATATTATCCCAGAACAAAATCAAGTTATCGGACCGACTATTATAGAATCACATAAGTCAAAAGCATCGAGTGATCAGGAAAATAGATAAGCTGCATGCAGGCCTACAATGAGCAACCTATATCCATAATTATATACTGTATAATAATCCATATACTAAATCAGAAGCCAATGACCCCACATGTTGCAAATTTAACATGATTGGTTGTATCCTCAAAAGGTTTGGATATTGTTGAAGCAGAAGAGTCTTCATATTTTTCAAATGGACTCGTTGGCAGGCCTTCGTCAGGAGAAACATCCTCAATATCTAGAACAAGAAAACCACTGTTACAAAACAAGCTTCAAAATTTAAGATTTTAAAGCAACTCACTCTGGAATGCTATCCCAGAACAACATCAAGTTATCAGAACAAATATCAAACATCGTTCACGATGTAGATTTTTTACAAATTACAGATCACATTAGTCAAAAGCATCACTGATCAGAAAAATTGATAAGCTGCATGCAGACCCACAGTGAGCAATCTATATATAATTATATATAGTTCTATACTATATAATAATCCATATATTTAGCATTTTATAGACACGTCCTCGTGATTGTAATCAACTGCATCAAATAAGCACAAAAGAAATCACCAAAATGAAAGTAAAAGAAGTACAAATTTTTTTAGGCGTGGGCACTTCCTCATCAGTCTTAACATCTGTGGTGCATGTTGCTTCAATTTTAGTTGCAGAGACATATACTGTAACTTCGGATTTGTTAGTGGTTGTGGCTGATGCTGAACTAGTAGCAGTCGCAGGTGAGGCAGATGGTCTGGTCGCAGGTGGTGGTGGTGGTGGTGGTGAGTTAGCTGATTCAGTAGTCGATGGCGGTGGATAAGAGAAAGGTGATCCTGTTGGGAAGTTAGATGCATCAAATTGATTGTTTTGTGATCCCATCATAGTCTCCAAAGCTTCTTGCGTTGCATATTTCTGCAAGAAACGACAATATTTTGGAATAAAAAAATTATTTCAAGAAATGATGCATGTTTACAGTAATGACCAAATCTTTTTCTTTTCAGATATTTCAAAGAACTCGTCCTACAAATTTCTAATAATGCATATTTCCTACTTCAATGATATAATGGAGGACATCATATTATTCGTATCTCTCTATCAAATCACTCCCTAAATGAAAATTAGGCTTTGGACAAAATTCTACCCTTTTCAAACTGCAGATTCAAAATGAAGTAGAGTAAAATACATCCCAGGAATTAATCTAAATTACACAGCTGAACAATTTTTCATATGGTAATACCTTTAAATACGAAGTCAGCCATGAGAAAAACACAGACAGACCAACACCGACCCCAATCCAGAACAGGGGAGAACGACTGAAGAATCACATGCGAGAAAAGCGAAAGCTTGAAAAGGTAACCGACTTAGTATCAAAACGAATTAAAAATGGAAATAGAAGAAAACCTACAAATGGGAAGGAGGAGGTCGGACGGTGATCTGGGGATGAACAGAAACCGAAGAAGTCTCGTGGGCACCGCTACTAGCGGAGGAGACGCTGGTGAAAATGCTGTGACGACGGAGCTTCTCCTTAGCATTCCTGGAGGCGGAGCGCACGGTGGTTGTGGAATTGGGAAACGAGGTGGGAAGCCTTCGAAGAGGGAGAGGAATTATGGTTCGGGATGGGTAGCACAATCCCAACACTGGTTTGGCTGAAGCAAGGGCTGATTTCTCCATTGCTGGATTGCTTCAGTTTCTTGTTTTTGTTTGCAGCTTTCTGGTCAGAATTCACAACACAAGTTACACCTGAATTCTCTGTAAAACCAGCTAATTTCATACTTTAATTTTTAGTATTTTTGTAACAACCATCTTATCTTATATTATATTTATTAAAGGAAAGATTCTATTTGCCACTGTCAATGTCAAAATATTTTTAAAAAGTTAATTTTAAAAAATTAATAATTTCGTTATTAAAAAGTTAATTTTTAATTGAATTTTTTTATTAATTTTTTAATTCGTAAATAAAATCCGGTGCATAATTAGTTAGGTTTACTTGTGGATACGAAAAAAAATATTAAAGTTAATATATAGTGTACGTGAATATATTTTAATATATTACTCAAATCTTAACAAAAAAAATTTATGTCAATTAAATTAAAAATGACCGTTTAAGATAAAAATATATTGTTTATGTGAAGTTAAATTTCAATTTACACTTATCAAACTAACCAACTTAAATTTAGATATTAACGATCCTGATTTTACTATATGTTATATATAATTTATGATTATTGTAATAAAAATAATATATAGTAGCATCATTAGGAGGATCATGATATTATGTAATACACTAGTATATTTTTACTAAAGTAGAAGAGTAATAATGGCATGCATACTCACTCGTTGATATTACTTAAGTGTTAACAGGAAAATTAATTTAACAAAATATTTTTTAAAATATTTGGACCTTCTACAAAATATTTTTGCTTAAAAAATTAATTTATGGTTTAAAACTAGGTATGGGTTCAGCTGCAGTAGTGCAGTATTGGTTTAAGTACGAATTTTTTGCATAATTCGTTAAAAAAAATTTGTTCTATTACTTGTTAGTTGAATTTTTTTTTTTCGATTCGGTCAAAAAATTATACAAGCTATAATATTTTTTATTATTGATTCATGCATATTTTATTCTATATTTTATTTATTTTGTAAATGTTTCAACTAAGAAATACAAATCGAAAATCAATGCAAAATCTATTCAATTTCACATTTTTAAATTTATGAAACAAAATTTTTAAACTAATATTATAAAATTTCAAAGTTAGTTGATATTATAAAAAAATTAAAAACCATCTAAAGCACAATAAAGTTTTATAAAAAAAAAATACTAACAAAATGTGTGTCCAGACAATTTCTTGGGAATGGATAGTGAAAAATATGTTAACTAAATTAACAAAAATTTTGAAATATTTATATTTAAAAAATAATTAAAATTGTAATAATTATGATTATTTTGGTAGGAAAAAGTTATTCTAAAGTGTTATATAAAAAAATATAAAAAGTTTTTTTTATTTGAAATCTCATTTCATTTCTATATATTAACGGTTATTTTAGGTCAATTTGATAAATTTTTGAACATTATGACAGTTCATAATTTATCAAGTACAATTCTTTTGTCCATTCCTTATTAGCAAGAATATTTTTATTAGAATAACTAAATTTAAATAAACATAAAAATATGTTAAAGATAAACGCGTTAAATAAATTTTATTTAAAAAAAATTAGAAGTTTTATCTTAAATCGGTAACGGATTTTAAAATATTTAATAAAATTCAAAATATCTCTTGTCCTTGAGAAACTAGTTAAAGAGTTTTGGCAAGATTAGCTTCAACTTGGGCTGAACATTATTAATATCTTGTTTGAAATAAAAACATCTAAATTTTTAATAATCCAAAACTTAATTACGAGTAGTAAAGAAGAATGAAGTTGTAGCAACCTCTATTTTAATATATTGAGAAGTAGAGCAATGAGTAAGGCAACAAGTAGATTTGGAGATTTGATTTTTTACCACACTCATTAGGACTACAAAAATGAAGAGTGTGATAGGATTATATCAATGCTTAGGATTTATTTAAATTAAAATTGAAATTTTCAGTTACATACGAGATAAGACGGGTCTAATGGAACAAAAATGTTAAATTCCGCCTTAAATTTCAGTTATATATCCTAACATAACTACGATATAGTCTTCAAGATATCATAAAGGCATATACACATATGCATTTCCTTGTATTAAACTTACTTTAAATAACATAAAAACCCTTAGATATGTGTGTTGATTGGCGTTTTCATATGTTTGTGTCCTAGCGTCCCTTCAAGGACATTGGGATCATGTTGTCCCTTTGCTTACTTCCTCTTCCTTAATTATCTCCTGAAAACCTTTGACCGGATATAATAGTGTTGAAATTAAAGGTGTTTCCATATTGTTTATGTTTGGACGTCATTTTAAGGACGTCAACTAAGGGATGTCCCAATGAATGTCTTATGTTCTTGTAATTAGCATTTTCTTTTGAGTTCGGAAGTCCTTATACGAGTTCGGACGTCCCTATCATAAACGTTTGTTGGGTCGTCGTCTCTTTTCCTAAAACATAAACTCAAACAAATATTAGTGTTTTCGTATGAGATTTGTCAATCATCAAATTTTATGGAGTTTTTACAGAAATTTCAAATCTCATAAGTCCTTGACTTCCAAAATATGTCTTGAACAACCATCTTGCATGATACATGATCATGGTTAAAAATTCATACAAGTATTATAGTTCTTGCATTATCGGATCATTTTCACCTTCTTCCTCTTGAAATACTGACTTTGAGTAAGCTACAAAGTTTAAGTTCTTGAAAATAAATTTAAAAATAGTATTTATGGTTTTTCTAATTTCAAATACAACTAACGATGATATAAGCTTTTTAGTGAGAGTTTTCAAACATGACAACTTTTAGCAAGAGTGAGCTGAAGATGGGGTGACTTGCGCATGCTTAAAATGATCATATTAGCTTGGTTTTGGGCGTTGTTGGATTAGTTTCAATCATGAGGAACAAGAAATAAGGACTCTCGATCTTGCCCATTAAGTAAGGCTCCATATGATCGATGAGCCAAGACGTCTTTCGTCTGCTCTTGAGTGATTGACAATGAGACGACCGGAATGATAACGGTGCATCATTAACCATCAATACTCAATTGGTCTTATAGTAAAACGCTAAATTTTTTTCTCCAAATGAACCACGAAGTACCCGATCTAAGTGTAGAACGACTCCAATTGAATTGAAAAGGTAAACATTATTGATTTGTATTTGATCTTGTTACTAGAAGAAAAATCTTAAATATCCAAACCTAAACATCACTATCATCCCCAGGACCGTCCAATGGGGTGTTCAAAAAGTCCAATGGAATAGGGCCTCACAATTTTCAGGATCCTATATATATATTAAGTTGATATAAAAATTTATAGTTACTTGCTTGTGACAATGATGATATAAATTGTTTTATTTGTAAGGTTTTCTTGGAGTGTAGGGTTCGAACCTCACCCATTCCTCTTTTTCTTTTTTCTTTTTTTTTTATTTTTCTGTCTTTTTTCACTTTTATTTTTACATTTTTTTACCTGTCTTATTTTCTACGTATTTTTAATTTAATTTTGCTTTACTTATATTGATTTCTTAACAAAAAAAAATACTTCTAACTTGAAATAAGTAATTTCTACATATGTATTAAAAATACAAAACAAGACACACATAATTATAAATAACATTGTTATTATCATTTTATTATTTTAGTTAATAATTTTAGTTTTCTTATTATAGTTGTTTTTTCTTGTATAATTAATATTTATCTTATTTAAAATATTAGTGGTATTATAAAATAAAAATATAATAAATACTAAATAATTATAATTCTATAATCAGTAAATTAATAAATCGTAAATAAAATTTAAATCTTAGCACGGGGCCTCGAAATTTCATTGGACGGCCCTGATCATCCCTCTCACAATTTTCAAACCTGATACGCTGAACAATTCCATCCTCTTTATGAGAAGCAACCATGGTGTCAAGATCGTCATGCCAACCGCCAGACCATCTCCAACTTCTTTGATCAATTTCGCAAGTATTTTGCCGAAACTCCATCGACGTACAGTGTTACAAGAAACAACTCTGCATTTCAATTTTTGTCTTCAAAATCTCATCAATCTTGTAGTACAATCGAAAATCTAAAGGTTGTTTAGCAATTATTTGTTCACTTTTATATTAATTTTGGATTAATATTGATGGTAAGACATCTTTTAGATATGTGTCGCTATTGTTAGGTTCGCAAGTGTTTGCCAAAAATGAATAATATTAACATCTTCGCAATATGAACAGCCATACATGCTTATATTTATCAGTTAATTTAACCCACATTTTATTTTGTATAATCTGTATTGCATTGTATTCGATAAATTGGATCGGATTTTGCAATTTTTTCTTCTATAATACCTCGACATGAGTCGTGAAAGAGGTTCAAGAATCGATTTTATTTTTATAAGGGCTATCTGGGATGAGTTTTGCGACACCTAAAAGTGTTGATTTTGTACTATTATTTATATTGGTAATTAATTAGCATACACAAAATATAAATTATGAATCGTCCACCTCCTGAACCGATCGAGGTTAACCATTATTATTAAGATTTTAAACGAACCGGATTGTTAGACCAAATTCCAGTTTTGCAGACCAAACTCCAAGAAGCCCTTTGGAAATTAAAAGCACAATTTATGAATTTCTTAGTACGTAGCTATGGTTTTGAGTATTTTTATTAAAATGAAAAGCCTGAAAAAGTATAGCAAGTAGGTGATAACGGCCATGTCAAGTAACTCTCCAACCCCTCATTGGTAAACGCTTCTAACTGGTAGGGTTTTCCGGCCATTTGGTCATCGGCGAGCCCAAAGTTATCAAAGAAACCTAATGGCCACAATGAGGTATTACCGGCCTCCGGGATATTAGGGTTCAGCTGATCATCACTTTGGTTACTAGGCTTCAGCTCATCATCATAATCCGGCTTGGTTTTGGGCTGCAAACGCCTTTTCAAGTGAGTGTTCCATATGTTCTTGATCTCGTTATCGGTTCTCCCCGGCAAGTGCGAAGCTATTTTTGACCACCTGAAATACATAGCTTGCTAGTTACACGTTGGTACATACATACATACATATTCGGTTTAATAATTAATTAATTGTGGAGAGAGAGAAGACAAGTTAGTTTATACTTGTTTCCAAGTAGACTTTGCAGTCTTACAATAGTTTCCTCTTCATCTGGAGTCAAACTCCCTCTCTTCACATCGGGTCGGAGGTAGTTCACCCATCTCAGCCGGCAGCTCTTTCCACACCGAGCTAACCCTACAGCATCAACTCATTCTTCAATAAAAACCTTCTAAACCCTCAAATCATATATATATATGATGCAAAGGGACGAATTAAACTAACCTGCGAGCTTAGGAAGAGATCTCGAATTGCTATGGCCATGTCGTTGGATGAAAGAGATGAGCTTCAAATCCTCATCTTGAGACCATGGACCTTTCTTGACCCTACCCTTCTCACAACATGGTGTTCTTCCTTTACCCATATGTAATATGTTACCACTCTAATCCATCAACAACTCTTTATGGCTATATATATACAACTAAGCGAAAACCTCCAATTATTTGGAGCTCTTACATGGGGCCCACGGCTTCACTTATAATATAAACAAAATCAATTAAACAATCTCAAGGACGTCGTCGATTCCAATTATCAGGTGTCAAACTTTTGTTTTTCTTATGATGAAAAGTGGTTTTTATGAATCAATCCTACAAAATTATTGCCATAACAAAGTTCCTAATCTCTCAAAGGTATAAATTCACGTGAAAAAGAAAGAATTGGATTTGATATGTAGCCTAATGTCGGTAATATGGCTTAGTATATACCTATTATTAAATATATTAGCATTAGACCTCTTAAGAAATTTTAGAACAAATGTACATTGTATACAAGATTTTGTTTACGAGCAATCATGTAATAAATATTGTCTTTCAATTGATAATACAATCTAAATAGAGAAAATGAATCAATAACTTTTAAGAAAAAAAATTTCACAATATCAAAATCTCTATATTATTTTCAGCACCTTGAGATTTATTCTCTAATAATATTTTCGATATTTCAAGTTACATGTATACAATACAAGAATATTTATAAGAGAAAATTCGAGTATCATAATTAAATAAACATATACTTATAATTGAAAAAAATCACGAATTTCAACTTGTCAAATTGGTATTAGAGCATGTGGAAGGGACTAGAGACAAATTCTCCTTGACTACATTTTAATATGCTATTTACTACCTAAATTATAGGATTAAAATATTCAATATTAAGTAACTGACATCGGGTATTATGTCTCATGTATTAGAATTGAAATATTCAAAATTAGGCAATTGATATTTTTGATATAATTTATTTAATAAAATAAATAATAAATCATGAAATTCAATTAATCCAACTTATGATTGGGGACGATGAAGTCAACAACCACGTCCGAAATCCACTAATTACCATTTAAATTAAACAAATATAATTGTCATTAACAATTAATTATTAATTTTTTTAATTAAGGACTTTTTTTTTGTTAACTTAAAAACATAAAGGTCTACTTTGTACTCTAGGACAAAAATAAGTTCACCTTTTCATTGTAGCCTGCTTTTTTAATTCTTCGAGATGAGTCATTGTCGTCACATATAATATAATAGTTGAGATGATAAGCTATCACATCTAAAGTTTAGATATTTCGAATATAATATATAAGGTATTGGGTTACTCCTCCTATTTCAATTGATTTAATATTATATTATTGCAAATCTAGTATATAAGATATGTATTGGATTTTGGCCTTAAGTGCATACAAGTCCACATACACACAACTCTCAATTTGTAGTCCGTTGACTTTAACATTGTATTAGAACGGTTAATCTAATCGGTAAGTCGATCATGTATCGTGAAGTAGTTACAAAAAAGAATGAGATGCTAGTTTGTCCAACTGTCAACTATGCAAGTTCCCACCATTTAATATTAACTCATGCAAGTTTGTCCAGATTTAAGATTTAATTTATCAAGATTTAGTTTATAGAAGTTTTCATTTTAGTTTTTTCAATTTATTCTTTTTCCGTTTAATGATATCAAGTATTTTTGTGGTGATAAAAACCATAATCATCATATACCTAGTGTTCATCCGTAAATTCCTTTTTTTTAACGAATATAGAGTTATTTTGTATCCTTCCTCTCGGGCCATTTTGGAAAATAGTTTTATTTTTGGCCTACCATATACCTTATCAAATTATTGCAACTTTAATTATTCCATTTATTCCTATTTTGATTTTGATTTCTTGTAATAATTCATTTGATTTTTGTTCTTACTTTTTGTATAGTTTATTATCCATAATTTTGTATCATCAATATTACTGATTATTTGTTTTTTGAGCATGCAATAAAAAAAAGTAAGTGATACAAATCTTTCAAACTGTTGGTTACACAACCCACATTGTATGATAGCTGTAATTTTTTCCCCGAGTAATTTAACATTTGTATGTTACCTATTTTTTCAAGAACATTCTTAATTTTTGTTGTTGTTTATCTATATCTTAAAATCTATTTACATCGATTAATTTATATATATATATATTTTAGTTGATTAAATCATATGCCGATTTGACAAAAAAAACATCAGTTTTTACTTCAACTTTTTGTTTTCTAATTTGTTGGTTCGTAGTGTTTATTTTATATTTTATGAAGAAAAACTCATCATTACTTTTGTTCTTTTACATTGTAGTTTTTCATAGAAAAAAAAAAAGATGACGAAAGTTTTTTTCTTTTTGCTTGTATTTTTTATAGAAAAGAAATCTATTTCGGTAGAAAATACCACTATTTTTTTTGGCTCACGATAAAGTCGTGAAAAAAAAAGTTTAATCTAAAATTGTTAAATTCTAACCATCAAATTATAATTTTAATGATTGGATCAAAATCTATCCCTTTTCAAATCTTTAGATCCGAGTAACACTTCAAATCTCTTGAGTAACTAATTTTAAAAAAATCTGAATGGGGTTATTTTTTAAAGAAAGTTATTGTTATATTAAATCTCGAGGAGAGGTGGTAAGATCTTACATAATGAAAGTAAGTTGAGTGTCCAAACGAAACCCCGAATCCGATGCCAAATTTCACCTGACTAATGGGGACACATGCCTTTATAAAGCATTGAGCCTAACTTCTTGAGAAAAGCCTGAGGAAAAACCCACGGTGCACTGGATGCTGATACCTTAACCATGTTGAATTCAATTGGTGATTGTGATAGATCGATTACTTGTGACAATAATGCAGCTTGGTTGATAAAATCAAAGAGACTTGTACGCAATACACCCCTCGTGACCTTCGATTCATACGATGTGATTTCAACTGTCATTTCTGTCATTTTCCTTCCTTAGGGTTATAATGCATCATCGCTCTTTCCTTTTCCATTTTTAGCAACAAATCAACGTAAGAAGATTACCAGTTCGTGCATTACTCTTCGTATGGTCACTTTCATATGTCTTTTCATCACCTCTCTTGCCGTACTAACTGAGAAAAACTATCCTCCGAGCCCTTTATTCATGACTGAACCTACGACAATGGCATTTGGTTGTCACCATGTCTGTCAGTTTTGTTTTTCAACAAAAAACTTATAACCCATCTTTGTTTCTAGTCTTTGTACATTGTTTTTCTTATCCTTTTTTTAGTTATATTTTGCGTAGACGTCTCTTTGCCATACTCGATTAGATAACCTTCCACGGGGAGCAATACGAGCCACTTACTGATAGTCGCGGCAAAGTGTCGGCAAACACTTAGTTCACACCATAAAACTCAAGCTTTTGTCTGCAATTAAAAAAAAGTGACGTACGTACTATACAAAATTTCATGCGGTTAAGAGAAAGTTACCGTACGGCATTTACTATATACAGCTTGCTAGTTATGTTTCCTTCAGCATCTTTCAAAGATCTTGTAAAGCTTCTCCAGTGAGGCTACCTGTAAAATTGTTTGGGACGGATTTAAGACTTGATTAATTAAGAAAAAATGAGATTAAGCACATGATGGAACAAAATGACATCTGAAGATGGATGTCTTTAGTTAGATGACGGAGATGCACCTGAACGAATGTTCCGTCAGTAGCCATTGAAAGGGGTGGCTTCAGAAAGAGTCTCATAGAGGGAAATAGGATGTGCTGGATAGACCATTGCTGCTGAGCCCATTCTGTCTCTGCTTCTGCTACAAGTTCCTGATCTATTTCATCTTCTGTTACAGAATTTTTTCCTACAATCAATCAAACTTTCTGATCATATACCTAGAACTTTCAGATTGCCAGAAGGAACCTCTTTGGAGATATTCTGAAAATGTCTTTGACAGAAACAATTCAAGCAGCTAAATTCAACCACTTAATTGTGGTTAAGAATAGCAGATAGCAAAATCTCATTATTATGAGTAGTTTTTAGGCATATTTGAATTGTGCAGCTGCCTAACCAAATCATGCATTTATACATGTAATCACAAATAGAGCATAGACTTCTTAGAGAAAACATAGAAAAAACTGTCCACTACCTTGATGTCACACTTAAAGAAAGATTATGAATTGTCCACATTTTAATTTTTACATCACTAAAATCCAACTTGCATATTCAATCAATGAACCATACTATAGAATACAGTACCTTGGGACGAGTTTTGTAGTATAAACTAGTTATCATATTGAACTAGGGATATATTAATGGATTTCACTTTTCAAATAATTAATGTTTAACCCACTAAGACAGCCTCAGAGACAACTCCAACATTAGAGAACGTGGTTGTATGGGTCATCATGTCAGATCCGTCATATAAGGGTTGATAAATAAGCCTATGAATCTGTGATAGAAGTCCATACCTAAATCGTCAGTAGGATTTTCAACATTTGATTTCCTGTAGTACTGCAACCCATCACCTGATGGGTTTGGCAACAGAGGTGGATGCATAGCATAGAAGTTTGCAATGGCTGCTGCAATCGTTTGAAAGCAAACTTTCTCATCATTCCAATCAACCTATGAAGAGATAAAATCCAAATCTTAATAAAAACTTTCAACTTGCAAGAAGAAAATGAAAATACATAAAACACCAGATAAATTAGTATCTCATTGTAAATAGTATAGGGAAGCAAGCATAAATTCAAGCTGAAATCCGAACTAGTGATGTTCCATATAAGGAATCAACAAGGAAACTAGTAATACAACATACTTATTGGAAAACTTACATCATTCCCCAGGCAAAGGACAAATTCGGGAACACGGTCCATATCAGGTGTGTACTGCTCAAGTACAGAAGGAATCCTACACAGGTTTGCATCGGCGTCAATATTAATGCCGAAGTATTCATCCAGCAATTCAGCCTTCTCCTTCAATAAAGCAGTGTTCATCTACAAGAAAAATAGCAGGCAAAATTAATACAGGTAACGAAGGAAACATATATGCTATCAAACAATCCTGTCTTATTTATCTTATTATTATGAACAAAGCAGTTCACATCACTAAAACCAAAATGTTTTTACAGGATGTTTTTGCCAAGAAGAGTAGATAAGCGTAATAAGCTCCTCAACCTTGTGACAAAAAAAAATATCTAAAGAGATTGTGGCTTGTGGGTTAGATCCCCCACTGTTGTATTATGAGAAAACAATGATTTCAGAACCTTACATATCTGAAGCCATGCTAGAGATTCATGTTATAACGTTTATAATCACCAAAATAGGGCATTCAACCCCAAAGAACCATCCAAACGTCCACTGCACAACTAACCAATTAGATACAAAACATGCAAAATCTAACTTTCAAGATCATCAGTGCACTAGCAGTCTAAATGTCCAATTTGTTGAAGATTTGGGCTAAGTCTTCATTGTAACCATTGAGCTTGTCTTGAGACAAGGTGCAATGAGTTGTTCACATGTGTGTCACTATGGTCTGGGTTGCGGGAGGCAAGCCAAGTGACCGGCACTAAGAGCAACTAGTATTGTAAGGGGAGTCGAATCGAAGCAAGGTGATCCACAACAAGGTCAACCTGTGCTAGATTTTACAAGGCCGATGCTTGGGGCTTTTAGCCACATTTTATCGGCACACCGTTGGTTCTTAGGCCATATATTGGCTAAAGAATATGTGGTTAAAAATTGGGAGTAATCTAAGCTTAAATGCTTAATGAATGTCAATGAAGCAACTAGTGAGCTTGTTTAGGAGCTACATTACCTTGAGCTAAGATATTGAGTATTTGCGGATCTTGGAGCTTACCCTATCTGTGTAAAAGTGAATAAAACTCATTGGAAGTGTTTGGACAAATAAAAATAAGCTAGCTCTAAGCTAGCTCCGGGGAGCGGTTTTGGGCTCCTTGTAACTTCTCCAACCACTTTTAACCGCTTTTTGGTGGTTATAACTTCCCAAAACCGTGGCCCCCTATGCCTATAAAAGGGAGAGCCACTTGCGCTTGTTTCCTCATTTGTTTTTGCAACAAAAAAGTTTTTAGTTCCATTGTATTGACATTGGATAGACTTCTTATAGCTTGTTTGCAAAACTCGAAAGACCAATATAGTTCCTTTGTATTGACAAAGGATAGGCATCCATCTTAGATTGGTTTTATATTGACAAAAACTAGGAATACCCTTTCTTTATAAAGTAAGACAATTAAGTTACTTACTTAGTCTTTGTAACGTGTAACGTTTTATCCCACTAAGGTATTTGGATATTCCCGGTGTAGAGGAAAATACACTTAGAAGGAAAGTTCAATTATGAATGACTCATTACATAATCCAAGTCAATAATTTTAACATATAACAATCGGCTTATAAGATTTGCAATTGAACTTAATTTATATTAGAGTTTCGTCTACTCCTTTTCGGAGATTACAAACTCTTGGTTGAGTTTTGTCTACTCCTTTGTGGATATTACAAACCATTTGTTAATAATTTGATTTCAGTTCAAGATAATTATATATATATAAATTTGATTGACAATTGGGACAACTGTCTACTCACATAAGTGAGACTACGGCCCTTTGGTCTAAAACCGGACACCAAATCCAACACAATCTCAGGTGGAATTGCAACACTTTTACATGAGTTGTGCTTAATATATTATGTTCCAAAAGAATGTTTACTATGGACAATTGGAAGAAGCGCAAGTGTAAAATATACCTCAGCAATCTTTTCTTTCAGGTCATCATTGTCACTAGATTGTGGATCCAGATCCTCTTCTTTCAGTGCGAGGATAATAAGTTTTTGCAAGGACACTGGGTTGCTCAGTTGTATAGCATTGAAATGAGCAAAGCGGCGCAGGACCTGCTGGTACATAAGTTCTTTGCTAGCAGTATTAATAAAAAGGAAAATAATTAGATCTCGGATACACACAAACCAGAGAAACAGAATGCAGCATTTAGACAATGTCATATTGCCATGGTCTCAAAGGCCTTACAAATGAAAGCTACTAAGATACTAGCAGGCCACCTTTTACTGCTAAAATTTGACGATAAGCAGCAGCCCACACTCCAGAGTGGACAGAGCATCAGATGTTATGATTTATAGTCAGCAGAAAAAACAGGGGCAAACCGAAGCACAAGGAAAGCATTTAAATTATATTGCCAATTTTCCATACACATTTATATACAAATTCTGATACAGAGACACTACAAGTGGGAGTAAATAATACGACCGACCTTCTATAGCAACACGGGTCTCCAACAGAAAGTTCTGTTAAAAATAGAGACGGAAGATGTATGCAAGAGAAAATATAACCAGGACATAAACTACGGTTGTACAGTAATCCAATATGATGGCAAGGCTATCTGTTCCCACTTTGTGCGGGATTTAAGCATGCAGCTTTAATAAAGATATTTGAAGGAAAGCCAAGGTAGGTAATAAAGGAAAAATGAATGGGTAACCGAATGGTCCAGAATCATGGTAGTATGTGAACCCCGGGAAATAGGATTTTGGAGGAGTATTGGAACCTCATAGAACAGAAGGGATAAGATGTATCCAGCATCTCTTCACTGAAGTATTCTGACAAGAAAAGTTAAACTTACTATAAATTCAAAGCATGTACATCAAAGACATCATTCGTACCTTAAATTCACAACATGTACAAGATACAGGTGGGTGTTGAACTGAAGCAATGCATAAACATCGTCTGCCATTCCCACATATGTACAGTTCCTAACAATGTCTAACAGCCCTATAGAATTAAAAACAAAACAAATTACATAAAGAAAAGATAATTAATATTTTTTTAAAAAAAAACTAGCATGCTAGTTGTAACCATAATTGAATTTATTTAGCAAAAGCTCACCAGAGTGAGAATTTTGATCAACTTCAGCAAGTAGCTCTTGAATGCTAGTAAGATCCGCGGTTTCCTTTGGGTTTCTTTTTTGCCTTACAGAAGACCTAAACTTATGCATGGAATTGATGTATATATCACAACACAATGAATAAATTCTTCAATTTATGAACTCAGAACTGCATAATACATAACATTGCATCACCTCACAATATCCAACTGAGGATGCCTTTGTAGCTGACTAGAGGACTTACTTTGCATATAAGCATGCAGCCTTCCAGCAGGATCAAGTGAATCAGTTCTAACCATTTGATATGCTAAAGCATTTTTCCGCTTTGTGGCTACATTAGAAGACAAAATGAGAAAGAGCAACTAAAACTAGTTGATTAAAATGATGATACCAAATGAAAAGACAGCATGAAATAACAAAGTCGTCCACATATTAATCAAAAAAAATAATCAAAAATAATCAAAACAGAGGAAAAACATAAAATTAAAATTAAAATTAAAAAAAAATGAATACCAGACAGTGAGGGGTCTAATTCTCTGTTCGTTTGCGGAGAAACAGATTGTAAGGGTTGCACTGCCTGGTTCACACACACAAATCACAGTTATATTACAGATGATGACAAGGAACCATTCTATAGTTTAGTAACAGTAACAGAATTGACAGACATCAACATTTAAGTTGCACAAGAATGAAAATGTAAAGCAGGTTTTCAAAGGACAAGCTCTATGTATAGGATCATTGGAAGAGTGACGATGTAAGCAGGTTTATAAGCACAAGTTCTATGTGCAGGATCATTGGACAGGGTATAGGGAACAAGAACTAAAAGGATAGCTCTCCAAAACCTCGTCATAATGCATGTACATATATTTTTATAGTTCAATTACAGACCAATAGGGGGTCAAAAGATACCACCAATAAAATAGTTTAGCGAGCTTTAGAAGCAAAGGAACATTAAGAAGCATGCATGAAGACCTGTGAGTATTTTTTTTATAAAAACTACTTTAGTTAACACAACAGCATTCACAATATTACAATTTAATAAATTGATGCAGTTTTAAGAGTACATATAGATCCTGTGAAATGATTACCTGCTCCACAAATGTCCTGGTCTCGTCAGAGTTTCTCAAAAGCAGTTCAATTGCTGACTGTATCTTCTCAATAATAGCTTCTTGATTCAAAAGGCTTACCTGGAAATACAGAGATGGAATACAGTTCTTTGATATTCAATATACTGAATTCCCAAGGATAAGAATCATCACCTCTCTTTTAGTTGGATGTATATTCACATCAACATGTTCATGAGGTAGCATAATTGACATATAGATGAAAGGCTTTGACGCTTTTGGCAGATTTACAGCATAGACAATTTCAATGGCTTTTTTTAAAGCACTGCAATCAACCAACCTATCTGGAAATATTGCAAGAGAACATAGGAGTTAGATGAGAGTTGCAAAGGGTTTAATGTTGCATCATAAATATTACTTGCGAAAAATGCGCTATTAGTAATAGTATCAAGTATCTGATTATCTATACTTCACAAATGCACTTTGATGCCAAAATAGCACTCAACGCAGCATACATGTTAACTACCAAATCGTAAATAGAGAATAACTTGTCCACGCTGATTAAGCTGCAATTTTCTCTACTACTAAATCAAATAGTTTAGAAAGTATGCTTTTCAAAACATTTCTGTCCTGGTAAAACATGAGAAGACAAAATAAAAGCAATAATATATAAGAAATATTATATCCTTCATAAAAGCAATAAGAATAGTAAGGAACCCATACTATTAATAAACAGAACAATGGTGATCTTTTTAGCAGCATAGTTGGAGTTGGAGATGTAACCCTCCATCTCAAAGTTTGAGCTAGATCGATCAGTATCTGAAACTTCAACTTTCATCAGATTTCGAGCAACAGTCGGCCCATAAACAGATTTAATTGAATCCAGTCTGGAAGATGTTGCTGCTGTGTGGACATCAGCTCTTGTTGCTCCATGCTATATGACACAAGGAAAGAAGTTGCCCTTTACAACTTAAACATTCTATAATGAAACAAATAATAAATACAATAATCAGAAATTAATAGTTCACCGACCTTTTTACAAGAAAACCCCACATTAATGTGATGAATAGCAAATCGGCTAAGCAAATCAACGATCTTTGAATAATCATCAGAAGAGTTCTGAAGTGTTTTCCGCCGGGCTGTCATATTGTAGAACAAATTTTCAACCTACACAGAGCCATATATAAAGGACCCAATCAGAACTAACCAAAATTAAAGTCACCTGTAAAAATTATTGAAAAAAGAGTTTGCAAACTGCTTACAACCAACATAAATTGGAGGATATCAAGTTGGAGCCCGTGAAGACATTCAGATAATAAGTTTGCGCAAACAAATTAACCAGATGAAAGCGATTGGCATAGCCAATGTAGGAAAGACTCAGCATTTTTCACAGCACAGTTTGTGATGGAAAAGAAAGCACATAAATTCTATTTTGGCAGACCAATTTCACTTGCCATAGAAATAGAGGTCATACCATCTGTTGTATTACCACTTGCCCGCCGAGAACTTTTGGTTCATGCAAAGAATGTAGTAGACTCCCAAGTAAAAAACCATTGGGAAAATTTTATTGATAGTATACAGGTCAATATTCTTTTACCGTTATCTGAGTTCCTTTAACAGCAGCACATGCCTTGGGATCATGCTCCATCACACCATCTCTGTAAGAGACCCTAAAGTAAAACATGACCCAACTGGTTTTCAGCCAACGCATCAAAATACCAAGAAGACATTTCATCGAACAGCTGGTCTTCATTTACCACAAATAACAACCCGTACCTGTAACCATGCAATTGGCCACTAGTAATCGTGGTAACAGATACATGACCGACGTAAGTCATACTCGCCAACGCCTCCCCTCTAAACCCCATCGACTTTATCGACTGCAAATCCTCAAACCTCGACAGTTTCGACGTCGTGTGCCGCTCACACAATATCGGCAGATCCTCAAACTACAAATAAACGCCCGTCGGAATTGAAAATGAAGCTAATCAAAAAGAAGGAGAACAAGGAAAGGTTTATGAAAAAGGAAATTTGTCTGGTAATAGTGTCTCGATTGGATTACCCGAATGCCGTGGCCGTCGTCGGAGACTTGGATGAGTTTAAGGCCCCCATCCTTAATGTTGACGGAGATGGTGGTGGAGCCAGCATCGATACTGTTCTCTACAAGCTCCTTGACGGCGGAAACGGGGCGTTGGATGACTTCTCCAGCGGCAATGCGATTGATTACAGATTCCTCAAGGCGGCGAATTTTGGGGGGCTTTCCGAGCACTTGGTCATCGAGAATATCTGTCGGAGGGTGAGGTTGGTCCATGCTCGTGTCGACAACACTGGACGCCGGCCACTGGCGATGTACTTGCGCGTGAGTTCGAACGTAGGAGGTGCGGTCAGCCAACTGTTAGAACGCCTTACTCTAAATCACCACTTCTTTTCAGTGCCCGTTTGTGAACAAATTGGTGTGTTTTCCCGCCAAAATAGCCTAATATAATCGATATAATCAATATATAATATAAATATACTAAAATTAAAGTTGATATAGCACTAGTATTTTGAAATACTCTTTTTATTAATCGTCATAATTTTTTTTAATTACCTATTTAAATTTTACAAAATTAAATCTTAATTAACTAAAATTTTTAAGATTGGATCGGTTGTTAAAATTAACAAAAACTTTTAGGATTAAGTACTATTCATGAAATCATACTTTCGAAAGTGAATATGGTTTATGTTAGTCGGTTCTTTTGACAATCATCTCTGAAAATCAATATTTTTAATAGTCAATGTTACAAAAATGCGTCATCATCACCAATTCTTCCTTTGTTTCGCAGGACAAGTTGGCCGAGTTTAGTGACAAGCTCATCAACTTGGAATGATGACGGGCGCAATGAAGATCGATCGGATGGAAACTTTTTTTTTTAATTTCTTAATCAAATCATCTACATCGTAAGGACTTTTCTTTCACGATCTACCTCTAATACTCTATGATCCATTCTACTGATGCTTGATTATTTATTTCTTTGTTGTTTTGATTATTTGTGGCATCATCCAATTTCTATAATTTATCTACTAAAATACGATCATCATCACCAATTCTTCCTTAATTTGTTTCCTTAATCTCTTAAATTTCTTGCAATCATGAAATTTGATTCATAGAGAATGGCCGAGTGATGATTCTCTTTAGTATTAGCATAAAGTACTTGCAGTGGCTGTTGTTTTTGAGCCTAGCACACAAACTCAAACTTGTTATCATTGTTGAGGTTGATAGCTTTTTGGAGGCAACGTCACAAATCAAATTGTAAGTTCGTGCTTCGGTTATTTAATGCATTTCTTATTGACCACAAACTTTATTATTACAAATTATGAGTCCATCGGACGGTTCGGGCTGCATAAACCGTCTTTGGGTTAGGCCTGTGGGAGAGTATCAAAATAAATGTTGAAAAGGCCACGTTGGAGGATAACATTATGGGACTGGGTGATGTTCTACGTCGAGCTTATGGAAGTATATATATTGGGAGCAATGGTGTCGAGACGCCTAGGGAGATGGTCAAGCTGGTAGGCAAGGCTGAGGCGGCGAGATTGGGTCTGGTTGAAGCTCTACGGGGAGGCCTTGACAACATCACCATTGAGACCGATTCGTTAATGGTGTTCAAGCTCCTCTCCAACGGTGACCATGTTCGATCCCATGGTGGCTTGTTAGTTGAGGATTGGAGACAACTGACTGCATTGTTTCCTTCATCTACTGTTTCACATGTTTTACGTTCATCAAACAAAGTGGTGGATTGGATATTTGGATTCCATTGCTAGGCTTTGTCAAGCTAATGGCACTTGCCAAGTACTATTTGAAGGGACTAACATCCCACATGATGTATCTATTCTTGCTTTGCATAAACTTGATTAATGATATGATTTTCCTTTAAAAAAATAAAATAAATAAAAGTCACTAAGTTTGTTCATTAAATTTTTAGAGCAATAATCAAATTTGATGGGTCTTTCTTGATGACGTTGTATGCTTGACAAATTTTGATACCCCATAATAATAAATGTGTTTTAATACAAAAAAAAAAAGGTTTAATTTTTAGAGCAATCAGGTAATTTTCATTAACTAATCTTATCTATCTATATAATAAAGCAGCCCGTGAACTTCCACGTGGCACAGTCTGGTGAATCCACGTCATTAAATTTACATGTGGCACAATTTGGTGAATCCACGTCATTAAATTTACACGTGTCAATTTTTTGTTAATCTAGGTCCCACCATGTTAAAACAATTATTTAAAACATTTGATTTACGAATTTTAACAAATTTATTTTATATACAAAATCTTCAAATTTTGTTAATATACGTTACCAAATCTTTTTCACCTCTACCAAACAAAAAAAAAGCCAATTAACTAATTTATTTTAGATATTATTCTTCATATTTTTTTTGTTAATATATATATAATTTTTCACAACATATTTTTCACCAAATCATTTTGATTAACGAATTTTAACTATTTTATTTTTAATTCAGATCCCACCATATTAACACGAATTATTATAAATATTTAATTTTAAACTTATTGTAATTATTTTACTAACTAATTATTTTATTACTCCCTCATATTATTAATTGATCTTAATATTTTTTCAACTTATATTTTTTAATTTTCAACTAAACTCATACTTTCTAAAACTTATAAACTTTATTTTAGATTTAATATTATTTTATTTACATATATTTTTCAACCCAACATTGTTTTTTCCAAAACTTATGAACTTATTATTTATTTAAATTTTTAAAGATCTTATTATTTTTTTATTTATATTTTTAATTTTCAGTTGAACTTTTTTTTTCTTTTTTCTGAAACTTATAAACTTTTTTGCTTCTAAAATTATTTTTTTAAACGATTAAAAAAAATATTTCTTCATTTTCTTAGAATAAAGAAAATTTAAGAATTAAAAAAATCATATTTTTTTATAATAATTGTTTATTAATTTAAAAAAATTCGATTGTAACATTTATTGAAATAATTTCAGATATTTTTAAATGATTTTGTATAAAAACTCATAAATTTCATATTAAAAAAAATATTTTAAAAAATCAAAATAATTTTCCCAAAAACAATAATTTCGATTTTATAAAAAATATATTGAATTTTTAAAAACAAATTAAATAATTTTAATAATTTTTTTCATTTATACAAAAGTATGTAAAAAAAGGGGGAAAAAACTCCGGAAAAAATCAATAAAATTTTGATTTTTTATTTAAATTTCTTATAATTAATTTATGACTTTTAACATATTAATTTATATAAAAAAAACAAAATTCACATTACACTCATAATCCTAAATTTTTTAATGACATGTAAAAAAATTAGTTGTCAAATCTTCAGTGGATTTAATATTTTTTTGGGAAAAAGATGTTATATTGTTTTTTATAAATACGTTGATAGTATGTATCATTTTCAATAATTTTCAAAGTTTGTATTATTTTGAGTTTCGTTGATAGTTGTTATTATTTTGAATTTTTTTTTTTGAATTTTTTTTTGAGTAATATTTATTATTTTAATAACTTGACATATGCTATTAGTCTTACTAATTGTTAGGTAATTCACTATTTAAATTTAACTATTTGATATTGTAATTTTTTACTTAGACATGCTACTTATATTATATAAATATCTTTTATTAATATTTTAATATATTATTATTTAATATTGTTATTTTAAATTTTATGATTTGTTTACCCTTTATTTTTTGTTAGTATATCTTTTACACATGACTTCTTATCTATCTTATATAATAAAACAATCCCTGAAGTGATACTTGACGTAATTTAATGCGATCACCTCATTAATTTTACAATGTCGTCTATTCGTTAACCCAAATAACATACTCTAACATTTAATTTAATAAACCCTAATTCTTTCTTGGATTAATACTAACTTTGACATTCGAGTATCTCAAAGGATATTGTCCCGAAATCCTCTTTCTCAATTGTATTGCAAAATTTGAATTTTTGCTTGGTTTCCATTCATAATGTGAAAAATAAATTCTTACAATAAGTATCAGATAACAATTGACACAATTCTCAACATAACAATTACAAATCATTTTTTGACACACAATTATAGTTTAACCCGTGCAGGACACGGGTATTAAAACTAGTATATATTATAGGAATAGCACTCCTTGCCACGTGTCACGCTGAAAAATACTAATTGCCACATGTCATTTCAATATTTAACCACAACCCACTAAAATCTTAATTAAGTTTATTCATTAAAAAAATATTTAAAGAAATATGTATAAAAATATAGATAAGAATATTAATTCTATTGGAAAAAATCTTTCAACCCACCAAAAAATAAATCTCATAAGAAATCTAAACGTTTAACAACCAACAAAACAATGATCTTTCCTCATAATATTTATTAATGCATTATATAATATTATATAATAGATAAAAATATTAACATATGGACCAATATAATAAGGGGAAAAAAAAATCATATAATGAGTTATTATACAGTTAGATATATTTTATTAATGTATTATATAATATTATATGTGAAGTGTAAAAATATGTATTGCTTATTATCTACTCTACCTAATGACAAAAAAATAGTTATATATAATCCCTTAGATAAATAAATAACACATAATATTTTTATCAAATCCCGTGCAAGGCACGGGTAATACACTAGTATATCTTATATATCTATCTATATACTAAAGCAGCCCGTGAACTTACACGTGGCACGGTCTAGTGAAACCACGTCATTAAAATTACACGTGGCACAGTTTGGTGAATCCACGTCATTAAATTTACACATGTCAATTTTCTGTTAATCTAGGTCCCACCATGATAAAACAAATTATTTAAATAACTAATTTACAATTTTATTTTAAATACTTCACTAACTAATTTTTTAATTAGTCCCTCATATTATTAGTTGACTTTTAATTATTTATAATTTAAAAATCAAAATAGTCTACATTTACAATCTAATTTTACAAATCTTAATATTATGTTACTTATATTTTTTAATTTTCAATTAAACTTTATACTTTCAAAATTTTATAAACTTTATTTTAAATTAATCTAATTTATTTAGTTTATAATTTTTAAACGTATGTTTTTTTATTACTTATTAATTTATTTTTTATTTAAACTTTTAAAGATCTTAATATTTTTGTTATTTATGTTTCTAATTTTTAATTGAACTTTATTTTTCCTAAAACTTATAAACTTCATTTATTTTCTAAAATAAGTTCTTTTTAAAATTAATTTTTTTACAATAAATAAATTTTTAGAATTAAAAAAAACCTTTTTTAATAATAAGTGTTTTTTCATTTAAAAAAATAGATTTTGATAATTTTTTGAAAAATATTTTAGATATTTTTAATTGTTTTTGTATAAGAACTCATAAATTTCATATTGAAATAAATGAAGAAAAAATTCCCAAAAATTAATTTCGATTTATTTTAAAAAAATTTAGACTTTTTAAAAATAAATAAATTTTTTTAATAATTTTATTTTGTCATTTACACAAAATTAATCAAAAAATCAAGGGAAAAACTCCGAAAAAAAATCAAGAAAGTTTCTATTTTTTTACTAAAAATTAAAATATTTTACTTAATTTATTATTTTTAACATATTAATTTATTTTTAAAAAAAGAAAACCACATTAATCCTAAATTTTTTAATGACATGTAAAATACCAGTTGTCCAATCATCACCGGAATTAGAATTTTTTTTTCCCGGAAAAATAAGTTATATTATTTTTTATAAATACGTTGATAGTATGTATCAATTTCAATAATTTTCAAAGTTGGCATTATTTTGAGTTTAATTGATAGTTGTTATTGTTTTGACTTTTTTATAAAGAAAATTCTTTTAGTAATATTTACTATTTGAATAACTTAACATATGCTATTAGTCTCATTAATTTTTAGATAATGAACTATTTAATAGTGTAATTTGACTTAGACATGCTACTTATATTATATAAATCTCTTTCATTTATATTTTAATACATTATTGTTTAATTTGGTAATTTAAATTTTATGATATGTTTTACACTTCTTTTTTTGGTTAGTATATGTTTTACACATGACTTCTTATCTATCTTATATAATAAAACAACGCGTGAACTGATACTTAGGATAGTTTCGTGCAACCACCTTATCAATTTTATAGTGTCGTCTATTCGTTAACCCATATCACGTACTCTAACATTTAATTTAATAAAACCTAATTCTTTTTAGGATTGATACTAACTTTGACATTCGAGTATCTCAAAGGATATTGTCCCGACATACTCTTTTCCGATTGTTATTACAGGATTTGAATCATTGTTTGATTTCCAATCATAATGTGAAAAAATATTGTCATACAACAAGTATCACATAAAAATTAAGACAATTCTCAACATAATGAATTATGAAAAAAATATTTTGACACATAATTATCGTCTAACCCGTGCAGAGCACGGGCATTAAAACTAGTTATTATTATTTGAAAATAAATAGTCTAAAATTAACACCAACTATTCTTTATTCTTCTTATTTTTTTCTAAATATTTTTTATTTAAACAATTTAATTTACAATCACTTAAACAAAATTTTAACTTCCAAACCCCCTTCAACACCACAAATCTATAAAGTCAACCATCTAACAAAAATATTTATTTCGTGGATGCATAATCTAAAAATAATTATATTAATTACAATTAGGCCGTAATCATATTTTGGTGGTGTTAATCTAACTGTATATATATTGTTAAAAGAAAAATATGGTAATTACAACAATCCTACATGAAAAATTAAAGTATATATAAATATATAATATTCAATACATTATGGATATATATCTTAGAAATACTCGTGCAAGGCATGGATGTTAGATTATATATGGATGCCGTATAAGATCACTTCGATGAATATTTCCTAATACACTTCTCTATGATGAGCACTAAGAAGGCTCATTTTCTTTCGATGTGACAAATTAAACCATTCTTATTTATTTATAAAGATAAATTAAAAGGACTAATTGATAATCTCAATTTAATCAATCCCAATCCAAAGTACAAAATACAAACCCAAAATTAAACCGAACCGGAACCTGAACCCAAAAACGAAACCCTGAACCCGAACTTGAACCCAACCGGAACCCGAAATCCGGAACCCGAACCCGAAGCTAGATAAATTATATTCATAGTGTTTAATTTTAACCTCTCTCTGAAATTCCCTTTGTACCCTTGATTTTAAAATGAAAAATAAATATGTAATTACTAAGGGTAAAATGGAAGAGTGAGCTTTTTGCGTAAAGATGAGCACAAAGAAGGCTTATTTTCTTTATAGGTGACAAACTATGTCCCTCTTATTTATTTATAAAGATAAATTAAAAGGAATAATCGGTAATTTCAATTTAATAAAGCCAAACTCAATCCAAATTACAAAATACAAATCCAAAACCGAACCGAATCCGAACTAAACCCCAAAAACCAAAAAAAATGCGAAACTCGGAACCCAAACCTGAAAAACGAAACCTTAACCCGAAATCCGAACCTGAACCTGAACTCGAACCTAGATAAATCTTATTTATAGGGTTTCATTTTAACCTCTCTCTAAAGTTTCCTTTTGTACCCATGATTTTAAAATGAAAAATAAATATGAGATTACTAGGGCCTAGTTTTTTTTTTGCTAAACACAAAAAGTTGTACCCAATCTTTTCTGTCTTTAACCACGCTAAATAAACATACTACAACACATATAAATATGTTTGCAATTGATATCACAAAACAGGATCATATACAATCAAAACACCTCTTTATTCTTCTGTACTTATAATTTATTTATACCGACATATTCACACTATTACTTCTTTTAATGTTATCACAAAGACTTGAAAATCCGACCTGACAACATGAATTGATTTATAGTTGATGTTCCATGACATGATCAAGGGTTTGTTTACGAAAAAAAATCCTCTACTTCTTGACACTCTTATGAATCATATACACAACATCTTTCACAATATTACTTTTTTGTCACTACTTAAAAATCATATATAATCACATGACAAGAATCAATTTATAAGTGATTCCCTAAGACATGACAGCGGGCTTATTTACAACAAAATGGCCTATTTATTTCAACACTTTAATGAATCTTTTACACCGACACTTTTCACACTATTACTTAATTTCAACTGTTTTCTCAAAGATATGAAAATCCGACAAAACCACAGAAATTTATTTACAGTTGAGTGACATTTTTTATTTTGACACTCTTACGATTATTTTACACCAATATTTTTCACACGATTGCTTATTTCTAATTGTTATCATTATTTAAGACCTAAAAATCCGAGAGGACCACATAAATTAAATATATTTACTAGTGATGTCTCAAGACATGACAAAAATTTATTTACAACAAAACAACTTTATTTTGATACTCTTGAAAATTATTTACACACACATTTTACAATATTACCTTTTTTTGTCATTGAGACTTGAAAACTCAACTCGGCCACAAAAATATGTATATAATTAATGTTATAAGACATGACAACATACTTAGGTATAAAAGAACATCCTCTTTATTTCGACACTCCCATAAATTATATATACGATCATATTTCACAATATAACTTTTTTCCGATTATTGTCATTAAGACTTGAAATCCGACAGAATCACACATTTTTTTTTTAAGTTGATGCATTTAAATACGCCGACAAACTTGCTTACGATAGAACTACATCTTTATTTAAACACTTAAAATTTAATTTACACCACAAATATCATACTATTACTTTTCAAATGTTGTCACTTTGACTTAAAATCCGACAAGAACACGAAATGATATTTATAACTATTGTCCCAAGGCACGACCAAAAACCTATTTACAACAACTACACGGTCATAGAGACTTATTTACAACAAAATGGATTCTTTTATGACACTTACAAGTTATCTCCAGTAACATATTTTACACTGATTTGCAAATGTTGTCATTTTGCCTTGAAATCTGACACAGTCAAAGAGAATGAATGTGTTACAACTAATGGTATCAAAACTTGAGCACAAAAAATAACCTCTTTTTATGTTGACAATCTTACTAGTTATTTGCACCAACATATTTCACATCATTACTTCTTTCAATTGTTGTCACTATGACTTGAAAATCCGACATAACAAAAAAGATTTCATGTCCTAGGTTTCGTTAGAGCACCCACAACGGGTGATCTTACCATGATCTTATCATGATCTTGTGTGGGCCCTAGCCAAAATTTGTGAGAACCAAGAATTTCTCATCTTGCATAAGATTGGTCTTAAGTGGGGTCCACATCAATATATTTGATTTGTTTACTAACTTTATATTTATTTTTCAATTTTGTTTGTATTCTTAGTTGTTGGCTCTCTCCAACGTAAACATTTGTTTTGCGTTTCATTTTTTTCTTCTTATGTTTCTTTTTCTTATATTTCTTAATTTTAAGATGTATTTGTATATATTTATATTTATTTATGTTCTTATTAAAATGATTATAGATAAATATTAGTAATATATATGATATAAATGTTTATAAATAACAATAAACTATGAAATTAAAAAAATGTAAAATAAAATTTATTTTATGTATTATAAACTTTCATTATATATATACATATATATATTAAAAAATTTCAATTTGTTTTATTTATAAATTTTTTTATTATGATTTAAAGTTTAAATAATTTAAATTTAATTGTATTTGTTAAATAAATTTCTCGAACTAACTTTCTATTCGAACTAACTTTCTATTTCAACTAATTTTGTATTTCAACTAATTTTCTTTTTGACTAGTTTATTATTATTTTTGCCTATATAAAGGATCAAAGTTTACCCAACATTCACCTCACTCACATATTCATCTCTTCTTTACCTCAAACAAAATTTCTTATCCACCTCATATGGATCCTAACCAAAATCTAAACCCTCAATATCTTCAATATGTTCAATACCTTCAAGGTCAAGGAAATATTCCAAACATTCAAGGAAATCATCCAAACTTCCATGGTCAAGGAAATCATCCAAACTTTCAAGGTCAAGGGTATCCTTATGGCCAATATCCTTTCATAGCTCCTCTAAACTTTTCCCCACAAAATTCAAATGCTCCCATTAGGAAACATGTCTCCACCACTAGATCTCCCGGAGTTTAACACACAACATGGTGTGATAAACCTTGGAGATGACGTACATTGTTCTTTGAATGAAACTCAAACTCATTCAATGGGTGATAGGGTAAAATGGTCCCAAGAAAAAGACAGGCTACTAATTAGTGCATGGCTCAACACTAACAAAGATGCACATGTCGGAAATGATCAAAAAAGCAAAACATTTTGGAATAGAATTGTTAGATACTACGGTGAAAGGAGAGGATCATGGCATATGAGAAAAGAAACAGCATGTAGGGGTCGTTGGCAAAAGATAAATTACTCTGTTTCGAAATTTGCAGGGTGTTACGAGCATGCTTCGAAAAGAAAAGCTAGCGGTGAATCGGAAGATGATGCTATTGCTTTTGCTCGTAGACTCTACACAAGTGACACTGGAGGCGAATTTAAGCTTGATCATGCTTGGGAAATGCTCAGAATGGAAGAAAAGTGGAGAAGCTCCTTGAATATGACAAACATTCATGTAGGGGATGAAAGCTCAGAAGGATCGAAAAGGTCTAATGTGAATGAAGATGGAACATACTACTCAAGCTCAAACCCTGAATCTCCAAATCAAAGTATGTACGAGTCTAACACTTCTTGTCCTCCTCGTCCTTCTCGTGCTTCTGGAAAGATGACCAATAAAAGGAAGGGAGAAGGGAAAGGGAAAGTCAACGTCTTCGAATGATGTAGAAGATCGGGAAGTTAGTCTTGCCTCAGTTCTTGCTGCTAGAGAAGAAGAGATGCATCTCAGGACCAAATAACTAAATCTTAAAGCCGCATATGAAGAAAGAAAGGCAAGGAAGGTAGAAAAAAAGGCAATGGAGGCTCTTGAAAAGAAAAGGATGCATGATGAATACATGATGACGGAGAAGAGAAAATTGTTTGTTGAATTAACCTCACGACGGGAATTAACACCTGCATAAACATTAAGAGATGAACTAGTTGCGGAATTGTACCCTAGTAACAACTAGTTTTATTTTTGAAGTTAGTATAGTGGATGTGTATCATCTACTCTATCGGCTATTATTCTCTTTTGTATCGTAGATGTTTATCATCTACTCGGCTATTATTCTCGTTTGTATCGTAGATGTGTATCATCTACTCGGCTATTATTCTCGTTTGTATTGTAGATGTGTATCATCTACTCGGATATTATATATATATATATATATATATATATATGTATGTGTGTGATATAATTTGTGTTTTCAATGTCTTTTTTCAATCAACTTTGATTTTTCTGAAAAGCTTACACCATCTTAAATCAATCAATGTCTTTTTTCAATCAACTTTAATTTTTCTAAAAAAACTTACACCATCTTAAATCAATCAACGTCTTTTTCCAATCAACTTTAATTTCTAAAAAGATTTCACCTATTTCTATCAACTTTAAATTCTAAAAAGCTTCTACCTACTGTTATCAATCAATGCAATTTTTTTTTGAAAAGATTCCACCAAACTTCAAGATTTCAAATTCAAAAGATCTCAAAATTCATGATTTTAAATTTTATGAACTACTATATATACACAATTAGATAATAAAAGTTCATATTCTTCAATCTTCTTTTTCATCTACTCATTTGTAAGATTCAATTTCTTTCACACAAAAAGTGTCAAAGTATCCAATTTCTTTTTCATCTTCTAGTTCTTCCCCTTCACCCCCAAGTTCACATACTATTCAACAACGTAATGAAACCAATGATATGTTTGATCAATATCTTTTAGATAATATCCTACAACCTCAATCGAGTGTTTCAAACTCAAATCCACGTCGACAACGACGCTACATAGAGCGAGATCGTGAAGGATATCATGATCGGCTATACAAAGATTATTTCTCTGAGATGTCCACCTACACCGACGAACAATTTCGGAGCCGATTTAGTGTAACACCCCCAAATCCGTAGGACTCGAGGTGCTATTGGGTTAGGATCTCACAATGGATCCTGACCCTAGCCTGACAACAAGTTCACTGAATCTTACAACAAGACACCAATAGATTAAAACAAAACATAAAACTGATATATATATATATATATATATATATATATATATATATATATATATATATATATACATATCAAAAAGATGATACGGAGTACTGCTGAGTACAAAGTCAAATAGAAATCCGTACAACATAAATAACCCAAAACCCACGATATCGCCCAGTGTACGGAACCCTCAGCAGATCACCCCTCTGGATCACTCTGCAGCTCTCCTAACCTGCAATGGATCTACAACACGGTATAAAACCGTTAGCTAACCATACACATATATAAGAAGATGCTAGAGCACAAACACACATCAATAATATTAACACTTCATCATGATATCACACATTTACCCGGTTTATTATCTTTATAACGTTAAGCACTCAAGAGTATATAAATCGGTATATGAAATATGTGACACGAGGAATGAATATAATCCTCGCCTCTGCGTGCAATAGCTAGCTGGAGTGGTATCAGTGCACTTTCCCGTATACCATATGGAGTGGTAGGTGCCCTTCCCGTATACCAGAACTAACTAGCTTACAAAGAACTTCCCAGACTCCACTACGGGATGAAAGGTAAGTTGTCACAACCACTACAATGGGCGGTCAATATAACATAGGTCGGTAATGAACCATATCGCATGCTATAAAGCATATAACAAACACCACTCAAGCATACATCCAATATAAGGATAGTAGCTAAGTAAGTCCTATGGACTTACCTCAATCTCAGAAGTCGTATCACTACGATCATCTCTCACTCAGGTCCACTACAAACTGGAGGACAACACGGCCTATACAAGGCATACATATATATATATATATCAAACTCCTATCACACAAATGGGTCACACCTAGACCCAAGGGATCCATAGGGATCATATCCAACTCGTAAACCTCAAAGCCCTAACCGGCATATCTATATTATACTCATCAAATCCGATACTTAGCATGGTACTAGCTCTCTCATACTAGGAAAGGAAAGGAGCTACCCAACTATGGGTAGTCCCGGGACAAGACGCACCTACGTAACCAAGGGAAGCAGGAGCGGAACAGGTAACCCGCAGGCGCGACAGGGAGTAGCCGCAGGCGCGGTGACACGGGACGCAGGCAAGGCGCTGGCGCTGCAGCACGACTTCCGTAGGGGCGGCGGCTTCTAGGCGCGGGGGCGGCGTCTGTGCAGAACGTGAACCCGCGGCTTCTCTTTGGCTCTTCACGTGATCAAATCACGTCTATTCCATTCTAATCACACACATGCAATAACATACAAATTCCAACATCACCCTATGATCAAAACAACTAATCCTAAGCTAAAGAAGGAAGAATCAAAGAAAAGAGAAGAAGAACAAAGAGCAAGAAGCTTACCACAGCTGTGGTTAGCTAAGGGAATGATCACCAACACCCTTACTGGCTTCCAAGCACAACAACACACATCACTAGCATCATCATCATCAAAGCCACATCAAAACTCTTCCAAAACCAAGAAGGAAACACACAAGATCAAGAAGAAGCAAAGGGAAAGCAAGAAGAATGTGGTAAGCTGGAAATGGAGTGAGAAACCCTTGCTCATCGGCAAGGGAAGTACTTAAAGAAGAAGGCAAAGAAAGGGTAAAGCACGGGTTAAAAGAGTCAACAAAACCGGCTGCAGCCGCCGGAAATCGCAGGGGCGGCAGTCATGCCCGCGGGTGCGGAAAGGCCAATCTCGGCCAAAGCCAATCTCGGCTAAGGTCCAATCTCGGTCCGAACGACTAAGGCTCTTACATCTCACCCCCCTAAAAACAAGTTTCGTCCCGAAACTTGCAAAGTCCTGAAACCACTCGGACTCAAAAGCCGAGGTAAAACTCTCTATAACCTCAAACATCAGCATGGAGGAACTCATCAACTCAAGCAGCAAACTATACTATCCAAGGCATAGAGGAAAACCATCTCTAGCCAAACCATAAACATATCACAAGGCATAGAGGAATCTCATCTCTAGCCGTATCATATCCATAACAGAAAGGCATGGAGGAAGAACATCTCCAGCACTACTATGTCCATCAAAATAGCATGGAGAAAAGAACTATCTCCAGCTAAACCTATCATATCACAATAGCATGGAGGAAAGAACCATCTTCAGCTATAAACAAGAATCATACTAGCACAACAAGATCTAATAAGATCATAATCACATCAAAGCTCGTATGAAAATAAACACATCATAGCATATAAGCATATAAGCACATAACACTCACCAAGGTAGTACTAAGATCTACTCGGTGATCCTACTGGTGCATCTAACTCAGCATAGAACTCTGGATAGTTCCTTTGGATACTATCCTCAGTCTCCCAGGTAGCCTCATCAGGTCCTCGTCTCGACCACTGTATCCTCAACATAGGAATGTGCTTCGAACGCAGGCGTCTCATACCTCGCTCTAGGATTGCAATAGGATGCTCAACAAACGTGTGGTCCGGCTCAACCACCAACTCATCATAGCTCACAGTGTGTCTCGGATCTGGTATGTACTCCCTCAGCTGAGACACATGAAATACAGGGTGCACACCCTCTAATCTTGGAGGCAAGGCTAATTTGTAAGCTGCGCTCCCAACCCGATCCAGAATCTCAAACGGTCCGACATATCGGGGGCTCAACTTCCCCTTAATGCCAAAACGCCTAACACCTCGTGTCGGGGACACTCTCAGCCACACATGGGCTCCAACTTTGAACTCTAGAGGTCTACGCCTCCTATCAGCATAAGACTTCTGACGGCTCTGGGCAGTCAACATCCGCTATCGAATCAGTGCTACTCGAGCCATATCATCCTGAATCTGATCAGGTGCCCCTATATCTATCTTTCTTTCCATTCTTCGCGATAGAAGATGCGATACCAGTGCTGCTGACCACTGACACTGCTCTGCTCATCCCAGCATAACGGGGTGCGACATCTCTGTCCATACAGTGCCTCATATGGGGCCATCCCAATAGATGCATGTCAGCTGTTGTTGTAGGAGAACTCAACAAGTGGGAGATGATCCATCCACACTTGCCCCCAATCCAACACACAAGCTCGCAGCATATCCTCCAGGGTCTGAATGGTCCTCTCTGTCCATACAGTGCCTCACATGGGCTCCAAACCTGAACTCTAGAGGTCTACGCCTCCTGTCAGCATAAGACTTCTGACGGCTCTGTGCGGTCAGCATACGCTCTTTGATCAATGCTACCCGAGCTATATCATCCTGAATCTGATCAGGTGCTAAACCACTGACACTGCTCTACTCATCCCAACATAACGGGGTACGACATCTCTGTCCATACAGTGCCTCATATGGGGCCATCCCAATAGATGCATGCCAGCTGTTGTTGTAGGAGAACTCAACAAGTGGGAGATGATCCGTCCACACCTGTCCCCAATCCAACACATAAGCTCGCAACATATCCTCTAAGGTCTGAATGGTCCTCTCTGACTGACCATCTGTCTGAGGATGGAACGCAGTCGTGAAGTGTAAACTCGTCCCCAGGGCAGTCTGAATCTACTGCCAAAACCTCGAGGTAAATCGTCCATCTCTGTCTGAGGCGATCGTCCTCGGTACACCATGGAGTCTCACTATTTGCCTAGTGTACTCCTCAACTAATCTACTCACCGGCCACGTCTCCCTAATAGGAATGAAACGTTCCGTCTTCGTCAATCTGTCCACAATAACCCATATGGCATCAAAACTCCGGCTCAGCCTCAGCTCAGTCACAAAATTCATGGTGATGTCCTCCCACTTCCTCTGTGGAACAGGAAGTGGATGGAGCTCACCTCCAGGTCTGAAATGCTCTATCTTGACCTACTGGTAGGTCGCACACTGTGCCACAAATCTGGCCACATCAGGCTTCAGCCCTCCCACCAATATAGACGTCTCAAATCCTGATACATCTTACTCGTACCTAGGTGTACGGAGTAAGGTGTACAGTGAGCCTCCTGTAAAATCCTCTGCCTCAGCTCTTTATCAGCAGGTACACAGACGCGACCGCGGCGTCTCAAAACTCCATCTGCTCCTAACAGGAACTGTGGTGCCTCATCCCGAAACATCCTATCTCGTATCTTCAGCAGTGTCGGGCAGATCTCTTGCTTCTGTTGGATCTCACCCAACAGATCAGGAAGAACCTCTAAAGTACGCAACTGGGCATCCTCATCAGGAAACTGGATGTCCAACTCTAACCAGATCAGGTCTCTTTGTAGCTGAGACTGTACAGTCAATCTCGCAATCGCCTACTCTCGAGGCGTCTTCCTGCTCAGGGTGTCGGCGACAACGTTCGCCTTCCCTGGATGGTACAAAATCTCTAAATCAAAGTACTTGATCAGCTCAAGCCACCTTCGCTGGCGGTTATTCAATTTCCGTTGCGTGAAAATATACTTGAGACTCTTATGGTCTGTGAAGATCTGACATGTAGCACCATACAGGTAATGTCTCCAGATCTTCAATGCATGAACTACCGCTGCCAACTCCAGATCATGAGTCGGGTAGTTCTCCTCATACGTCTTCAGTTGTCGAGACGCATAAGCAATAACTCTGCCTCGCTGCATCAAAACACATCCCAAGCCTAGCTTGGATGCATCACTGTATACCACAAAATCCTCAGTACCCTCTGGATGTGCCAAAATAGGAGCAGAAGTCAAACGCCTCTTCAACTCCTCAAAACTCTACATGCATTGATCAGACCACACAAATCTGACAGTCTTCCTCAACAAACTCGTCAGTGGACGGGCAATCACATAAAATCCCTCCACAAAGCGTCTTTAATAACCGGCTAGGCCAAGGAAGCTACGTACTTCCTTGACGTTCGTCCGGTGTAGTTCATGCTGCTACTGCCTCAATCCTTCGCTGGATCCACCTTGATCCCTTCAGCTGAAACCACATGACCCAGGAATGCTACCTTTGGCATCCAGAACTCACACTTAGAGAACTTAGCATAAAGTTCTCTATCCCGCAAAACCTGAAATACAGTCCTCAGATGTCCGGCATGCTCCTCTCCACTGCGAGAGTATACTAGAATATCATCAATGAAAACCACCACAAACTGATCCAGGAAGTCGATGAAGATATTGTTCATCAACTCCATAAAGACGGTTGGGGCATTCGTAAGCCCAAATGGCATCACTACAAACTCGTAGTGGCCATATCTAGTCCGGAATGCTGTCCAGTGCACATCCTGCTCTCTCACCCTCAGCTGGTGATATCTTGAACGGCAGATCAATCTTGGAGAACACAGTCGTTCCCTGTAGCTGATCTAACAAATCATCAATACGAGGCAGTGGATACTTGTTCTTGATGGTCACCTTGCTCAACTCTCTGTAATCTATACATAATCTCAGTGATCCGTCCTTCTTCCGTACGAAGAGGACAGGTGCTCCCCATGGGGACACGCTAGGGCGAATGAAGCCCTTCTCAGCCAACTCCTCGAGTTGCTTCTTCAGCTCCAGCATCTCGACAGGCGCCATCCGGTATGGGGCCTTCGAGATCGGCCTCGTACCAGGCTCTAACTCAATACTGAAGTCCACACTCCTCTGAGGCGGCAAACTGGACGGCTCAGCAAAAACATCAGTAAAATCACAAACCACTGGGATATCCTCTAAGGCTGGACTCTCCCCCTCCTTCATGGCATAACACTAGAAGGCCTCGCAACCCTGTGCAATCAATCTAGCTGCCCATATAGCGCTGATAATTGTGCCTGTCTTTCCAAGGTCCCAACCTCGGAAAACCTCTATCTGGCCTAACTCGGTAGAGAGGGTAATAGTCCTCCTACCTACATCTAGGACTGCAGAGTGTCTATCTATACCTAAAATGACTTCTTCATGCTCTAATGGCATGACAAAGAAGTCAACTAGTAACACACGGGTCCCTACAGAAATGGGACAACCGTGAATCTCACGGGTACCTCTGACCCTACCACAATCAGTAACCCTATAATAAAGGGCATCCCCTCAACTGTATCTAAACCAAGACGCTCTACACAGGCATCAGAAATAAAAAAGAGTGCGTAGCACCAATATCAAATAAAACTCTAACAGGTAAACCATGAATCAGAATGGTACCTGTAGCAGTAGGTGCAGCTGGCTCCTCTACACTCCTCAACTCAAAAACACGACCCTGTGGGCCTCTAGTATCAGTGGTGCCCCCACCACGACCTCTGCCTCTACTCGGCCCAGGAGCAGATCTCTGAGTCGTAGGGCGATCTAGGACCCTCTGCTTGTCCCTGAATCTGCTGCTGCCTGAGGTGGCCTCTGCCCACCTCCTGCCTGCACTGGCAGGGGAAGAACCCTGCTGAGATGAAGCTCCGCCCTGGCGGCAGTAAAACAACTCTGTGACCTTGCCTACCACAGGTGTAGGAAGTCCACTAATGGCCCTCGTGTACTCGGGCCTCATATGCCCCGGATCACCACAGGTAAAACACTGACGTCCCTTCTCTGCAACCGGTGCAGATGAGGGCTGACTCTGGCGTCTTTGACCACGCCAACCACTAACAGCACCACTAGTACCACTGGTCTGCCCAGTACGCTGCCTCTTCTCAGACCCTCCCGGTCTGAGAAGCTCTCCTCTGTCCAGCTCGCTCCCTCTCATAGTCGGAAGCTCTGTCCTGATAATCCATCAGAGACTCACAGTGGAAACCCGCCATATAGGTCCGGGTAGTACCCCTCAGTCGTCGGGAAAGATATTACGTGCTGATCCAGAAGGTGCAGTTGGTCCATAATGCTAGCTCCTCCTGGAACCTCTTGATAGCCTCGAGACTGGTACATCCTCAATCCAGCCTCACAAAATCCTGCAGTTTCTCCTCCTCAGTGAGGCAGGGCAGAAACGCTCTCTAATCATCGTCCTCATATGCTCATAACTGGTAATTGACCCCGTACTGATCTCCACCAGTGTTGTGCCAAGTCCCGGAATAAAGTCTGAACCAACTCGATCTGTCTGTCAGCTGGACATCGAAAGACTCCAGAGCTGAGTCTACATGCCTATCCAGAGCTCAACCTCAACCCCACCTTCCCAGTGAAAGGGTACACCCATCTGATGAAAAGCCTTCAACCAAGTATCTGGTCTAGGCCCTCTATGCTCTCTGGTGCTCTGGCAATCTCAACAGCAGGTACCGTATAGCTGGCACCTGAGTAACGGTGTGGACCTCTCAGATGGTCCCTGTGCCTGTAAATCTGGGGCACGTCTACCGGCTCTGGCAGCCTCCTCTACTCGTCTGATATAAGCTCGGAACTCTGATCCCCCATGGAGACACGATCAACTCACCAGACTGGGCTCTCTGTGCCCCTGTCTCTCAGCTGCCGTTCCAGTCTCAGGAACGACGCTCTCAACAACCTCCTCATGTATCTCTCCCCTGCATGTGAACCGTCCAGGAGAGTCCTACCCGTCCTCTACCTAGAGGG